>JARQOC010000002.1:230416026-231616026 GCA_033576535.1 Allobates femoralis
AACTTACAGTTTTTGTTTTTGCCCGAGTGATGGGTTAGTCTGTCATACTTGCATACAGTCTTGAGCCCAAATTATTCTGCAAATAGAGTGTTAGTGCAAGGCGATCTGAGATCCCGGTGCCTATAAGTAAATGTCCCAATAATAGATTCTAAACCTTGTGTAACGTAGAACTATCATTTTGTAAATGTTTTGATATGTTATAAGCTCTGCATAGTGTTCCTCATCTGTGGGGACTCCGCTCGTGGGACCCCCCTGATTGGTCAAAATACCACTTTGACGTGTGCAGCTAATCCAGGAGCAGCACACATAATGTTATATTTATTATTATACTTATCCGCCTTTCAGCTCGATCTGGAGCGATGGTGATTTGATGGATAAACGCTCTGTAGGAAGAGCGACCTTGTGCAAGTCTAGATGGGTCCACCAGGGGCTTCTCCACTGCTATCTTTATAGTATCAAGCCATCGGGTTGTTGCTATTTTTCGCCTTGTTCCTTCTATTCTTCCGACCATGGTCTCCTTCTCCAATGATTTTTCTCTTCATATGATGTGTAGAATGCCTATGAATCTGTACATTCACTCTCACAGAGCATTGTATGGACCCATAGAATTACTATTGAGCTGATACAATGCTCTTTGTGCCCAGCTTATGCAGGACCTGTGCACACATGGCATTGTACTGGCTGAGTAGTAACTCCATGTGTGTCTATTCATTCATAGAGCGGTGTACGTACACGTAGAATTATAACTACTGAGGCCCAGCGCTGCCTCATACCCCTTAGCAATGGCGTATACCAAGGGATATAAGGTGGTGCTGGGCCTCAGTAGTTACGGTATATGTAGTTTATTATTAAATAAGCTAGAGGGAGCTTACACGGTACCCCTCAACAGCCTCCAAGCAGCAACCCTTTGGCCAGTACCACTGTACTAGCCAAAGTCCTCCACGTTCTTGCCCCAGTGTCCAATTTCCAATAATCTGTTGTACTCTTAGACTTAGGGCCCTGTCACACTTGGCGATGCTCCAGTGATCCCGACAACGATCCGACCTGGTAGGTCCACTACATGGTCGCTAGTGAGATGTCAAACAGTCAGATCTCACCAGCGACGCAGCAACGATACGGCGGTCGTTGGGACCCTGTCACGCTCGGGTGTAGTATTGAGATCGTTGGTCGTTAATCCCGTCAAACAGTGATGCACGCTGCCCAGCGGGAGCGCGACAACCATAAAATGGTCCAGAACTGTTTGTAATGAGCAGCGATCTCACAGCAGGGGCCTGATCGCTGCTACGTGTCAAAAGTAGTGAGATCGCTGCTGAGGTCGTTGTTGCGTAACAAAACCTGTGACTCAGCAGCGATCTCGCTTAGTGTGACGGGGACTTTACTGTTTAGCTTGTACAGTAGATAGCTGGGAACAGAGATCTTGATTCCAGTGATTTTTCACTTACTGAACGACTTAGTGTAGTTTTTTACAAAATCATTGTTTTATCAGCAGGAGATAATCACTAGAGGACTACTTGGCATGCTGCCAACCACACACCCACAACTGATTGAAAGTTTTCTGTCCACGCACACACAAAGCTGCCAATCATTTGCAGAGATTTACAGATTTCAGCATTCAGAAAACTGGTAGTACTGCAGCAGATAAACCAGTGATTTTATCAAAGCTGAAGCAAACATCTCAGTGACACATCGCTGGAATCCGTTTCCCTGACTCTACATTGCCCTACTCTCAGATGGAGTAGCAAAACTCTGGTGACAGATTCCTATAAGTCTATTGGATATGCATTTGCCCGTTTTGTTCTTTCCTTCTTTATTCAACACTATGGACTTGCGTTAGGTTTCCAATGAGTTTTGCCTGATTGGTCATTTGCAACTTTTCTTAAAAAGTTGTAAAATTTGTCACAAATGTACTTCAGTCCCTCGCTGGAGTGACTATATGGACACCAGGATTTTTTTACACGTTTCACATTTTGAAAAATATACAACGGTCTACTCCAAAATGTAGCAAAATGGTTAAAAACAGACTGTTTTGACTGTACACAAAATTCATCAACCATGTCACCCGTTTTGATTATTTCGGCCCCCAAAACATCAGCAAATAATACAAGTTCAGAAAGATGACTATAAAATCCTGCAAGTCAGATGTTTTCTGTTTGGAATATACCATAGACTTCTACACCTTTGATGTTTGCTGTGGCCGGTGACGGTAGCAGCCAGTTATATAAATGATAATGTAGAGCTGATTATTTTAGGACTCTGGTCACAGGAATTCCTTTCATTGTGTCTATGCCGCCGTACACATTGTTCTATACAAACCTGAATGTCAGTAGGTTATTGTGATGTTTGGATGGGACTGTAGTGGTCTGAACATGTGTTTTCAGTTTTCTAAGGATGCCAATATAGCCAATTTATTTAATGTTAGATTAATGGTACTTGCCAGTAATGTCCTCAGAACATTAGGAGTTAACGTCTGTGCCCGGACTTCTGAGGGCATATGGGATGACTGTCTGTTGCCCGGGGTATTGTGGGCTGTCAGGAATCCAGGCATTGTGGGCTCGGCACAGCTGAACAAAGCAGTATTGAGCCCCACTATGCTCTGCTGCATTGAAATCTGAGTGGGTCAGGAAATTCCTGGCATTGCTGTGGGAACACTTGGAGACCCACTGCTACAGTGAGTGTGCCGGAGACAATATACCACCAACCCACCTAGACACATGAAAAGATGGACTTCACACTAAAGCTTTCCACCCAGGCCAATGTCAGACCCCACTATTGTCACTGTGACCATAAAGTAATCCACAGTGGACCTTCAGTGATCCATCGGTGCTGTGGTACATATGGCACCACAGTCTGCCTTGTGGATCATGCCCTGTTCTAAACGAGTGGCTTTATAGGTGTGGATCAGTGTTCTAATTCTATATAAACCTGGCAAATTCCTCTAAAAGATTAGTAGAGTGTATGATACAAAGCATCAATACTTCAACTAAACGCTACATTGTCTCTCATGGAGCGGAATGTGGCTTCCCTTGAAAGAGGCTATCATCAGAATATAACCAATCATTTAAAAGAATCTGTCAGCAGGTATTTTCTATAGAACATAATGACCGCATAATGTAGAGACAGAGACTCTGATTCCAGGGATGTGTCACTTACTGGGCTGCTTGCTGCAATTTTCATAGAACCCCTGTTTTGTCTGATGAAGATGTAGGAGAACTAAGACTATTGGGCTGTGTATAACTGGTAGCTTTCTATGGACACACTGAATTGTTAGCAGGCTGCCAATCAGTGGCTGAGGCAGGGTTACACAGATAAGCCTGATTGGTCCTCAGTAGACCTATAGTCCTATAATGATAATCTCCTGCTGCTAAAACAGTGATGATATTTGAACTACAACACCTAGCCTAATTAGTGACTCCCTGCCTCTACATTATGCTGCTCTCATAGTAAATAACAAAAACGTGCTGACCGATTCCCTTTAGACCTGGCTTTTACATTGCATGTATTTTTTTTTTAAGTTTTTCCAAACTTTTTGGATCTGCATTAAGAAAAAACAAAACCAGTATTCTTGCATGTTTCACAGTAGCCACTGAGGCATTTTTAGACTGGTACTATCATGTCTTTGAAGGACTACGTATCAGAGGCAGGATTACGATGACAGTGCCTCTATACACAGTTGATAATGCAGGTCCATCTGCTCCCCACTCCCTTCACAAGGACCTTTACACATGCTCATTAGGGGCTTCAATACAAACATTAAGTTTAGAGTCTGTTCATTGTGGCTAATATTCATGTGGATTTCCTAAACGCTACAAGAAAATAAAGGGGTAGTAAACTACTAGGACAACCCCTTCTGTTTCCACATATTTCCCCCAGGTAAAATCAAAAAGCCTATACTCACCTCCCTTTCCTGGCGCAGTCAATAATTGCTGTTCCGGGGAACATGTGACATTGTGATGTTACGCAATCCACTCATGGACGATTTCTCTCGTCAAATCTTTGGACCAAATAATCAACAGGAAGTGATCGACAGCCGCAGCATTTCTTCCTGTTGATGAACTCGTTTGGTCCAAAGGCGAAGAGAGAGAAGCCAGCGGTGGTTGGACGTGGGGCCCGTGTAATGTCACAACATCACATGTGCCATAGCACTGTGATTATTGACACCACTGGAACAGTGCCAGCACGAGAGGTGAGTATAGGCTTTTTTATTTTACATGGCGGGGGTACATGTGGAATCAGAAGAGGATGTCCTAGTAGTGGACAACTCGTTTACAGTGTAACATGGCCCCAATGGCCAGTATGAAAATTATAACATTTTATTTTTAACCCTTTAATACCTACTCTTGCATATTTGCATCATACCAGTTTATTTCATTTGTATGCATATGTAGATTTTAATTCAGGAAATGAGGGGTTAATACAGATTGTGAATATGGAAATAAAATAAATACATTGATGCATGCTGTTGGGCCAGGCCTACAAATGAGAAGACTGGTAGGAGGTAGATTGTAGGACTCCCTTTTGGTGGCCACAAAATACTGGTGGCAGTAGGAGCAGATCCCGTGAATCGATTCTCTCACCTCTACTGGCTACGTAGGATATTCTTGTATTTTCCTTACCTGATCCACATTGCTTCCTTTTACTCCTGAATGAATGAAGACATCAGCTGTGAGCATAGTAAGGCTGGGGAAGCTCAGGTACAGCAATGAGCTCACAAAGCCTGATGCTTTAGGGCATTGGAAAGAGACCCACCGACTGTAAGACGCATGTCAGAAGTGATTACACTCTTTTTGGGTCATCAAATAGCAGAGGATATATTAAGACTTCACACCTCATACAAAGAACCGAGGAAATAGGAGTTTGGATGGATTTTTTTTACTTGTGTGCAAAAGCGTGAAAATCCTTTCTACGTACATCTGCTTTTCATCTGCTGCTTTTGTCTTGAAGCGTAACCGTCATTTTCATTGTAGTTCTCATAAATCAATAGTGCATGTGAAAATAAGAAACCTTTAGTTATATATATCGTATTAGAGAAATCCATTTGTGTCTCTGCCAGGTCTGAACATTCATTCTCCATTCCCAAGAAAGATCTGCAGATTTTCCTTTTACTTTGTTAGGAGAAGACAGTTGGTGCTCATATAGCTCCATGAGGAGCTGTTACTGGTCCAGGAGAGCTCATACAATCGCTCTCTTCCTCCATCTCCTCCCCTCTCCATAGAGATTTATAAGCACCGACTGCCATCTATCTCAGTTATAGGCAAATCTGGTTTTTCTGAACACAGATTTTACTTTTGAATTGTTAGTAAAAGTTCATTCAAGAGGAGAAAAAAAGATGAATTTTTTTTTATGAGACATCTAACAAAGCTTTTTATTTTCATAATGTAGGTAAAGTAACCCTGAACTTAGATTATTGGCTGCAACGTTCTTCACAATCAAAGCATTTAGATTTAGCAGAGCTGGATGAGCTGGCCAAGCACAGGAGGTGGCATGTCAGACTGCTTGCACATGACAATATAGTCTGTAATGGTAGTCACCAAGTGATAAAGCCTTTAGTTTAATTAAACAGAACCTGATAAGAGAGGCACAGTTGATTTTTTTTTTAACCCTTACAGCATGCTGTCCCCAGCTTACATAGCAAAAACCTGCTGACAGATTGCCTTTAAATAATCCCAGTACTAAACCTGTGATACATAGGACCTCAGGAGAAAGCATATTCACGTGCTGACAGATTCACTATAACAGCGACGAGGAACCTAATTCTTGTACAAGATAACAAAGAATCAGCGCTTTTGCCACTTAATCTGAGAGCAGCATGTAGAGACAGAGAGCCTGATTTCAGTGATGTGTCACTTACTGGACTGCTTGTTGTAGGTTTGCTCCTGCTTATAAAATTTATTTTTATCATTAGAGGACGAGTAAACCTGTGGTCAAACATATTTGAGTTCTGTGTAACCCCGCTCCCACCACTGATTGGCAGCTTTCTGCCTATAGACGGTGTCCTCAGAATCCTATTACATCATACAAATTTTATCAAAATTGCAGTAAGCAGCCCAGTAATTGACACATCACTGGAATCAGGCTCTCTTCCCCTACATTATGCAGCTCTCAGAGGAGGTAGCAAAAACCTGCTGACAGATTCCCTTTAAAGCAGATATTCTTTGTAGTCAAAGAGATTCTGAAACTAATGATGATGAACTTGGATTACTGGCTGCAGCAAATCTGTCACAATCTTTAGCAGAGCTGGGAGAGCTGCCTTTGCCTACAACAGCCTCTCAATATTGATTATCCATTGATTATCCATTAATATGTCAATCACAACTGTGGGCGTCAGTCTGCCATGTGCATAACAATGCAGTCCTCTAATGGTAGCCACCAATTGATAAATCCTTTAGTTTATGTAAATAAGAACACAAAGCCTGATAAGAGAGGCACAGTTGACTTTTGTTTTCTTAACCTCTGCAGCATGCTGTCCTCATTTTACATAGCGAAAATCTGCTGATAGATTACTATTAAGTAATCCCAGTATTAAAACTGTGATACATAGCACCTCAGAAGAAAGCCGCCCAACCATTTAGGTGCCATATTCAGGGCCATCAGTATAACATGTAAGCAGATTTGACAGGTTGTGCTGCCTTGTAACATCTTGCTATTTTTCTCTCTTAGAGATCCGAGCCCAGTTGTTGGAGCAGCTAAAATGCCTGGATCAGCAATGTGATCTGCGCACCCAGCTTCTTCAGGACCTGCAGGACTTCTTCCGGAAGAAAGCTGAAATTGAAATGGATTATTCCCGTAACTTGGAAAAGCTCAGCGAGCGGTTCCTTTCCAAAACACGCGGAGCCAAAGATCAACAGTTCAAGTGAGATAAAAATGAATCGTAATATTAATTCTTCTAATGTTGGCTAATGGATTCTGCAGTGCAATGAATACTATATTAGGATGAGTTAAGCTACGTGGGGCACTTCTTATTACAGTCACCACTGAAATGGCTAGTGTGATCTGTCACACTTTCTAGTAATTTAATTGTATTCTACCACTACCCCATAATCTCCTATTTAGAGCAGAATGCTAATTTCCACAATTGCAGCTGTGCCATAGAGCATAATTGGGTGCCATGAAGGAGCAGCCATGTCTGGTACAGTAATAAGGAATGGGTTTACTGTAGGGCATCTACAAGCCTTCTTAGAGGGTTCCTTGCATGTTCTGTATATGATGAGCATTGTGAATACCTGATACTACATGAAACAAAAAAACTTGAGTACATTTTGGTTAATGGGGTCAGGAAGAAATGACATTTTTGCACATCCATCAATCTTTAGACTGAGGATCATTTAGTAACCTGGAGGAATATTCTGTTGCATAGAAATCGGACTCTTGCAAAGATCAATACCAGAAATAGCTGGTGATCTAGCAGTGCTGGAGTTAAGAAAATTAGATGGGCACCACTTCCACCCCAAGGATGCGCCTGAAGCTTTTGGTAGATTTCTGCTGACAGATGATCAACCAGATTGATATCAAAAGCAAAGTGCAAGTATATAGTGATGTCACCTTCTCCAATCTGGCTGGCCAAGACAAGATCACTCCTTCACTGATTACATTAATAGAATAGATCATCCGTCTTTGTTTTCCCAACAGATTACCGATTAGTTCTAAGAGATCTATTTTTACTGTTGATTGTCACCTGCTGGATATGTAGTTCCACTGGCAGTAGATAAGGTTACAGTAGCTGAAGTGGGGTGTTGGACCCCTATACACATCCTTAGTGTCCACAACAATTGTCAATTCCAGAAGGTTACACTTTTAAAGATGGTGACCCCCCTGGGGGTGCTCTTGTACTGGTCATGTCCGGGTGCAGGTATTGTAGCACCCGTGATATTTGTGCAATTACAAGCAGCCAGACACATGTGAGCTTGCAAACTGAAAGGAATAAAAGGATACAGTGTCAAAGGCAAAGTGGCGGTAGTTAACCCCTTAACAACTCATGATATACTGGGTATGTCATGGGCCACCTCCTTCATTCCCTGCACATATCGGTGGATCTAATCAGCTGACATGTGCAGGTAACAGATGCGATCTGCTCACATCTGTTTACTCTTTAGATCGTGCTGTTAATCACTGACAGGAGCTGCAAAAGAGGTCTCAATGTTCCCGCTGTAGTCGGCGACTCCATGACACGATCATGGAGTGCCGGCAGGTTGCCACTACCGCACGGGGTCAGCTGATGAGCCCGGACGCTGTTATGGTTCGCTTCCTGTAAATGATGCTTCAGCAGCATCGCTAACACAATGTGATTATTTGTGCTGTGCAGACGGGTGTTTAAGCATCGCTCTGAAAAGCAGAAGCGATCACTGTGCATTGCTGAGGCGCCTTAAGAGGCCAAGTAAAATAAAGAGAAACTGTTAAAAAAAAGTTTAAAAAATATAAAAAATGACAGTTAAAAATCACCCCCCTTTTGCCCAATTGAAAATAAAACTATTAAAATAGATAGATAAATGATACCGCCACGTTCAGAAATGGACGATCTTTCAAAATATAAAAATCAATCAGATCGGTAAACTTCTTAATGGTAAAGAAAGTCAAAACACCAAAATTACATTTTTATAGGGTTGCTGTAACATTGCAATAAAATGCAACAACAGGCGTTAAAAATATCACATCTTCCCAAACATTGAATCATTAGAAACATCAGCTCAAAACACAAAAACCCCATCACACAGTGCCAGGTCCCAAAAAATGAGAATAAGGGGCACTGAGAATAACACCAAAAGTGCAATTCATTTTTTTTTTTTTTATACAAGCTTCAAAACAAGTGTTCACCACTTAGATAAATGTATACATGTTTGGTATCTACCAACTCGTACCAGTCCGAGGCATCTTCAGTTCTACAATGTAGTGAACATGGTGAATATAAAATAACAAAATACATTCACTTACCGTATATACTCGTGTATAAGCCGACCCGTGTATAAGCCGACCCCCCTACTTTTGCCCCCAAAATCTGGGAAAACCTATTGACTCGTGTATAAGCCGAGGGTGGACCCCAGCACAGGTATACAGCCCCCAGCAGTGTGGTATACAGGCCCCCGCAGTGGTATACAGGCCTCCCCAGTGGTAGTATACAGCCCCCAGAAATGTGGTATACAGCAGCCTCCCCAGTGGTACATACAGGCCCCAGCAGTGTTACAGCAGCCTCCCCAGTGGTATATACAGCAGCAGCCCCAGTGGTAGTATACAGCAGCCCCAGAGATATATACAGCAGCCCCAGTGGTAGTATACAGCAGCCCCAGAGGTATATACAGCAGCCTCCCCAGTGGTATATACAGCAGCAGCCCCAGTGGTAGTATACAGCAGCCCCAGAGATATATACAGCAGCCCCAGTGGTAGTATACAGCAGCCCCAGAGATATATACAGCAGCCCCAGTGGTAGTATACAGCAGCCCCAGAGGTATATACAGCAGCCCCAGTGGTAGTATACAGAAGCCCCAGTGGTAGTATACAGCAGCCCCAGTAGTAGTATACAGCAGCCTCAGTGGTATATACAGCAGCAGCCCCAGTAGTAGTATACAGAAGCCCCAGTGGTAGTATACAGCAGCCCCAGTAGTAGTATACAGCAGCAGCCCCAGTGGTAGTATACAGCAGCCCCAGTAGTAGTATACAGCAGCAGCCCCAGTGGTAGTATACAGCAGCCTCAGTAGTAGTATACAGCAGCAGCCCCAGTGGTAGTATACAGCAGCAGCCCCAGGGGGTATATACAGCAGCAGCCCCAGGGGGTATATACAGCAGCAGCCCCAGGGGGTATATACAGCAGCAGCCCCAGAGGTATACAGACCCCCCCATTAGTATACAGGGGCCCCAGCTGTATACAGCAGCCCCAGCTGTATACAGCCCCCCCGTGGTATCCAGGGCCCCCCTTGCTGCACCTGTAAAGGAAGATGTCAGTATACTTATCGCTGCCGCCGCCACTCCGCCGCTCGGTCACCGTGCTGCTCCGGGTCTTCATGCTTCCTGTTCCTTCTCTGGCGCTCGAACAATGACGTCATTTCCTGAGCGCCAGAGAAGCAACAGGAAGCATGAAGACCCGGAGCAGCGCGGTGACTGAGCGGCGGAGCGGCGGCGGCGGCAGCGATAAGTATACTGACATCTTCCTTTACAGGTGCAGCAAGGGGGGCCCTGGATACCACGGGGGGCTGTATATACGGGGGGGGAAACCATGGGGGGGGGCTGTTATACATCAATTACCGTATATACCCGTGTATAAGCCGAGGGGGGACTTTTCAGCACATTTTATGTGCTGAAAAACTCGGCTTATACACGAGTATATACGGTATTTTGCAATTTCACAGCACTTGGAATTTTTTTTCCAGTTTACCAGTACACTATATGGTAAAATGAATAATATTCAAATTGTCCCACAAAGAAACAAATCATCATATGTCTATATTGATGGGAAAAAAAGTTATGGCTCTTGGGCGAAGGGAGGGTAAAAAAGTGCAAAATAGGGAAAATGCAAGGACGTATAGGGGTTTACTGTATAGGAAATGCTTTGTATTTTGCGTATGAAAGATGGTGTTTTCTCCTCATGAACCAAGCGTATTTAGGGCCTCTCGGGCAGTTGGAGTACAGGCCTCTCCACTGGCTATGTGAGGTAATATCATGCACAGTCCACGTAAATACTATGCTGATGGAGAGACCTTCATGGGTTGGCTACCTATGGTGACAGGGGGTACGGCAGGCAAAGTTAGTGACATGGAAGTCACGTTGCACTGGTTCTGGCTGGTGGCCAATATAGAACCATTATGTAAGCGAGCACATCTTCAGCCTTCTCTCTCCTGGCTATAAAATGCTTCACTCCTTTGTAGAGGCAATAAATGGATGGAATGACATCTCCTCATGGACTGGGATAGAGATTCTGGGTGCAGTAGTGCTTCCTCTCTCTCTTACTAGACTGACTAAAAACCTGTTTGAACCAGTTCCAGGAAGTGGGAGAGGACTGAGGTAGAGGTTCCTCCATTGTTACTATGTGTGAGAGTCCTGAGGTAGAGGCTCCTCCCTCCATTGCTATGTGTGAGAGTCCTGAGGTAGAGGTTCCTCCATTGTTGCTATGTGTGAGAGGCCTGAGGTAGAGGCTCCTCCCACCATTGCTATGTGTGAGAGGCCTGAGGTACAGGCTCCTCCTACCATTGTTGTGTGAGAGTCCTGAGGTGGAGGCTCCTCCCATCATTGCTATGACAGATAGTTATGAGGAGAATTATCTAACTTTCATACACATACATCGACCGTTAGGTGGGCAGGAAAGTACAATACAGAATGTCCATTTATCAGTCTTCACTGAAGGGATATCATACCACAGCATATTACATATTTATTAACTCACAGTGCCCAAAGTAATTCTGATACCTTTTAATTCTCTTTAAAATATATCACACCTACAAGATTATTTTGTTTCTCCCACTGAGCGCAATCTATCTTTTTTTCAACTGGCTACACAGTACCAAACATTTTTCTTCTTTCAAAGTATTTCTGGCACACTGGAACAAATCCACTGCCATGCGACAACAGCAGAAAAGCGGGTACCAGGATACAGCATGGGCATGTTGGTGTCATCTAATCAATATTTATTTTCTCATAGAAACCAGGGACACATTACAGTATTATTACTATTATACATATACAACAATTACACACAGTAAGGCTGCTTTCACATTGGCGGTTTTGCCCGGATCCAGACAAAAAAACGCATCTGCCGCAAGTGCATTGTCTATGCGGCTTGCGGTAACTGTGTGGCAGGTGCGGTTTCGGCAGATGCGTTAGCGAAAAAAAAAACGTGGTCAGCAGCGGATATTTTCGCGGCCGCAACTGCCAAAACCGCACCTGACGCACAGTTACCGCAAGCCCCATAGAAAATGCATGGGGCTCGCTGCAACTGTGACACAAGTGCTGCTGTTAGGCGGCACTTGCGGCAGATGCATTTTTTTGTCCGGATCCGGGCAAAACCACCAATGTGAAAGCATCCTAAATAAGATCAATTAAGGCCCCTTTCACACTGTGTTTTTTTTAAAAATTCGGCAGTTACGGTAAAAAAAAACACATCTGACGCATAACTTGCGGCAAGCACCATGCATTGTCAATGGGGCTTGCGGTAAGTGTGCGGCAGCCTCGGCAAGTGCGGTTTCGGCAGATGCGGCCTCGAAAAAAAAGCTGTCAGCGGCGTCTTTTTCCGCCGCCGAAACCGCGCTTGCCGCGGCTGCCGCACACTTACCGCAAGCCCCATTGACAATGCACGGGGCCTACCACAAGTGTGGCCGTTATGCAGCAGATGCGTTTTTTTTTTACCGTAACTGCCGCATTTTTTAAAAAACCCCAGTGTGAAAGCAGCCTAAGGCCCCTTTCATATCAGCGGTAAACGCTGATCGCGGTAGTTGCGGTGAAAAAAACCGCAACTGCCGCGATTACCGCATAACGGCCGTGATTGCGGCACACTTCCGGCAAGCCCCATACAATTTCTATGGGGCTTGCGGTAAGTGTGCAGCAAGTGCGGTTTCGGCAAGTGCGGCCGCGAAAAAACCGCGCCCGCACCTGCAACAAGTGCCGATACCGCAACTACACCGCACCTGCCGCAAGACCCATAGACATTGCATGGGGCTTGCCGCAGGTGAACCGCAAGTGCGGCCGTTAATTGCGGTTTTTTCCTGATTTGGAAGATCAGGTAAAACCCGATTCTTACAGTATTTTGCCCATTCACTTTAATTTTGTCAGGTAGAATCTTGTTGCTTCATGTTTTGTCCTGAAATCATTAAAGAGAATGGGCAAAAAAAAATGAATCCTGTAACAATCAGGTGTTTTCCTGATCTTCCAAATCAGGAAAAAACCGCAAGTGTGAAAGGCCCCTAATGCCTGTTGCTTACTTTTATTTAGCTTTCGCAGTGTATATTAATACACTGTGAAAGTCAAAAGGCTTGTCACACGGGGAGGAACACAGGATTCTTCCTCCACCGTGTGACATCACTTCCTCCTGCGCTTTTTGGGGAGAAATGCGGCCGTAAAAAATGCGGTGTGTGAATGCATTGCGTTTTTTTACCTGTGCTGAATAGCGGGCCGCAAAACGTGGCAAAAATGTGCGCCCCAAAAGCGCAGGAAATGTGCTGTGTGTGATCATAGCCTTATGATTATTATGTGAAAAATAAAGTAAACAAACAGTGACAGACTGATACAGAGGGGAGAAAGGACCTTGCCCTTGTGGGCTTACATTCTACAGGGCAAAGGGGAGAGAGACAGTAGGTTGGCACAGCTCAGGTGGTGGTGGAGCGCCGGGTCCAGTGGTGGTGAAGCGCCAGGTCCAGTGGGGATGAAGCGCCAGGTCCAGTGGTGGTGAAGCGCCAGGTCCAGTGGTGGTGAAGCGCCAGGTCCAGTGGTGGTGAAGCGCCAGGTCCAGTGGTGGTGAAGCGCCAGGTCCAGTGGTGGTGGAGCGCCAGGTTCTGTGGTGGTAGAGTCATTGTAGGCTGTTCTGAAGAGATGGGTTTTCAGGTTCCGCTTGAAAGTTCTGACTGTAGGGAATAGTCGGATGTGTTGGGGTGCAGCGTTCCTCAGGATGGGGGATGCTCGGGCAAAGTCTTGCAGGCGGTTGGACGCGAAACGTACAAGTGTGGAGGAAAGAAGGAGGTCTTGGGAGAATCGAAGATTACGAGCCGGAATGATATCAGGCGATTAATTCAGAGATATATGGGGGTTAAGATTGTGGACGACTTTGTAAGTCAATGTTAACAGTTTGAATTGGATACGCTGGTGAATTGGGAGCCAGTGGAGGGATTTGCAGAGGGGAGAAGAGGAGGAATAGTGAGGTGAGAGGTGGATTGGTCGGGCAGTAGAGTTCGGGACAGATTGGAGAGGTGCAAGAGTGTTAACAGGCATGACACAGAGGAGGATGCTGCACTAGTCAAGACAGGAGATTATGAGGGCATGCACAAGTAATTTAGTAGATTGAGGGTTGAGGAAGGGACAAATTCTGGCAAAGAGTTGGAGGTGGCGAGGGTTTGGGTGTTCGGTTTGAAGAATAAGGCAGAGTCACAAGGGTTACTCTGAGGCAGCGGACTTCAGGTACAGGGCAAAGTGTGATGTAATTTATTGTGATAGATAGATTGGGTATGGAAGATACATAAAGATGGGGGAAAGATGATGAGTTCGGTTTTGTCTACATTTAGTTTTAGTAAGTGAGAGAAGGAAGATATGGCTGACAGACAGTCTGGGATTCTGGACAGCAGAGAGGTGCTGTCTGGGCAAGAGAGGTAGATTTGAGAGTCATCAGCCTACACATGGTACTGGAAACCATGGGACTTTATGAGTTGTCCCAGGCCAGGGACATGATTTAACAATGACAAATGTGACATTTTCTGTCCTGTTTAATATAGCCAGGCGGTGTTCTTCAGGAGGGGCCGGAGTTGGCCTCTGCTGTAACGGTATCTGGCATATGTCTCTTCCTGACCATTCTAGTAAACAGCAGATGTTCTGTGCAGGGGTTGATGGCATTCCTCACATTCCAGTAGTAGTTTTGAGATCCAGAGGGTCAGGCTGTTTTTTACAGAACAAATTAAAAGTGGGTCAGTCCTGTCATGGCGAGAAGGAAAGCATGGCCAGAATTTGGAGAGAAAACATTGTTGGCTGTACACATACAAATATACATACATTGCCATCAATTTCAAATGAAAGTGAAAAGTATCTTGCTCCCTGGATTATTATGCTTGACATGGCGCCAAATATTGTTTGGTGTTAACTAAAATGTTATATTTGCACTTTCCTAATCAAACATATATAAATTGAATGCTCTTTCACAGTATCAATGGTTAGGGCAAAACAAGTACTTAGAAATGTTTAGGTGAGCCTCTTGTTAACATATTGTCTAAGGGGCCTCCTAAACCATACTTAAGTGTCAGAAAATTGATCTTTTGGCAATGAGCAGCTATGTCTCCGACTCATCCATCGCTCCTGTGTTCTCTATGACTGAATCACTGCCAAATTTAAACCATAAAAGAGGAGAGAAAGCGCAATAGGGTCTTAGCTCAACAATATGCTGCTCACCTGGGACAGTTGTGTGACCCACAACTGGTGTGAAGGTGTGAAGGCTGCTGCAGGATCCACACTCCACCCGCTCAGGGGTGTCTGAACCAAATACAGGGAAGAAAAGTCCAAGCTTCCTGGATCCGCGCTGCCATGAAATGAGTTAGATAACCATGGTTTTCGGTGCAATGATGGTTTTAATTCTCACGCTTTTTGGAGCCACATCCAGGCTCCTCCCTCAGGGAATCAACAGAGAGGAAGGAGCCTGGATGTGGCTCCGAAACGCGTAGGATTGAAACCATCGTTGCACCGAAAACCATGGTTTTCCAACTCATTTCACCAGCAGCGCGAATCCGGAAAGCTTGGTCTTTTCTTCCCTGTATTTGAATCACTGCCAGACACCTTTGGTGTTTGTCTTATGTCACCAAATACAAAAGGATCTGCAGTCTGGTATTGGACATGCTGGATCCTTACCTTCCTTAACATCTCCTGGAGGAAAGTGCCTTAGGCCACGTGCACATGCTGAGTATTTGATGAGTTTTTTACCTCAGGATTTGTAGACAAAACCAGGAGTGGAGCAATCAGAGGAAAAATCTAATAGAAACACCTGCACCACTTCTGTATTATCACCACTGCTGGTTTTAGCTACAAATCCTGAGGTAAAAAACTCATCAAATACTCCGCATGTGCACGTGGCCTTAAACATCAGATAGTTGGCCGAGCCCAACAATATTTATGGGTTTGGCTGACATTAGTAAAGTCTGTTAGGGGGTCTTATGTGACATGTAAACAATGGACTGTATTATGAAGTCTCACATTAAAATTAAATTACACACTTACCAGTCTCTATTAACACTGTAGGTTCTTATGATGTAACGAAAAAAATTGTGACCTTGTTATTACACCCCTAAGGGTATGGTCACACAATGTGTTTTTGCTGTAGATTTGGGGTCAGGTTTTGCCTTGGTTTTATGTAAATCAATGCTAATCCTTTCCTATGTGATTCAGGGATTAGTTTGTTCACACACATTGGTTTTATTTCTCTGTAGAAAGTGTAAACACTGCAGGTTTTGCTGCGGATTTGAAAGAATGAGCATCTCAATTCTTTTTCTACATGTTTGCCCATAGAACACTGCGAAAATTCAGCAACCGAATGTGCAGCAAAAATGTGCAAAAAATGTGCCAAATCTGCAGGTAAAAAGCAGCAAACCACCTCTGAAAAATCCAGGACATGCCGGAAATGTGGTGCCCCACTGATCAGTGCGCCACAGTAGGGGTACTGCACCCACAGACGAGTGTGCAGTTATTCCTGTCACAGGGAGGAGTAAGGTTTGTAAGTGGATCCCACCCCAGCACTCCCACACTCGAGCCTAGGCAAATGGTTGGAGCCCAGTCCCTAGGGGGAGAGTTAGGGGAGGAGGGAAGTCACACAGTGGAGTACTAGTTTGCACTGAGGAGCGAAGGAGAGGGGAGCCTCCGAGCGAGAAAAGGAGATTCCCAAGGAGGCGACCTAGAGAAGAGGCAGCCCAGGAAAAGAAAGAGGGGACCCCACATCGGATCGCCCATACTCTGAGGGAACCCTGGTCCACCTAACGGAGTACCGGCTCAGAGGATACAGTACAGGGTGTTCAGCCCCTTAGCCGTCTACACCGGTCATCACGGGTGAGTTCATCCACCCTGACACCCTGTCTACAAAGTACAGCCTCGCCAGTATCACCCACCAAAGGTTGAGCCCCTTCAGAGGGAGAAAGGAGGGAATCTCACAGCACCCCAATGGGCCTGGTGTACAAGACAGCTGTGGCGGGGCAGGTTTTAGCAGTAGGACACGGGATCATCAAAACAGTATACTACGGATCCACTGAATGACCTTGCAAATCTCTGTGACTACCCGACCAGCTACCTGATTATAGACTGTTTGTGCTGTAACCTGAACTGCCATCTGAACTGGTTTAAAGAGTAAAGTACCCGTGTAGAGTGAACAAGGCCTCCGTGTGTCTGTTCAGCTGCTGCACTGCTCCACAGATCATCTCCACATCCAGCACCACCACCATCAGTGCTGATCTGCCCCGGGGACTCAGCTCCACCTGCAGGGAGCTGCTCCATCCAAGCTGCAGTATCATTTTCCCCAGAGGTCTGAAGCGGCGCTGGTGCCCATCATCAGAATCTGCAGGTGGCGTCACAACAAACTTTTATATATTTTTCTTCATCACCATTCCCTAACCCCCTTTTTAGTCGAAAATCAGGGCCATGGGTCTGGTCAGGCCACCAGTGACATCCCAACTACAACAGGGCCCACATACTTGCAAAACGAAAAACAAACATGTCTGAACCTAAGCCCCCGTCACACTAAGCGAGATCGCTACTGAGTCACAAATTTTGTGATGCAACAGCGACCTCGCTGTGGAGATCCAGAAGTATTTCCTGGCCACCCGACAGTGTACTGGACGTTTACCTGCCTTACCATCAGTAAAAGGTAAAGAGACAATCTACGGTGTGTGTGTCCGTTCTTTAACCCCTGACCCTGTCCTTTGTAGAGACTATCCCTGCTTCTCTTCCCCATCACACCACAGCTCCAGGGATCCAGCTCCACCGGTGGGGAGCTTCAACACCTAGCTACCTATACATCATCCCTAGAGGCCCAAAGCAGCGCTGGTGCAATCACCAGAAACCACAGGTGCGGTCACAAACTCTTTATTCCCATTTATACTACCCCTTTTTAAAAGCATAGTCCCCAGGGCACGGGTCTGGGCAGGCCACCAGTGACATCCCAACCTCAGCAAGGGCCCAGCTACCAAGTACCCCATATACCCTGGGGCGGCACAATTGCAACCCCTGCACCTATTGTACTTGTGCCCCTGTACGAGTAAGGGTATATGGAGGATATGTATATGAATTTTGAGTACTTTTAGGAGGGTAACACACTTGTTAGAAACAAGTGAAATCTAACACCCCCTTCTTCGTCGAATGTGTTTTACACTACACATGGCTTCACTTGCACTGATTGTATAGAAGCATAGGACAAGGTATTTTATACTCCTATCTAAGCATAGAGTATTTAAAGAGTCTGCATACCAATAATATTCTGTTCATTGCCTAGATTGTAAAAAAAAAAATGACAAATTTTTAATTCGCATACAATTTAAAGGGAATCTGTCATCAGATTTTTGCAATTTAATCTGAGAACGATTTAGGACCTTGAGACTCCCTGATTCCAGCAATGTGTCACCTGCTGTTCTGCATGTTGTCATTTTGCTACAATCACTGTTTTATCTGCTGCGGATCTATCAGTGTTCAGAATGCTGAGCCTCATATAACCCCACGCACACCACAGATTAGCAGCCTTCATTGGAATCTATACATTAACAGAAAACTGCTAATTAGTGCTAGAGGCAGGGTTACATATAGCAGTTGACTAGTAGGCACAAGACACCTAGTTCATTTGTGATAATCTGATTTTATTGAAATGGCAACACACAGTTTAGTAAGTGACACATTACAGGAAAAAGGATTTTGCACCTACGTCATACTGCTCACATAGTAAAAACCTGCTGACAGATTCCACTTAAACAGTTCTGACTTACTTTGGACATGTTATGGTGCCAAGTCTCCAGTGTTAAGTAATTTGCTCGTCCACCTATTGAGCAGAATGCTGTTGGACATGTGATCAGTCACTCTCCCCACTTCTTTAAATATCGGTCTTCTCTTCACTTCTAGAAAGCTAATTGAAATACCCGTCTGTCCTCCTTGGCAGGAGAGACCTGAGCCTTAGCAGTTGCATTGCCGTATAGCTGAGATTATTTCTGCTCTGGAAGAGCGGAAAATCCTGGCTGCCAGAGGGGGAAGGATACTGATTCTGTGTGAAGCCTGCACCTTGCAGGATAGACTAGCAGCAGCATCACTGAGGAGAGCAAAAATTATTTAAAGGGATTTTTCAATGCTAGTAACACTGACTAATGGCTTTAAAAAATGCTATTACCAGCCTTACAGACTGTTTTGACATAAAAATGATTCATGGGATAGCCCTTTATGAACAATTGAGGAGAAATCAGATCAGCCAAATGCAGATTAATTTAGACCTATGTTTGCAATCAGCTAGGCATCCATATAAATAGCTCCTCCATCCTAAACTCGGCATGTACATGCAGAAATATCTTGCTGGGAATTTATATCCCTGCTGTTCCCCATAATGGAGTTTACCGTATCAAATCCATTACCATGCAACTATCATTACAATTGTGGTTATCAGATGATCTATGCAGGTGAGTAATGGCTGAAGACTCATCTATGATCTGATGGTCTTGGTTAGTCATTTCCAAAAAAATCCTTTATTACTCCAACATTCTATGTAGACCGTATGTATATGTTAGAAAACCCTTCACTAGTGATTATGTAGCTTCTATAGCCTGAGGCTTGTTGGAACATATCACCGTCTCTGCTTTATTATATTCTTGCATCACACAGTGGCAAACGCTTTCATCAACTGGGCGTCACATATTGTGCTTCTGTTTACCCTTCAGGTTAACACTCTGGGCACAGCCTGTACACAGCCATGCCTAATTCAGTGTCGGAGGGGGACGTTCATAATGCAGCAATATTCTTTGGTGGGGTCCACCTTTGGTGGAAATGTTTATTTCCTTTCTTTAATACATTTGATTAAAAATCTATTTTTGTCATTGGGTATCAAACAATGGAGAATATGATGATGCTATATAAGCAATTCATACAAATAATATAATAAAAAAATAGTACCATTTGCCTTCTGTAGCTGGTGTTCTATTGCTAGCTGCAGAATGATGTAAAGGAAATCTGTCAATAGGATTGACCCTCCTAATATGGGCATGTAGGTCATAGAAAGTTGAATAAAATGATATCCTGTTGTTCTTAAGAAATCCACGTTTTAATTATTATGTAAGTGAGCTGATGAGATCTAGGGGCCAGACATAGATCAACTTTGCAATCAGATCTTATTTTAAATGAAAAAGGAGCGTTACTAGTGTAAGGCCGCTTTCACACACTACACTGATGAGGGGCAGTTACCTCGAACGCAGCGTCTGTAGTTTGGGGTTCTGATCTGGCACAAATCCTAGTCATATTAAAAGGCTTGTTAGAAAGTGACTATGACTTTGAGGAGCTCTAAAGGTGGCACTGGAGTTCATCCACTTCCTTACTGAAGTGCAAATTTGCATATTTCCTAGAGAGGGATATGGCTTTAAATCTCCTTACCTACTTAACTGTCTACTTATGGTTGCAGGAAAACTCCTCTCTATAAGGTAGATAGCAAGTTCCCCAGACCTAATACGGTGTAAGCATATCTAGATAAATTCTTTTGAGGGGTGTAGTTTCCCACTTGTGGTGGAGTTTCCACTATTTAGGCACAGCAGGAGCCCTTCAAATAAGACATGGCATCCACTTTCGATGCCAGCCAGTTTGGCGTTCCAAAAGTCAAATAGTGCTCCATTCTTTCCGAGTCTGCTGTACATACATATTGGCATACACAGTAGAAATTGCACAACAAATTGTATGGTCCAATTTGGGGCTACACAACATTTTTAGGAGAAAAAGTAAAATGTAAATTGCTTTAATTCATGTGCAGCACTTAAGGAAAAATAAACGTCTTGAATGTGGTTTTGAGCAGTGTGAGGGTTACAGTTTTTAGAATGGAGTCACTGTTGGGTATTTTCTTTACATAAGCCCCTCAAAGTCATTTCAAATGTGATGTGAAATTATCAGGAGGCTTTGAAAATTATGTTGGAGAAATGCTAAATTGCTGATAATATAACCCTTCTAACTTCATTACAAAAAAAAATGTTTAAAAAATGATGCTTATATCAAGTAAACATGTGGGAAATATGATTTATTAACTTCCATATTTAGTGTGACATAACACTCTGGTTTAAAGGGACACTGTCACCAGGTTTTTGCCATCTCATCTGACAGCAGCATAATGTAGAGGCTGAGACCCTGATTCCAGCGATGTGTCTCTTACTGGGCTGCTCAGTGTAGTTTCCATAAAATCACTGTTCAATCAGTTGGAGATTAACATTGTAGGACTAATCAACTAGTCCAGCATAGTCATTTACTGCTAAATCTGAAACAGAGAAAACAGTAATTTTATCAAATGACAGCAAGGAGCTTAGTAAGTGACACATCGCTGGAATCAGGGTCTCTATCTCTACATTATACTGCTGTCACATGGGATGGCAAAAACCTGGTGACAGTGTCCCTTTAAGAACATTAAACTTAAGTTTGAAAATGTTTAAAATTTTTGCCAAATTTCAGATATTTTCACGAATAAATGCAAACAATATCCCACTAAGTTTACCACTAACATTAAGTTCGTGTCACAAAAAACGGATTCATAAAAGTGTTCCAGAGTTATTACCTAATTAAGTGACACTGGTCAGATTTGCAAAAAGTCCCTTGTCTTGAAGGGAAAAACCGGTTCAGGGGTGAAGGGGTTAAAGGAAACCGCCATGATTGGCTGACCTCTTAGAATTCATTTTACACTCGGAGCCTGATTTGTGTCATTGACCCACTTGGAAAGGGTTAAAAAGGGTCTTTTAGCTTAGTTACTGTTTGACTCCCTTAAGATTTGCATAAATGGCTTCTTGTGGACTTCCTGGATGTATAAGAAACCAAGAAAGGGGAAGAATGTGTGACTTGTAATAAACCAGAGCAAGTTCTGAGGAATAACATGCAGATTTCCTGACTTGGTATGTTTCAGACTAATGTTTTGGAGAAACAGAAATTACGGTAAGCGGCAACAAATACTTCGTAGTATTTCTGAATTTTCATAGCAAAAAAATCATCTGGCCAAAACCTGTCTTTATCTCTGCACTAGGCAGTCCTATAAACAGTATATTTTTTCCTAAATCACTATGGGGTGGTTTGAAAAATAGCACTTTTTATTCAAGCACCAAATAAGTAAAGTCACAATTCAATTTTAATATTCTTCTTCAGGACAGTGCCATGTGAGCCTTAATCGGATGCATTTCTGCATGTTTCAATATGGCACATTTCTTTGCCTGTGTTAGGACTCCAAGGCTTAGGTCAACCACAAGCCCAATGGCCAGAGCTAATATCATAGGACCAAAGATGTTGTCAGTTTGAGTTAGGAGACCTCCATTCAGACCAAGATGTGGGTTTGCAGTCTAGGTGTAGAAATGTGCCATTGTTACACTAGTGTGAATCTTGCCTCACTTTGATCCTATTTTGACCCATTGTGTTACTGTAGTTGGAAAAGAAATATGGTGCCGTCACACAGCACGACCTGGCCAGCGATGTCGGAAGCGATGCGCGGGTGTCCGCTCGGTTCCGACATCGCTGGCCAGCTGTCACACAGCATCGCTGCGGCCGGCGACACCGCAGCGATGCGGGCG
Source organism: Allobates femoralis (assembly GCA_033576535.1). NCBI lineage: Eukaryota > Metazoa > Chordata > Amphibia > Anura > Aromobatidae > Allobates > Allobates femoralis. The sequence goes on from JARQOC010000002.1 coordinate 230,438,448, forward strand.
GTGACATCGCTCGCTGGGCTGGGCTTAGCCCAGCGAGCGATCCGCAGCAACGCTGCGGTATAGGCTGGATCGCCGCCGACATTGCTCTGGCGATGTCACACGGCGCGATCCAGCCTTATCGCAGGTCGCCGGTTGACAGGTTTACGGTTCTTCCCGTAAACCTGACAACCTGCGACCGGCGATAAAACGCGGTCGCGCCGCTCGTTTACACAGCGCGACGTCGCTAGCGACATTGCTGATACGTCACTTTTTCGGCGATGTCGCTAGCGACGTCGCCAGGTGTGAAGCCACCAATACAGTTGGAGACAAAAGATAAGCTGCCACCATGTGTGTTGGTTAAAGTTGGTCTGTCCCAGTCATTAACTGAGTTTTATAAGGCTGCGTTCACACACAGCGCAAGTTTTGCGTCTTTTTACGCGCGTCTTTCCTGCAAAAGTGCATCTGTGTCTGTGTTTGCCGGCAGTGAATGGAAATTCACTTTTGCCGTTCAGATGCTGAGCTTTTTTTTGGCCGCACTTTTGCGGGAGAAAGCATGCGTGCACACGTACAAAGCATCAACATGTCGATTTTTTTGCGCAAATATGCGCGCGCTTTCTTCCATAGACGTCATTATAAGTGCTGGAATTACGCATCACCGTTCAGACAATACCTGTTCAAGCGCCTATACACGCAGGAGCAGTAGCAGGCTGTGATGCACACGGGGGAAGGAAGAATAATGTGTGCCTCCCTTGTGTGACATGTCGGGGCTGTAATTTCGCTTTCGCAATGTATCTACATACTTCAAAACCTAAATAAAAGTTAACAAAAGGTATTAAAAATAAAGTACCTCTCCGCCGGCTGTCTCGTGTCCCGAGGGGAACACGTCCGATTGCTGCAAGGACTTTAATCATCCGATTGGCCTGTAGAGATCAGCTGATGTGTCACGTGACATCATCGGCTGATCGTGAAGTGACATCATCAGCTGTTTGGTTTAAAATGCCCACCAAAACCGATCAGTTTTGGCGGGCGATTTAAACCGCTCAGCTAATGCTTCACATCATGATCAGCTGATAATATCACGTGACACATCAGCTGATCAGTTTTGGGGGCGTTTTAAGCCAGCTAAAGCTGATGCTGCTCAGGAGGCGGGAACCCACTATCAGCTAGTATCGCGTTTGCTGCCGGTCAACTGATTTAAGGTCCTGCAGTGATCGCATCCCGGGACACTCGGCTGAGAGGTATCTTTTTATTTTTAATACACATTGCTTTCTTTTAGTTCGCTTTTGCAGTGTATGTAGATACACTGCAAAAGTGAAAGTACACACGTGTCACACAGGACACACCTCCGTGTGACATCACCTGCTCTTGTGCTCATGGGGAAAAATGCGTCTGTAAAAAAACGGAGTGTGAATGCACCGCGTTTTTTTTACCTGTGCTAAATAGCACAGCCGCAAAATGCGGGAAAAATGCCCGCGCAAAAAACCTGCGGCAATTACCGCATGGGTGAACGTAGTCTAAAGGCCTTACAACTTTTCCCTAGGGCTAGGATCACCTTTTATATTGTGTTCTCCACTGAGCACTGTATTAGTGTTTTCTCTTGTAATGCTCTAAAACTAGGATTTTTACACAGCCCTTCACTTCAATGACGCTAACATTGCAAACCACCTTTTTCTGAATGTCTGAAATTGATGAATACTGTTAGGACGGACAGTGTCCAAAGTGACTCCGTAATTTTGTTGAAGAGAATAGCTCTATTGCGGTATTTGTCACGGAGGACATCGAAGAACACTTTGTTTTACAACCCAGCCTAACATATTATGTTGGGGAGAGTTGGATGATGAAGCGTCCAAACCTTTTGTTGTCCTGGGGATAAGCCAATATCATCATCAAGTATTCAGAAAACCCATTTTTGGTCTAGTGTCACTCCCAACTCTCGGTTAAAAGATGTCTAAGTGAGGAAGAGTGACTGGCGTTATGAATGTTAACACTCAGTAGTTTTTAGTTTTTAAGGAGTGAGTATGGGGTAAAGTTTCTCCTTGTGGAGAGTGACATGCCAAGTGTGGCATGTCACTATAAGGAGACTTGAATGCCTTGCAATGCTCCTAGGGGAAATTAAATATGTAAATTATCTCTTCACCTAGCCAAATCAGAGCTCCTACTTTGCAGTGTAGAGGGGCATTACCCCAAAACATCGGGTCTGCCAATTAAGATTTCATATGGCAAGGCTCATTAAGGGGTCAATATTCACTTTTAGGCTATTTTCACACTGGATGTTCCTGATCTGTTTTTGGCTGCTTGCACCAAAAACAAATCAGTCAAACGTCTGTCAGCAAAGAGAATGTGATTTTCAATTTTCTGTGCAAATGTTGGCGCTTTTGATTGCTGCGTTAGTGGTGCAGAAGGCATCCAGAAAATGATGAGATGAGCATGTCAATTATTGCTCCATTTTTCTGGTTAACTTTTTGCACCACTAATATAAAATTACTTACCCTCCTCGTGATCCCATGGTGAGCTCCAGCTATGTCTTCCTTCCAGGGCATCGCAGGCGTGTGGGCAGTCGGGTACTGTACTTCCAGGACCTACCCATGTGATTCAGATGGTGCTAGGTCCTGTCAGTACTCTACTACTCACTGACAGGTCCTACCGTGCTTGGAAGGAAGACATCTCCAGGGCTCCACCGTGGGATCACCGGGAAGGATAAGAAAGTGTGTCTCTGTCTGTGTGTCTGTCTGTGCTGTTTGTGTCCCCACAGAAAATTGGACAATCATAAACTGCACCAAATACGGCATGTCTGAACTCAGCCTTAGGATTGCTTCTTCGCATAGTTGGCAGTAGGGTTCAAGTCCTCTTCCTCTCTGAAGAGGCAATGTGCATATTTCATTTTCGAGATGAGCATTACAAGGCGTTTAAGTCTCTTCATATCGGCATGCCATGTCACTCCGCACAATGAGAAAACTTACAGCTTATATCCAAGTCTTAGCCTCTCGCCTAGCCAAATCGGATATGTTGTTTTTAAGGCGTTCAAGCCACTGCCTCCCCATTCAAAAGCACATGCATTCTCAGGAAACCGAGCGTTCAGTATATTGGGAGTAAAGAGGAATAACGTTTGGTCAAAGAGCATTTGTCTGACCACCATGAAGGTATCTGGGCAGTAGCTAGACATTAAAATGTATTCAATGACAAGGAGGATGGGGAGATGCTGCATAGATGCGCTCCTTAGTGATTATGTCATTGCTGCTTGGCACAGAGCCTATGAATATATGTAATGTTCTGTAAGAATCCAGGTCATAAAGGGTTGTGGGCAAGATAGACCAGGATACGTCATAGTCTCATGATTTGCAATGAATTTAGAATATTTTCTGTTTAATGTACATTTGCCCATACTCCCGATTCGGCCTTTCTAATCTGCATCCTACAGGCGACCTTAAATCTCTTCTCAAACATCAGAATAAATCCCAAGCAGTTTAATTCACTCTTGACATCATTTGGGGGGATGGAGAATATCACAGCCCAATGTAACTCAAATCCATTAATCCATCCCCCCCTTCAAAGTGCTTAGTGTGAAGTTTGCCTTTAGTTGCCAGAGGTGGAATTTACCCTTTCCTGTCCCCATTAGGTTTGACTACTATAGAATTGAGAGACCACAATCTTTATTTTGATATATACAATCAAAAGCTATGGCTACTTATCCCTGCATATTCCATGTCTCCGGCCAATGGGGTCTGAGGAATCCCAAATCAAAGCATCATGGATCACACTGTTGACTTTTAGCTTAATACCAATATTGGGCTAGAGTTTCTTGCCCATTTTGACCTAGTCCGGATCCGTTCACACATAAGCAATTGATCATAGGAGGAGGTGACATCTCCTCTCCTGGAGGTCTCCACTCTGCTCATTTGAGGCTGCTAAGAGATTATTGCTAATCTTATGTTTTCTCTCTAGTGATGACGTCTTTTATACTTATTCATATGATTTTCTCTTATTGAATGCAGGAAGGATCAGAATGTCCTATCTCCAGTGACTTGTTGGAACCTGCTTCTCACGCAGGTGAAAAGAGAGAGCCGCAACCATGCTACCTTAAGTGATATCTACTTGAATAATATCATCCCTCGATTTGGGCAAGTCGGTGAGGACTCCGGACGGCTCTTTAAGAAGGTGGGACTATCTTTGTCATATTTCCTGCAGAAGAGTAAATATGACCATATTAAACTGATCTTATAGGTTCTCTAGCTTTATTTTTTTTTCTTCTTATTGGTCTAAAGGTGTAAAAGGGGTTTTATCCATGTAAAAAAAAAAAAAATGTGAAAATGGTTCAGAACTCCATTGTCACAATGGTCTCTCTTACCTGGGACACTTGTGGCTGTGTTGGGTCTTCAGTCTCATTACTTTATCGAGACTCCATTTGTAAATGTATTTCTTTCCCTTTGGCAGTTCAGGAGTTATTGTCAGTTTTCTGCTACTAGCAGACTCCTTAGTTTCCTTACTAGGTGTGGCCACTTTGTGATTACTCCCATCCCCTTTATATGGTCACATGGTTACAGCATGCTTTGCTGGAGATTGAACTTGCTAGCCAAACTTGCTATGGTGAAGAAAGTTTTCTGGGGAGCTGACTACTGCTAAGTCGTCTGCTGCAAAGGATCAAGGCAGCAGGTGTAAAGTTGCCTTGTTGTTCCCTGTCTGTCTCCCCTTCCGTCTGGTCTTTTTTATTGCAGTGGTTGAGTCTAGCACTCCCACCGGCCATTCCCTATTGAGGGCTAACATCAGGGCCAGCGAGGGCCTAGGTATCCTGTTCGTAGCAGAGTTGAAAGAACTTGTATAGGGACAGTAGGGAGGTCCTTGCGCAGCCACAGGTGAGTGCACGAGGTCAGTTCTCCCCCATTCCCTATGTGCAGGGCCCTCCGCTGTATTTATCCCCCGTCATTTGTTTTGTGTTGTGTTCCGGACATCGCTGGTCTGTGCGTCACTGTCACACACGGTATCTAGACATCCCCCTTTGTCCAAGCGCGACATCAATAAAATAACCAGGATTAATCCTTACCTTACTGATGTGCCATCATTTGTCTTGTTCCCTGCCAACTTCTCTTCTAGATCCATCGATGCTGGGTTAATTTAGCATGTAGTCCAAAAAGTTAATCGGATGCACACGCCTTTAGAATACAAACTTGAATTTTATTAGTGCAAAAATCACACTAGTTACAGGAGATCAGAGTCCAGTAAATGTCTTCTTAGGTAGGGCGTACCTTAATGGTATGACCATGTACCTTGATGCTGCATTGAAGACCGGCTCTCCTGAGCTGTGGCCAAGTGTGAGAGCCGGTCTTCATAGCAGCATCAAGGTACATGGTCATACCATTAAGGTACGCCCTACCTAAGAAGACATTTACTGGACTCTGACCTCCAGCAACTATTGTGATCAAGGCCACCAGTTTGGCCGAAACACGTAAAAATGAAAGTTGCTATTTTTTGGACTGTTACTTTGGGATCATAAATCAATCCCCCCATTTTCACCTCCACAATTTAATACATCTGAGTGCATGCCAATTACTAACTTAGAATGTAAGCGCTGCAGCCAATTCATGGGTGAATAATTCTGAAATTGGGCTATCACTTTGCCGCAAAATAACCCCATATGTTGTAACATAGTGGAGGACCATTGTGTTATGTATGAATGTTATTCTGTTTTTCCACTATTCCTCCAAATTTTTCTATATTTTTATTTGCTTCATGTCCTCCTTTATTGTAGCTAGTTTTGATCTTTTACCCCTTCATATCTCTTGTGCCAACTGTCACCAGACTTTGTTGTTATGCATGCCAGTGGTGGCATGACAGGCTGTACCAGCTGTCATTTTGTCCTTGTTTCATGTGTGTTAGTCTTGTATATACTAATGAGGGGGGTTCAATGCTGCCGTATTTTTAATTTCTGATGAAGTATGTAGTCTCTGACTGTTATGGTTTATTTTCTGTTCCTGACAATGCCGTCCAACCTTCAGATTATTGTATTTTCTCGCTTATTTTGCTGATCGCTCTTGGCATCTTGTCTCATTTACTTGGAACATTTAAAATTCATATCACATATTCAGTCAATAGTAGTTTGTTTGTTTGAAGTCAAATGCTTCAGTAATTGCAGCCACATTTACATCTGCATTTGCCTTGCTTGCATTTTAGTCTATTGTTTTTTAAGATTTTTACATTTCTACTAACTTGTATCTTAAAAACTCGGCCAGAAACGCCAGTTCTTAGAATTTTAATACATGCATTTTATTCATAATTTTTTCACTACAAAATTTACTAGAAAAGGCTAATCTAACCGAGTGACATCCCGTGATGTATGGGCTGGCCTAGAGTCTCCCAAATCCATCTTGACAGCCTATGAACCTGTTTGCCAGTTTACCCCCCCTTCCAACAGGATGGCTGTACTCACTGTCTCCCAATTGGAAGAGTATCTTGTAAACTTTCTTAAAGACCTCCATAGGGGATGTGATTTAAACCCTTTAGGAATGGCTCAAAGTCTTCTGCTACCAACAATCTGAGCTTATCAAAAATCTGCCCGGGGGGTGCATAAAAGGTCACCAAGGGCCGCATACGGCTGGGGCCTGAGCAGTGGCAAAGCGTGGGGGGGCGAAGGGGGCGGTCCGCCCCCAGGCGGCACGTGTGTGGGGGCGGCAGCCTGTAGGTGATTCACCTAAGAGTGGCGTTAAAACGCGGTCGCTGTGGATGGCGGCTGCATCCAGGGACCCTGCATCCTGGGACTCTGGGGTGATGGGGCAGCCTCTGATTGCTGGCAGTGTCACTCAGGGCCGTATTAGCCTGCCCAGCAGAAGACCATACCATGGAGCAGCAGGACCTGTGATGATGTCACAGGCATGTGACCCGGGTGGGCGGAGCCATTGAGTTTTGCCCAGCGTGAAGGAGCAAAATGTCATACAAGAAGCTGAAGAGAAGATGGGACCAAATAAACAAGGGTACAAGAGGTGTGTGAGAGAGGGGTGCAGAGGGAAGCAGGCTGTGCACGGGGATGAAGGATGCAGGGGGGGCGGAGGATGTGAAACTGCAGGGGATAGAGGAAGGAGAGTTCAGGAGAATGGAGAGTACAGGAGGATGGGGAGTGCAGGAGGACGGAGGATGTGGAGTGCAGGAGGATGGGGAGTGCAGGAAGATGGAGGATTGGGAGTGCAGGAGGATTGGGAGTGCAAGAGAATGGGGAGTGCAGGAGGACGGAGGATGGGAGAGCAGGAGGATTCTGATCAATTTTCTGCCGGTGAACTGATCACCTGACTCAGTCAGCTGACCGGCGGGCACATCTGCTCATCTCTTTGCCGGTCAGCTGACAGAATCAGGTGATCAGTTCACTGGAGACAGATTCTGTCAGCTGATCTTGAAACCAGACTTCACCTCTCATATCCTGGGACACTCGAGGATAGATAATTGTTCCTTTTATATTTTCTAGCCTTCCCTTCTATTTAGGTTTGGCAGCGCATGTAACACAGGCAGCAGCGGGGGTTTGCATCTAGAAGCTGCCTGTGTTACATATGCTGCTAAAGCGAAGTACAGCCCCTAAAGCCCCTATACACCCAACACACTTATCTCACACGGGATCAGGAACAGGAAATAAAAAAATGGTGGAAGTTTGTTACATCACATCCTGTAAGTACTCCATTTTTGGTTGGAAAAGCATTGCAATAGCGCTTTGTTTCTTTACAATGGAGCCTATGGGGGAAACGGAGCTGAAAAACCAACTCACAAATTGACATGCTCATTCCTTTTGTGGACCTGTTTTCTACCTCAAAAGCGGATCCAAAAAAAACGCTGTGTCTGAATAGCAAATCTTGAAAATTCATTCACCTTGCTGTTCAACAAAGAATTTGATGCGATTTTAAGGCTGGCTTCACACTGCAGTTTTTTCCCTAATCAGTTTCTATCAGGTTTGTGTGTCAAAACCAGGATTGTCTCCAAAACTCAGAACGTGTCAATCTTTCAATTATTATAGTTTTTCTCTGCACGTTCCTCTCCTGGTTTTGCAAATAGTCTGTGGAGCCTCGGTTAGGAGTCTCAAACACAGGACTAGCCAGATATCCCTCCAGGGAAGGACCCAGCCAAGGGGTGGCTCCTTGCGGAGAACACCATAACCACCATGTTAAGTGGCCCTTTTAGTCAATATCCGGCTCTTTTACAAGCTTAGAGATATGACAAGGGAATACCAAGGCCAGGTATCCATCCACAGACAGCTGTTTCTGGGTGTTGCCCCTCATCAGTGTGGAGTAGGATTCTGGCTAGGTGGAAGCAAGGCCTAGTAGACCAACATCACAAAGTTTTGTGATGATGCCTCTCCTGGATTTGGCACACAAACCGGATGGAACTTGATCAGGGAAAAAAACTGCAGTGTGAAACCAGCCTAATGCAAAATGGATCCTCACAAAACGCAACAAAAATGTTGTGTGTGAATGTAGCCTAATATTTATCGGAGGAGTTATCTGGCAAGTGTGATTTTGGACTTCTGATCCTTTTTGTCTCTTAGGCTTTGTTCACACTATGCGTATTTTTCGCGTCTTTTTACGCACGCTTTTTCCCCAAAAGCGCGTCTGCGTTTCCTGGCAAAGTGAATGGAAATTCACTTTTGCCGGTCAGATGCTGCATTTTTTCCGGTTGCGCTTTTGAGGCTGAAAACACGTGCGTAAAAAGAATGACATGTCAATTGTTTCCACTTTTTAGTGCGCGCTTTCCTCAATAGGTCCCATTGTAAGCACTGGAATTACGTATTGCCGTTCAGACAATGCGCAATTCCAGTGCCTTTAAAGCGGGCACAGAAGGAAAAGCAGTATGTGATGTCACATGGGGGAGGAAGAATCCTGTGTTCCTTCCCCCGGTGTGACATGTCAGATCTCGCCAGCGACGCAGCAACGATACAGTGGTCGTTGGGAACCTGTCACTCTTGGGTGTAGTATTGAGGTCGTTGGTTGTTCTTCCTGTCAAACACAGTGATGCACGCTGCCCAGTTGCCCGACAGTCAAAAAATGGTCCAGGACATTCCAACATGATCAGCAATCTCACAGCAGGGGCCTGGTCACTGCTACATGTCACACATAGCGAGGTTGCTGCCGAGGTCACTGTTGCGTCACTAAAACTGTGACGTATCAGCGATCTTGCTAGCGATCTCGCTTAGTGTGACTGGGGCTTAACTCTCAAAGAGAACACAGGAGCAGTAGGCAGAGCATGTGCTTCGGTGTATGGGAGTGTCGGATGAGATACCACCCATCTAATGTGTGGGAAACTCTTGTAAAGCTTAACTCCTTACATCCCTCTTTAACAGCCTCAAAGGGGAACTCCAGTGAGGATGAACTTTTTAGTACAGTCCCTGCCTTCCTACATGATGAAGCAGAGCTGTACACTGCAGTTCTAGGATCTATATCGCTTAAAATTCAATAAACTCATTCTGGCCCCCACATCAGGGAACCCAGAATGTTCAGCCTGACAGCATTATGTAGGAGCAAAAAGCAGGAGGTGTGTCAGGGTCGTGGATGCTGGGAACTTCAGGATCAGCCTACATTCACCCCGCTCACAATCCTGTTTTAGTGAGGGGGCATGGCAGGAGGCGTGCAGAAATTTAGGTTCCCTGAGGTGGGGGCCAGAGCAGAGGAGCAGGTATGAGTTTATCGATTTATAAGAGATCTATAGATTCTAGAATTGCAGTGTACAGCTCTGCTTTATCATGTAGTAGGGCAGGGACTGTACTAAAATGTTTTCTCTCGCTGGAGTTCCCCTTTTAATGGCATATGTTTTACTGAGTCTGATCCAAATACTGTAATGTTATCTCACTTAGTTCAGACTTTATTGTACATTTTGGCCTGCAAGCTTGTTTTTGCCTTTGCATAATATTGGCTCCTCCACTCTGCTCCGTCTCATATCCAAAATCATTCCTTAAAACATTGTAATAAAACTTTGGAAAGTTTCTTGATTATGTTTCACCCGCTACACACTGAACACCCCAACACAAACAGTTTTCTCCTGTGATACTCTGGGTGTCCCAAACATTTGTGGAGAAAAGCCCTTTTGACATTTATCTATTAGGTGTTTATGCTTAAAATCTAAAACTCTGGCCTTTGTGTCATTAAACAAGCCTACCAAAACACCCTCATCTCACTATCTCACAATGGCTTGACAAAGGGCGTGTGTGCCCGATACGTGGCCATTTCCTGTCCATCAGATGCCTGTATAAAGACTGCTGAGAACACACCAGAGAGGAGTGCTGCAGTGAAATTCTTTGGACTGTATGTATTGAAAGGCTGTGAAGGAAGCCAAACTGTCCTGCACCCAGAAGGCATTGCTGCTCTCCAGGTTTCTTTATTTATCTCACAATCTCAAATGACCCTTAAGGTAGTGTCACACCAGGCGATGTCGCCCGCAACATCGCCGAAAAGTGACGTAACAGCGATGTCGCGGGCGATATTGCAAGTGCGTCGCGCAGTGTGACAGCGCGACGCAACTGCAAATTATCGCTGGTCGCAGGTTGACAGGTTTATGAACATGTTCATAAACCTGTCAACCTGCGACCAGTGATTAGGCTGGATTGCGCCGTCTGACACTGTTGGCGGCGCGATCCAGCCTATATCGCAGCGTTCCTGAGCCATCGCTCGCTGGGCTGAGCCCAGCCCAGCGAGCGATGGCTCCGCCCACATCGCCGCCGCGTCACCTGCAACGTCGTGCCGTGTGACAGCTGGCCTGCGATGTCGGAAGCGAGCGTGCACCTGCACATCGCTTCCGACATCGCAGGCCAGATCGCCTAGTGTGACACTACCTTTAGGGTATGTGCACATTGGAAGTTTTGTGAGCTGTTTTTTTAGCGTTTTCCGCCGGCGTTTTCCGCTGGGTTTTATGTAAATTTATGTTAATCCTAACCAGCGGTTGGATTAACATGCTAGTCTATGGATTTCAGAAAACGCTGTTTACATTAGAAGGTTTTTTTTTTCTCCTTCCCACTTTCTTCACCGGTTTTCCACCGGATTTCAAAGATTGAGCTTGTGACTTCTTTTGAGCGTTTAGCCAGTGTATCTAGCAAGATTAGGAAAACCGTCGAGAAAACCGCTGTATAAACGCTAATAAACCGCACACAAAACGTTAAAAAAAACGCTAAAAAACGATGGACACTGCTGAGGTCAGGAATTTCAGCTCCTGAAATTCTACACCGGTTCTCTGACGGTCTGCAATGATGCAGAACCGTCTAATGTGCACATACCCTTAGGGTCCCGTCACACTTGGTGACGTTCCAGCGATCCTGACAATGATACGACCTGGTAAGGATCCATGGAATGTCGCTACGTGGTCACTGGTGAGATGTCAAACAGTCAGATCTACTGAATGACGCAGGAACGATACGGCGACTCGTATAACATCTTCGGCGTTAGTTGTGCCCTGTCACACAGCAGCTAGTCTGACAACTCAGACCTACGTGGCTGTATTCTGAGTCGCCAACGAGGTTGTTGTTAAGGCGTCAAACACACCGATGCATGCTGCACAGCGGGAACCCAACGATCAAAAAATGGTCCAGGCAATTCACGATCGGTGATGTCACAGCGGGGGCTCGGTCGGGCTGCTACATGTCAAACATAGCAAGATCGCTGGTGAGGTCGTTGTTGCGTTACAAAACCTGTGACGCAACAGCGATCTCGCTATGTGTGAAGGGGGCTTTATACTCTGCTGTATTGGGCTCAAGGACACCATTCTCTCCTGTTTCTCCTACTACCTCTCTGTATCATTTATTGGCTCCTCTTCCCCTTAGGCTGTGTGCCGACACTGCGCTAGTAATGCAGAATTGTTTGCATCAAATCTGCATCCGCTATAAGCACATACAGTTAGGGCCAGAAATATTTGGACAGTGACACGATTTTGGCAAGTTGGGCTCTGCATGCCACCACATTGGATTTGAAATGAAACCTCTACAACAGAATTCAAGTGCAGATTGTAACGTTTAATTTGAAAGGTTGAACAAAAATATCTGATAGAAAATGTAGGAATTGTACACCTTTCTTTATAAACACTCCACATTTTAGGAGGTCAAAAGTAATTGGACAAATAAACATAACCCAAACAAAATATTTTTATTTTCAATATTTTGTTGCGAATCCTTTGGAGGCAATCACTGCCTTAAGTCTGGAACCCATGGACATCACCAAACGCTGGGTTTCCTCCTTCTTAATGCTTTGCCAGGCCTTTACAGCCGCAGCCTTCAGGTCTTGCTTGCTCGTGGGTCTTTCCGTCTTAAGTCTGGATTTGAGCAAGTGAAATGCATGCTCAATTGGGTTAAGATCTGGTGATTGACTTGGCCATTGCAGAATGTTCCACTTTTTTGCACTCATGAACTCCTGGGTAGCTTTGGCTGTATGCTTGGGGTCATTGTCCATCTGTACTATGAAGCACCGTCCAATCAACTTTGCAGCATTTGGCTGAATCTGGGCTGAAAGTATATCCCGGTACACTTCAGAATTCATCCAGCTACTCTTGTCTGCTCTTATGTCATCAATAAACACAAGTGACCCAGTGCCATTGAAAGCCATGCATGCCCATGCCATCACGTTGCCTCCACCATGTTTTACAGAGGATGTGGTGTGCCTTGGATCATGTGCCGTTCCCTTTCTTCTCCAAACCTTTTTCTTCCCATCATTCTGGTACAGGTTGATCTTTGTCTCATCTGTCCATAGAATACTTTTCCAGAACTGAGCTGGCTTCTTGAGGTGTTTTTCAGCAAATTTAACTCTGGCCTGTCTATTTTTGGAATTGATGAATGGTTTGCATCTAGATGTGAACCCTTTGTATTTACTGTCATGGAGTCTTCTCTTTACTGTTGACTTAGAGACAGATAGACCTACTTCACTGAGAGTGTTCTGGACTTCAGTTGATGTTGTGAACGGGTTCTTCTTCACCAAATAAAGTATGCGGCGATCATCCACCACTGTTGTCATCCGTGGACGCCCAGGCCTTTTAGAGTTCCCAAGCTCACCAGTCAATTCCTTTTTTCTCAGAATGTACCCAACTGTTGATTTTGCTACTCCAAGCATGTCTGCTATCTCTCTGATGGATTTTTTTTTTTTTTCAGTCTCAGGATGTTCTGCTTCACCTCAATTGAGAGTTCCTTTGACTGCATGTTGTCTGGTCACAGCAACAGCTTCCAAATGCAAAACCACACACCTGGAATCCACCCCTGACCTTTTAACTACTTTATTGATTACAGGTTAACGAGGGAGACACCTTCAGAGTTAATTGCAGCCCTTAGAGTCCATTGTCCAATTACTTTTGGTCCCTTGAAAAAGAGGAGGCTATGCATTACAGAGCTATGATTCCTAAACCCTTTCTCCGATTTGGATGTGGAAACTCTCATATTGCAGCTGGGAGTGTGCACTTTCAGCCCATATTATATATATAATTGTATTTCTGAACATGTTTTGTAAACAGCTAAAATAACAAAACTTGTGTCACTGTCCAAATATTTCTGGCCCTAACTGTATTACCCAGCAAAAGCATTGTGCTTTTACTAGGTCATTTTGCCTCCGTTTCTGCTGTCCCTGCCCTGCAGCATGCCACTTATCTTGCATACCGGCAGGCACTTCTGGGTTTCAGCCGCGTCACACACCGCATGGGTCACATGCCCCTACCCTCATGACGTGTGACGCGACCGAAATCCAGAAGTGCCAGGCACTACACAAGCTAAGCTGCGCAAAACAGTTGACATGCTACATATTTTTACTGATCAAAACATTTTATGAAGAACCACACCTCGCAGCCCCACCTAATGTCACGAATATGTCGGGGTCACTGGATACGGTTGCCCACTTTTACCAATGTGACATTCCGCGCCCCCTGAAGTTACATAATGTCAGCTTGGCACAGTTTTTTACAGAGGTACCCTCCTGTTATCCGGCCCACAGTTGCTCACAACCCTGACAGGCTGGGAGACCCCTTTCATTAGCACCAGTAAATCAGAGCCCTGCCAGTCCAGTATGACTACCACCAGCTCCTTGTTAGCTATAGGCTTGGTCCATTATCAGTATTATATCGGGCCAAAAAGCAGTCCTGGTAACATGTAACGTTAAACCGATAACATGAACATGTGGAATAATGGTTTCAGATAAAAGAGCAGCCCAAGATCAAATTTTATATTTAATCTCTTTAAAGGCACATTAGACAAAACACTATATACACATTGGATATAAATGTACGACGGTCACATGTGCAAATATAGGTGGTACAATAAGTATAAGCAGATGATGCGTTACTAGTTGAATGTTAGGCCTTGGTCTGCACAGCCACTTGGGAGGTGTGTGGTGCCCCAGTGGGTTTTGGTTTCTTTCAACACAATACCATGACATGACCTCCCTAAGAGAACCCTGGCCATTGACTTGCATGAGCAATTAACCCCTTAGTCAGTCATTCCCTTTCCTGACCCAAGACGGTCTCAATTTCCCTTCTTTTGGGTCTGGTAGCTGAAGAGATCCAAAACCTATGATGAATCACAACTTCTCAATATAAATTCCTAGGTAGGCAGTTTGTCGCCATTGAATCTGGTCCCCCGTTACACTTGGAGACCAAACAAAGCTTTGCTAACTGACTTCTACTAGCTCTTTTACACATCTCTCCACCACAGAGTTGTAGAACTGAGCGAGACCCAGGTTGGCGTTCGTGTCTTTCCCGAGATATCAAAAATGTAATGGGTAAACTGCTAGGATGTACGATAATTCCTTCTGATATTACGACTTCTATTTGTCTTGAGGGGGTGGGGAGTGGCGGGTGGGGGTGGGGGGTGTTTCCTTTGAAACAGTTAAGCAGCTTGGGTTTTCAGCTGGGGTTCGGCCTGCCAGAAATGCCTTGGTCCCTGCTATTAATACAAAAAGGGGGAGACAGCAGTGCTCTGAAACCAGGCGACCGATCTGGGGCGATGTGCACACATCGCCCCATGTAACCGGCCACCGACGACCTGTCAGGTGATGGGAGCCATAGGCTCCCATTGTCCTGCATCGCCGCTGGGGTTTTTGGACACCCCGGCGGCGATGCCGCCTGACAGCTCACCGGCGCGGCGCTGGAGATGTCGCCCCATGTAAATGGGGGACGGCGACGCTGGTGGGGCGCCAAAATCGTGCATGCACCCGCCAGTCGCCGCCGACATCTCCAGCCCCGTCGCCAGGTGTGACGGGGCCTTAAGAGTGTGATAGTTGCATTTTGTTTTGAATTTGACTAAATCACTTTTTATATTAATTGTGTTGAACTAATAAAATTGTTCATGTTTCATTGGTTTATTGCAAATAGCAGAAGATTTGACAATTTCTGTGACAATTGCTAATAAATTTGATTTTCAATGGGGGTTGAATAATTTTTATTACAACTTGTACTTTTATAGGCCAGACACAATAATCGCAGAATAAGCAAAATACAGGAATGAAACCCCTCTGTACTGCTCTCTGCCAAGGCTAAAATAAAATGTTATGTTGTTTCCAGATAATAGGAGCATGTAAGCGTTTTGTGATTGGTTCGGTTGCATTTGTATAGTGGAGTCTGTTGGATTGTTTGCTGATTTACAAAGGTTGACTTGTAGCCAACTACTATATCTGCGATTTCATCTCTAACCTCCGGTCTGTCCCTCCCTCTTGGGTGTCTCCCATGGGGATAGTCGAATTAAAGAGACAGCTCAGCGTGTGGTCTCCTTCCTGGCTTTGTGGCTGGGCTACATGAAAAGCCCCATAGGGAAAGGGCAGCGAGATGAAGGAATTAACTATTCATATGGCTGTAAATGCCCCCTGCTGTGATAGAAGCCTTGAGAAAAAATAACTGCATGAATTAATGATGCCACTCGCAGGGTCTGGATTAGGGAGTATGTCTGTCTGACTTCTGAAGCCCCCTCTTTCCTGCCTACATATAAGACGCATAAGTTGTGCCACACTGGCCATACAATGCTTAACAAGTTAAACATTTCTGTTCCTGTTCCTACCTTCTGTGACATAACATATAATATAATAAATAATAATATTTATTCATTTATATAGCGCTATTAATTCCATAGCACTTTACATACATCAGTAATGCTGTCTCTCTTGGAGCTCACTATCTAAACATCCTATCAGTATGTCTTTACAATGTGGGAGGAAACCGGAGTGCCCGGAGGAAACTCACGCAAACACGGGAGAACATACAAACTCCTTGCAGATGTTGTCCTTAGTGTCCTTGGTGGGAATTGAACCCAGGACCTCAGGACCCCAGTGCTGCAAAGGCTACAGTGCTAACCACTTGAGCCACCATGCTGCCCCATATAGGAAGCAAAGCATACGTCACCATTACTCTTTAAATGCAATATATATACACACACATACATTTATGCCCATTCTCTATAATATATATATCTAAATTCTGTGTTCAGTAGCCTGTCCTGTGCCCATCTGGTGTCAGAGCTCTACATGGTATAGTCTCCGCATGTTCTCTTAACAATTCTCCATCACCTCCAGAGTCTTCCTCTCCCCCCAACTATCTTCCCTTCTGTTCCCGTCTGTCACTTTTCCCTGTTGCCAATGTCCCTTGTTTTCTGCAGATTTTCCAGAACATTGCTTATCACATGCTCAATGCCAGGAGAACATCTACTACTACAAAAGTAGTGGGGGAGGGGGAATAATAATTCTTTGTTTCATGTACCTCATTGTTATCTGCATACTATCTTAGTCATAGGGAATCAACAGTATATTACTTTTAGTCATGGATCTTAGTATAGGCTCCTATTCTACTTACTAAACTGCTCGTTACAGTGCCAATAGAGGAGAGGATCTGCCATCAGCAGTGTATGACGTGCTGCTGACCTACTAGACCAAAGGTCTCAAATGAAAATGGGGTACGGGGCTACCTAAAGTCCAGTTGAGGCTGCATTGTTCAATTTAGACTCCACTCACACTAGCGCATCACTCAGACGAGTTTTATCAGATAGTACTTGGAATGTTATACTATCGGTCAGTGCCGAGCATTGTATTTTCCCTCATGTTTCATCAGGAAAAAAAAAAATTGCAGCATGCATAAATCACATTCAACTCTATGATTGTGTGGAAATCTTTGGACTGCTCTCGGAAGACATCCAAGTGCAGTCTGGTTACCAAGGACTCCTAGAATGGAGAAGATCGAGACTTTTTATTATCCTTTTTCTCCAGACATTGTGCTCTAATTCTCTCATCCAAGAGTATAATCACATAAAGTTGACTCTCTGATCAGAGTTTAATCCTAGTGTAATTTGAATGAGAGATTTATTTTACAATCATTAGTAGCTTCTATGTTCATGTGAGCGAGCCCTAAGATTGGGGATACATGTTAGACCAAGAGTGCATCCAAAGTTCTCTGTGTAAGCTGCTACGTCACAGTATCATACAAGTAAATGGTGTCGCATTGGAATGCCTATTGTACTGCAACCCCACAGCTCTACATACAATATTATAGCACCTCAGCCTTAAGTATGGTATGATGGCCCCACAGCTGTACATACAGTCTAATGGCCCCACAGCTTTATGTACGGTTAGATGACCCCTCAGCTTTACATACAGTATGATGGCCCTACAGCTTTACGTACGGTATTATGGCCCCACAGCTTTACATATGGGTATGATGGCCCCACAGCATACAATTAGATGGCTCCACAGCTTTAAATACAGGATGATGGCCCTACAGCTTTATGTATGGTATGATGGCACCACAACTCTACTTACAGTGTTATGGCCCCACAGCTGTACATATGGTTAGATGGCCCACAGCTTTAATACAGTATGATGGCCCTACAGCGTTACATACAGTATGATGGCCCCACAACTCTACGTACAGTATGATGGCCCCACAGCTTTACATATGGGTATGATGGCCCCACAGCATACAATTAGATGGCTCCACAGCTTTAAATACAGGATGATGGCCCTACAGCTTTATGTATGGTATGATGGCACCACAACTCTACTTACAGTGTGATGGTCCCACAGCTGTACATATGGTTAGATGGCCCACAGCTTTAATACAGTATGATCGCCCTACAGCGTTACATACAGTATGATGGCCCCACAACTCTACGTACAGTATGATGGCCCCACAGCTTTACATATGGTTAGATGGCCCCACAGCTTTACATACAGTTTGATGGCCCCACAACTGTACGTAAAGTATGATGGCTCCACAGCTTTACGTATTGTATGACGGCCCCACAACTCTACATAAAGTATGATGGCCCCACAGCTTTATGTACTGTATGACCCCACAGCTCTGCTATACACAACATGATGGGGCTGGGGGTTCTATAGACATTATGATGCGCCCACAGCCATGCTTGATACTGTATCATGCCCCACGAGCCCCACCTAGAGTTTACCTCCTGCCCTTCGGCTCATTTACCATTCAACCCTGTTGCTTGGAGAACCTTTCCAGTCAGTAAACAGAGCTTCAGGCGCATTTAAAGACCGTCCTATCCTGGCCAACACTTGCCCCTCTGCCCATGCTGCTTGTGGCTGTGGGCAACAAAAATTGCTTCAGTTTTTTCCTGTTTGAAACCAGTCATTAACAGAGGAATCACATTAGCTGCTCTGTTACTCATATTTCAATGTACATACAGTATATCTAATATATAAATTATCAAAAGAAAACTGGGCTGCACTACCAACAAAACAGCCGGGTGCAAAACCTATTGGGGTAATGTCCAAAAGAACCCAATTTATACAAAGAAGAAAAAAACAGGCAGCACTCCCAAAATCAAAGTGAAAAATTGGATACTTTACTGATCCATGGCACGGATCAATAAAGTATCCACGTCTTCACTTTTGATTTTGGAAGTGCTGCCTGGTTTTTTTCTTATTTGTTTAATATATAAATTACCGTACATATTTTGACATGTTTTGGGTCTTTTTATTGTACAAGAACTTTTATAACATTTTGCACTCCTTATGTACTCACATTTGCTGCCATAGATCTACATGTTGTTTGATATTTTTTTTGTTTATCATATATAGTAAATCCAAAATTCTGTGCTGATTAATTCTACAATGTAATTTTATAGGGGTCACAGATTGCTGATACAAATTCCCCATTCTCCTCTCGGCTATAGAGCGTGTACCTGTCATTTTAAATAACGTTTGACATGTGCCCTTTTTCTCAGATCAATATGTTTCAGTTCTCCACATGTGCAAGGTTCACTCTATAGCTGGTACATGACTGACCCTCTGCCAATTGACCACAGCAAATAGTAAGCTTGGGCAAGAGTTTGTGAAGAGCTGAAATGTGATATCCAAGTACCGTATATCTCATGATTTTTGTTCTATCAAAGCAAATCGTGTCCTGCAGAGCAGGTTTTAGGATGTTTATCCTACAAAGAGACTGTTCATATAGTCCTTGTTTCTTTAACAAACATGCTAAACATTTAGGACTATCAAAAAACCGACCATGATCAATTATTTTCTAAGAATACAATTACCATCTGTTCTATCTTGTAGCAATCCAGTGATTTAGTTTTTTTTGCCTCTTTATTTATTGATCATCTCCGTCACTAGAACTGCAACTATGATAGAATTGCACATCCTGTACTACTGAAATTCCCCATGGTGTGGATAGGAACAGAAACACCTTTCACAGTTACTGATGATGGCTAGACAGCCCTTGTCACACAGATAACATGTTCTCAATCACAGTTCAGCCTCCATGGCTTTATGCTATTGGGTAATTTAGAAGACTATAGAGATGGGACTATTCAGTCTTCCAAGCAGTAAAGATGGTACTTGCTCTATCTGCCCAAGTGCTGTTATACTGATGCACCATGGGATTGATGGCATACAGAGTGAAATCTGTGAATCAAAATTAAATGAAAGGGAAGAGCAGGCTGAGCTACAGGAGAGTAAATGTGCTATATATAAAAGTGTAGACTTTGATAGAAAATCAGGTTGTGAATGTAGCAATAGACGAATAAACATTCCTGGACTGTTTCTTTAAGACCAAATTGTAGCCCGTACAATAACAATCTACACCAATGATGTCAGTTGGTGGGAACCGACATATTGCAGATCCTTTTAATAAAATGGATCCCCTCAGCTCCTAGTTTTTAGACACCTTTATTCTTTATTAAATTTATGTAAGGCCCCTTTCACATCAGCGTTTTTTTAAATTTGCGCAGATCCGGCAGATTTACCGCATCTGCCGCGTAACAGCTGCACTTGCGGCAAGCCCCATTCATTTCCCCTATGGGGCTTGTATTCAGGTGCGGCAAGTGCGGTTTTCCGGATCCGGCACTTGCGGTGCGTGAAAAAACCCAGTTGCTAGCTGCGTTTTTTTTTTACCTGCAGCAAGTGCCGGATTGCAGCAAAAACCACATTTGCCGCACCTGACCACAAGTCCCATGGAGAATGAATAGGGCTTGCCGCACATGCAGCCGTTACGCGGCAGATGCAGTAAATCTGCCGGATCTGCAGCAAAACCGCTGATGTGAAAGGGGCCTTAGAAAGATACCAAAGAGTTAGTTTCCACCAAAACAATAAAAATTGGACCACTGTACTAAAAAAAAAGTAGGATTATTTAGAAGCCTCTCCCCTTGCATGTCTTACAATTACCCATCTTTGTAAGGGGTGTTGTGTGATGTATTCATGAACATTTAATAGGTATGGGCTATAGCTGGAATGCTTTTTGATGATGCTGCTGACCTCAGACAAGCAATTCATCCTTGTATCTTGCCATATGTTTGTATGTCCTAAAATGCATTATTAAAATAGCGACCATATTGTGCCTTTGCAGAGTAAGGAGATTGGTCTGCAGCTGCAGGAGGATCTGATGAAAGTGTTAAATGAGCTCTACACGGTAAGCCCTGGGGATCTGCTTTATGGTTATTTAACTCCTACCGGCAATATAGACAGCTCTGAAATGACTCTGAAGAACAATTCCCGCTCGCTCGTCTCCCGTGCCTGCCCCATTGTTTATTGAGTCCGTTTTCACCAGTTGCTGAGATCATTGTGATTGTGGAGAATTCGGTTTGATCTTGCTCCACTTAATCAGATAAAAGCAGCGCTGAGTAACATCATTAATAATAATCAGGGAATCTTTCCTCTCTATTAAAAAGTGCCTGAGCTTCTTCCAGCATATATTAGGCTGCAGTCCTTGGCTAACAATGCTTGAGATAGGCTTCTAATTCCTAGTTCCCATTGTTTCCTATGTGCGGCGACTATCATAGTGTAGTCCTGTTGTGTTTTTTTGTTTTTTTTTTTAACATCAATT
This sequence comes from Allobates femoralis, assembly GCA_033576535.1. Taxonomy (NCBI): domain Eukaryota; kingdom Metazoa; phylum Chordata; class Amphibia; order Anura; family Aromobatidae; genus Allobates; species Allobates femoralis. The sequence goes on from JARQOC010000002.1 coordinate 230,459,670, forward strand.
ATTTAATTATTGTTTAATTATTCAAAAGATGGAATAACAGGATTATACCATTAACTCCAGACTCGCATGGGAAAAGCTAGTATGGCTGGCATTCATGGTAGTGCTGATTTGTGCCCCATCATAAGAAATATCTTTGACTATATATTGTACATGGTGGATTTTTATATCCAGTAATTGTACTGATTTACTATGTAGAGTTGTGTTTTAGTGACACAAGATACACATTTGTGACCGAAAGTTTTAAAACTTGTTTTTTACTTACCGTAGTTTTCCATGTCTGTTTTTTAGAGCCTTTAATCAGACTTTTTTCTGTGGTTACTGAAGTACAGTTATAAGTATTTCATAAGTTTTTACACTTTTAGGCTGCTTTCACACTGGTAATTTTGAAATCCGTGGGCGTACCTGTATGGCCAAGGATTCCAACGAAAAGGCAAACTGTGTTATAGTTAATATTTCATAATAATATTAACAAGTTGCCTGCCCCTGACCAAATCAATATGGACCAAGTACCGGCGTGAAAAGTATGGCACCAGACACACAGAGTCAGATCTACACCCTTCCTTGGTCAGTTCCAAGCTCCAAATGTTTGTCACAGATTCACACTGATGCCAGTGTGGCAGCAGCCTTAGTGGTAAATGTATCAAGTTTATACAAGCACACAATATGTCCACTATTGATCCTTATGACATGTGCCTACGAGAGCACATTTGCTGCACATTTTCACAGCATTTTTGTAAAAATGCGCACCAAGTGCACATATTTTATAGGCCAGCCAGCAGAGTCAATGTGACTTTGCTTATGCTGTGCCAACGTCTGCAACACAGATACATAATACCGATGCAGCAATCACTCTTAACCTGCCATAACATGTGGGAGGTGATTGGTGGTATTTTATGCACACAGACTAGATTTCGATGGGCCGTCAGTCACACATACAAGTGATGCAGAGTGTCTGTATGCAGCCTATTGGTCACGCTTATACTATTAGGTCAGGCAGGCTGCCCAGTACTATTATACATGTACAATGCAGGACAGACACTCCTAGGTGCCCAACTGCATCCTGCATAAAGATTTAAAGAAATTAACATTTTAACGCAGCATAATAGCTGCAGATTTTTATGGATTTTGATCCATAAAATTATGCAACATGTCAATTCTTTTGCACAGCTTACCTTGTATACTCACCGTAGTATCATTTTGTTTTTTTATTTGCTTTATTTATTTTTAGGTAATGAAAACCTATCACATGTATAACGCAGATAGCATCTCAGCACAGTGTAAGCTAAAGGAGGCAGAGAAACAGGAGGAGAAGCAAATGAGCCGATCAGTGAGACAGGAAGATCGCCAGACTCCCCGCTCCCCAGACACTGCCACCAGTGTCCGCCTGGATGAAAAACACATTAGACGCAGCTCAGTTCGCAAAATTGAAAAGATGAAAGAGAAGGTAAAATGATCTTTATTTGTTAATAGTGCTTTTAATTGTTTTACCAGACTCTTTTGACTTAATGCAAGTGCCATTGCCATTCTTTGTATAGAGGTCTCTGAGGTTTTTTTTATCTTGTTGTTACAGCGTCAAGCCAAATACACAGAGAACAAGGTGAAGGCCATCAAGGCTCGTAATGAGTATGTACTGGCACTGGAAGCCACTAATGCATCTGTCTTCAAATACTACATTCATGACTTGTCTGACCTCATTGATGTAAGTATGACTGGTTATCTTGTAGAATAGTAGAGTTGGAAGGGACCTCCTGGGTCATCTGGTCCAACCCCCTGCTCAATGCAGGATTCACTAAATCATCCTAGACAGATGTCTGTCCAGCCTCTGTTTGCATACTTCTATTGTAGGGAAACTTATTACCTCTCATGGCAGCCTGTTCCACTCGTTGATCACCCTCACTGTTAAAAAGTTTTTTCTAATATCTAATTTGTATCTTCTCCCATTCAGTTTGATATCATTGCTTCTAGTGTTTCCTTGTGCAAATGGGAATAAAGCTGATCTCTCTACAGTGTGACAGCCCTTGAGATATTTGTAGACTGCAATTAAGTTTCCTCTCCGTCTTCTTTTTGGCACCCTAGATCAATCAGACTAAAAAGAGCGGGAAGCAAAAAGTGGAAATAAGGTCTTATCTGGGAGTAAGGTTTTGAAACTAAGGCGGCCGTCACACGCTACGATATCTTGAAAGATATCGCTTGAACGCGCCTGATTAAACATCGCGTGAACGATGTCTCTGCGTGTGACGGCAAGATACGACCAGCGAGAAGTGTTCAAATCGCAAGATCGAGATCTGAGCTCCGGACCTCACATCTTGCGATGAACGATTTGACAAACAGCTTCATCGTGGTGTATAACACCACGATGAACGATCTCCCAGCGGCAGAGCCTATGCTGGGAGATGGTAACTATGGTACACGTCGGGTTACTAAGCGATACGCGGCGCCTAGTAACCCGATGTGTACCATAGTTACCAGCGATCTCGCTGCCCCACATCGCTGGTGAGTCTGTCTGTGTGACAGCTCACCAGCGATGTGAGCGATATTGTAAGCGATCGCGCGTGCACGTGATCGCTTACAATATCGCTAGCGATATCGTAGCGTGTGACGGCCGCCTTAGAGGTATCAAGGCTCACCTTGTGTGATTGTGATGAGTCACAACCACTATAAAAGCATATCCCAGTGGCAGCAGTCCATAGCGAGATATATGCAAACCAACAGTAGAATGAAGGGTTAATGACCGCGCTGCCAGACTTCAGAAGACATCAGATTCCTGGAGACATTAAACGTTGAAATAGAGTTGTGGTTTGTCAACGTGTTTCAAAGCTTTCGGGCCCCTTCCTCAGGACAAATGCTGCTTTGTCTTCTGAAGTCCGGCATCGCGGTCATTAACTCTTCATTGTACTGTTTTGGCAATCTAAACATTCCCAAATCCTGTACAAACTAAAGGAAAAATATCCCTATTTTATAACACCGGTATAATTGCATTCTTTTTTAATGTAAAGAGAAACTGGTGTTTAACGCTTTATATAACAATGATGGATGAAATACATTGCCCTCTACTAATATCTATAACAGTACATCCAGGGAGGTTGATGCATAGCTGCAGTATTTATGTAGGATGCAGATTACTGCTCCAAATTACACCCACAGGTCAGTGATTTATGGTTTCGTGTAAGGGAATAGTTAACCACTATATGCTGGTATGGCAATAAAAAGATCACGGTCACTTTGTCCTGAAATAGGCAGTAAAAATAAAATGTTAATGATCCTTGCAGCGGCTATCTAATACATATGCATGGTCATTATGGACTTTGTGAAGTACAGGGCATAATGTGAGCGAAATCTGATAACTTCATCACCATGACCTTATAACATTCCTCTGACGCTAGCTAGATTCATGTTATTTTGACAATACCACCTTTCCTCATCAAAGGACATGTTATTAGAAGGACAACCTGTTATGTATTGTATTCCAACCTTCGGACTGGGAATAGTGTGATATTCCTGATTCATTAAGAGGTGCTCGTTTCTTAAGGAATCAGGCGATACGCGGAATGATGCTTCCCTATGATCGTACACCAGTCGGTGACTGCAGTAAGATATGAGGTAGTAAATCCCTCTGCTCATCCTGATTTCAATAAGAGGGGCGGTCACACCTCTATCACGCCCTTACTCCGCCCGATTGATAATGCCAAGTCTCCTAAATGTTTACACGATCTTGTATTGTGCACATAATTTGTGCTTTTTACTCCTGCTTTGATGAACTGAGGGCACATGTCTGTAATGTAACCAAACCCACTATAAAGGGCCCGTCACACAGGGAGATATCACCGGCGATGTTGCCGGCAACTGAGGGGCGTGGCCAAGTTTCGGCGACATCGCCGGAGAGTTGCCTCGTGTGACAGGGCGATAATCAGGAGAAAAATCGCCTGAGCAACATCGCCAGGTTTCCCAACGTTGTTGGGAAACCTGGCGATGTTGCTCAGGCGATCATGCCTGATCGCCCTGTGTAACGCGGCAACCTGCAATGTTGCGGGCGATTCCGCCTATCTACAACATTGCGGGTTACCGCTCGCTGGGTTGCTGGGCAACCCAGCGAGCGATAGCCGCGGCAACTAGCCGGCGACATCGCCGGTAAGTTGCTCCGTCTGACATCTCCCCGGCGATGTTGCCAGGGATGCGCGCAACATCGCCGGCGATATCTCCCTGTGTGACGGTACCTATACTTTAATAAAGTATTTCAGACTCTGTTGATATAAGTTGTACACACAACTGACATTACTAATCAGTTCCTGATTATTGAGAAGTCAGCATTTTAATTGATTTGCAAATGAGGCTTAAGAACTATGGTAGATGGCATTTGTCACTCCAGTTCTATCCTCTCACCTCCAATGGCTGCCACTTCCTCCTCCTGTTTGACTCAGTGTCTATACTGTGTGATTTCATGCAAAGGAGCCATCAGTCATGCAGCAGACAGCAGGGGAGCTGGGCAGGGAATAGAGCTGGAGTGACGGAGACATAGCAATTCAAACGATGATTTCTCAGTAATGGAGGAATTGATTGGCCATGTAAAGGTATTGCTGGACTTGTCTTTGAAAGTGATGCATGTACATATAAATAGTTTGGGGTATGAAGTCCTGCTGGGAGATTACCTTGAAGTAAAGTCATCCAGTATTAGGAAAGGTAGTACCTAATGTTTTTTTGCTCTGAAATATATAATAATAAAGATTTGCTCATGACATATTTATTTTAGAATTGCCTTTAGTAAACATTTCCTCCCCTCTTACCACATGTCCAATTGTGCCTGTATCAATTTCCGCTGAATATTAGAAGTATAGGTGAGACCAAGGCTTAGTCCTGGAGTCTGCATTAGTGTTCTAGCTACATGTATTTCATTGTTCCAGTGCTGTGACCTGGGCTACCACTCAAGCTTGCACCGTGCTCTGCGTACCTTCCTTTCTGCTGAGTTTAACCTACAACACTCAAAACAAGAGGGACTGGAAGCCCTGGAAAATGCCACCGAGAACCTAGATGCTACGTTGGATAAGCAGCGTCTCATGGAGTCCTCCAACAGTGTCTTCTGCCCTCCTGTGAGGTTTGAGTTCCAGCCACACATGGGGGACACAGTAAGTATCATTACATTAACATATGATAGGAACCTTTTCATGAAGGTTACCTGAAAAGCCAAGATGGTGGCCATATGACCTTTAAATGCAGTAAAACCTCATTTAATGTTTAGTAAAAGAGAACTGAAAAGTGTGCAAACGTACTTTAAAGTACATGTTTACAAGTTGCTTTTTGGCTGTTAGTCGGTGACTTATTCATTTTTGGTCTCCAGGTGTCTCAGCTGTGTGGGCAGCAACCTCTTCAGGGTGAGCTGGCGCAGAGGTGCCAGCAGCTGCAGTGTCGGTTGTCCACATTACACATAGAAAATGAAGAGGTATGTGTTCATTTCTACCAATTTATATCTCAAGGTAAAAGCCTGCAAATATTACAATGTTGATACAATGGTTTTCCAGGGTATAATTGTATAATCTGCATATATTGAGTAACTTTGATTTGTACTGATCTTGCACCACAGTCTGCTACTCCCATGGTTAGACAGGTTGTGTAATAATGGTTAGCATTGTGAAATAAGAAATAACACAGCAAACAGTACCGCAAACAGACTTGAATTACATGACCTCTGCTAAATCTCCATAGATTAGTATTGTTGGTTAATGCTTGTAAAAATAATTCCCTGCTCATTAAAGGTTTTAACCATAATAATAATATTTATTCATTTATATAGCACTATTAATTCCATAGCACTTTACATACATGAGTAACCATACTTAACATATTAAAGGGGCTGATCACTGCTTGGTCAAGTTCTATATTCCATCTTGTAACATAAAAACCCCTTATACTCACTCACTACTGGTCTCCCGAGACCTGCGTGACATTGTCTCGCTTCCTTTGAACGAACCTTGGACATCCAGGAAAGTTGTGAGCACTGCAGTCCTTTTGCATCCATAAGTGCCCCAGGAGACCCAGCGATCTAAAATGGGGGATCGGTAAGTCAGGTGAATATACCATGTTTTTATTTTTCAAGGAGGAATATAACTATTTAAGATGTGGGCTGTCCAAGTAGTTAACAACCCCTTCAACACTTTTTTCGCTAATAAGGTAACTGAGCACGACTATTATCCAGGGCTGTGGAGGTGGTAAGCCAAACATCCATCTACAACTCTTCAATTTGCCAGAATTCAACTCCGACTCCCAACTCCACGAAAATGGACATGACTGAACCCTATGACTCCGACTCCACAGTAGTTGGAAGTCAAGTAAGCCAGACATCCAACTCCTCAATTTCCATTAATTCGACTCTGACTCCACCCAAAATAGACACCAACCCCACGACTCCACAGCCCTTCTACTATCTAGAAGAGGTGGCTGAGCATGCACAATGCGTACAAGTTCTTTAATATTGAGCTTGTAAGCTTGAAGTTGGCTGAGATTACTAAACAGAACTGGGGCCTGCCAGTTTAGGTGCAGTGTTTACAAAGTAGACCGTAGAAGTGGTCGGTCTCCTAGGCAACAAGCTGTAAATAAATGTGTTACAAGCTCAATAAGAGCTGCAGAGTTAATCATTCAAATGCAAAACTGGTTGTTTATACAAACCGTATCCGACAACACTCATCTATCAAGATGGTAATAACCCGTCAAGCAGTTATATGGATGCATCTGTCAGCAGAGGTCTAGTAGCAACGTGCGGACTGTGACGGCAGCTTTAAGTTATAAGTCACTTTGTAATTTTAGATCGGTAAAAGATAAGGAAAGCAAAATATTTGCAAAGTATTTTTAGAGTTCCTGGACTAGATGTACAAATTGGAAAATGGTGTTCAGAGGTGAACCTAGGCTTTAATAGGAGAGCTGTGTACAAGTGTAGGACTACAGAACACGGTTGGTAAGACCAGACTGAGATGGAATGTTATCCACAGTCCGTTATTGATTAATCAGACCTGTTGGATGGAGTAAATAATACCCGTCATTGTCACATGGAGGACATTGGTTTAAAGAGGACACGTCCGCTATTCTCACATTTTGTAAGTACTTCACATGAAATACAATGACACATGAGTGTTACCATTTCCCTAGTTCTTCAGGTGTGTTCTTACGTGATCAGTTATAACAGTATCACACAGTTTTATGAATAATGTGGGAGATTGGAACACCTAGTTGTCAATTTATTGCATTAAGTTGCAGGAAGAACAAGAGGAATGGCACAACACTCATTTGCTTCAGAATGATTGTATTATTGTATTATTTAATGAAACTGATGTTCCGTACAGCTTTCTGAATGTTCACCCCCTCCATCACCCAGAACCAGATTTATTTCCACTGATAATGTGTGCTGCATCTTGTAAGCAAAGTCAGATTTGACTTTGGAAAGATTCATTAGGATTTCACAGTAATAGAAGCCATAAGTACCAAGTTCCATGTTTACAACATGTGGCAACAACATGGGTAGTAAATCGCACAAAAAGATTTCTGTATCCTTTCTTAGAACACTTTAAAACTTGTACTTGGCATGTCACATGTGCCTCATGCCCTAAGGTATCTTATGACCCGTCACCATGAAATTGCTATCCAAGTGACCCAGCATCATGTTATAGAACAAGAAGTACTAAGAAGAGGGATATATTTATCTTTTTTACATAATATTGTATTTAATGGAGAGTCAGACAGTCTCATTTGGTGATTGGCAGCCTATTGTGTATTAGTATGCATCCAAACATAGCTGTCAGTCACTCATTAGGACAGCCCATTGGACTCTTACACGTAAAATAAATGGATATTAATGAGCAAAATACAGGTTGCACTTTGTTTAGTTTTTTTTTCCTCCACAAAATGTTATTTTAGTTTGATCAGGTCCTGCTGCTCTGTAAGATTCTGATTGTAGACCAGACTGCAATTTATTAATGTGACAGAGGTTTCCTTTCAGCGAGGCGGAGGTGTTGACTTGCCGCTTTCTACACAATGTGCTTTCAGGTTATCCCTCTAGTTTCCCTCTTTTGAGGTCCTTACGTACCATCATTCCTCCAGCCCTTCTTCTTGTGATTGACAGTTGTGTATTGTCCTCCTGGCCAAGCACATCAGTTCCTGGATCACTAATATTCCCAGTAATCCAATTTCTTCATCAACTGCTTAGCTTCTCTCTCTGACATTCTCTCCTAGGCTTTCACAACTTACTAACTCTTCTACACATGAAGACAGAAATACGGACCTGGTCTTCCCTCGACTTTGCTCATTGTGTGACTTGACTAACTCTCTCCCTCTATCTTTAACCTTAATCTTCTATACTTTCTGTTAAGATTTATTTTACATTTGGGGTCCTTACTACACATCGCACAGACAGAAATCATTCATTCCCAGCAACTTATGATGAATTTACAGTCATCATTGTTTCCAATCTCCTCTCTACGTGTGGCGCAGGGAGGGTGCTGCACTGTTCCTGTGGCCCAGGGAGGGTGCCGCACTGTTCCTGTGGCCCAGGGAGGGTGCCGCACTGTTCATGTGGCCCAGGGAGGGTGCCACACTGTATGAGTGGTGCAGGAAGAGTGCCGTGCAGTATGTGTGACTCAACGAAGCTGCTGCGCTGTACGTGTGGCCCAGGGAGGATGCCGTGCTGGACGTGTGGCGCAGAATGAGTGCCATGCTCTACGTGTGGCGCAGGATGAGTTCCGTGCTGTATGTGTGGCGCAGGATGAGTTCCGTGCTGTACGTGTGGCGCAGGATGAGTGCCGTGCTCTACGTGTGGCGCAGGATGAGTTCCGTGCTGTACGTGTGGCGCAGGATGAGTTCCGTGCTGTACGTGTGGCGCAGGATGAGTTCCGTGCTGTACGTGTGGCGCAGGATGAGTTCCGTGCTGTACGTGTGGCGCAGGATGAGCGCCGTGCTGTACGTGTGGCGCAGGAAGAGTGCTGCCCTGTGCGTGTGGCACAGCTACAGTGCAGCGCTGTACGTGTGGCGCAGCAAGGGTGCAGCGCTGTACGTGTGACGCTCAAGGGTGCAGCGCTGTACGTGTGACGCAGCAAGGGTGCAGCGCTGTACGTGTGATGCAGCAAGGGTGCAGCGCTGTACGTGTGACGCAGCAAGGGTGCAGCGCTGTACGTGTGACGCAGCAAGGGTGCAGCGCTGTACGTGTGGCGCATCAAGGGTGCCGCGCTGTTTGTGTGGCCCAGGGGGGTCCCGCGCTGTCCTTGTGGCCCAGGGGGGTCCCGCGCTGTCCGTGTGGCACAGGGGAGGTGCCGCGCTGTCCGTGTGGCCCAGGGGGGGGTGCCGCGCTGTCCGTGTGGCCCAGGGGGGTGCCGCGCTGTCCTTGTGGCCAAGGGGGGGGTGCCGCGCTGTCCGTGTGGCCCAGGGGGGTGCCGCGCTGTCCGTGTGGCCCAGGGGGGGTGCCGCGCTGTCCGTGTGGCTCAGGGCGGTGCCGCGCTGTCCGTGTAGCCCAGGGAGGGTGCCGCGCTGTCCGTGTGGCCCAGGGGGGTGCCGCTCTGTCCGTGTAGCCCAGGGAGGGTGCCGCGCTGTACGTGTGGCCCAGGGACAGTGCCGTGCTCTGTCTGTGGCACAGGAAGAGTGCTGATTTATATGTGTACAATATACTCAAGAGGCTTGCAGACAGTCACTCAGCCACTTATCAGCAGTCTGACATTGTAAGTTGAATGCTGTTTTTAATAAATTACTATTGCCCAGGTAATGCCATTTTAAGCTGATTATATTGTAACCTGAAGGATCATTTGTTGATATTAAAAGAAGTTCAGCACTTTTGATTTCTGTATCCTACTTTATGATAGGTGGGCAGGGGACTCTGTGTCCGATGATATGAAATTTGGTGGCGCTCAGCCTACCAAGTAGCACTATAAACGGTCCAAGAAGCAAATGAAAAAGTGGCACCCACCAATCCGTTAAACAAATCTTTTATTTCTTTAAAGCATAAAAACATGAGAGTAGGTGGATGTTTTAATGATGAGTACCACCTTTTTTCATTCTCATCTGGGACCTGAAGGATCAATTGTATTGTACGGGATGATTCAGTGTTGTATATAGGGAAGCACACTATCTACTATGTACACATTTCAGATTCACATTGTTATGCATTTATTTTTCTCTAAGGTTAAAAAGACAATGGAAGCTACCTTACAGACCATTCAAGAAATGGTGAGCGTGGAGGACTTTGACGTATCCGACTGTTTCCAGTATAGTAACTCAATGGAATCTGTGAAGTCCACAGTGTCCGAGACCTACATGAGCAAGCCGAGCATAGCCAAGCGTCGTGCCAATCAGCAGGAGACCGAGCAGTTCTACTTTACTGTAAGAAAATGGCCTTACTAACTTTACAGATAACCACTGAGTTTAAATACAATAGAAAAGGCAAATCTATCTGCATGCAAAAAGTTTTAAATTGCAATTTACTTTTTTGTTGCCAGAACATGCAATTTTCTATTAAGGAATACAGTAGTGATTTGTAAAGTAATGATGGTTTGTGGCTAAATGGGGGTGCAAAGGAAGATATACTTACCGTAATTCATAACATCATATTAAAGTGGTATTCCTGGCTCTGGACAAATTTTTACAGCGATGTGCCTACTATATTCTGATTTACTTCTCCCTACATAGCTTTGGAAAAATGTGTAGGAAAACAGCGCAGCACTTAACCGTAATGGTACCTTTACACGCCGCCACAACAGGATGGATACAACCCGCTACAGGCTACGATTGTAGCTTGTCGCGCCAATATCGCCCGTAATAGCGGCGTCTGAAGACGGGACGACACAGCCGGCTACAGATACCTCTGTATCCGTACACTGCCCATAAACAGATGGCTACATCGCCGATTGTAGCGAGCTGTATCGGCGTGTAAAGAAGCTACAGAAGGGAACTCTGGACACCCGGCGATGTAGCTGCAATGTAGCTAAGGCGTGACCCTGGCTCCGTGTTACCGCGCCCCATGTGCGATCATTGGTGGAAGCTGCTGCGTGCCGATTGGTAGTCGCTGCATAGGGAGGCATATTTAAGGAGCTGACGAGTCACACTACACAATCGCTCGAGCGTGCTGTATTACTCAGCCTCCTGCGTTGCCTGCCCAATCAGGATGTTATTGCTTCGTCCTATCAGCGTACGGACGGCTCGTAATCCACAATTGTGGCACGCCTATGTGCTGGTCCTGCTGCACCAGGTCTGCCCATAGTAGCTGGTTATAGCAGTGTGTAAATGAGCTACAGCTGGCTACTTGCGACACCCGGCGATGTAGCTAGCTGTAGATGTAGCGTAGCGTAGCGCACCTTGTGGCGGCGTGTAAAGAGGGTGCGGTTCCCGTTGGTAACCGTTTGAGCGTGCTCGTGCACGTGAAGTTGCCGTTGGTATCCATCCTGTTGTGGCGGCGTGTAAAGGTACCATAACTGCGATGCCCGTAAACATTTGAGATGTCAGTCAACATTTGAGTCACAAAGGCAACCAATAGCCTGATTAGGCACAGGGGTGATTAGATGTGCTCATATAGATGGAGGTGAAGGAGGGTAAAAGTATTATTATTATTATTTATTTATATAGCACCATTAATTCCATGGTGTGGTACATGAGAAGGGGTTACATACAAAATTATATAGTTTACAGTAAACAACGTAACAGTGACAGAGTGATAGAGGGGAGAGAACCCTGCTTTTGCGGGATTACATTCTACAGGACAATGGGGAGGAGACAGTAGGTCAGAGGTGCAGCAGCTGCGGTGGTGGAGGTGAGTTGGCGGATCTGGTGGAGGTGAGTTGGCAACTCCAGTGGTAGAGAGGCAGCAGAGTGGTCATTGCAAGCCGTAAGTGTTCCTGAAGAGATGGGTTTTCAGGTTCTGTCTGAAGGATGTGCAAAGGTTGTAATGCTTCTGCCTACTCTCACTTGCAGTTTCCCCTTCCTACACAGATACAGAACCAGAAAGTAAACATTTTCACCCATTACTTCACCTTCATTGTAGCAAAAGTCCTCCTGTCATTTGAAAACTAAGTCTAAAGGTACTGTGACACGCGGTAATTTTGCTAGCAATTTCACTGGCAATTTGCTGGTTGCAGTAAAATCATAGACACATTGTTCCATTTGTACACAGCAACAAAATAGAACAATGTGTCCATGATTTCACTGCAACCAGCAAATTGCCAGTGACATTGCTAGCAAAATTGCTGCGTGTGACGGTACCCTCAGACAACACAAGTCCTCTTGTGTCTGTAGACAGAAAAATAAAAATGTTTTGGCCCTCGGAGGAAGGGCAAGAAAACACTAAAACTCAAAGATCAAAATTAGCCTCTACACGAAGGTGTTAAAATAAACTTCATTTGTCGGAAAACCCCTTAAAGAACATCTTCAATAGTGACATAGTTTAATGTAGAGCAGGGGTGGGGAACCTCAGGCCCCAGGGCCGAATGCGGACCTCGATTACTTTTTGCGGCCTTGGCAGATTCCTTGGGACTGTAGTGCTCTGGCTAGCAGACACATTTTACCTTTTAAAGTCAGCTCCCCAGTGATCTCTATGCCCCAGCATCGGCCTCCCCAGTAATGTATATGCTCCCAGCCTCTCCTATGATGTCTAGGGCTCTAGCAAACCTAGAAAAGCAGTTGAGAAGCAACATGACCAATATCACCCGCACCAAAGAGAAGCAGCCCCAGCCACCACAGTAGGGGTGAGGTGATTGTTTAACCAACTATAGCGGGTCATTTTCAAGTTGATAATTTTGTACGGCCCCTGAAGGATTGTAGAGACTTCCAAATGGCCCTCGGCAGAAAAATAGTTCCCCGCCCCTGATGTAGAGGATGGCAATCTTTTGCAGTGTGGTGGTAAATGTAAATGTTCGTACACTAAACCTGAACTTTAATATATTTTATCAGCGTAAAAAAAATACACTAATTGGCTTCATAGATGTCTTAGCCGCCAGGCCTTTGTCGGATTCATTTTGGTATTGGATAAGTGAGAACACTTTTCATTTTGAAGGTGAAAGTGTTTTTCCAATTCCCTTATCAAATTAGTCTCTGCCCTCGGCCTGCAGCAGGAGTCTATTTTTAAGAGTCGGCCATACTTTTTTAAGAGTTCTGCCGTCATTTCATGATTTGCTGCTGTTCGCCCCCAAAAAAGCTGGATATGTGTTGCCTTAAGTGCAGCGCACGTGAGAGTATATTAAAGCTTTGAAATTAATTAGAAATTTCTGGGTCGACTGTAATAGCTGTGGGCTGCGCTGAGGATCTGATTGGAGGCTGCTGATGAATTATTGCTTCTTTGTTCTCTGTAGAAGATGAAGGAATTCCTGGAGGGCCGAAATTTGATTACAAAACTGAAAGCCAAGCATGACATGCTGCAGAAGACCCTGGGAGAGTGTGAGTGTGGCAGAAGCAATTTCTTCTGTTCATCTGGGAATTGGGTGGGGAGATACGCCCATCGGTCACATTGACAAGGTCAGGGGTAATCTATAGTGACAATCTCTGGGTGTCACCTGGTCAGTGATTAATAAAAGGTTTGTCTGTGTCCGCCTCAAAACCCATGTCTGGAATATTTAAGAAACCTTTACTTGTACTTCTTAGTGTAGCTTGAACATTTCCCCGTTTTTTAGGACCAGGTTACTGGGATGTGAGCTTACACAGTTGGATCAATGGCCTAGTAAGGGCTATTAATTTTACATCCCTACCTCTTTAATATGATAACCAAGCCACTGTGGTGATCTGCACCTTCAACCCTCTGGACAGTTGTACCTTTTAATAAACTGTCATGTATTGTGATTCGCCTGGTTATATCGACGCTCTTTGATAAAGCTAAAGGCCATTTCCAAGCGACATTTAGTTATGGACGATTGTAGATTGTTAATTGAAACCCTTGGATGCCCGCTGATTTTATGTCGAGTTTATAACTGTTTGGTAATGGGGAAAAACGCACTTAAAGGGGTTGTGCCATGAACAATTGTACATTTTCAATTAGAAGATCTTCGAATAAAGATAAGTTCCACAATTAGATGTGTTAAAAAAAATGTTTTCCTGCCTCGAGATATTATACATGTGCCTCTGTGTAATGTATGTGTCCGATCATGCAGGAACAGGTCGGATATACCACAGCTCCTGGGCAGGGGAGGAAATAAAAGGGTATATAGATATTACAGCCGAGGATCACAGCTGATTCTTTCTGTGATGTAAAACATTTAATTGTCTGTTTATTTCTGTGATGTAAAACAAGTTTTCTTTTTCGCTCCATTGGGAGACCCAGACATTGGGTGTATAGCTTCCGCCTCCGAAGGACACACAAAGTATTACACTTAAAACAGAAAGTGTAGCCCCTCGCACACTGCCTATACACCCCCTTCAGGAGAAATCCCATCAGTTCTTAGCTTTGTGTTGAAGGAGGAACACACTGCACTCATCCACTCTGATTTTAGTCAGACACACTCTCCTAAGAGAGTGACGGATGGAAGAAAAGGGGTTCTGGTGGACCCCGACGTGTCTCCTTCCCCACCCTCGGGCAGGGAGGTTGAGGTACCTATTGTTGGTACAACGGGCTGGAGCCCTCATGCCGTTCTCCTTCCCCATCCCTTAGAGGCTCTGGGGAAATGAGAGTCATTATGGATTTCCATGCCTAAGGAATCCTAACTCCATCCACAGCCTTTGGGATCTGTTGGCCGGAGTCGTGTCTCCCCAGGGACCGGGCCCTGCACCAGACAGGTACTTGTATCGGTGCTCAGCTGCTGCTGCAGCCCGATCTCCGGACCCTCCTCAGTCTCTGTGAGGTTCCTGGGGGTGATGTCACTTTAAAGACCGGCGCACTGTTTTTTCAGTCACTCCGGTTTCTGCCGGGCCGTGGGCGTCCGCGGCGCGGCTTTCCGCGGGCGCCCCATAGACGCGCCGGGCGGCCGCGTAAACTTTAGCCCCCAGCTTCACCGCGGCCTACTAGTCCACTGCGACTGCGCAGTGAGACGGGCGGGATCGCCCGCCATTACAGGCTCTGGAGGCACGGGGCACTTCCTCCTTTATAGGGCCCGCCCCCTGCCTGTGTGATCGGTCCTCCAGAATTCCCGCTCTTTGAATAGCCACGCCTCCAGCTCCGGCGGCCATTTTTCTTTCTCCGGTGTATGGCTCAAGCAGCTTCACCTTATCCTCTGCTGCTTCAAGGTGTTAGCGCGCGATCTCTGGAGGACACACACACACAAACCGCTCATTGCGGACGGTAAGCCACACCGGTACTCCCGGTTGTGGACCCCTTTTCTGCCTATTTTCCCTCTGTGAGATTCCTTTTGGAGGATACACACAGAACAAACATGTCTTCCACCAGGAGCAAAGCCCCTAAGGTGCAGACATTCTATTCCTCTTGCACTGCCTGCAAGATTATGCTGCCTGCTGGATCTATTTTCCCTCACTGCTCTGCCTGCTCTACACATGAGACTCTAGCTGAGCTGAACCCAGGGCATCCCCCAGCTCTGCTGCTGTGGATCCCTCCACGTTCCAGAGGATTTGGCAATGCCTCCCCCCTGGACAGCGGCTTTTGCTAAGTCCTTCTCGGACTCCTTCTTCCAGTCTATGACTGCCCTGACCAGGGTATTGCAGGAGACCTTGCAGGCCAGTCAGAGGGGAGGTGCCCTCGGGTCCTCTGGGTCACGCCGCAGGTGTTACAGCGAGTCTTCCCCTTCCAGGGGCTTGGACTCCGGGGACAATACTGAAGTATCTAACCCAGCCCCCTCTCCCAGGCCTTCAAAACGGCAATGCAGAGAACTTTCTCCTGCCTCCTCTCATCACACTGAGTCTCATATTGAGGGATCCTCAGCTAGTGGATGATTTGGTATCCTCTATTAATACCGTGCTGGACCTATCTGCACCTCCTCCGCCCGTGGAGACTTCCCTCTCGGAGGAACTGTATCAGTTTTTCCCGCCATCCAAGTCACATGGCTTGTTTTTTGATCATTCTAATTTCAGATCAACTGTGCAGACTCCAAGGGCTTGCCCTGACAAACGTTTCACTAGGAAACAGAAGGATTCTCGTTATCCTTTCCCTCCGAACGTGTAAAGGGTTGGTCGGTCTCACCCCGGGTGGACCCCCCCCCGTTTCTAGGCTGTCGGCCAATACGGTGATGTCGGTAGCAGATGGCTCGTCCCTAAAGGACTCCACCACCGCCAAATTGAGCTTCTGCAGAAGTCTATTTACGAAGTCACGGGGGCCTCGTTTGCTCCTGCCTCCGCGGCCGTGTGGGCCATGCAGGCAGTCTCTACCTGCTTGGCGGAAATCAATGTAGTGGCACAAGACATTCCTGGGGTAGCCACCTTGACGTCACAGGCCACCGTATTCACGAACTATGTTAGGACGGCCGTCATGGAGTCCGCCAGCCTTTCCGCGGTGGCGTCGGCTAACTCCCTCGCAGCGCACAGAATGTTGTGGCTGCGGGATTGGAAGGCTGACGCCACTTCCAAAAAGTTCCTCCAGGGACTCCCGTTTGTGGGAAACCGGCTCTTCGGGGAGCAATTGGACGACCTTATCAAGGAATCTACAGGTGGAAAGACCACCTCCTTGCCCCAGTCTTAGGTGCAGAAGTCTGGCCAGCGTCAGATGCACGCCAAATTTCGGGCCTTTCGTCCCTCCTCAAAACCTTCTTCGTCCTCCGTCTCCCGTTCAGACAAGGAGCAGAAGTCAAATCGTACATAGCGCTCTAAGTCACAACAGAAGAAGCCAGCGGGAGCTCCGGCCTCCAAGGCATCCTCTGCATGACTCACCGCCTCCCCCGGCAGCATCCTCGGTCGGTGGCAGGCTCTCCCGCTTTGGAGACACCTGGCACAGCAACATCCAAGACCGATGGGTGAAAGACATCATCTCACACGGCTACAAGATAGAGCTGACCTTGCGTCCTCCGACTCGCTTCTGTCTTTCCTCGCCCCCGCCGACAAAGGCTCCTGCCTTTTTTCAGGCACTGGACGCCCTACGACGGGACGGAGTCGTGGTGACAGTTGCTCTCGAGGAACGCTTCCAAGGGTTCTATTCGAATCTTTTCACGGTCCCCAAGCAGGACGGTTCAGTAAGGCCGGTTTTGGATCTCAAGCTGTTCAACCGGCATGTGAAGGTCAGATCCTTCAGGATGGAATCTCTGCGGTCTGTGATTGCCTCTCTATCACATGGAGACTTCCTGGCCTCGGTGGACGTCAAGGATGCCTACCTTCACGTTCCCATTGCTCCTGCGCACCATGTTGGTTGAGGTTCGCGGTGGGGGAGGAGCACTTTCAATTAGTGGCTCTTCCCTTCGGCCTAGCCTCAGCCCCCAGGGTCTTCACCAAGGTGATGGCAGCGATGGTGGCCGTCCTGCATTCCCAGGGCCACGCTGTCATTCCTTACTTGGACGACCTTCTGGTCAGGGCTCCTTCGCGGGACCAGTGTCAACAGAGTCTCTCGATCACTCTCGACACTCTTCAGAGATTCGGTTGGTTGATCAATATGCCGAAGTCCTTCCTCCTGCCTGTGCAAAACTCTAACGTATCTGGCATGGAGTTTCACACCGCCCCGGCTCTGGTCATTCTGCCCTTGAGCAAACAGGTGTCGATTCAAGAGGAAGTTCAGTTCCCCCTTCGGTCAGACCTAATCTCCATCAGACGTCTGATGCACACTCTGGGAAAGATGGTGGCTGCCATAGAAGCGGTGCTATTTGCGCAATTCCACCTGCGCCCCCTTCAGTTGCAGATTCTTCACCTTGGAACAAGGCTTCCTCGTCTCTCGACAAGCAAATCTCTCTGTCTCAGTCAACGAAGGACTCGCTCCACTGGTGGCTGCTCCCCATGTCCCTGTCACGCGGAAGATCCTTTCTGCCCCCCTCGTGGTTGGTGGTGACCACGGACGCCAGTCTCCTGGGATGGGCGCGTGTTTCTTCACCACAGAGCTCAGGGCACTTGGTCGGAACAGGAATCCTCCCTGCAGATCAATGTCCTGGAGATTCGGGCCATTTACTGGGCATTACTGGCCTTTCAGAGGTTCCTGATGGGGAAACATATTCGGATTCAGTCCGACAACGCGACCGCGGTCGCTTACATCAACCATCAAGGAGGCACTCGAAGCTCTCAGGCATTGTCAGAGGTCCAACGAATCCTTCAGTGGGTCGAGGACAACGATTCGTCCATCTCAGCGGTCCACATCCCCGGGGTGGACAATTGGGAGGCCGACTACCTGAGTCGGCAAGGTATGGACGCAGGCAAATGGGCCCTGCATCCAGACGTCTTTCTGGACATCTGCGACCGATGGGGAACACCGGATGTGGATTTGATGGCCTCTCGGTTGAACCACAAGGTTCCGGCCTTCATGGCTCGCTCCCGGGATCGCCAGGCTCTAGCAGCGGACGCTCTGGTCCAAGACTGGTCCCAGTTTCACCTCCCCTACGTGTTTCCTCCCTTGGCGCTGTTACCCAGGGTACTGCGGAATGTCGACAAGCCTTGCTCATCGCCCCAGACTGGCCCAGGCGGGCCTGGTATCCGGACCTGCTACACCTCACGCCAGGGGATCCGTGGAAGCTTCCGGACCGTCCAGACCTCCTGTTTCAAGGTCCGTTCTTCCACCACAATTCTGCGGCCCTCAACCTGACTTTGTGGCCCTTGAAGACTGGTTGCTGGCGTCCTTCGGGTTTTCTCCTGAAGTTGCCGCCACCATGAGACAAGCCAGGAAACCGAGGTCGGCAAAGATATACCGCAGGGTCTGGAAGATCTTCTTTTCCTGGTGCCAGTCTCAAGGGGGTGTCGCCTTGGCCTTTCTCCCTGCCTACACTGCTTTCCTTCCTGGAATCAGGAATGGATAAGGGCTTGGCACTCAGCTCCCTCAAGGGGCAAATCTCCGCACTTTCCGTGCTGTTCAATAAACGCCTGGCCAACCTCCCTCAGATGAAGACGTTTGTTCAAGGGGCTAGCCACATCGTTCCTCCCTACAGATGTCCTCTGGACCCCTGGGATCTTAACCTAGTCCTTGCAGCGTTACAGAAGCCGCCCTTCGAACCGTTAAGGGAAGTACCTCTCTCTCGCCTTTCCCAGAAGGTTGCCTTTCTGGTAGCGATTACCTCTTTTCAGAGGGTTTCAGCGCTAGCAGCCCTGTCGTGTAAGTCCCCGTTCCTGGTGATTCACCAAGACATGGTGGTGCTCAGACCCGTGGCTGAATTCTTACCTAAGGTGGTTTCTCCACTCCACCTTAATCAAGACATTGTCCTGCCGTCTTTTTGCCCTAACCCTGTTCACCAAGTTGAGAAGGCACTGCATTCTTTGGATCTGGTCAGGGCTGTCAGGATTTATGTCTCCCGCACAGCTCTCTTCCGCCGCACGGATTCCCTGTTCGTTCTCACGACAGGCCAGAAAGAAGGGTCACTGGCTTCCAAGTCTTCTCTGGCTCGGTGGATGAAAGCCCCTATCCAGGAGGCCTACTTTTCCTCTGGAACGCCTCTCCCTTCGGGTATTAAGGCGCATTCGACAAGAGCTGTGGGTGCCTCGTGGGCCTTGCGTCACCAGGCTACAGCACAACAGGTGTGTCAGGCGGCAACTTGGTCCAGCCTACACACCTTCACGAAACATCAAGTTCATGCATACGCTTCGGCGGACGCGAGTGTGGGCAGACGGATCCTACAGGCGGCAGTCGCTCACCTATGATAGGAGCTGCCACGTTTTTGGGTCTTTTCCCACCCAGGGATCGCTTTTGGACATCCCAATGTCTGGGTCTCCCAATGGAGCGAAAAAGAAAAAGAGAATTTTGTTTACTTACCGTAAATTCTTTTTCTTCTAGCTCCTAATTGGGAGACCCAGCACCCACCCTGTTGCCTTTTGGGCTTTGTTTACCGTTCAGTGGCTGGTGTTAGACATGTCTCCTCTGTTATTCGGTTTTCCGGTATATTTTGACCGGACTTTCCATTTTTTTTTTTGGTGTGGGTATATTCCTCCTTCCTGCTTGTGCACCGAACTGATGGGATTTCTCCTGAAGGGGGTGTATAGGCAGTGTGGGAGGGGCTACACTTTCTGTTTTAAGTGTAATACTTTGTGTGTCCTCCGGATGCGGAAGCTATACACCCAATGTCCGGGTCTCCCAATTAGGAGCTAGAAGAAAAAGAATTTACGGTAAGTAAACAAAATTCTCTTTTTTAAACAGACAATGAAATGTTTCACTTTACTGAAAGAATCCGCTGTGATTCCCCCTGTAATGTCTGTATGCTCTTATTCCACCCCTGCCCAGGAGCTGTGGTATATCCGACAAGTTCCTTCCTGGTCGTACACAATCAGTATGAAGGGACACATTTATAAGAATATCTCCAGGCAGGAACTTTTTTTTTTAATCTAATTGTGAAACATGTTTTTATTCTAAGATTATTAATTAAAACGTACAATTGTTTGTGGCACAACCCCTTTATATAGTAGAATTTCTTTAAATTTTATTGAATTTTATTCCCCATTGCAAATATAAGAGCAGAAACATACACTGCCGAGCTGTACATGGGTTAATATCATAGAGAGCCAGCACATACAGACTTCATGCTCACATTGTTTGGGATTCCCAATCGAAGATTGAGTTGTTCATGCTCATCTGCAGGCGGGTAACTAATCGTATTCATGTTAGGATAGTAATATTAATATTACTAATGATAACTACTAGTGATAATAGTATAATCGGGACATGAATCAGGCGTAAATGTCAGGGTGGTGGA
This sequence comes from Allobates femoralis, assembly GCA_033576535.1. Taxonomy (NCBI): domain Eukaryota; kingdom Metazoa; phylum Chordata; class Amphibia; order Anura; family Aromobatidae; genus Allobates; species Allobates femoralis. The sequence continues at coordinate 230,480,363 of JARQOC010000002.1, forward strand.
GTTGGTAAGCCAAACAATCGGCTCTGACTCCGACAAAATGGACACCGGATCCTGCTCCATGACTCTGACTCCACAATTATGGCTGTGAAGTCATACTCCTTTCCCTGAATCCGACTTTTGACTGCACCCAAAATGGACACAGACTCCGACTCTAAAGTCCTGGTAAATTTTATGTCCCACCATTATGATTGCCCAGACATTGAAGTGAATGCCCTTATTTACAACTAATTCCACCCTAAAAATATAACTTGAGGTGCGTGGCACAGTTTAGACATTAGCAGGGGTGCAGCTTGATCAAATATTTGAGATTCTTTTAGGCACTTGACAAGATCTTAAATAATTGAGAAATGAAAGGATGGTGTTTATATATGACATCATCACCCAGTTGTGAAGTAAAATCTCTTTTGCAAACGTTCTTTCTATAGGACAGAATAAAGCTGTTTATGACGTTCTCTAGTAATGTTTGTTCTTTTAAATTATTTTGTTTTGTTAGGTCAACGCACAGACTGCTCTATCGCCAGGTCAGTAGTTATACATACACATATATAAGTACTGTATTTTTCGCATTATAAGACACACTTTTGTTCCCCCAAATTTTGGGGGAAAGTGGGGGGTGCGTCTTATAATGTGAAACAATACTGTTGTGCGGTGGGAGGGGGGGGCTGTGGAGCAGTGTCCGGGGGCTGTCAGGAGGCTACAGCAGCGGACCCGTGGTCACATGGGGCCGCTCATTATCTCCTGTAATATGCACTGCTTCCCGCTGTCAATCACCAGCGCCAGCAGCCTATTTTACAGGAGCGGGACCGCAGCTTAGTGGCTACGGTCCCGTGTGGATAGTCAGTGTTTTCCACGCAATGAAAGCGTGGATAGCACTGACTATTCCTGGGAGCATGATCATACTCACCGCTCTCCTCGCTCCCTCGCTGTCCACGCCATCCCCGCTGTCTTTGCCGGCATCCGGGTCCTGTGAGCGTCGCTGCAGAGTGACGTCATTGCCTGTGCGCTGCTCACAGGACCCAGATGCCGACACAGCACAGAGAGCAGGGATGGCGCGGACGGCGAGGCAGCGAGGAGAGGGGTGAGTGATGATTGTTTATTATTTTAATTGTGCGGCAGCATGGGGGACCATGTGCCAGCCTTATGGGGACGTGTGCCAGCCTTATGGGGACGGTGTGCCAGCCTTATGGGGACGTGTGCCAGCCTTATGGGGACAGTGTGCCAGCCTTATGGGGACAGTGTGCCAGCCTTATGGGGACAGTGTGCCAGCCTTATGGGGACAGTGTGCCAGCCTTATGGGGACAGTGTGCCAGCCTTATGGGGACAGTGTGCCAGCCTTATGGGGACAGTGTGCCAGCCTTATGGGGACAGTGTGCCAGCCTTATGGGGGTGACCTTAGGTGTGCCAGCCTTATGGGGACAGGTGCCAGCCTTATGGGACAGTGTGCCAGCCTTATGGGGACAGTGTGCCAGCCTTATGGGGACAGTGTGCCAGCCTTATGGGGACAGTGTGCCAGCCTTGGGTGAGGGGCAGTGCCAGCATGAAGGCTATGTGTACCAACATGGGGGATATATATACCAGGTTGGAGGACATATATACTGATTGTAAGACGGACACTGGCTTTATAAGGTGAACCCCATTTAACATTTAAAAATGATTTTTTCCTCTTTTCCTTCATCAAATATGGGGGTGATCTTATAAATCAAAAAATACGATAATTTCCTGTTTTGATAATTATATTAACTTAGTATTTCTCATGTATTTTCAGTGGTCGAAGAATGTCTACTTTACGGAAGCAGGTGAGAATATCTATGGTATAAATCCCCATATATACAAAGCAATACTAAGTCTCGCGCTGTGGTATATGTTGTGGGATTTCTAGATTACTAATGTTTAGTTGTTGTTTTTTTACCCATTTTTAAGCGAGTTTCAGTTTGTTGCAGCACCACTACCTGTTACGTGTGAGCTCAACCTCATTCACATTAGACTACAGTCTGCCAACCAAGATTATTTTGGCAGGATCTGCCAACAGTCTAATGAGTACAGGGGCCTCTCACCTGTCTTACTCTTCTTCGAGGAAGAGAAGGATCCAGCCTCTTGAATTCCATGGCCTTATTCCTCACCAAACAGAAGTCTAACAGTGGCTCTCACATGGATAACACAGGAACAATATGTCGGAGAGTTCATTCGGCGTACCGCTTTCTAGGGGCTTTAAAGAGGGTGTTTAGGGGTTTTAAAGAGATTGTCCACTGTAAAGAAAGTGAGTCCCAAGCGGTGTAAAAACACAAAATATCAAACTCAACAGGAACTTGCCCTCCCCAGGTACAGAGCACAGCTTCCTGTGATGTCTGTCCAATGCTACAGCAAAAAAAGGCTATCTCGGACTGGTTAACAACAAGTCACTCCATTAGGCAGAACCTCAAGAAACCCTGACATCCTTTAATCCCTTTACAGGGATCTGTATTTACAACAAGGTCCAGGAGGTTGCTGCTTATGGAAGGACGGAAGTCCAGAGACAGAAACGTCGTCAAGCAGGGTCAAAGCCGGGAGGTCAAAAAAAGGACAAAATCAGGATCCAATAGCATAGTCAAGTAGCTGGGTCAAAAGCAAGATGGCAGCAAGGTAAAAATCGTGAGGCAGGAGAAGCATCCTAAAAACACGCTGAGGTAACACAGGAAAACAGTATACAAGACAGGAGACTAGCCAGGGAACCAAACGCTATTTCTGGTAGCTTCCATCTAGAGCCTGAAGGTATTATTATGGTGTGGTGGTTTCCAATAGCTGAAGCTTAGGAGTTAATGACTTCAGCTGGGCTAACACCCAGACACATCCATGTCAGACTGTGCAGCACTGCAGGTTCCAGTTACTGTAACCTTAGTAGATGGTCAGAGCCTGCGCTTTCCCCAATGCTGCTTTTGATCCAGTGTTTTGCTTAAAGCAGTAATGTCACTTTCTAGTCACTCATGCGCTCAGTGCAGCGTGTTGTCAGCCTCATTCTTTGAGCCCTGAGCTCAGTGACTGGCTAGAGCTGTGATGTGTGCTCTTGATGTGATGTTGCCGCTGTAATGAAACAACAGGACCGAAGCAATGGCAGGGAGCCAGTACTGGAACTGGGGGAGGTGAGTACCTGCTGAATTTATTTTATGCATTTCACACAGTTTGGGGACCACTTTTCTGAAAGTTGACATCCCCTTAGAATCACAATGCTATATAATGAGATATCCATAAAACATATGGCTCCTGATTTGTAGGGATGACATGGATCTCCATATTAATTTACAATACAAAATAAATGAAAAGAATCTCAATCCCAAGAACTTTACACTGGGTTATAGATGTCTGGCTTTTGTCATTTAAAACTAATTCCTTAGCTTTGTACCTGTAACCAGATCACCCTTAATCTTGTTTCAGTAGGAGAGATCTTCTAACACATGATTATGTGACAATAAACTCTAGTAAATCCAATTTGTGTTGACTGAGCATGATTCCTGTGTATTTGTGTACACAGATACATGACTATGTGCTTGATAATAGATCGACTCTTCATATTTATTTTTTTATATATTATTTTTTTTTTACTTTTTTTTCAGGACTCCAAGCAACCCATTCCCCTAGTGGTTGAAAGCTGTATAAGATTCCTCAGTCGGCATGGTATGAATTTTGTCAGGAGTCTATTGATCTATTATTACAGCATTCTTCTGCTCATATATTACTTTGACTCTTTTATACTTTCCACAGGTCTTCAACATGAGGGGATATTTCGAGTGTCTGGCTCCCAGGTGGAAGTGAATGATATTAAGAATGCATTTGAGAGAGGTTTGTGCCTTTTTCCTGAAACATGTGCCACCTAAATCTAAATGTATTTAATGTGCACTGTTTTATGCCATCATTATTTTAAGGTATACAACCTTTGCTCCTTAATGTCTTAACATAGCTTTATGCAGACAGATGTCTACATTTTCCAGTACAGTGCTTCACATTTTTACAGTAGTTCTTGAAAGTTTGTGAAACCTTCAGAATTTGTATATTTTTGCATACATTTTACCTAAAACTGAGATTTTCACACAAGTTCTAAAAGTAGATAAAGAACCAAATCAAGCAAATGAGTCAAAAATATTAGACTGATATATATTTTTAAATAGAGAAAATGATCTAATATCACATATCTGTGATTGGCTAAAGTATGTCAACTTTTAGGTTTTTAAGGTGAAATTAGAGTCTGGCATTTTAAATCAATGAGTTGACCATCACGTGTAAGAGGATGACCTGTTTCAGTTAACATTTGAACGTAAATGGCCCCATCGTGATTCCAATGGCAGCCCAGTGGTATAACTAGAGTTCAATGGGCCCCAGTGCAAAACTTGGCCTGACAACCCATTCCACCCACCCTTCCCTCGGATGTTGGTTAGATGTATCGGCCTCTGCAGCATTCTAAATCATTAAATCCTATATAGATTTAAGTGTTGCTCCCCCTTCATTTCGGAGTAATATTTCCTGTCCTGTAATGATGTCCCCCATCCTTGGACACTTACTGGTAAATATGTCCCCCATCCTGGTATATCACAGAGCACTTCCCTCTCGAGTTGTATAGATTTTAACACATAAACACCTAGGGCCAAATTCATTATAATTTTCATGTGTATTAATTATGTATTATGTGCCTTTTTAGTGTTTTATTTGTGCTCTTCATCCTGTGCCCATTCTTAGTAAATATGTCCTCCATCCTGGTATCTGGTATATATGACCCCCCATACTAGGCCGCTTCCTCGTATATATGTCCCCACCCTAAGCCCCTTCCTAGGAAATACCATATTTTTCAGATTATAAGACGCACTTTTGTTCCCCAAAATTTTGGGGGAAGGTTATAATCCGAATCTACAGTTTTCTGTACTGTGAGGGGTTGGTGGCTCTGGAGCGGTGTGTGGGGGCTGGAGAAGGATGGCTGCGGGCTGCAGAGAGCGCGGGAGGTTATGTGCTCCCACTCATTATGCTCATGTACTATGCACTGTACCCACTGTCCCATCACCTTGGTGCTAAAACTGTGCCGAGGTATGGACAGGGGAGCGGGCATATTACATGTGCCTGCAGTCCCCCTGTGCTGGATATGCCAGCCCCCATCCTGGATATGGCCCCCTATGCTGCCGCCCACACTAAAATAACAAAATTTGTACTTACCTCTCTGGCGCTTGCCTCTGTCTCTTCCTACTTGCTGCAGCACTTCCTGGCTCCTGGGGAAGCCAGTTGTGTGATCGGCACAGTAGAGTGATGTCATCAGTGCGCGCCCCGATCACATGACCGTCACAGGAGACTGTGTGCCAGCACAGGGGGACGTGTGCCAGCACTGGGGGACATGAGCCATCACAGGGGGATGTGTGCCATCACAGGGGGACTGTGTGTCAGCACAGGGGGCTATGTGCCAGCACAGGGGGATGTATGCCAGCACAGAGGAACATGTGCCAGCACAGGGGGATATGTGCTATCACAGGGGGGGCCATATCCAGGATGGTGAGGCTATATCCCAAGGTATGGGGGCTATATACCAGGATGGGGAACATATATACCAGGATGGCAGGGGAGTCATGTAACGGGATGAGAGATATATATACTGATTGTAAGACGGACCCAATTTATCATTAAAAATATATTTTTTTCTCTTTTCCGTCGCCAAATTTGGGGGTGCGTCTTATAAAGCGAAAAATACGGTATATTCCCCATCCTGGTATACATGTTCCTTGGCCTGATATTAATTTACCCCCACTCTAGGGACTATCCTTGACTAACGTCTACCATCCTGGTATATATATCCCTATTTTTGGCCCTTCATATGTCCCAGCTTCTGCCAGTAATCTGTGTTACCTCATGGAATTCAAGGCTTCTTTGCCTTCATTATGTTGCTGTCAGATGAGGTAGCAAAAACCTTCTGAAAGATTCCCTTTAAAGGGGAAAACAGCCTGCTGTGCCAGACATCACTATGAGAGCTAGTTTGCATCTCCTGGGACCCTGATAATTGCTTTGACGGCAAAGACCTACTGATGATGTAATCTCCAGGGCCAACAGAAGCTTCGTCAATGCAGATATGTTTCTGACCTCCTGATATGGAAGGTGAATGTAATCATTGCTGCTGACATCCTGATGTGGAAGGTGAATGTGATCAGCGCTGCTGATCTCCTGATGTGGAAGGTGAATGTGTTCATTGCTTCTGATCTCCTGTTGTGGAAGGTGAATGTGATCAGTTCTGCTCTCTTCCTGATATGGAAGGTGCATTTGATCAGTGCTGATGACCTCCTGATGTGGAAGGTGAATGTGATCAGTGCTTCTGACCTCCTGATGCGAAAGATGCATTTGATCAGTGCTGATGACCTCCTGATGTGGAAGGTGAATGTGATCAGTGCTTCTGACTTCCTGATGCGAAAGATGCATATGATCAGTTCTACTGACCTCCTGATGCGAAAGGTGAATGTGATCAGTGCTTCTCTCATCCTGATATGGAAGGTGCATGTGATCAGTGCTGCTGACCTCCTGATATGGAAGGGGAATGTGAACAGTGCTGCTCTCATCCTGATGTGGAAGGTGAATGTGATCAGTGCTTCTCTCATTCTGATGTGGACGGTGCATGAGATCAGTGCTGCTCTCCTCCTGATATGGAAAGTGAATGTGATCAGTGCTGCTGACCTCCTGATATGGAAGGTGATTGTGATCAGTGCTGCTGACCTCATGATATGGAAGGTGAATTTGATCAGTGCTGCTCTCCTCCTGATGTGGATGGTGAATGTGATCAGTGCTGATGACCTCCTGATATGGAAGGTGATTGTGATCAATGCTGCTCTCATCCTGATGTTGGAAGGTGATTGTGATCAGTGCTCTCTCATCCTGATTGGAAGGTGAATGTGATCAGTGCTGCTGCCTCCTGATGTGGAAGGTGAATGTGGTTGTCTGACCTCCCTGATATGGAAGGTGAATGTGATCAATGCTGCTCTCATCTGATATGGAAGTGAATGTGATTAGTGCTGTCTGATCCTGATTGAGATGAAATGTTGCTACTGGTTGACTCTCACTCTGCTGTGGAAGGTGAATGTGATCAGTGCTGCTGACCACCTGATGTGGACAGTGAATGTGATTAGTGCTGTTCTTGTCCTGATGCAGATGTAAAATGTTTAGCTACACTAGGAAAATTTAAAAATGCAATATATTTCTGATGTCTTGATATTTTGCTCTCAAGCCTTTTTTAGACTGCAGAGCATGAGTAGTGTAATTTTTCAGTGTTGTATTCCATTTTTTTATGTTTTCTCTAGGCAGAGAGAGGCACAGTTTGATTCTAAAATATTAATGCCCAAAAAGGGCAAAACTATGGCAAAAGGTCATATTTACCCATACATGTTTTCTGTACAAGAAATTCACTTGCCATTCCTTTATTCTTTGACTTTAATGTTTTATGGCAGGAGAGGACCCTCTAGAAGAAGATCAAAATGACCATGATCTGGATTCTGTGGCCGGAGTTCTCAAACTTTACTTCCGTGGACTGTCAACACCTCTTTTTCCTAAAGAAATCTTCCATGACCTCTTAAGCTGCGTCTGTAAGGACCCACATATCTTGTTTGTTTCTTTAAAATGTTCAAGTTTACATAGTATTTGCAACAGATATTTATCTCAACTCAAGAAGTAAGATGGGATGGCATCACACAATGTACATGTACAAAATATTCTGTTGCTATCATTTGAGCAAGTGTGGCCAGTTTTGAACATCTATAATGACTAAAATGCACCTTCACTGGCGGAGCGCTTAACCGCAATACGATTGTTTGTTCGTCAGCTGTTCCATCAGTGTACTGCTATCTAGAGTGGCATTGGCACCGTTTCAGTCATCACTCAGTGCATAGTGAGTTATAACCGTGCCTCCCACACTGAATGATAGGCAGCTAAAATGCTGAGCCAGTTGTCAGTCAAAGGTGTCGTGCCAGCATGTATTCAGTCACCCACTCCGTGCCGGGGCTGCAGTTATAGCTCACTATTCATTGAGTTCTGACTGAAACTTCGCCGGTGCCACTCTATGACTGAAAACTGAACATTGCTAGGAAGAAGAAAGGGAATTTCCTAATGGTAGTGGGGCTCTTACTGCTTGCACCAGGCAGGTTCAGAACTTTTAACCTGCAGATTAATCCTATATCTGCAGGTTAATAGTGTTATTTCACATGACAGTTTCTAAAGTATCTAAAGATATGCTGTAAGTGCTTAAAGAGTAATTGTTGTTCTATTTTATCCATATATCTATAGTACACATAAGATACTGTTCCTTTCTCCACCTGGACTGGCTACTCATTCTCAAAATTCTCAATTCACGGGTAAAATGTGTCTTCAGAGCATACAAATTGTCCCATTACGGAGATATGACATGACAGTTGGTGTAACTGTTGTTTCGGGAGAACTTGCTGCAGAATGTCTGTGTATACAGCTCCTTCTTTCTCATCACCTCACCACAGATTTTTACAAGAATCAACTGTCACTTTTTCTATGATGGAAAGATCTATCTTTACTGAATACAGATTTTACCCTTGAATTAAGAATGAAAGATAGATCCAGGAGAATAAAGTAGATTTCTCTGATAAGATACATTACAGACGTTGCTTTCATTTTTACTATCTATTATATACTTGCCTAATCCTGTGTGTCATCAGCTTCCGGCCCGATGTTCATGAATCCCAGAATGCACTGCGCCGACCAAAAACCGCGCCATATTAGCACAGCCAAGTGATAGGTATGCTAATATGGCGCAGGCTAGTGGCGGCACAGGCAGCACAAGCTGACGCTGCACACACTGCCTGCAGACCACAGCCCGCCTCCCACCGCACCTCTCCTGATAACGCATACTCCCACACGTAGACCCCAACACCCCTCCTTTGGCACCCGTAGAACCCATGTACCCCTCCTCCGGCGCTCGCACTCCCCCTTCAGTGCCCGCAGACCCCTGCTCCCCCACTCCGGCGCCTGCCAACCTCCACACCCCCCTTCGGTGCCCTCAGCCCCTGACAACTTACCTATTGGCACAAGACCTTTGGTGATGTCACAGTCATGTGATCAGTCACATGACCGTCACATCACCGCAGCTCCGACTCCTGTAGTCTTCACTGCTTCCCATCTATGACACAGAGCTGTCACAGCTGGGAAGGGGGGCAGAGAGGCAGAAAGGAGGAGCAGAAAGACTGAAGGGGGGCAGAGAGACATAAGTGGGGAACAAAAAGACTGAAGGGGTGCAGAGTAAGAAGGGGGACCAGAAAGACTGAAAGGGGGGCAGAAAGACGGAAGGGGGAGACAGAGAGACATAAGGGGGACTAGAAAGACTGAAGGGGGGGTAGAGAGACATAAGGGGGGATCAGAAAGACTGAAGGGGGAGAGAGACTGAAGGGGGGACAGACTGAAGAAAGGGCGGAGCAGAGAGACGAAAGGGGGAGCAGAGAGGGAAGGGAGGCACAGAAACAGAAGGGGGAGCAGAGCAAGGGAAGGGGGGCAAAGAGATGAAAGGGGGGAGCTTCCATTTAGTTGATTTATAAAATTAAAGTGACAGTTACTCAATAAATGGGTTATTCAGTGTTTCTTATTTCCACATTAGGAAGAAGTCTTATTGGGGCACAACTGGCAGGTTAAAACAAATATAATAGATTGCATGTTATTTACTGATACCTGTCAAATGGCCAATGGATATCATATTACCAAGATGATGTCTGTCAGCCCCTTGTTTGGTCTTGAATATGACTATCACGTATAGCCTTAATAACTAAAATTGGACGCACGCAGATATATGCTAATTCTTGGCCAGTGATTATCAAAGTCCCATGTCCGCATTGGCTCTCAGCTGTTGATGTGTACATGTGAGACATGTAATTAACTTTTTTTAAAAAATGCTTTTAAAAATTAGGAGTGTTAATAGTTTATTTTTATCACTTAACAAAATGCAAATTGATTGAACCAAGGAGAAATGTAAATCCAATCATTATTTGATGTGAACACCGTTTGTCTTCAAAGCTACATCAACTTGCTCACAGTTTTTGAAGGAATTCTGCAGTGAGTTTGTGCCAAACATCCTGGAGGACAAACCACTGATATTCTGTGGCTGCACACGCTGGCAAATCCTTCTGTCTCTATGTAATCGCAGACAGACACAGTGTTATTGAGATCGGGGCTCTGTAGGGGTCATAGCATTACTTGCACGACTACATGCACCTCTTTACACTGTAGATCAGGGGTCTCAAACTCCAGGCCTCGAGGGCCGCACACAGTCCAGGTTTTCAGGATTTCCTTAGAATTTGACAGTTGGTCATTTGATTACCAACTGTCAAATACTATGGAAATCCTGAAAACCTGCACTGTGTGCGGCCCTTGAGGCCTGGAGTTTGAGACCCCTGCTGTAGATGGTTTTTAATGACATTAGCTATGGTAAGGGGTCGATGACATACTGCAGAATAAATTTGGGGCCAATCAAATGCCTCCTTTATAGTACAGAATAAATTAACCCAATGCCATTGGCTAAAATGCATCCCCAAACTTGTAGGTAACTTCCACCATGTTTCACTGATGCCTGCAGACACTCATTATTGTATGTCTCTCCAGCTCTTCGATGAACACACTACCTTCTATTACAGCCAAACCTTTCACGTTTTGACTCATTGATTATGAGAAGTGGCTGCCATTTTTTCTGCACCCTAGTCACTATGTTTTTGTGCTTACTTGAGTTGCTTGGCTTCATTTCCACATCGAAGGTATGCTTTTTGGCTGCAATTCTGCCATGAAGACCACTTTTGGCTCCGAACAGTTGATGTATTTAGTTGGTTCGCACTGGTTGCTTGTTGGTCCTTAAATAATAACATTGCTGGACATCTTCAAATTTCAAGTGAAGTAAGCATGATGTGTCTTTCATCTGCTGCACTAAATTCCCCTGGTCAACCATTATGGTCCTAAAAGTTGCCCATCTGCAGTTTGTTCTCCAAGATGTTTGGGACAACCTCCTCTCTGAGCATCTTCAAAATCAAAGTTTACCTAGAAGAATTGGTTCTTTGATGCTTTGAAGGCAAATTGCACTCAATCCAAATATTGATTTCATTTTAATTTCTTTGCTAGTTATTCACTTTGCATTTTGTTAATTGATACAAATTAAACTATTAACACTTCTATTGTTAAAAACATTTTAACTTTGTTGCATTTTTCCACACTGGCCTAAACCCAGAACTTTTTGCTATATAGTAAATAACATTTTTTTCACATCAAGCTGGAAGATGCTTTTTTTTCTATCCGCTTGGCTACTAAGAGAAGGAAACAATGAAGTATAGTAAAAGAGTTAATATACATTTTTCTATTAATGTGTTCTACAGGTCATCTCCCTCGAGAACTAAAATGACCTAATAAGTATGATGTGTTTGCGGATGGGGGAGGGGCGCTGGAGGAAAGCATGCCAAGCGATGACTCGATGAGTCAGGAAGCTTATTGAAGTGGGAGCATATCGTCATCTTGCTTTATGGTAGAGGAAGTCCCTTGATGTGGAGATGCATCACCATGTTTCTCCCATGTGACAACCTATCTGTTTCTGGGTGCAGTTAACCTTTTCAGTAATCATTGTCCCTAATCCCTTAGAAAATACTGTGACTAAACTGTGTTTTTATGCTTTGCAGCTCTGGACAACATGCAAGAGCGTGCCTCTCACATACGCAAAGTTCTACTCTGCCTCCATTCTCCCACGCTCATCCTTATGAGATACCTTTTTGCCTTCCTCAATCAGTAAGTGCATCATATTTTAATCATGATAAACCTGCTAATGATATCCTGGAAGTGTGGGAACTGTGGTGGCTCCTATTGCTAGAAAAAGTACATAGTTCATATGTGAACAGGTTTCTGGAAGTTACCTATAACTTTTTATAAAGATCTTTATCTTATCCGTCCTTCTGTCTCCATCCATCCATCCATCCATCCATCCATCCATCCATCTATCCAATCTAGGGAGTATAAGTCTTATTGCCCCAATAAGACTTCTAGCCCTCAGTGCCTTGACTACATCTCTCAAGAGGCAGAACTGTATTTGTCCCACCTTCCCTGCTTGCTCCTTCTACTTACAAAGCACCATCCTGAGGCTCCTATACAGTCTGATGAAGGATAAATAATTTTTCCTTCCAAACATTCCTCCCACTTCACTTAGTATGGGCTATCCTGACACTCCTTTAGTCAGTACTGTTACAGGAGCAGACACCTGCCCCACGCAGGCTCTGTGTACTATAGAGAAAAAATGACTTATATTATGTAATATCTCATTTTTTTCATATAAGCTAGTACTCTGGATCGCTCAGCACCATCCCCTTTGGCCAAAGTCAGTACTTGCTAAAATGACTTGTTCTCTGTGGAGCATGCACTGCTGACCCCTATTCCATGTACACATCACCCGTCACTCACAACTTGTGACGATCACTGACCACTCCCCCTTACTATCTCAGCACACTGATGTGGCGGCTAATGGCCGAATCCCACCTCCTGCATGCAGGGTTGTGCTTGACTGACATGTTACATCCTGCTCTAAGCCCAAACAGGAAATTTCTGTGCTTTGCACGGACTGTAACAAGAAGTGCTGAGCTAAAGGTCACATCACCACCTGTGACCACTCAGAATCTAAGCAGAATTTAACAAGAAATAAATTGTGAAGTTTCTACATTTCTCACAGGTTTTACAACTTCTTAATAATGTGTGTACCTGGAAAGCGGCTTTAATGTTGGCATTAATGGTTATCATCCAAGTTCCTTAGAAACCCATATCTCTATGAAATGGTTAAATTGGCATTTTAACAACTCAAAGGAAAAAAAAAACGAATTGCTAGAAAACTGATAATAAGAAAAGCATGGGATGTTAACATTCTTCACATTGTTTCCTTGTTTGTGTAACTGTATGACCTCCTCTACCCCTCATAACTACAGCCGGCTGTAGGCCATTCACATCTTCCTACAATATGAACAGACGGGTGACAAGCGAAGATAACATATTTCACTCTTTCAAGAGTATATGGCTAGCTATTAATTGGAGTAGCTTTTATGGAAATAAAAGTATCGTAGTTGTTCTACCTTCGACATAGTTGGTATTATGGTTGTATATTGTGCACCGTCATGTGAAGTGTGACTGCCTGCTTTGCAATGACTCCCAACAGGACAAAACCACGCTTTACACTGACTTTTTTTCTCTGACTAAAATCCTGATGTCTCCGCATGCATCCGAATCTGTCCTCAAATAGAATGGTGTCCAATGGTGAACTTATCCGGAAAGGGCGGATCCGTCCACCCGTATCTGTTTTTTATCACTGAGCATGCCCTGAGTACCTCACAACGTATCTACCCTCACCTCAGAAGAAAGGCTTGTGTCCTATGTTGTTGTGTAAAAATGATAATAAAATAATAACATTTATTGCATGATTATAATATGGGGGCACCTGGGAAGGGGCTGCAGGAATGGTTTAAAACGGCTACTTTATTAGAATCAATGTTTGAAGTCCGGCCGGCTTTTGGCGGTGAAGCGAGGACTTCACACCACTTCTGACCGTTTTCTATGCACAGAACTGTTAGAAGTGGCGTAAGAGCAGGAGATATGCCACATTTGACAGATCTGTGTGTAGAGAACGGTCAGAAGTGGTGTATAGGTCCCCGCTGCACCCCCAAAAGCTAATGGGACTTCAAACATTGATTCTAATAAGGTAGTGGTTTTAAAGCCCTCCGGCAGCCCTTGACCAGGTGCCAACATATTATAATCATGCTACCAATACATTTTATTAACATTTCCTCTCACTCTCACCCTGGCCGGATCAGGCATCCGACAACTGCGGGTGGCATCAGTTTGCGGAGGTAAAAAACTGATCACATACTGAATGTGTTAACGTGGCCTAATAGATGTGGTCCATATACACTAATATGTACTATTGAAAGGGATTGTCCTCCTCAGACAAGGCCTAACATTACACTAACCCAGTGGTAGACATAGACAAAAGAGGGCACCTGTACATGAACATTATTTGGGCCCCTCTTTGTGCCTGTTACAGGACATGCTCACTGATTTAGAGGTGAAAGTGAGCCTCTTTACACCTTGGGCCTCTGCACAGTACACGATGTGTCCGCCCCTGCAGTAGCTAATGTTTGATCTTTTTTTTGTGAATTATTATTGTGCTATTTTCTTCCACTGATCTGTTTCTTCTGTTTATCTTCTGCACGCAGTCTTTCTCAGTTCAGTGATGATAACATGATGGACCCCTATAATCTTGCCATCTGCTTTGGTCCCACACTGGTGTGTGTACCTGACAACCAGGATCAAGTTTCTTGCCAGTCGCATGTCAATGAATTTATCAAGACCATCATCATGCAGCACGAGAGCATCTTTCCTGGCCCACGTGAGCTGGATGGACCTGTTTATATGGCCGGCATTGGTGGCGAAGACTGGTACAATATCAAAATTGTCATTTTTACAGTTATTATTTCCTCTACAGTTCAGGTTGTCAGTTTTGGGTTGTAATATCGGACAGCTGTATATAAATGGCATGATTGCTTGTGCACATGTTCACTGGATCCCATTGGCCCTCTGCAATGCAGTCATGAGGAGCAGATGGATTTTTACATGGGGGCCTTCTTAATGCCCCAGCATCTGCCATTTGAAGATCAGCCATGAGCTATGCATTATAGAGAATTTCTTAAAGGGATCCTGTCACCCCAAAACGCCTCATAAGGTATTAAAAGATGTCCCTAGAGCATATGATCATCACTTATCCTACACTCCTTTTGGCTCCTAAATGCATCTAGTGAAAATGTATAAAAACGTTATTAAACTCACTCATTAGCGATGTTAATGAGTGGCTAGTGTATGTATAGTCGCCCAGGCAGGCTCTCCCTCCTCATGATATCACGCCTTAATAGGCGTGATCTTGAATACTGGAGTATTGCTGCTTTATATACAGCAGTATAAGCGATAAAACAATTGCAGGTTCACCTTTTAAAAATAGGGGAAAAAATAAAAATTGCAATCACCCTTCTTTTGTTGTTTCTTTTTTAATGGGGGAGAAAATTAGTGGTATGCATCCGTAAAAGTCTGGTCTATTAAAATTATAGAATTCATTGAACAATTGAATAAATGCCATGAGGAGAAAAAAATTAAACTTCAGTTTTACAGATTCACAAATTTTTTTATATTTTCTGTTTAAAAAATGTCTAAAAATGTTTTCATCACTTAAATAAAAATCACATAAATTTGGAATCCCTTTAATTCGCAGATCATTTTTACAGCAAAATGAATGCTGTGAAAATGGAGGTCAAAAAACAATTGCAGAATTACAGGGGGGTGGAGGGTGGCGGTCACAATTTGACCACACATGGACTTTTTTTCCCCCTATGTTTCAGTCATTCAAAATTGTAATTTGTCACGCAAAAAACAAGACTTCATACAACTATGTCAACAGAAAAATACAAAAGTTATAGCTTTTGAAAGTGAAGAATTGCCATGTTGGAAGCAAGTGAAATAAGGACCTGTCGCTTGGCTTAAATGTCTTTTTTACCCATTTACCTGATGCTATTTTCTTAAATCTAGTGATTTTTTTCCCCTTTGTTAATGCACCTCTCTATTCCTGAGACACGGCTTTTTACGCACTGTAAATTTTATTTTTCTTTGTGTGGCCAAGTGGGCGCTCCTCAACTGTTCTATACGGGGACCTTCTTGGTGACAACGTCGTGGTGTTGGCTAAAACAAAAATGATGGAGCTGAGCTTTCAAACAGAATTGTGGTGTAAAACTGATTGAAACTTAGCTATTTTTCTTTTTTTTTGCACAAGTTTTGGTTGTGCAAATATTTTGCCACTTTTTAAGACTTGGCCAGCACCCTCAACTTCTTAAAAGCAGGCAAAGCTTAGCTAGGTGGGAGCATGGCCAAGTGCGGTGGACAAGTTTATGGTGTAAAATACGACAGGAAGGTGCACCTGTCCCAGGTTGGAGAACTTGTATTGTGGTGGTTCTTGGCTACTTAAAGAAACTGTGGGTTCATTAAGAGGCACATGTGACTTAAAGAAATTAAATTAGCATGTTATTACTGTGCAATCTTCATCAATACTGGATTACAAAACTCTAGTCTTGTCGAATCAAGGCCTTGAATTACATAGATAATAGGGGCATCAATACTAGAAAAGGGAAAGAGAAGCGCAATAGGATCTTATCATTGGTAAAAAAGTGGACTAAATTTAACTAGTCACTCACCTGTGTGTAGCACACAACCAGCGTCAGGGCAAAAAGGTGATAGCTGCTGCAAGGATCCACACCACAACGGTTAACGTAGTTCAAAATTGCAGAGGGTGGAAAGTGTATACGGACCAGCGCTGCATAGACCAGAAAGATCAGACCAGGGGTCTCAAATTCCAGGCCTCGAGGGCCGCACACAGTGCAGGTTTTCAGGATTTCCATAGCATTTCACAGTTGGTAATCAAGTGACCAACTGTCAAATTCCAAGGAAATCCTGAATACCTGGACTGTGTGCGACCCTCGAGGCCTGGAGTTTGAGACCCCTGGATCAGACGGTGTTCATCATTATAGTGTTTTTATTTCCGACGTGTTTCGGAGTTAGTCCCAACTCCATCCTCAGGGAATAGTAGTGTCTATTCCCTGAGGAAGGAGTTGGGACTAACTCCGAAACGCACCCTCTGCAATTTTAACATAGATAATAGGGGGTCATATCTCTGGAGTGGAGAGGCACAAGTGACAGGTCCTTCTAGTAAGGTAAACGCATTGTTATAAAGGTGGAAACCCTGACCGTATGTCTGCCATGGAGGAGTCTTCCCTGCTTAGGGCCCTCTATAAAACACAACTTTATGATCAGTCGAGTGTCGTTTTTATATTAATATACTTACTTACATGTAATATTTTAAATTAATAGAAATATAACTGTGTTCCATTTCCTGATCTTACAGATTTCTGTTGAATTGCTTTTCCTGTTCTTTTATACCTTTAGTGAGAGCTCACATAGTGAACCTATCTCCGCTGAAGACTCCAGTTTGGATATGACATCGGAGATGCACAGCACAGAAGACGGTAAGTACAGAGCTATCCATAACCTTGATAGCTCATCCGACTGCTCTGGGACCATCACAGAAGGAGCACTTGGTCTTGCTTGGTTCTTTTTCATGTGTCTCTGGGTGCTGATGACCTATGAAGACTCCCTTCTTCAGAGGAGCTCCATTTGTGAAGATATTAGTAGGGTAGAAATTAACAATGAAAAAGGGTGTGGAGGGTAAAACAAAAATTAAACCTGTTTGCCCTGAATAAAACTTGGCACCATAATGTGTGATAATTTATTCTGCACCACTCAGTAATTTTCAATCGCATTAAAATCTGTGAGAAAGCTGTGTTACATTTCAATTTAATTTTGTTTTCTATTATGTGCCAGATATAATAATAACACTTACTAATCAGTTCTAGCAGTGACCAGTCTAATATAACTTTTTTGCCAAACGTGTTTGCATTTTAAGCATAAATTATACGTCATATATAAATAATTTTGTAAATTGCCATGTTTTTTTCCTCTATATAGGATCCCATCCAAACAGCATTGCATACAGCAGGCGGATACCAGCTAGCGGAAGGTATGTGCTCACGTGACTATATCAAAAAGTGTGTGTGTGTGTACATAATATTATAGTATAGGTCCAGAAATACTTGGACAGTGACTTAATCTTTATGATTTGGGCTCTGCATGCCACCATCATTTATTTAAATTGCATTTTAGTTGTTTCATTTTAAGTGTAGATTTTCAGGTTTAATAAATCCCTTCATGATCTTTAACGTTAATGTGTGTCAAAGATCGTGTCCCTACCTTTAATGCGGACTTGCACGCTGAGTCTGCATTGACACCCTTCCTGGAAGCTTATGGCTGAGTTAATGATCCATCATGTGCCTTTAACAACAGCTGCAAGGGGAACTCTGTTAATCTGTTAAATGCCACTGTCAATCTCTGACAGCAACATTTAACGCACACCTGGAAAGGGGACGCGTCATTCCATGCGCCCGTGACGTGATTGCGGGGCACTGATAAGTTGCCATAACAGTCTACTGAAGACCCCCTTGCCTGTCGTCATAATTCCCCTGTGAATGCCAGCATATAGTGGTTTTCACTATACACAGCAATGCTGATGCACTGTTGTGTATAGTTTTATGTAATCAGACTCACAGTTTCAGCTTAAATACAGTAAAAAGAAAAAAAAAAATATATTTTTTAAATAATACACAAAAGTTCAAATCACCCCCCTTTTTCCCCATGAAAAATAAAAAAAACACATTTGATATAGCTGCGTAACAATAAAAAAAACCTAAATGCCAGAAATACGGATTTTTGGCCACCACCACATTGCAATAAAATGCAAAAAGAGGTGATCAAAACATTGTATCTGTTGCAAAATAGTTTCAGAAAATAACGTCAACTCAGAGCACAAAAAATAAGCTTTCTCAAAGCCACATTTTCAATTTTTTTATCCTACATAAAAAACATAAAACTACATATTTTGTATCTATGAACTCTGTAGTGACCTATGGAATCATATTGCCAGGTCAATTTTACCGGATGGTGAACATGGTAAACAAAGAAATTGTAGAATGTTTTGCAAATTTTCCACCCTTGGAATTTTTCGCCTGCTTTCCAGTTCATCAAATGATAAAATTAATAGTGTCGGTCAAATGTATAACCCATCCCACAAAAAAACAGTCTCTCAAGTAGCTGTGTGGAAGGAAAATTTAAAAAAAGGTATAGCTCTTGGAAGAATGGGATAAAAAAAACAAAAGCACAAAAGCGGAAAATCGCCTGGTTGTGAAGGAGTTAATTGAACAAGAATATCCTATGAAACGTTTAGGAATTACATCTATTTTTGTACAAAGTTTCCTCATTTCAGGGGCTCAAAAGTACCGTATTTTTCGCTTTATAAGACGCACCTGATTATAAGACGCACCCCAAATTTGGTGAAGGAATTGCAGGCACAGTAGCCCCCATTGCAGGCACAGCAGCCCCCATTGCAGGCACAGTAGCCCTAATGCGGGCACAGTAGCCCCCATTGCAGGCACAGTAGCCCCTTTGCAGGCACAGTAGCCCCTTTGCAGGCATTGTAGCCCCCTTTGCAGGCATTGTAGCCCCTTTGCAGGCATTGTAGCCCCCATTGCAGGCATTGTAGCCCCCTTGCAGGCATTGTAGCCCCCATGCAGGCATGTAGCCCCTGCGGCATGTAGCCATGCAGGACAGAGCCCGCCCCCCTTTTGGCCCCCACCTTTGCGCACATGATACTCACCTAGCTTCACCGCTGCCTGCTGACCGCGATATCCCCGCTATCTGTGCTGTGCCGGCATCCGGGTCCTGAGAGCGGCGCTCGGTGATGACGTCACTCGCAGCGACGCTCACAGCACCCGGATGCCGGCAGAACACCGACAGCGGGGATAGCGCGGTCAGCAGGCAGCGGTGAAGCTAGGTGAGTATCACATCCATGGTATACATTACTTCAGTTGTTGCTTGTTTGTGAGTCCTTCAGCCTTGAGTTTTCTGTTAACCTCTTAAATGGAACCTGACAGTTCTTTCTACCCCCTCTGCTACCACTACCTGACCCTGCACCTTCCTAGCTGATCCCTAACCATCCCCTGTCTCATCTAAAACTGCACTATAAAGTTTAAGAAAATGACTTGTATACTTACATGCATTCTGCATCCATAGACTGTGATGGGCGGGCTCCGGGGCTCCATTCTTCCCTCCTCGCTTGCTTTCAGCATGCCCCTCTGGGTGTCCTCATTCGTTCTCGTTCCTCCTCTACTGTAAAGGGCTGGCCGGAAAGTCATATCTGGCCTAGTGCATTGTGAGGGCTTATGACGTCACCAGCTCGGTTTCATAATACGCACTGTGCATGCGCCGGAGCCGGCCCGAACACGTGATCAGCCCCACAATGCGGATATGACGTTCCGGCCGGCCCTTTACAGTTGAAGAGGAGGTAGGAAATTTCAAATAGAGGAACAGAAGAACAAATGAGGACACCCAGTGGGGCGTGCTGAAAGCAAGCGAGGAGGGAGAATGAGCCCCGGATCCCGCCCATCACAG
Organism: Allobates femoralis; assembly: GCA_033576535.1. Classification (NCBI taxonomy): domain Eukaryota; kingdom Metazoa; phylum Chordata; class Amphibia; order Anura; family Aromobatidae; genus Allobates; species Allobates femoralis. The sequence goes on from JARQOC010000002.1 coordinate 230,500,466, forward strand.
TCTACGGATGCAGAGTACATGTAAGTCATTTTCTTAAACTTTATAGTGCAGTTTTAGGTGAGACAGGAATGGTTAGAGATCAGTTAAAATGGTGCAGGGACAGGTAGTGGTAGCAGGGGGGGTAGAATGAGCTGTAAGGTTCCCTTTAATGACCCATGACGTACTATGTCCGTCATGGGTCATAGAATCATAGAAAGAAAGTTGGAAGGGACCTCCTGGATCTTCTGGTCCAACCCCCTTGTCTACCTTGCTTTCATGCGGGATTTGAACCAATCAGCCGACATGTGTGGAGAGTGCTGTCATTACCTGCTACCAGTGGTGGCCCCATGATCGTGAGGCAACGATGAGTTGTTATAACAGCCAAAGGTCAGTTTATCACCCCTGTGTCTTGTGAATGTGATCCTCATAGGAGATGATGATTTCTCCTACTCGGAGAAGTTCTGATGTACAGCTCTGCACAGCGCAAAAGATCGGATAATCGCAGCTCCAACTCCCCTAGTAAAAAACTGTAAAAAGTAAAAAAAAACAAGTTTAAATCAACCCCTTTGGCGTCCTTGAAATAATAAATTACACATATTTTGCATCAATGCGTTCAGAAACATCCAGTCTATCGAAATGTTAGTTAAATTAATCCATTCAGAAAACAGCATAACGAGAAAAAAAATAAATACCAGAATTTCGGTAGAAAATGCAATAACTGGCGATCCATACATTGTGTATACCCCAAAATAATACCAATAAAAACATCAGCTCAGGGCATAAAAAACAAGCCTCAAAACATTATAAGTTGTGACCCAAGCAAGATTTTTGTTCTTTTTCCTAGGTTTCAGAATTTTTCTTACCATTTAAATAAAACAAAAACTGCCGTATATATGTTTGTTATCTAAGTAATCATACTGACCTGGATAATCACATTGCTAGGTCAGATTTATGGTAAAATGAAGTCTGGAAATAAAAAAATTAAAAAAAAAGCTATTGCAGAATTTCACTTTTTTTTTCCATTTCGCCCTACTTGGAATTTTATTCCCGCTTACCTTTACATTATATGGTAAAATGAATGGAGTCATTCACAAGTACAACTCATCATGCAAACAACAAGCACTTGTGAATATATCGACGGAAAGGTAAAAAAGTTATGTCTCTGGGAATAAGGAGAGAAAAAAAAGAGCGTGAAAACAAAAGTGTTTTGTCCTTAAGAGGTTAAACATGTGAAATGCAGCTCGATGGCACTGAGATCTGGTGATTGACCCCGGCCATTGCAGAATATTCCAGTCCTTTTGCAGTAAAAAAAAACCCTAGACTGCTTTTACATTCCTCTCCCATCATTCTGGTACAGGTTGATCAAAGTTTCACCTGTCAAAAAAACAACTGCCTTCTACACAAGCTTTTTGCTATATTCTATGTGGCCTTTCTCTTTTAAGGCTGATTAAATGGTTGCACCTTGTAGTGAACCTTCTGAATTTGCTCTCGTGAAGTCTTCATGGTAAATATGCTATTCTATGTGGCCTTTCTCTTTTTAAGGCTGATTAAATGGTTGCACCTTGTAGTGAACCTTCTGAATTTGCTCTCGTGAAGTCTTCATGGTAAATATGCTATTCTATGTGGCCTTTCTCTTTTTAAGGCTGATTAAATGGTTGCACCTTGTAGTGAACCTTCTGAATTTGCTCACGTGAAGTCTTCATAGTAAACATAGATACTGAAACACCTACTTCCTGGAGAGTGTTGTATATGTGTGAAGGGGTCTTTATTCACCATGGAAAGGATTATGTTGCCTTCCATGGACGTTTGGGCCTTTTTGAGTCCCCAAACTCACCTTTGCGCTATTTTGAAACAAAAAAAATGTATAGCAGAATGTTTCTAACTGTTCAATTGGCCATTTTAACATTTTTGCTATCCATCTGATGGATTTTTTCCAGCCTAATGATGGTAGGTTTATCTTCCATTGAGCGCTCCTTTGACAGCATGTTGTCAGTTCACAACAACAGCTTCCAAATGCAAACATCACACCTGGAATCAGCTCCAGAGCTTTTACCGGCTTAATTGATTATGAATTAACGAGGGAATAGCCCATGTAGCCCATTAAAGAGCTTTTGTGATATTTGTTGAGTTAAAGGAAAACTGTCAGGTCAAAAATCTATGTGTAACTGCTATCATTTTCTAATCCATTGATCTAAACTCTCTATTTATGTATTTCTATTGTTTATATTTCCCTTCTACCTTCTGTAAACTTCAAGTAAAGAGATTCATACCATCTGTCACTCACTGTGAATGATCCACTTAGTTCTCTGCTGTCCACGCCCCACAGCATGAATATGCATTTCACATATTCACATTACTGCAGAGGACATTAGTGTCTGGGGGGGGCTGTATCCTGCTCTCTGCTCTCTGTGTTTGCAGCATCACAAGAGCTCAAATACAGCACAGAAACTGTCACAGCAGGGATACCTGCTTAGAGAAACAAATGGAGTCTAGATATAAGGCAGATCTGTAATAGCTTTCTCCCTCCATGTCCTCAACAGAACAGACCTCCTGAAAGTGAAACCTGACACTGCACTGTTAGCAAAAGGAGGAGAGAGCTACTGAGAGGGAGTGCATAATTACATGACAGTTTATACAGCAGCTGGTCTATTCCTGTTTGCTTATAATGGAGAGGACTAATCCAAGAGATCCCTGCAGGGTGTGAAGATGCTGATAACATGAAAACTACAAAGGGTAGAATAATGATTTTACATGTTTTTAAAAAGTTCTGCCTAGGCACTATTCAAGGGTAATATTAGCATTATACTGAAAATTGACCTGACAGTGTCCTTTTAATTTCGGTCCCATGAAAAGAAGCCGCTAGTTATTAAAGAGCTGTAATTCCTAAACTATTTCTCCAATTCGGATTTGAATAAGTTCAAGCTAAATCCGAGTATGAACTTTAAGCCCATATTGATTATATAACTGTATCATGAATGTGTTTTGGTAAACAGCGAAAATGTCAAAACCTGTGTGTGACATTAATCCAATATTTCTGGACCTAATACAGTAACTGTGTGTGTGTATATATATGTGTGTATGTATGTATATGTGTGTGTCAATATATATGTGTATGTGTACACACTTGTCATGTACATACATAAATAAGTATTGCTCGTTTTAGCAGTTTGGCTCAATTCCTTCATCTCTGTGGCATAAAATAAATTGTGATACACTGTATATTTTGTAATCACTACTGATTTATTGCTAATTAATGCAGTCATTTGAAGATGCCTTGGTAATTATTCTTGTTTCTTGACAGTGATGACCCTCCTAGTGAGAGATCCAGTCCCCGATCTGACCCAGAGCAGTGTTCAGAGCTATTGGTGGAGGAAAAGGTCACAGCTAGAGCAAGTCTCAGCTGCCCCGCAGGGAGCCATGTGGCTGACATTTACCTGGCTAACATTAACAAGTAAGGGCTCATAATAAGAGCATGAATATTCCTGAAGCATTAATTTCATTATGGTATTGATGCATAGTATATGTTTTGAGATATTTGCTTTTTCTGGCATGTTACCATTATGGCCTGTGCTTGCAGTGGTACATTAAAGGGGTATTTATGGGAGATAAGAATGGCAATACCCTCATTAACTGTAAAGATGAGATCCATAGTGTTGTTCCTTACCATCACAGTACCAGTAATTCAGTGTGACACTGGAGTTGCTCCTCAATGCTCCCCCTCACTCCTGGGACATTACATCACACATCAAGGTGAAGCGGCCTGCTTACTGCGGTCAGTGACAGCCAGCCCCGATAATATCTTCTTCCTGCAGTATGGGAACTTTGTGTGGCCATGCCCCCTGTTCTCAGACTGTAAGGAAACCAATATTATCAGGGCTGGCTGAGAGGACTAAACTCAGGATCTCATCTTTATAGTTTTATGAGGGCATGGTCATTAGAATATTTTTTTTTTCCTTTTAATGACTAATTGCTGGAGGTAGTGTGTAAGCTGTATATAGTCATATTTTGATTATAAACCCTTAACAACCCATGACATACTATGTTCATCATGGCTCTTCTCCCTTGCCTTGAAGTGGGTTCGTATGATGAGCCTGCATCTTTCCCTGCACATGTTGGCTAATCTGGTCAGCCAACACATGCCTCGAACAGCAACAGGTGGATCGGAGATCCGCCAGCGGCTGTTGACAACAAGTTAAATCCTGCTGATGCACATATTTGGTATTGCTGCAGTCAGAATATGAATTGTGCAGAAAATTCATTTCACCAGCCCTACACAGACATTTTGATTTGTTTCGCATGTTTGAAGTGCTTCACATTTGTAACTTGCGTGTGGAGTCCATAGTTTACACATAGCCAGTCATGAAATAGTAACACGTTTGTTAACTAAAATAGCATTTGTACCAAACAGAGAAAAGATGGGCGCACATTACAGTGAACTGCTAATCTGAAGCCACTTTAACTTCTTCACGACCAGTGACGTATAGGTACATCCTTGGTCGCCTCCTTTTGATGCATGCTCACATCATTCCCCACACATGCTGAGTGATCTCATCAGCCAGTATGTGCTGGTAACACATGTGCTGGTAAAGCAGCGCGGTAGGGATCCCGATATATTTTGCCATCATCAGTGACCCCATAATCTTGTCACTGGGCCATGATTTGTTATCATGACAGGATCTGAGTCCTCACAGGACCCCTAGCTTTAATGACTCATTACCTCGGGATGCTCGGCGAGCACCTGCATCCACAGAAACTGATCATTTGTGCTGTGCAGAGTCCTGGATCATCACAGCTATGCACAGCACAAGTGATTGAACTGTGCTGAGGAGCCCTAATGGTCCCGTCACACAGCAAGATCTGGCCAGCGATGTCAGAAGCGATGCGCGGGTGCCCGCTCGGTTCCGACATCGCTGGCCAGCTGTCACACAGCATCGCTGCGGCCGGCGACACCACAGCGATGCGGGCGGTGACATTGCTCGCTGGGCTGGGCTCAGCCCAGCGAGTGATCTGCAGCAACGCTGCGGTATAGGCTGGATCGCCGCCGACATCGCTCTGGCGATGTCACACGGCGCGATCCAGCCTTATCGCAGGTCGCCGGTTGACAGGTTTACGGTTCTTCCCGTAAACCTGTCAACCTGCGACCAGCGATAAAACGCGGTCGCGCCGCTCGTTTACACAGCGCGACGTCGCTAGCGACATCGCTGATACGTCACTTTTTCGGCGATGTCGCTAGCGATGTCGGCAGGTGTGACGGCACCATAAGGGGTAGTGTAAAATAAAGTAAAAGTTAAAAAAAAAAGTTCTACAAACATGAAAAAAATAAAAGTTAAAAGTTCAACACCTCCCTTTGGCCCCATTGAAAATAAAACAATTAAAAACAATACATATTTGGTATCACTGCATTCAGAAATGCCTGATCTATCAAAATATAAAATCAGTTAATTAGATCTGTAAACTATGAATCGGAAAAAACCTCCAAACACCAAAATTACGTTTTTTTGGTTGCTGCAACATTGTAATAAAATGCAATAACATCGCATCCACCCCAAAATGTTGTTATTAAAAATGACTGCTCAAAACACAAAAAATAAGCCTTCAGCCTCAGATCCTGAAAAATGAGAATGCTGTGGGTCTTGGAAAATGGTGCAAAAGTGCCATTCTTTTTCTTTAAAAACGTCTGAAAAACAGAAGGGGCTGAGACAGCGCACTGTGGGGAGGGGGAGCTGTGGACCCTTTTGGACATAACACTGAAAGCCTCACCTCTTAAACCAGCATCACAGTGACACTTTGTGTCAAGGAGGAGCTGGGGACGTGCCTGCGGCCTCTCCCCCAGTTCGATGACATTTTGTGGTAGCATCCCAGCATGCACTGGGGCACTCACACAGTACCTCATCAGACAGGAAATAGAAAAAAAAAAACACTTTACATAATTGATAGTGTAGTTGGGGAACCGTAGGAAATTTGTAAAGCACATATATTAGAAAATATCTTAGATTATAAGAATAAATTAGATTGGATGTTAGGAGAAAAATTGTTGGCCCCAGACCAATCCTTCAACTGAGCATCATTTAAAGGGATTGTGCCACGAACAATTGTACATTTTAATTAATAGATCTTAAAATAAAAAAGTTTTTCGGGGGACACAGCAAAGCAAAAACAAAGCAAAAAACTACGGTCCTGTGTCCCCCAATTAGAGGCTAAGAGAAAAGGATTTTACGGTGAGTACACAAAATCTCCTTTTCTCCTTCGCCTCATTGGGGGACACAGGACCGTAGTTTTTGCTTTGTTTTTGCTTTGCTGTGTCCCCCAATTAGAGGCTAAGAGAAAAGGATTTTACGGTGAGTACACAAAAATCTCCTTTTTAAATGGATGTGTCCAATCGTCAGGAACACGTCAGATATACCACAGCTCCTGGGCAGGAGAGGAAGTAAAAGATAGTTTACAGATATTACCGCATCACAGCAGATTCTTTCTCTGATGTAAGGGCCCTTTCACATCAGCGGTATTTTCAAATCGCGGGCAGATGCGGTGAAAAACCCGCATCTGCCGCGATTACCACATAACCGCTACACTTGCCGCACACTTGCGGCAAGCCCCATGCAATGTCTATGGGGCTTGCGGTAAGGGTGCGCAAGTGCGGTTTCGGCACTTGCGGCAGGTGCGGCGGCGAAAAAAAACGCTGCTTGCAGCGTTTTTTTTCTCGGCCGCACCTGCCGCAAGTGCCGAAACCGCACTTGCCGCACCTGCCGCACCCTTACCGCAAGCCCCATAGACATTGCATGGGGCTTGCCGCAAGTGTGCCGCAAGTGTAGCGGTTATGCGGTAATCGCGGCAGATGCGGTTTTTTCATCGCATCTGCCGCGATTTGAAAATACCACTGATGTGAAAGGGCCCTTAAACATTTAATTTTCTGTTTAAAAACTTGTTTTGTATCACAGAACATATCAGCTGTAATCCCCGACTGTAATATCTGTAAACTATCTTTTACTTCCTCTCCTGCCCAGGAGCTGTGGTATATCCGACCTGTTCCTGCATGAACAGACATATCCATCACAACTGTTCGTGGCACAACCCCTTTAAAGGGGCTGTCAACTTCTCCATCTCTGTTATTTCCAAACAAAATAACATAACATTATGCTTACCTCCAGTGCCAACACCCTTCCAGCTGTGTCTGTGCATACTTTCCCTGGGCTAACTTCAAGTGGTCATTATAGCCAATCAGCGCTGGCTTTGCACTCCCCTCCTTCGGACAAACCAAGTCATCTGGAGGAAGTGAAGTGAGTGCTGCTCTCTCGTTTCCTCTGGATGTCTTGATTTCTCTGACGGAGGGGAGAGCGAAGTCGCAATGACTGCGCAAGGGACAGCGTGACATAACAATGTCATGTGATCTCTGTAAGGCTGGGGTCACACACACAGATATTTGTGCAGATATTGTTCACAGATCTCTGGTTGCAGTGAAATCATGGATACATTGTTACATTTGTACACAGCCACAAAATGGAACCATGTGTCCATGATTTCACTGCAACCAGAGATCTGTGAACAATATCTACACAAATATCTGTGTGTGTGACCCCAGCCTAAGATTATCTCAGCACAGGAGATGTGGTATAATCAGACCATGTCCCTGTATGGTCAGACACATCCATTACACAGTACATAGCAGATACACATATATAAGATTATCTCAGCACAGGAGATGAGATATGATCAGACAATGTTCAGGTATGGTTAGACACATCCATTACACAGTACATAGCAGGGGCACATATACAAGCTTATCTCAGCACAGGAGATGTGGTATGATCAGACCATGTCCCTGTATGATCAGACACATCCATTACACAGTGCATAGCAGGGACACATATATAAGACTAGATGGCGGCCCGATTCTAAAGAATCGGGTAGTCTAGAATCCATATATAGTTTATTTACTAATAGTTAGGGGAGTGCGGTTAAATTAATTGTGTGTATACAGGTGGCTCAGTGGGTAGCAGAGTATATGGTGGCTCAGTGGTTAGCACTGTATATGGTGGCTAGTGGTTGGCACTGTATATGGTGGCTCAGTGGTTAGCACTGTATACGGTGGCTCAGTGGTGAGCACTGTATATATGGTGGCTCAGTGGTTAGCACTGTATATGGTGGCTCAGTGGTTGGCACTGTATATGGTGGCTCAGTGGTTAGCACTGTATATGGTGGCTCAGTGGTTAGCACTGTACGTGCTCAGTGGTTAGCACTGTACTGTGGCTCAGTGTTAGCACTGTACTGTGGCTCAGTGGTTAGCACTGTACTGTGGCTCAGTGGTTAGCACTGTACGGTGGCTCAGTGGTTAGCACTGTACGGTGGCTCAGTGGTTAGCACTGTAGGTGGCTCAGTGGTTAGCACTGTACGGTGGCTCAGTGGTTAGCACTGTACGGTGGCTCAGTGGTTAGCACTATACGGTGGCTCAGTGGTTAGCACTATACGGTGGCTCAGTGGTTAGCACTGTATATGGTGGCTCAGTGGTTAGCACTGTATATGGTGGCTCAGTGGTTAGCACTGTATATGGTGGCTCAGTGGTTAGCACTGTACAGTGGCTCAGTGGTTAGCAGTGTATTTGATGGCTTAGGTGGTTTTCACAGTGTGAAGGCTTAGTGGTTTGCACAGTGCGGTGGCTCAGTGCTTTTCACAGTGCGTTGGCTCAGTGGTTAGCACTGCGCAGTGGCTGAGTGGTCAGTGCAGCATGGAGGCAGAGTGGTATTCGCAAGATGGAGGCTGAGTGGTCAGCACAGGATGGAGGTAGAGTGTTGAGCGCAGGATGGGGGCAGAGTGGTCAGCGCAGGATAGAGGCTGAGTGCTCAGCGCAGGATGGAGGCTGAGTGGTCAGCGCAGGATGGAGGCTGAGTGGTCGCACAGGATGAGTGGTCAGCACAGGATGGAGTGGTCAGCACAGGATGGAGTGGTCAGCGCAGGATGGAGCTGAGTGGTCAGCGCAGGATGGAGGCTGAGTGGTCAGCGCAGGATGGAGCTGAGTGTCAGCGCAGATGAGCTGAGTGGTCAGCGCAGGATGGAGGCTGAGTGGTCAGCGCAGGATGGAGGCTGAGTGGTCAGCGCAGGATGGAGGCTGAGTGGTCAGCGCAGGATGGAGGTGAGTGGTCAGCACGGGAAAGTGAGAGGTCAAATGAGTGGTCAGCGCAGGATGGAGGCTGAGTGGTCAGCGCAGGATGGAGGCGAGTGGTCAGCGCAGGATGGAGGCGAGTGGTCAGCACAGGATGGAGTGGCGGGGCACAGGATGGAGTGGACAGGGGCTAGTGGTCACAGGATGGAGTGTGGTCAGCGACAGGATGGAGTGGCAGACAGGATGGAGTGGTCAGCACAGGATGGAGTGTGGTCAGCACAGGATGGAGGCTGATGGTCAGCACAGGATGGAGTGGTCAGCACAGGAGTGGAGCTGAGTGGTCAGCGCAGGATGGAGGCTGAGTGGTCAGCGCAGGATGGAGGCTGAGTGGTCAGCGCAGGATGAGACTGATGGTCAGCGCAGGATGGAGACTAGTGGTCAGCGCAGGATGGAGTGGTCAGCGCAGGATGGAGCTAGTGAAGCGCAGGATGGAGGCTGAGTGGTCAGCGCAGGATGGAGGCTGGCAGAGTGAGTGGTCAGCGCAGGATGGAGGCTGAGTGGTCAGCGCAGGAAGGAGGCTGAGTGGTCAGCGCAGGAAGGAGGCTGAGTGGTCAGCGCAGGATGGAGGCTGAGTGGTCAGGACAGGATGGAGTGGTCAGCACAGGATGGAGACTCAGTGGTAAGCACAGGATGGAGGCTCAGTGGTAAGCACAGGATGGAGGCAGAGTGGTCAGCACAGGATGGAGTGGTCAGCGCAGGATGGAGGCTGAGTGGTCAGCACTGGACGGAGGCAGAGTGGTCAGCGCAGGATGGAGGCTCAGTGGTCAGCGCAGGATGGAGGCTCAGTGGTCAGCACTGGATGGAGGCTCAGTGGTCAGCGCAGTATGGAGGCTCAGTGGTCAGCACTGGATGGAGGCAGAGTGGTCAGCGCAGTATGGAGGCTCAGTGGTGAGCACAGGATGGGGGCTCAGTGGTCAGCGCAGTATGGAGGCTCAGTGGTCAGCACTGGATGGAGGCAGAGTGGTCAGCGCAGTATGGAGGCTCAGTGGTGAGCACAGGATGGGGGCTCAGTGGTCAGCGCAGGCGAGGTGGGCGGAGCCAGGCTGGAGCGAGGCAAGGTGTGCGGAGCAAGGTTGGCGGAGCCTGGCGGGATCGCCGAAAGGTGGGCGGAGCCTGGCGGGATCACCGTGAGGTGGGCGGAGCCTGGTGGGAGGCCCGCGAGGTGGGCGGAGTCTGGGGGAGCCCCGCGAGCTTGGCGGGAGCCCCGGGAGGTGGGCGGAACTTGGCAGGAACCACGCAATGTGGGCGGAGCTTGGGGAGCCCCACGAGGTGGGCGGAGCTTGGCTGAAGCCCTGCGAGGTGGGTGGGGCCAAGCGGGAGCAGCGCAGCGGGATGGCGGTGGGGTAAGTATACCGGTGACTGGTAGTGTGCGTGAGAGTATGAGTGTGTGTGTGTGTGGGGGTGGGGGAGGGTACGATAGTGTTGTGTCAGGGGTGTACGTGTGTGTGGACGTGGGGTTGAGGGGTGAGTGCCGAGTAGTGTGGGTCGCCAGGGTACTCCCGCTTAGGGCGGCCATCTTGGTCCACCCTGAGCGGGTGTACCCTGGGACAAAGTTACGGAAGTGTGTGCAAAGTGACGGAACTGACGTCACAAATCTCTTGTGGTTTTATATATTAGATTATCTCAGCACAGGAACATATTTTTTAATCACATCTGTAGTGGAAATTATTATTATTTCAAGATCTATTGATTAAAATTAAGTTTGTTTGTGGGACAATCCCTTTAATGATGGGCAAGCAGGAATATGGTGCACCATATTTGTTAGAGTCTCGCCACTTAATGTATTATGCACATTTAATCAGTGACATACACTTCGCTAGTAAAGCCCCCGTCACACTAAGTGAGGTCGATAGCGTGATCCCTGCTGAGTCACAAGTTTTGGGATGCAACAACTACCTCAGCAGTGATCTCACTACGTTTGACACGTAGCAGCGACCAGGCCCCCGCTGTGAGATCGCTGCTCATGTCAGAGTCGCCGGGACCATTTTTTGATCGTCGTCTCCCGCTGGCCAGCATGCATTGGTGTGTTTGACAGGGACAACGACCATTGACCTCAATACTACAGGTCTGAGAGACAGGGTCCCAACGACCGCCATATCATTGCTGCATCGCTGGTGAGATCTGACAGTTTGACATATCACCAGCGACCCCTTTGTCAGACAAGACACAAAAAGTGCCTAAAACACATGTCAAAGGTGATGCACAATAACCTGACATATTTAGTTTGGTTAATCCCCCTTATACTTCTGTAATATGTTTTTTATGATGTATGATAAAAATTCTGCAAGGAACTCTAAAATATATATCAATGATTTCAGTATTACCTTACTAGGCCACTCTTCTTTGCAAAAATAAAATAAGAAGGGAGTCCCAAACAGTGATTTGCTTTATCCAGACTTTTTTTAAACTAATAAGATACTAGACACACTGTAGCTAATAGTGTAAATACTTACAAATCTTATTGAGACTAAGACCTCAATGAAACCACTGGAAATAAATGCAAGTGACAAGTAGTGATGGACGAACCTGCCAATGTTTGGGTCTGGTGGACTTTTTTTTAAAGTCCGAGTTCAGGGCCGAATGTGACTCGAACTTGAGTCCGAACCCCGAACTGGGAGTTTAAAGTTATGAGATGGGGCGGGAATCTGTAAAAACAAAACAAATACAGTTGCGCTCAAAAGTTTACATACCCCGGCAGATTTTTATTTTTGCTCTCTTCACCTTTTTTTTTTTTTTTTTGAAAGACTATGAATTATAAAACAAAAACTTTTTTTCACTCATGGTTGGTGGTGTTCATACCCTGCTGATTTTGGCCTGTTACACAACTAAGAAAATGACTTCGGATGTCCTTGCGGTGACTTTAGAGTTACCCGAGTTCAGAGCTGACGCGTCAGCCTTGAACTCAGATGACCTTGATGGACTCCATTACGGCACCCGGATCCCACCTGGAAAGTGCTTCCTCACTTACAGCTGAAGTCCGCGTGCCGTAAGTGAGCACTTCTCACGCCTGTGGAGATGACCTGTGGATTTTTCATCAGAGGGTTTGTTTTGGGTTATTAAAGATGGGCACCAGGGATGTGTTTTGTTTTTTTATTGCAATTAAAATATTTTTTCTCTATGTTGTGTTTTTTTTTAATGTTTACTAGAGATTCATAGTGGGTGGGTCTAATATTGGCCGAACATTATGAATCTCGAGCCTGGTGCCAGCTGCCAGTACAAAGCTGTTATGGTGTCTTTTATTACCCAGTTTGCCACCGGCACCAGGGCAACTGGAAGAGTCAGGGTACAGCGCCAGAAAATGGCACTTCCATGAATGTGCCATTTCCCGGGGCAGCTCCAGGCTGCAATTTGCAGTGGAGGATGAGCCAAAAAGCTTGCCCCACCCCACGATGAGGATTCCAGTCCCCCGCTGCCTAGTTGTACCTGGCTGGAAACCAGCAAAGCCCCACATCATTGTTTTTTAATTATTTCAAGGAATTATTTTATAAAAAGGGCTCAACTGTGCTACGGCTTTGCAGCTTTTTTTGGCCAGGAGATGCAAATGAACATATTGAATACAATGCAATACAGTTTTGTGCCAAAATTGCACTTAAAAAGCATGACAACCGCTGCAAACACTACGTTGCGGTTTCGGTTCTTTTTTTGGCCAGGAGATGCAGATGAACACGTTGAACACAGGAGTTTTGTCAAAATAATGCACTAAAAAAAAAGCATAAAAGCCCTGTTACTGTTTTGGTGCTTTTTTGGCCTGGAGATGCAAATGAACACATTAAACACAATGCATGCACAAACAAAGCATGAAAACCAACGCAAAAACTGCATAGTTTTTGTATGCTTCTTTTAGTGCAATCTTGTCACAAAACTGCATGCATTGTGTTCATCTGCATCTCCTGGCAAAAAAAAAGCACCTGCAGGTGGCAGCCCGTAGCTGTCCACTTTAGGTATTCAGTATGGACCCCAAACTTTACAGTTCACAATTTGTGAATGGTTGATCCGTTATCTGAATATAGAGGTGTTGCATTTCATTATAGTATAGTCTGTGATGATAAAGAGTCTGTTGAAAAGTCTTCTGTGTAGAACAAAACAAATAATTCTAATATTAGGCTTAGTGACCAGTGTAAAAATTACATTGAAAAATACATCGAATTAAAAAAAAGGTAAATTTTTAACAAAATAGACTATTGTACTCTATATTGTACTCTACTCCATTTTTTTGTGATGCCAGTTAGATTTCCTGCAATCTGCAGTGTTTATGTGATCACCACCACTTGTAAAGATGCAGTGCCAATAAAATGGTATAATTGAATTACAGATTTCTTGACTATATCACCTAATGTAGATCCATACCTCAGTTTTCTTTTGGGGCTGCTATTAAAAAAAAAAATACATGTTCCTTCTTTTCAGGCAGAGAAAAAGACCAGAGTCTGGCAGTATCCGGAGACCATTTAGACAGAGTGATAGTGTCTCCAGCTCTGACACTTCAGAACCAGCATCGCCAGGAGCGAATATTCGGCCAACATCTCAGCCTGTTATGAGCCAGACGTTCTCCAGGGAAGCTCCAGATCGCTGCTCTATCAGTGGACATGGCACAGTTAGCAGCATCAGCCGACACTCATCTCTTAAGAACAGGATGGACAGTCCTCAAATACGCAAAGCAATGGCCGCCGGCAGGTCTAAAAGCTTCAATAATCACCGCCCACTGGACCCAGAAGTTATCGCTCAGGTTACTATTTTTCTATATTCACTTGAGTTGCTGCCTTACTCATGGTAATGGTGGTCTAGGCTGAAGGGTGCATACAGGATTACAATTTATAGTGACCAAACCAGTTCTTAAAATCCATTTTGTTTTGGATAAATTAAATAGTCTTTGTTCATAGTTTTTTATCTCTTTTTTTCTCACGCAAATTAACACATTGTGTTATGACCACATTTATTTTTAGATCACTAACTTTGACATTGATTCCTTATATTATCTAATATTATTCTATTTAATTGTTTCCATAAAAAATAATAAATACCGCGTCATGGTCAAGTGAGCAATACGCCCACACTGAACTCCCACCAGGCACTTCCAAAACTCAAGATACAATTGTTAGGTGTTGACTTGGTCTAATGATTTCAAAATGTGAACAGTATGATGAGGAGGACTGTTTATATACTAATTCTAATTAAACTATAAAATGTATTGTGCGATTTATAAATCAAACACCTGTAGTGAATTTTGCCACTAAGCTCCTTATTAGAGAACAGAAAGTTGTGTAAAAAGTACTGAAACATTGAACATGTACATTCAAAAGGTAGAGAAGGTCACATTAGAATCATCCTTAAATGTACATACCGAACACAGACTTTATAAAAGTTTTTGAAGTTCAGAGTTCGGGTACTTTAGGTGTGCAAATCACTGGAGTGAGCTATGCTCGGGTACACTCTGTGCTCAGCTCAGTGTGAGCCACGTGCAGTGTTGAATGGCTCGCACTGGGGTAAAATCAGCGTTTATCGTATGTAATGTGCACCAAAAGACAATAAAATGACAAACCCCGCCCTCCCTTCCCCAGGGGTCCTTTGCTTTTGGCTGCCAGTATGTGGACGGAAATCTGAACTGCCCAAACAGTGACTTCCAATGAGGTTCGAGTCAAGTGTGGGTCCAACACAGAATTTATAAAAAGTCCAGCTGAACCCCCAGAACATCAACTTCCATGGGTTTGCTTATCTCTGATGTTGACTTTATTCTGGAATTCAGCAGAATTATGGCATGGCAATGCTTACAATGCGACAAGGGGGGACTTTCATTAAGTCTCAGATTTCCATGATAAAACATTGACACACTATGATTGTATTACTGTGAGTGAACGATTATTGTCAGAAGTGATCTAATTTCTTCAGTCTAACTGATAATGTTGTCACTAATGACCACTAATCGGTTAGGGTGGTTTTACACTGGTGTATGCAAACGCAGCTCACCGAACGCAGCCAAACGCTTGCGCGCTGCGTTCCTATGTTTAACATGGGAACGCATGTGCCTGCTTTCGGTTGCGTTTGCGTTCAGCATGCGCATAATTTGTGTGCCCTCCGCGCGCACTCCGTACGCAGCCTGTTGCATTTTTTGTGTGGACACTTATTTTATCTGCAAGCGTCCGCAAGCGCACAAACCACGCATTGAAGTCAATGCATCCTCAGTGTCCTCCGCATGACAGTGCCGGAGAACGCTGCGGATCACATTGAAATCTCTCCCGATCTCTCATCGGGAGATCAGCCAGAGCCGCCACTGATCTCCCGCTGGTGTCGTGCACGGAAGATTTGAAGAAACAGCTGATCTGACAGAGGAAATTTGAAACAGCGATCACCGGCGGGAGATTAGCTGTGGCCGGAGGAGATCTCCACTGCTGATCTCCACCTTCCGGACGCCACCGAGACAGCTGATTGGCTGGCTGGGCTGCATACTAATGTGAACGAATGCGGAGATTCTCCGCTGCTTTCACATCAGTATGGCTGCGTTTGCGTCTGCATGCCATACACATGCAGACACAAACGCCAGTGTGAAACCAGCCTTAGAGAGTACCTATCACCTGTCGGTGGATGACCTTATTGTTAATAAAAACCCTGGGCAGGAGCAACAGACTATCTTACTTAATAACACTTATTAGCAAAATACGACCAGAACAGTCCATAATGCTAGGCAATGGGACCTGAATATCTAGAAATAGTCAGGTTGACTTTCCAGCCTGTGAAATCCTGGCATGTAGTGCAGGATCCTACAACTTTTGCAGCCCTTTACAGTGTCAAAGTGTTAGATCTCACATGTTTTCACATTTTCAACTAAGCCAGAGCTGTCCTATTCTTTAGTAAGCAATTACTGATTAGCAACATCTCCAATGATGTACCTGTTTTGTATTGCACTTGTTCAGTTAAAACTGTGAGACCCCATAATCACATGCTGTGGAGGATGCTCTCCAAGTTGAGAATTCCTAACTCAGAAGGCCGGACTCAATTTTCGCAAGAACGTTAGTGCTTTGACCTGTATTTAGGAAGTTTTCTGGTCTTTTTTGCAAAAATGTGTTCCTTGGTAAAATCACCAATTTTTGGATTCCCACTTTTCTCTTAAATAAAAGAGTACCCTCAGACTAGTGATCGATCCTCTTTAAACTGACATAATCTGAGATGATCTGTATGTGCATCCTATGTTGGGATGTGCATCCTATGTTGTTAAAGAAACTCTGACCTCTACCATGGATTGTCATATTATTCTGATGCTGATTACATACAGTGCCTACAAGTAGTATTCAACCCCCTGCAGATTTAGCTGGTTTGATAAGATGCCAAAAAGTTAGAGCCTTCAAACTGCAAACGAGAGTAGGATTTATTAACAGAAGCATAAATCTTACAAACCAAAAAGTTATGTTGCTCAGTTGAATTTTTATAAATTTTAAACATAAAAGTGTGGGTCAATTATTATTCAACCCCTAGGTTTAATATTTTGTGGAATAACCCTTGTTTGCAATTACAGCTAATAATCGTCTTTTATAAGACCTGATCAGGCCGGCACAGGTCTCTGGAGTTATCTTGGCCCACTCCTCCATGCAGATCTTCTCCAAGTTATCTAGGTTCTTTGGGTGTCTCATGTGGACTTTAATCTTGAGCTCCTTCCACAAGTTTTCAATTGGGTTAAGGTCAGGAGACTGACTTGGCCACTCCAACACCTTGATTTTTTCCCTCTTGAACCAGGCCTTGGTTTTCTTGGCTGTGTGCTTTGGGTCGTTGTCTTGTTGGAAGATGAAATTACGACCCATCTTAAGAGCCTTGATGGAGGAGCGTAGGTTCTTGGCCAAAATCTCCAGGTAGGCCGTGCTATCCATCTTCCCATGGATGCGGACCAGATGGCCAGGCCCCTTGGCTGAGAAACAACCCCACAGCATGATGCTGCCACCACCATGCTTGACTGTAGGGATGGTATTCTTGGGGTCGTATGCAGTGCCATCCAGTCTACAAACGTCACGTGTGGTTGGCACCAAAGATCTCGATCTTGGTCTCATCAGACCATAGAACCTTGAACCAGTCTGTCTCAGAGTCCTCCAAGTGATCATGAGCAAACTGTAGACGAGCCTTGACATGACGCTTTGAAAGTAAAGGAACCTTACGGGCTCGTCTGGAACGGAGACCATTGCGGTGGAGTACGTTACTTATGGTATTGATGAAACCAATGTCCCCACTGCCATGAGATCTTCCCGGAGCTCCTTCCTTGTTGTCCTTGGGTTAGCCTTGACTCTTCGGACAAGCCTGGCCTCGGCAGGGGAGGAAACTTTCAAAGGCTGTCCAGGCCGTGGAAGGCTAACAGTAGTTCCATAAGCCTTCCACTTCCGGATGATGCTCCCAACAGTGTGGCGATAGGTAGGCCCAACTCCTTGGAAAGGGTTTTGTACCCCTTGCGAGCCTTGTGACCCTCCACCATCTTGTCTCTGATGGCCTTGGAATGCTCCTTTGTCTTTCCCATGTTGACCATGTATGAGTGCTGTTCACAAGTTTGGGGAGGGTCTTAAATTGTCAGAAAAGGCTGGCAAAAGAGATAATTAATCCACACATGTGAAGCTCATTGTTCTTTGTGCCTGAACTACTTCTTAATACTTTAGGGGGACCAAACGGAATGCTGGTGGTTTGAGGGGTTGAATAATAAATGACCCTCTGAATTAACTTTTAACGCATTAAAAAAAAAAAAATTTTTGTGGCACTGCATTTCCCACTTCCAGGCTGATCTACAGTCCAAATGTCACAATGCCAAGTTAATTCTGCATGTGTCAACCAGCTAAATCTGCAGGGGGTTGAATACTACTTGTAGGCACTGTATTTGTAGCTCACAAAAATAAGTACTAATATTTTTTAATTCAATCTAGTTTTAAAAAGCAGAATGTAATTACAGTGATACCTCTGTTTTCGTCGATAATCCGTCGTAAACTATCGACGAAAACCGGAATTGACGAAAACCGAGGCAATGATTTCCATAGGAATCAATATGAATGAATTAATTTGTTCGAGACACTGAAAAAAACCTACAAAAAAAAAAAATTTCACAGTGAATAAAGATAGCGTTATTGCTAGAATCACTCAGAAATGACTGTAAAAGGAATATGAAACAATAATTTAAAGAAAAAAAAATAAACATTTATTGTGTTTTTGTTTTTTGTTTAAAAAAAAAAGCTCTTTTTGGTGTATGGGAGATACCGAGGAGGGGATAGAGCGGTGTACCTTTTATTTTTTGGAAGGGGAATCTCATTTTTTGGCTAAATTAGTAGTAATTAGGCCTGAAATCGATGAAAACCGAGACATGATTTTCATGAAAAATAACAACACTTTCCGAAGTCGACGAAAACCAAGGAATCACTGCATTATTAACATATTTGAATGTTTACTTCTTATTTTTAATCTTTTTTTTTTCTTTTATGTTTTCAGGACATTGAAGCAACAATGAACTCTGCACTCAATGAGCTACGGGAGCTTGAACGCCAAAGCAGTGCCAAGCATGCCCCGGATGTGGTGCTGGACACCCTAGAGCCCCTAAAGACTTCACCTGTGGCTGCTCCTAATTCTGAGCCTTCTAGCCCTCTTCATGCTCAGGCCCTGAGGGACCAAGAGCCAGGTTTTCAGCGAAGTTCTAGTTCCGCCAGTGACATCCCTTGTTCGTTCCGTACCGCTAAATCCGTACGTCTACCCCCCTCTAGGCCTCCTGCTACACGTCCTAAGCCAGCTATGTTCCCCAAATCAAACCCTCCTGCACCTGGTGGTGTTGGATCAACATCTGGTCAGCAGCCCCCTGACAAGTCCTGTCCGGTCTGATTCTGGTGACTTGGGGCCACCACTGTGAATTCTTCTAGAAATCTTCAATGTGTACATATGGACTTCTGTTGAGGAGAATGTGCTAGCTGATGGAAGTAAGAGCCCTAAACTAAAGGCTGAAAGGGGAAATCTATGAATGGGTCCAGGACCAAATGAAAACAGGATTTTTTTTTGTTTGTTAGTTTGTTTTATTTCCATTGGTCTCATGGGAGATCAATATGTTCCAGTCTTGACAAGCAGTGGCACATTTACTGGGAACTCTAAGCTGTCTCAATGAAATATTCACTGTTGTCAATGTCGATTGGGTTGATTGTTCTTGTTTATTCATGAAGGGCTACTGTATGTCTAAGCAAGCATTTCACTAAAACTGAACACTAAATCCAGTCTTAACAATGAATGCTTTGAGATTAATGTTTTCCCTTAGTAAGTAGCAGTATTGTGTATGTTACATACATCATAGCACATATCTAAGAAGCTTGCAGCAAAAAAGCTCTTCATGTACCTGCATGAGAAGAGCAGTATTGGCACAATCAGAAAGGAAGGGGTTACAGGTGCTTCTAGAGGGTACATAATACGCAGATTGCTGTTATTCTTTGATGTATGGGAAATCCATCAATTTTAAGAGACATTCCAATGGCAATTCTGATTTAAGTTATTAATGAATCTATGAAAGTCTTTCCAAATATATGGTAAATAGTCTTTTTTTGTGTAGCATAGGTTAGGAAATGGTTCTTTACTTCGGTTATAATAAATGAACACCATTTAATAATGAAAGGATGGATTGTGGGGTATGTCACTGTTTATTCATATTGCTCCATAGTCTTTGTACTTGGAGAGGAACCAATATATTGTTAGGACCCTGTCTACATGTAACCTATGTGGAGTGGGTGAATAGTTATTTTGTGCTCCCTTTTATGGAGAATGACATTTTTTTTTCCTTTTTACATTCCATTGTGATCCAAAATTCAAGAGATCTTAATATCAATTTCTTTCTAAGTACCTGGCGTTTTACGTTTCATTACAGGGAGTCGGTCTGTCAGCACAAAATGACTGTTCAAACCAAGTACCAGTGCTGCTGTTGCCAAATGGCTTAGTGCAACTTCCCAACTACTTATAGTCCATCTATCTCTGCCCACCTCTTCCTTGATTGGCAGCTGTGACTTTACCAGAGGCAGAGATAGATGGAACAGCGGGAAGGTACGCTGCACTGTTTCGTCATGCAAATGATGCCCCAGTAGCTTGTGCTTGGTTTAAACAGTCATTTTGTTTTGACGGAGTCCCTTTAATGAACACCCAAAGCCACCACCCCACTCGTTAGTGCTGACATATATCCTGCAGTAATCTTTAGTGCCAGGGTAACTATAACTGGCACGTGAAAATGGAAGACTTGTGGTTTGACACAAGTATCATCTCGTATATGGTACTTCTTACCAAAAAATAGCTAGATGAAGTTTCTTTGATTAACCATGGTCAATAACCTAAACAGTATTTATCCCTAATGATAAAGTGATAATCCGTATTTATTGATTGATAAAACATTATATAAGGGTATGTTTTCCCAGGGCTTCATCATTGTGGATTTGTTACATATATCACCCATTGCATTGCAAAGTGTGGAATCAGTAGCGCTAATAAATTTAGGATGTGGATATTCTTTGTTGCCTGTGGCTAAGATTTAGTAAAATCTCATCCACTACGTAATACACAGTGGATTTCCATCTGCATAGTTGACTGGTGGACCCTATGATCATTTCTTCCAAGTGGTTATCTCTTAACTGTGCTGAGGATAAAGTCATAGATCATGTTACATTTGGAATCTTTGGGTAAAGATATTTTTTTGAAGACCAAGGTAAAAAATAAAAATAAAAAAACTTGCCAAAGGTGTCAATGGAGAGATGTGACTCAATTTCAACTTTAGTACTTAATATTTTTTTTATAGCCTTAGTAGATCGTATGGATCTATGTATAGAAATAACGCAACAGATCCATCAAAAGCGTGTTACAAAGAAAAACTGAAGCCACCGTAAGCAGCAAGGCTTTTCTTCCTATTGTGCAATGACCATGCGAGCTTCAGCGGACCTGAAACGTGACAGTATTTAATATACCTTCATGCATGGCACAAAGCATGCGATTCCTGCTGGGTAACTGCCAAAGAGCGGGCAAGGTCTGTAATTGGCATTAGAAGTAGAGCACTTTGCAGCAATACAAGAACATGCAGTTCGTTAATATGAAGCGTCTTCAAGGACTTATTAATGTTTTGTCCCTGGGGATCATTTTTATGCCTGTGGCATATTCAGTAGCCTTTTTGTATCTCATTTAAGCCTTTACGTTACCAAGAAGATGAAGTGTGGTGAAGAGCCTGGTGAACTTTTTGCAGTCCTGGAAAGGACCTTTTATTGTAGCAGGACATTCGAGTGCGCGCTATCCCCATCTTCTTCCAGAGAGAACGCATCTCCCTCTGAATACATACGGGTTGCAAATCAGTCTCCTGTGTAACGCAGTCTCACTTGTTCTTGTTCCAGCTCTTTGCTGGTGGTGTAGACGAAATGACGAGCTACCATGGTGCCGCCAGCAGAAGAGATCAGACCAGCGTATGTATGTGTGTGCGTGTGTTTGTGTGTGCATTTAGGAGAACAGAGCACGAACCTAATACAGTGCTCTCTTGCAATAAGCCGGCACTGTACAATTGCTTTTTCTTTTCTTTTTTTTGTTATGGCACTTTGACCACTGATACTAGAATATATGTTTATGGACAGTGTTTCTCTGGGAGCTGTGTCAGTTATACTCATGCTGTCTAGGAGAATGTATACATCACAAATGTAATACCACGTGTGTAATATGTCATTAACAGTGGTCTCCTTATCCTTTGAACTACATGTTATAGAGAAAAGAAAAAAAAATAAGCAGCATTTTCACAACTGGAATAATGTATGTCCATTTTTGTGCTTTGTATTCTCCAAAATCCCGGAAGGAGGGAGGAGAATTTAATGTGGGACTCCTCAATAAATTGTGTTTTTAGATAACAACAGGTGTGTTGGGTTCTCATTTACATGTCGTCTCATTCTGATGGATTCTAATAATGCACAAGGACAACTCTTTGTGGGGTTTTTTTTGTAATAATTAAACCCCGTTGATTTGACTTAAGGCCACGTGCACACACTGAGAATTTGATGAGTTTTTTACCTCAGGATTTGTAGCCAAAACCAGGAGTGGGTGATAAATACAGAAGTGGTGCAGGTGTTTCTATTAGACTTTCCTCTGATTGCTCCACTCCTGCTTTTGTCTACAAATCCTGAGGTAAAAAACTCATCAAATACTGAATGTGTGCACGTGGCCTAATACTTTGACATCTATATACATAATCAGCAGTTTTGCGCTTCCGGCCACTGTGCCGCTATCACATGCTGCGAGCGATGGTGCGCATCACGCCATCGCGAGCCGCTGACACTGGCCGGAAGCGCAATACAACTGCCGCCGGAGACTACAAGCCCCCCCCCAACCCCAAACACTGCCCGCTCCACCACAGCCCGCCGCTCACCCGCCACATCCTCCCGCTCCTCCGCCGCTCACCGCGACATTCCATGACAGCGGGGGCCAGAGCTAACAAAACACCCATTGTGCTGATAGCACCTTGCATGATGTTAGAATGACATCTGCGTTCTGCGCTGTGATTGGCCCGCTTGCGGCCATGTGATATCACATGACCGCGAGCGCACCAATCACAGCACCGAACGCTGATGTCATTCTGACATCATGCAAGGTCCTATCACCACAATGACTGCTACTACTCCCAGCAGCGAGCGCTCGGCGGATTGTAAGTATAAGAATTGAACAGCCTCACAGCCTCCTCCAGCCTCACAGCCTCCCCATCCTCACAGCCTCCTCCAGCCTCACAGCCTCCTCCAGCCTCACAGCCTCCCCATCCTCACAGCCACCTCACAGACTCCTCCAGCCTCACAGCCTCCCCATCCTCACAGCCTCCCCATCCTCACAGCCTCCCCATCCTCACAGCCTCCCCATCCTCACAGCCTCCCCATCCTCACAGCCTCCCCATCCTCACAGCCTCCCCATCCTCACAGCCTCCCCATCCTCACAGCCTCCCCATCCTCACAGCCTCTCCATCCTCACAGCCTCCCCTTCCTCACTGCCTCCTCCTTCCTCACAGCCTCTCTTCCTCACAGCTCCCCTCCTCACAGCCTCCTCCATCCTCACAGTCTCCTCCATCTTCACAGCCTCCCCATCCTCACAGCCTCCTCCATCCACACAGCCTCCTCCATCCTCACAGCCTCCCTATCCTCACCCCATCCCCTCACCCTCCTCCATCCTCACATCCTCCTCTATCCTCACAGCCTCCTCCATCCTCACAGCCTCCTCCATCCTCACAGCCTCCTCCATCTTCACAGCCTCCTCCATCTTCACAGCCTCCTCCATCCTCACAGCCTCCTCCATCCTCACAGCCTCCTCCATCCTCACAGCCTCCTCCATCACCTTCAGGTGTGACAGCTCACCAGCGATGTGAACGATATTGTTAGCGATTGGGCGTGCATGTGATCGCTAACAATATCGCTCACAAGATTGAAGTGTGTGACGGCCGCCTAAGGTGCATTAATACAATCAACATAATTTGCAGCTGTTAAAGACCTGTCCAGGACCCAATCTCATAGACTGTGAGCCCACGTGGACAGGGTCCCTGCCCCTCCTGTACCTGTACGTCCTGATCGCCTAGATTTAGTGTACTTGTTCTTGTCTCCCTTATCCTCATGTAAAGCGCCATGGAACCTAATGGCGCTATATAAATAAATAATAATAATAATATCCACCAATCCACATGGGACGCTGGTGCATAAAGAAAAAATTTCAGCTCACCACCTTGACGGCCGTTTCAAACGCTCCAGCATGGATGTAGCCCTGTCCAGGCTAAGCACAGCTATATCCAAGTAAAGGAAAAAAGGTAGTTTCCAACGAGCATTGAAGGAACAGTGATAGACTTTTTTTGCAAAAACTCTTCAATATTTAATGAATCCAAACATGTTACACGTGTATGAAAAAGAAATCCACCCCTTTTAATTTACTTGGACCTCACAACAACATCCGCATACTGTGCATGTGCTGGACCAGGTCGTTTCACAAGACATCCTGTGCATGCGCAGTAGCGATATCAGACTGCCAGGGGGAGTGGGGCAGAGCATATACGTCTCCGTTGCAGAGCTGCCGATAGAGGGGTGGGACCTTTGAGGTAAACATAAGCCATCACCATCATTCACAACAGCATACACCGCTGATGTGTTCTGAATGATCCATATCCACACCGATGAATCTTGTAATCCCAAATGTAGTATCTCATCAAGTATAGTCCGTGGAAGTGTTGAAATTTAGAATCACATCAGAAACGAAAGTAACACAAAGCACTCTGGTGGAAATACAATTAAAGCGCAAAACATGTCAGGACAACAACCATCACACTTGGGACTGTATGTACAGAGGTATTAAAAGAATAATAAAAAAAAGAAACACATATAAAAGAAACCCTGAACCAGGTATCAATGATAGTAAGGAGTTTCTAAAGGAAGGAGGCAAACATTCACCCTGACACTTAAAGTGCTAGGATAACAGTCATGATGGATCCGAAAGTGGCGGGGGAGAGTTTTAAGCTGATAGAGATCATCACTGTCCCTGGTTGCAGCAATGTGCCTAACATGTTCCCTAACTCTCTTCTACAGTTCCTGTGACGTCAAGCCAACATATATCAAGCAGCAACCGTGTGTCACGTAATAAATGACGTTTGTCATAGTACAAAATATATGCTGGCAAATATCATATACACGGGAACTGTGTAGAGAAGGTAGTAGTCCGTAAGACATGCCATGCAGTGGCCACAGGGAAAGCAGCCCAGAATAAGGCCTCAAGAGTCATATGGGTTTGGGACCCATGGAACTTAAGGGCCTGTCACACGCGTCAATATCGCCTGCACGATATCGGCTGCACGTGACGTTGCAGCGATATTGACGCGTGTGACATAGTGAATCAACCAGCGATAAATCGCTGGTTGATGATCGCCAGGTTTTAGAATCAGTCCTAAAACCTGGCGATTGTCGCCCGGTGGACACGCAGCATCGCTGCGTGTGACACCGGGACTAGCGATATTCCAGCTCCCAGCGCCTCTCAGAAGCGCTGGGAGCTGGTATCCAAGGTACACTGCGGGTAACTAGGCAGCGCGCGCTGCCTAGATACCCGACGTGTACCTTAGTTACCAGCCTCCTCCGCTCACCCGGTGAGCGGAGGAGGCTGGTAACTAAGGTACACGTCGGGTAACTAGGCAGCGCGCGCTGCCTAGATACCCGACTGTGTACCTTAGTTACCAGCCTCCTCCGCTCACCGGGTGAGCGGAGGAGGCTGGTAACTAAGGTACACGTCGGGTATCTAGGCAGCGCGCGCTGCCTAGTTACCCGCAGTGTACCTTGGAGACCAGCCTGCTCCCGCTTCCAGCAGGCTGGCAGCGGGAGCAGGACATCGTGGAAACGATATTTAAATCGTTTCCATGATGTCACTGGTCAATTGATCGCTGGTGAGTCTGTCTGTGTGACAGCTCACCAGCAATCAGCCGTCAATGTCGTCAGCGATCAGATCGCTGACGACATTGACGCGTGTGACAGGACCTTTAATGTCTCTTGAGCAACACATTCTTCAGGTTTGGGGCTTAACAGGCTGTCATTAGGGGATAATCAGATAAAGACTTCCCCTGAAATTAACATGATGCGGAAGTCCGGAAACCCGCACTGCAGCTGAAATAACGCTGAGGTGGGCAGAAGCGATATGAGCATGTTTTTTTTTTAAATCCTATCCACTATGCTTGTACTTTACAACGCAGCATTTTGGACGCAACAGCAATTCGCTGCATCCAAAACGTAATTCCTGATTGTGAGCACATAGCCTAGCACAACTTTTTCTGCAGTAAAATGAAAATATTCCAGCTCTCAAAATTAGAGTTACTCTGCTGCCTCATTGAGAATTAATCCCTCGGGAGTTTCAACTGAATCATGTCATACGGAGATTTCGATGCAAACCCCATACTAAATTCCCAATGTAGAGCCCAGGATCAATGTAATCTGAGAGGTCATGTAAACGTTGTCAATAAAAGCTTCAACTCAATACCACCTTTCCCCCCCAAAGCATCCACTCAGGTCCACCATTTGTCAATGGCTTCCACGTTACTGGCAACACAAAGTATGTGGAAAAACGCCATGACTTCTGCCAAAACAAAATGCAGCAAAACCTGCACTCCCAATCCAAATGCACTGCTCCATTCTAAGCCCCTCAGTGTGCTTATACCATATCTAGCGTCCACCTGCTTTGCATTTCTGTAGTTAGGAGTGCACGCTTAATTTGACAGGTGCGCTTCTCCAAAAGCATGAACTGGGCGCTACAAAGTATTGGCACCACAATGGCAGATTGTAATTTTCACTCAGTAACTTCCATTACAGCTTGTTTTAGGGAAACAGGGCATCAAAATAGTCACTACACCTGTGCGTAAATTCACAGATGGGTCTAGTTTCCAGAATTGAGGCACTTGAGAGAGTGTTCTTCTTTTCTGGCACATAGGGGCTCTGTATATGGAGTTCACAAACTACTATTGTTACACATTTTCCCATGTGAAAATGTAAAATCTGGGGCTAATACAACATGTTTGTGGTAAAAATGTAAATATTTTTTCTTCACCTCCCATTAATATAAAATTCGATGCCACACCTGCGGTGTCAATGTGATCACTGATCTCCTAGATTAATTAATTAAACACCTTGCCATGCCCCCCAGAGAGAGCCCACCATTCAATCTGCTCTCACTGGAGGTGGCGACTCCCTTTGTGTAATGAAGGGAGTTGGCAATTTGTGCCAGTTCATTCATGATTGACACATCACTCACCAGCACCATCGAGTAACGAGTATCGCGAATACCGTACTATCCGTGCGAGTAGCGAATAATAACAATTACACTCGCTCCTCACTAGTGGTAAGTGATCTTTGTGAACGTCACCTAGTAAGCTAAAATCACTCCACTTTGCCTATATTGCCCCATAGGTTTTACCTAAGAAACAAATGTCTAAAGGCCACGTCACACGCTTCAATTTTATGAACGATATCGCTTGAGCGATCTGCTTTTTTGATCGCTTAAGCAATATCGTTTGTGCGTCGCTGCGTGTAATCAAGCGATTTTACAATGTAAAATCGCTTGATTGTTTGATCGCAGATTTGTGAACATGTTCACAAATCTGTCGCTGGTCGGCCGGTGGACACGCAGCATCGCTGCGTGTGACACTGGCAGACGACCGATAACACAGCTCCCAGCGCCTCTCACAAGCGCTGGGAGCTGGTATCCAAGGTAAACTGCGGGTATCTAGGCAGCGCGCGCTGCCTAGATACCCGACGTGTACCTTAGTTACCAGCCTCCTCCGCTCACCGGCTGGTATCTAAGGTACACAGCGGGTAACTAGGGACCCTAGTTACCCGCTGTGTACCTTAGATACCAGCCGGTGAGCGGAGGAGGCTGGTAACTAAGGTACACGTCGGGTATCTAGGCAGTGCGCGCTGCCTAGATACCCGCAGTTTACCTTGGATACCAGCTCCCAGCGCTTGTGAGAGGCGCTGGGAGCTGGCTTATCAGTCGTCAAGACATCGTGGAAACGATATTTAAATCCTTTCCACGATGTTTCTGGTCAATTGATCGCTGGTGAGTCTGCCTGTGTGACAGCTCACCAGCGATGTGAGCGATATTGTTAGCGATCGCGCGTGCACGTGATCGCTAACAATATCGCTCATAAGATTGATGCGTGTGACGTGGCCTTGAGGCAGGGGTCTCAAACTCGCGGGCTGCATGCGGCCCCTGGAGCTTCACTGTGGGAAAATTAACGATGATGCGGTCCAGTTCAGGGGGCCGCCGCAGTCCCCGCTTTATTATGTATTCCGAACGCCGTTGAATAAGCTCTCTCACTCAGATAGATCAATAGCAGCCGCTGGCCAATCTGCGGGCCTCTGATTGGCGGGTGGCTTGTATTAATTTACCTGAGCATGAGAGCTTGTTGAGCGTGCCCGGAATACAATTTTCCACAGAGCCTGCAGGGAAAGATGACGCTGAGGGGAATGGAGGACAGGTGAGAAAAGTGTGTGTATCACAGAAGAAATACTATTTCTATGTTTGACAAACTTTGGGCACCACGGATGGGAGTTATTTAATAGAGTGGAGGTGAGGTGTGCGAATACGGGATGAGAGGGCCTCAAGATATACTTTGGTAAAGGTAATCTTTAGTCATTTAACTGTAACTATTGATCTTTTTACATACTGTGTGAGAAGAAGAGGGTAATTGCTGTCGAGGGGGAGGGGGGGTGGTTTAGGGGAGTAAGGGTATTGTAAAGCTTTGAAAATGCCACTCGTTTTGTATTTTAATTATGTACACTATATGGAATAATAAAAACTTATCCGATTCAAAAAACAAAAGGGACAGCATGGGGGACAACAATACAAAGGGATCAGAATAGGGGACATCAATACAAAAGGGGATCGGTTGGGGGATATCTTTACAAAGGGGATCAGAATAGCGGACATCAATACAAAAGGGGATCGGTTTGGGGGATATCTTTACAAAAGGGGATCAGTATAGTAGACATCACTACAATAGGGGACCAGGAAGGGGGACATCATTACAAAAGGGGACCAGGATGGGGGAACATCACTACAAAAGGGATCAGAATGGGGATATTACTATAACAACAGTACCAGGATGGGGGCAATACTACAAGTGGACCATTATGGGGGACATTACTACAAGATGAGACGAGGATGGGACATTACTACATGATGAGGACCAGGATAGGACATTACTACATAATGAGGACCAGGATGGGACATTACTACATAATGAGGACCAGGATAGGACATTACTACATGATGAAGACCAAGATGGGACATTACTACGTAATGAGGACCAGGATGGGGACATTGCTACATTATGAGGACCAGGATGTGGGACATTACTACAGGATAGGGACCAGGGTGGGGACATTACTAAAGGAAGGAGATCAGGGTGCGGATATTACGAAAAGAAGGAGATGAGGGTAAGGACATTCCTATAAGAAGGGGATCAGGATTTGGACAATACATTGCCCAAAAAATTCTGGAATTAATAAAAATGTCACTTAATCCTACAAGGAATGTGGGCCCTCAATATCAATTTTTTTCTATGTGCGGCTGATCAAACCAGCCGAGTTTGGGACCCCTGCTTTAGATGTACAGTATAAACTACCAGTTCTAAAGCTGGTCGTTCATATTAGATGTCTGTCTTGGCCAACAGTCATTTTACCCTACATATAAGCTTGGCCGAGCACACGTTTAATTCAAAGCGATAAAGGAATTAGCTGGTGTCAGGCAACACAGTCAACTTATCTACCACAGTAACAAACATCGGGTATAATGAATAACATGCACAATTCTTTTTCACCTTCAAAAATGGGACCAATCACCTATCGATTCAGATGAATTTACAATACTTGATATTGTATGTACTGAGATAGTGTTAAAATGTTCAACCAGTTACAAGTTGGGACTGTTCATATGATCATTTACATATTCTACTATGAGTGACCATTGCGGATTATTTTTTTTAATATGTGAATTGCTATTACAGCCACAGATTCTATATTTTCAGGCCTTTTTTTCTGCATTTCCACCTTCTTTGCAGCTTTTCTACAGCTGAACCTATTCTACGGTTTCACTGTTCGGAGTCACATGACAGCTGCGGGAAGGGACTGTTAGGCCGGGAATTTCCCACGTTACTATTCACAGGTTCTGCGGGTTTAAAGCAATAGTAGATTCAATATTTCCACCTTCCTGTTCTTTGCTGTTGGTGCAATATGAGGAAGTGCTGCAGGAGGAATTAACTCTTCCTTGACTCGTATTAACAGCTGGGAATTCCTGCTTCGACAAGTCAGACTCAAATTGTGACACAGTTCACTAGAGATTTTGCATCTGACACTGGCTGCAGTCACGTTATCACACAAGGCTTGAGGATTATGGGCAGATGTCACACAACATTGGATGTCAGATCAGCAGATCAGCAGCTCTAAAGTCTGGCAGTGCCTCATCCTTCCAATTTGCAAAGACGTTGAAAAGAATACTATTTTGGGAAACAAGTACACCATATAGAGTAAAAAGCACAGTGGCAAGTGGTACAAAAAAGGACCAGCTCGGGTGATGTTCAGCAAGAGAAGACAGCCCAGGATATTGTCTAAGAATATTTGCTTATAGGAACTTTCTTTATTAAAACCCCTAATTTACTCCCTGTAGGACTTGTATGGATAGATGGCATGATATCGCCCTTTCTGTAAATTATAACAATATTTATCATTTATATTATACACCACAGATAATTTATTTTTATCATTCGAAAGGGACATTGATAGAAAATGTCAAGATTGTTTCAATGCAGCTTTAGAAATCTGTGTTATTATATTCTGCTGCAACTTCCCTGCATAGACACCAATATATTTTAACCTGTCCAGGCGTTGACTTTACAATACAATCGGAGGTGTCTTGTGGAACCACATGAATGAAGCAGATCTTATATAGACATTTTACATTTTGAGATAATTGCTTCCTGGGTGAAGTCTTTACTTAATGTCCTAATGTCCATTGCCAGGTCTCCCAGTGCCCATTGACGCCTCATTAACAGCACGTTTGCTAATCTGTGATCTCAGCGGCTCTGGCCATGTAGATGGAATGCCACCTAAGAGTCATTAAGCTCACAGATTGGCTACTACACCGTCACCGACATGACATCAGTGACACGACCAGTACTGGACATCGGGAGTAGCGCAAAAGACTACGCAAGACAGTCAGTAAGTCATTAGATTCTTTTTTTAAACAAACTGCACCCAGAGAGCAAGGTTATCTGAAAGTGGACAACGCCTGTAATGGTACCTTTACACGCTGCAATATCGGCTGGCAATATGAGGCCATCTAACTTGCGCGTGCACATTTTTCATGCTCGCCTCAGATCGCCGATTGCGCTATTACACGCCACAATCTCGCCCTGAAAGAAAGGCGATGTGTCGCCCCGGAAATCGCCTCACCCACAGCGGAACCATTCCGGTGGAATACCTTCGCCGCTTCACACGCCGCAATCCCAAAGGCAATGTGGGCGTACATAGTCAGCGCTGCGAGGAGATAGGCGTGCCACAGTGGTTTACACAGCGCCCCATACGCGCTCATTGGACAACGCAATTGCGTTACGATTGGTCATCCTGCACTGGAAGGCTGGCCAACACATGACGCCTGAATGGACAGCTCTTCAAATATGGTGCCCTGTGAACTGACAGCCAATGGGAACACAGTAGCCACCACCAATCAGTCCACACGGGGCGCCGAGTTCAGCACGCTGTGGCACACCTACAGGAAATCATAGGCGACGCTGATTCCATCACTATCGCCCTATCACACGCCACAACACGGAAATATCGCCTTGATGATTGAGGCTGATTTCAGAGCAGTGCTCAGGTATCAGGCAACGGGCGAGAGGCGATTTATCGCTGCGAAATTCCCCAATCACACGCCGCAACTGTGAGGCAATTTCACGGCGATTGCTCTGGGGCGACATATCGCCTTTACGATTCCCAGGTGAGATTGCGGCATGTGAAGGTACCATAAGTACTGTAAAGTGCAAGGTGAGGCCTGCAGAAAGGTTTCAAACTTACAGTTTTTTTTCTGGATAATTTATAAAACACAACCATCGTTATTTTAGAGATGCATCGAGAAATTATAACAAATCCTTAAGATTTTAAGTAATGCACATCTATAGCTTAAACTTCTAATATAGACACATTAGCAGCATTTACAGGGAATGGTAAAATGGTCTTAATTACAATTAGAATAATCTACATTGCTTCCTGTAGCTTAAAAGAAAATCACAGGCATGTCAAATTTTTTACATGCCCTTCTATCAATTATTATAATTTCTAGACAGTTGGCATTAAACTGACTTATTTTCCAAGCACATAGATGCCTAATCAGAGAATACCATTGCAATGTTGGTATGAACTTGGTCTGAGTTATATTTATAACGGTGATAAGCGTCAAAACAACATTCACGTGAATGCCAGGACTCAATGTTCGCTGGTAGAGCATTGTCCAGACCATCGCACTACATTCTTCCAATAATGCATCCTGGAACCATCTCTTCCACATGTACAGAATACACTCCATATAATTTAAACGAAAACATGATTCACTGGACCTCACAAGCTCCTTTCCTAACTCCATGGACCAGTTCTGATGGTGGTGGTCAGTACTTAACACGGGTTAACATGAGCATTCTGACCGGCCTACAGCTACACGGTCCTGTACACAAGTTGGAATGCGCTGTGGAATACGAAAAATTAATAATGAAATTTTTAATTATTTTGGTGCAAAGTTGATATGATGACCTTACTGCATCGGGAACAAAAATCTGGTGAACACATAGCAGGAAATTGCTTCCGAAAACTTTCTGAGGTTCCTGTGCTTGAAACCAAACACAAGAAATCTAGCAAAATCCATTTTGTGGCTCACTCGTGTCTAATTGCATTTTTGACTGTGGTAACATCTCATACCTGTTCATTGTATCTTTTGTTACTTCGTTATAGTTTCCGTATTCTCAGTTTCCCCCCCTTGGCTACTTTTCTCTAGATGGTATCTGTACTACAACCTGTAATAAATCATTAATGGCCACTTTACACGCGGCTACATTTCTAGTTTATCCACAGGTAACTTACTGGCTGCAGTGAAATCATGGAGACATTATTCCATTTGTACACAGCAACAAGATAGAACCATGTCTCCATGATTTCACTGCAGCCAGTAAGCTACCTGTCGATAAGCTAGAAATGTAGCCGTGTGTAAAGGGGCCATAAGGGTACCTTTACACGCGGCTACATTTCTAGGGTGGCTACAGGTAACTTACTGGTTGCAGTGAAATCATGGAGACAAGGTTCTATCTTGTTGCTGTGTACAAATGGAATAATCTCTCCATGATTTCACTGCAACCAGTAAGTTACCTGTAGCCACCCTAGAAATGTAGCCGCGTGTAAAGGTACCCTAAGAGTGCATAGTCTGCCATTGTTGTAGGCAACAAAGGTCCTGATTACACAGTATGAGGTGCTGCTGAGAACCACAATCTTTTGTGCCAACCAAAAAGTCATTTCACCTGCGGAACAAGCATTTTGCTTGCGCTTCGTGTGATTGGCAGCATATTTAGGCCCCTTTCACATCAGCGTTTTTGCTGAATTGTGGCGGATCCGGCAGATTTACCACATCTGCCGCATAACGGCCGACTTGCGGCAAGCCTGCTGCAAGCCCCCATTCATTCTCTATGGGACTTGCGGCAGGTGTGGCAAGCTTTTTGACTTGCTGCAAGTGCCGGATTTGCCGAATCGCGGCAATAAAACGCACTTGCCGCAAGTCCCATAGAGAATGAATGGAGGCTTGCCACAAGTCGGCTGTTATGCTACAGATGCGGTAAATCTGCCACGAGTCAACAAAAACGCTGATATGAAAGGGGCCTTTTTTGGATGCTAAACCATCATGAACGAGCAACCCTAGGAAAGATTCTTCATGATAATCAAGCAGTGTAAATAGACGTTTAGGTTGGGTCCATCTGAATATGTAAGAAATGTCTAACTTCTATGTGTAAATGATCATAATAATTGGAACCACCGTATATAAAAATCACTGTGATCACGATGACGACTAGCTGAGATTTAGGTGTTGTTCACAGACGTATAATGTAATTTCCATCAGGTTTTCTGGTATTTGTATAGAAAGGAAACTGCAGACTGTCTGAGCTAGATATGTTATAGACACATATACAAGCTGGAAAGTCAGGTGTCAGAAAGTGAGATTAAAAGGAGTAGAAGCACAAAGCTAATTTTATTCATCAACTCCTGCACTGTGTAAAACCTAACAAAGATGATTCATTGGAATGTAGCTCCTCTAGAATAGGTGCTCTGTCCCTTTAAGAGGGATGTCTCTATTGATGAAACAAAAGAGAAACAAGGAAGTCAGTGTATTAGTGTGGATGTGACCAAGTGTGAAGTCAGGGACTCCGGGAACACAGAAGTCACAGGACAGAGGTCTCTACATGTGTGGATGACTCCTATATACTAAGTCCACCATAAAGGTGAGTACTGTCATCTCTCCTTGTAAGGTCCTGAGTTTTACATGTGTTCACTAAGGAGGCAGAGGAGAATTGTTACTATGTTCATTGTAGTTACATTTTGCATCATTTCAATTATTGTGTTGTAGTTTAATTACAATTTACATAATAAGTTTTAACTCTTGAAAAATATAATCTTTGCTTAAAACCTAAATCATGTGTGCATGTAACTAACGCTAATAACCATATTATGCTCACAGAATACTGCGATTTATACCATTATATACAACCATCATAACTGCAGGGACAAAATAATTGGATATTAAGGTTATCCACTTTAAGGCCATGTTCACACAGTGCGTTTTTGATCCATTTTTTGTGATCTGTTTTTGCAGTGAAAGTGGGTCACTGTCTGTGAAGCCCAGCAAAGTCAATGAGTTTTCAGGAATGCCGTGCAGACGCCGCGTACTTTACTGGGCCATTTTTGGGCCAAAAAACGCATCCAGAAAAAGAATGGACATGTCAAATATTGATCCGTTTTTTTCCCTTGAAACCATTGCTCATGCGGAAAAAAACGCTGCACTAAAACGCATCAAAAATGGATCGAGTTTTGCTTCTGAATATTCAACAAACACCCAGCACAAAAAAAGGATCAAAAACACGCAGTGTGAACTTAGCCTTATACTTACATTTTCAGATTAATAGAGCTTGAAAATACTTCCAGCACTTTATTACTCTAGACTGTGAGCCCCCGCGGACAGGATCTTCTGCCCTATTGTACCCGTATGACTTATTTGTCAATTTGTCGTCGTTTTTACCACTTGACGTTGTCTACCCTCTCACTTGTAAAGCGCTATACAAATAATAATAATAATAATAATTACAAATACCCCCCCCCCCCCGCACACCGCACATGTTGGTCAGATGTATGGACCCCATATAGCGTTCTAAATTCTAAAAAGATTTATGAATCGACCACCTCGTCCCCTTGATTATGTATTAATGTAACCCTTTTTCTGGTATATATGTCCATCGTATTGGTATATTTGGTCCTCCTGCTGGCATATATCGACCTCCTCCCACCACCATAATCCTCAAATTATTATAATGCGCCCCCATAGTCCTCCATATATTATAATGTACCCCCATAGTCTTTTATGTATTATAATGCATCCCATAGTCCTCCATTCATAAGATGGCCCCCATAGTCCTCCAATTATTATAATGAACCCCCATGTTCCTCCATATAATATAATGTACCTTCATATATTATAAGGCAGCCACAATAGTCATCCATGAATTAGGCTGCATACTCACGTCCAGTATACGCAGCGTTTTGGACGCAGCATCTTGCCGCTGCTTCCAAAACACTGTGTAGTACAGTGTATGCATAGTGGATGGGATTTGTAGAAATCCAATGCCCACTTTGCTTAACCCAACCGCAGCGATCTTTTAGCTGCGGTGTTGGTTGCCAGCAGTCCGCTCTTCTGCAGCATGTTCATTTCATGCTGCGGAGTCAGAAGCGGCTGCCATCAGGTGACTGCAGGGAGAAGCCACCCCACACCCGCCGCACATAGTGAGTACTGGGCAGCTGCGTTCTCCCTGCAGCCACCTGCGGGTTCCCTCATGTCCGGAGGAGCTGTGTCCAACACGCAGCTCCTCCGGACCGTGAGCACATACCCTTATAAAGCCCTCCCACAGTTATCCATTCATAAGGGAGCCCCCACAGTCCTCCACTTATTATAATGCAACCTCATATCCCTTCATATATTATAATGCAGTCACATATCCATCCAGGTACATCTTCTCAAATTGGAGTTGTTCTGTTTCTTTTCTTCTCCATCTTGACCAGACGCCATAATGACTTTTCACAACAGCTCATATATGCAGACGAATAATTGCTGATCTTTGTGCTTCCTGCATAATATATGACCCCCTGACACTGTCCCATTTATGGTATATAGCCTCCTCACTGTCCTCTCTTTTCCATACTGAGTCCACTCTTTACCTTGTCCCCTTACTGTGTCCCCCATATACTGTTCAGTCTCTAGACTGTACTTCCTTCTCTCACTCCAACCCTATGTGTATTGCCCTCCATACCCGTACTTCCCCCACAATATAAAGTTTCTATACTGTGCCACCTCACACTTTCCCCATACTATCCCCTCACCCATTTCACCCAATATACCATCAACTCATGCTCCCCCCTAATTACCCCTTTACACATTTCTCACCCCATTGTAGTCTCCCACATTCATCTCACCCTCCCTATGCTATCTCCTTACAGATTTCTCCACATCCCTCCATACTGTCTCCTCACACATTTCCCCCTCCATCCACATACTGTCTGTACACACATTTCCTCATACTGTCTCTGCACATATTCCCTCTCTGCTCTCCATACTGTTTCTTCATACATTCCCTCCCACCACCACTCATCATACTGTCTCCCCACACTGCCTCCTTGAACTCCTTCCATTTACTGTTCCCTCTCAATCTTCCTCAATTAAACTTTGATTTCTTCCACCCAATTGGAGCCCTTACCATTCTGACTTTCACTGCCTATGTTGGTCAAGAGAGTGACTGTCTCCTTGCACATTTACCTCAACCCACCATATTTTCATCTTCCACATAATTACCCCCTATCCCTCATAATGTCATCTCACATATTTACCCCTTCTCCATACTGTCATATCCTCACACATTTACCCACTCAACCCCTCATACTGTCATCAACTCCCTCTTCAAACTGTTGTCTTCTCATACATTTCCCCCTCTCCCCATTACTGTCATTTCCTCATACATTTACACACTATTTTCCCCCTCTATCATCATGTCCTCTCACCCCTCCCAAATTGCCCATACACACTGTTGTCTTTTCACCCTCTCTTCAATGTAGCTTGTTTGTCTCCAGCTCCATTGGAGTACTTACATTCCTGCCGTCCACCTCTTATGTGGCGCAGTTGTGACATCAGCAGCATAATCAACCGCCTTGGTCATGTTGATGATGTCGCCTTGACCTGGAAGTGCCAGCAAACAGTGAGCCGGGATGTTACATTTTCTCAGAGCTGACTGTCAGCTTGACAGCCAGCTTAGAAAACTGTTGATTCCCACTATGGGGAAATCAATGGTTTAGGAGACACTTGCAGTGCAATTTCCGGTGGCCTGACGGCACCCCTCTGCAAATGTCTTGTGTTCTCCCCTTGGTGACCCCCTGCATTTTGAATTTAAAATTTCATTCTGCTTTTATCCCTTGATGCATCAGTGCAGCATCACATGGGCATCTAGAACCTGTACCATGTAATTATCTTCTTCTCAGTTGTCTCCTAAATAAGCCAATAAATAAAGAGAGGATTGTTTGAATGTTTAATTCATTAGTTTAGAAAAATCTTCCTCCAAAATTGGAATCATGGCAATTTCATTTGTTGTGAATTGCAATAGAACACAGTCTCTAAGGCTAAGGAGGACCTGTGACCCCGCCTGGTGCTTTCCAAACTTAAAGCACCACTTAATGCAGCGTGTCTGCTGCATTCAGGGAAGGGGTCTCGCATGTTTATACTCCCCTGTACCTGTAAAAACCACTTCATAAAATTTAGAGATAAGAGGTCCAGAGGGACTTACTGATTATGCAGTCCTTGCTGTTCATGGAGTACTCACCGCCTCCTGCCTCTCTGTGCCGCCTCCTGCCTTTCTGTGCCGCCCCCTGCCTCTCTGTGCCGCCACCTGCCCATGACATCAGTGCCGGAGCCCGCCCTGCTACAGATTATGCTGTATGCATACAATGGAGAGGGGTCCAGCGAGGACGTCACAGGCAGGAGGCGGGCACAGAGAGGCAGGAGGTGGCACAGAGAGGCAGAAGGCGGGGAGGACCCCCGTGAACAGCAAGGACTGCATAATCAGTAAGGCCCTCTGGACTTCTTATCTCTAAACTTTATAAAGTGGTTTTTAATAGGTAACAGGGGGGTAGAAACATGGGAGACCCCTTCCCTGAATGCAGCAGACACGCTGTATTCAGTGGTGCTTTCAGTTTGGAAAGCACCAGGGGGGTGACAGGTCCTCTTAAATTCACACAAGTGTTTTTTTCTGCCTTTTTTAATGCATTTTTACCATGATTTTATGTTAATCTATGCTAATTTATACATGCTGTTTGGATTCCCATTAAAACCTATGTGATTGTGGGAAAAGCTGTCCACAGACATAGATTTTTTTCCTGTACAGGTTTTTGTGCATTTTCAAAAAAAAGAGCATGTCAATTCTTTTTTACATTTTTCCTGCAGTTGAACAGATCTAGGACCCAGGGAAAACAGTGAGAAGTTGCAAAACCGCTGTAAAAACGCAATAAAACGCAACCTTGCGAATTTAGAACAATATACAACTTCACTTGAAGAAAAACTTAGAAAAATGCAACTAAAAAGAGCTACAAAAACTGCAGCAAATTGTCTGCCAGCGATTTTGTTTACAAATTGAAATACCCCAGGTTTTCCAGAGTTTTTGCTGCTTCAAAAATTCAGCAAAAACACCCTGTGTGAACCTAGCATAATTCCAAAATGTATGTTCACAAAACTCTGAGGTTTCCCAGAATGGTATTGACAGTGGCGTAACTTGAGGCCCAGGGGCCCCGATGCGAAAGCGCCAACAGGGCCCCCAATTATTCCAAAACTTTAATAGTATTAGTCTTTTTCTATAGGCCAAAGGGACTTTTGGGGCCCCCTTAGGCTGCAGGGCCCAGGTGCGATCGCAACCCCTGCACCTGTGGTAGTTACGCCCCTGGGTATTGAATCTCTTTTCAGCTTTATAAAGTGACTTTAAAGTAAAACAGATGGTAACTAGTAATAATCAACAGCCGTATTCGGTAGGCCTAATATAGGTCTAATATAACTATTACAACAAGGAAGTTTGCAAAGAAAAATTTTTTACAAGTGCACGTGCAAGATAGACAGTTGTGTTTTAATTTTTGGATTATGCAAATTTTGCCATGAGGTCTCACAAGTCAGGAAGCACTCACTTTTTTGACCCACAGATCTTGGTTTTAGGATTTTTGTTTAGTAGCAAGATAGGGCTAGATTAATATTTTTATTCTTTTATATAGCACTATTAATTCCATAGCACTTTACAAACATTTGCAACACTGTCCCCATTGGCTCACAATCTAAACCTCCTATCAGTATGTCTTTAGAGTGTGGGAGGAAACCGGAGAACCCGGAGGAAACCCACGCAAACACTTACAGGTGTTGTCATTGGTGGTATTTGAAGCCAAGACTGCTCAGTACACTAAAAACCGGACCCGGGAAACGATCCTGTTGTTTTCCGGATCCAGAGCCCATAGAAGACTCCCATGTTATAAGCGCCTGATCGCCCCAGATTCTTTTCTGTCCGGTTTGGTCTGGTTTTTTACCAGAGCCCAAAATCGGAGCAGTCTCCAATTTTGGGGCTGGGAAAAAACGGGACAGAAACGAATGCAGGACTGAACTTGTGGAATTGGATGGCTATTTATGGCCAATCCTGCACCATAGGGATGCATGGGAGGAAAAAACGGATCCTATTCTGTCCTTTTCAAAATAGATAGAACAGGATTCTAAAAAATGTGGTGTGAAGCCAGTTTAACAATGAGCCACATGCCAGGCTAAGAGAATTTGGTATATTTGACCTTTATTGCAGGCAGAGAACACAGAAACAGATTATTTTTGTATCTTTGACCTGTACTGCAGGCAGAGAACCCAGAAACAGATTATACAGACATAGAGATACATAGCAGTGTACGTCTACTATATGTACCTGTACTCTAGAGTCTAGAGGTGAAGAAAAAGTCAAATTGTTTTGTTCCTATACAATTTCTAAATGAAAACAAACAAATAAACAATTGTACATAGCAGTGTATTTCTATGTCCCTGTATTCTATAGGGAAAATAACAGAGATTTTTTTTTCTTCTTATAAAATTACTAAAAAATAATAAACAACAATTAAAAGAATGATATTTGAATGTATTTTTTGAAAAAAATAAATAAACATCTCAAATCAGCAAATAACATGGACATATTTGGTGTCCCAGTAATCGTAATGACTAGAGATGGGCGAACTTGAACCTGAACTAGAATGCCACAGACCCTGAACATGGACTTCTTTGTTACAGTTTGGGTTCGCGTTCGGTGGGCAGCTTTAAAAACACACAAAATAGGGATTAAGCATCAGCTCATGGGGGCGTGGCATTAATAGGGAAGAGTGAGGACACAACTAAGGGAGCTCCCGCTCCTATACCGGCGAACCGACTTACCAGAGCCCACATCAGATGACTTCCACCCCGATGACTACCAGGAGGAGGCTGAGAACCACCACTGCTAGCCCCGCGGCACCTGACAAGCCCCCTCAGGACATCTCCCGCTTCTTTGCAGGAGTTGGCAGGAAGACTGCCGCAGGGGCCATGATGGCTTCAGCGCAGGAGGAGGCGGTGGCATCGGCATCCAAGGGGACAGGAGTGCAGGTACGAGTGGCGAGGGAACAGACCGGAGGGGAAGGAGAGAGCGGGAGATCCCGGAATGATGGCACCCAAATAATATATCAGCATGTGCTCATCATTCCCAAGATGGCTTCCAACACACTCTGGGGACTTGCACAGCACAAGGAGACCCTGTGGATCAGCGGGCTGTGCTGCACAGTATTGCTCATAATTTTCCCACCAGCCCAGAGGCCCCCCACCCCTCCGCTGTCCCATTACCTGCAGCCTACTCCCTTCCCTATAGGGAACCCCAATGCCTCCATGGGATTTGATCTAACCTTACTTTATAATAAAATAAAGGATATGCCGACGAAACAGGTCATGGAACATTACATCGAGCGCCTAGAAACATCCTACAAAACAGAACTTTCTGTACTCCGGGATGACATCCAGCAGTGTGGAGAAAAAGTAGACTCCCATGACCAACCTCTGGCTACCCTGATTGCTAGAATGGAGGCCCAAGAGGCAGCTATGGCCACTCAGGCACGGCAGATGCAGACCCTAGCAGACATGTTGAATGATTCTGAAAATAGGGGACGCAGGAACAATATACGGGTTGGGGGGTGCCCGAAACTATACCTCCCCAGGACTTGGATGCTACCCTGATATCTTTAATTCAGTGCTGGACAGGCCCCAGGACACCCCATTAGAACTGGATCGCACTCATAGGGCGTTGGGCCCTCGACCGCGCGACCAGGATCCACCGAGAGATGTCATTTGCCATGTCCATAGGTATCAATTCAAGTATGCGGTCATGGGAGCAGCCAGGCGTGTGAAACCTATTAATCATATGGACTCTCATATCCACCTTTTACCAGACTTGTCACGGTGGACCCTACAGAGACGCAGAGCTCTCAGGCCCCTGTTGGAGATGCTACGACAACATGACCTCCCTTACACGTGGGGGTTCCCATTTTGCCTGAGAGTCCAGAAAGGAGACAGGGTACACCTCTTGAGCCACCCTAATGGAGTCCCAGCCTTCTCAGCAGCCCTTGGTGTCCCGGAGTGGACATACCTGACTGGTCGCCTATGCCAACATTTTATAGAGCTGCTGCCCCTGGAGGGGGACGTGTCCCTCGGAGACAACGAAGACCTGGCGGACAAATTAACAGACGCCGGCAAGAGGATCCTGATGACTTGGGAGCCGATTAGAGTACATAGCCTATTGCATGGGTGATAGACACTTTTAGGCGGGGAACAAGGATCTGGGGATGCTTTCCGTACCCCCCCTCCTTTTTTTTTTTTTCTTCTTCCTTCTCCACTGATATCTCCTTTGCAAGACTGTGAATACTTCTCACAGATTAGGAACAGGGAGGTCCTTGTGCTGGACCCTTCTCTCGCTTCTCCCCCTCCTTTTACCTTTCCCCCTATCCCTTTGCTCCTTCCTTCCCTCCTCCCCTCCTCCTCCACCCCCCTGCTTCCTCTACTTCCCCCCTGCATCCTAGATACCGGGTCTTCGGAGCTGTTCCCGACCCACAAGCCATTAGCTGGAGACTAGACACTCTGTGACGAAAGACCCATAATGATCTCTGACACCTTGATTTTATAACATTCTTTATAACAAGACACCGTTATATGTTCATAATGCTTATAGGCGTTTGTTTTCCTAAGCTTTATATTGTTTTTGAACCGATTGCCGCACTAATACAGTTGTTATTGATGTGCTATTTAGATGTGAGGTTCATACAGATGTGAATTGATTAGCTTTATACCCGTTACATGGCCATGAATATATCCGTCTCAGGGATTTGGAGCTTAATAATCTTATAGTGTCGGAGGTCGGAGGAGACGGCCTCTCTCTCCTATTGAGTGCACAACCCCTCCGGAGGCACCGTGCTAACATATTAGTACACGGCAGTTAATACATTCCTCCGATAGGCTCCACTAGATTAGTGAGAGCACGACTTTCTGCGCTTACTGTTTGTTTGTTTAAGAGTTGCTCTTCTATCTTATTTCTTATCTTTGTTAGTCCATCCTCCTCTCATTACTTTTCTTCCCCCACTAACTTTTCCTTCTTCCCCTTTCTTGGTCCTAAGCTTTACTTTTCACAGGCGGCTGCTGGGGCCCGTCGCTGGTGCATCTCTTTGGACGAAGCTTACGTACCACATACCCGAACAGTAATGGTAATGCCCGGTAAGACAGACAAACAAAAAATCGTACTAGGCTCTCTGAATGTCAGGGGCTTTAATGTGCTGCAGAAAAGATCACAAATTTTATATGGCATGCAAAAGAAAAAAGTGAACATTTTGATTTGACAAGAAACCCACTTTAAAGTGGGACATGTCCCTAATATCCATGATCGATATTACACTAAATGGTTCCATAGCGCCAATGCAGAGTCTCGGTGAGTGTCCATATCAATCATAAGTCCCTCCAGCACTCCATATTGGACACGATGATTGATCCTGAAGGGAGATATGTGTTACTGAAAATCCAAATTTATTCTACAGTATACACCATTGCAGGATGGTACGCTACCAGCCGGGACCAAGTAGGGGCCGCTAGATCCTTTTTAAGGACGGTAGACGATTTTGCAGAAGGAGTGGTCATACTTGGGGGAGACTTTAACCTTACTCTCAATCCGACTATAGACTCCACGGCTGAACGATCCTACCTTTCTCTCCGTCAGTTGTTCTCTATGATGAAAGATGTCCATGATTTGCGCTTAACAGATATCTGGAGATTTACCAATCCTACGGTGAAAGATTACACGTTCTTCTCCACACCACACAACTCTTACGGCAGGATTGAATTTTTTCTCCTTAGCCATAGTGCTCTGGCCTGGGAATCCGAAACCGTCCATAGGAAGCTTCCTTTGGTCGGATCACGCCCCGATCTTTCTGGATATCAGTCCCCCAGACTCAGTGGCACGCCCGTGGTCGTGGAGATTGAACGATAATCTGTTAAAGGACACATTGTGTATGACTGACATCAAAACAACCATAGACATGTTCATTAAAGGGATCCTGTCACCCCCAAACCACCTCCTAAGCCATTAAAAGCTGTCCCTAGAGCATAGTAACACTTACCCTACACTCCTTTTAGCTCCTAAATGCATATATTGAAACTGAATATAAACGTTATAAAAGTACCTCATTACTGATGTTAATGAGTGACTATGGTATTCATAGTCACCCAGCCAGGCTGTCCCTCTTCATACTATCAAGCCTCAATAGGCATGATCTTCATCATACATTCAAATGCGCGCCTCCCCGCTCTCCTCTCGGCCTGGCGCTGCTGTGTGGGGGCTGTATGACGCGATTTGCGTCATTTCCGGCGCCGGGTGACGTATTTACACCCGCGACACTGTTAGCTTCAAGTCCCGCACTGCGCATGCGCAAGCGCATGCGCAGTACGGGGCTTGAAGCTCTAACACTGGGGCTTCATGTTCTCGGCCCTTAGACAGTTAGGCTTGGGGACACGCTTCATTCAACGGATTGCGGCCTTATATTCTGGCCCTTCAGCAAGGGTTAGAATTAATGGAGCGGTATCCGATCCTATAGCCATAGGCAATGGCACGAGACAAGGTTGCCCTCTATCGCCTCTCCTATACACGGTGGTTATGAAGCATTTAG
Source organism: Allobates femoralis (assembly GCA_033576535.1). NCBI lineage: Eukaryota > Metazoa > Chordata > Amphibia > Anura > Aromobatidae > Allobates > Allobates femoralis. Next base: position 230,544,671 of record JARQOC010000002.1, read on the forward strand.
CCATGGCAATTCAGAAGGACCCCAATATACACGGTCTGACGGTGATCGACACTCACTTCAAAGCCTCTCTATACGCCGACGACCTCCTCCTGTACATGTCCCAACCGCATATTACCCTCCCCATCATTAATGTCTCAATTCACAAAATACGGAGAAGTCAGTAACCTTAAAATTAATTACCACAAAACGGAAGCCCTCAACATATCTTTGAGTACAGATGATTTGCATAGAACAATGGTAAATTTTCCTTTCTGATGGAAGATGGGAGCTATCCAATACCTAGGCATCCAAGTCCTGACTGCAATGTCAGATCTTTATAAATTAAATTATCTACCCCTCTTAGGGTACTTTCACATCAGCGGTTTTTTTAAATCGCGGCAGATGCGGTGAAAAAAACGCATCTGCCGCGATTACCGCATAACCGCTGCACTTGCGGCACAGTTGCTGCAAGCCCCATAGAATGTCTATGCAGGCTTGCGGCAGGTGCGGCAAGTGCAGTATCGGCACTTGCGGCAGGTGCGGCCGCAAAAAAAACGCGACTGGCCACGTTTTTTTTTCGCGGCCGCACCTGCCGCAAGTGCCGAAACCGCACTTGCCGCACCTGCCGCACACTTACCGCAAGCCCCATAGACATTGCATGGGGCTTGCCGCAAGTGTGCCACAAGCGCAGCGGTTATGCGGTAATCGCGGCAGATGCTGTTTTTTCATGCATCTGCCGCGATTTCAAAAAACCGCTGATGTGAAAGCAGCCTAAGACAAAACTTTGAAACATTTGCGAGAATATGGACAACGGAATATCTAATGGTTCGGAAGAATGAATGCTTTTAAGGTGGACATACTTCCATGGTTTTTATACCTGTTCCAGGCGGTTCCGATTAACCCGCCAAAAACATTCTTGAAGACCATCAGATCAGCTTTAGTCATATGGAAAGACTTTAAACCCCGTCTGAAATATACACTCCTAACCACACTTAAATCCAGGGGCTGTGCTGGACTCCCTGATCTGCAAACCTACCATCAGGCCTCTTTATTGATGCAACTGTTCGACTGGCAATTTCGCCACTGTACGAAACAATGGGTTCAATTGGAAAGACAGACTTTGCCATCCCTTTACGTTATCTTCCCTGGATAAGGCATACGGAGACCGCGCCAGTAAAGGGCGGAGGGTCCATTGGCTTCTTGGCGAGAGAAGCTTTGCAGTTGTGGAACGGGCTGAAAGTCAGAAGGCAATTGATAGGCTTGCTTAATCCACTGGCTCCTATTTTTGGTAACCCAGACTTTCCTCCGGGCAGGCATAGGGACAGATTTATGGGTTGACACATCAGCTCTGATATACGCCTGGGGCAGATCATTACAGAGAGAGGGTTCCTGCCATTGGATACATTACAGGAGAAATTCCCGACAAGGCAGATTTCCTGGCTAGAATATGAACAACTGAGGTCGTTCGCTAAGGGGGACATGACCGGCCGCAATTCTAGACACTGCATAACTCGACTCGAACACTTATTTCTGCAGCAGACCCCCCTTCTCATCTAATCTCCCTTCTATACAAGGAGTTCACCACTGGTGATACAGTGGAGACCCCAAGCTATGTTGGCGCATGGGAAGAGGAGATGTGTTACGAGTTTTCTGCAGAGGAGCTGGATCGGGCCTTCCTTTTCACACATAAAATGTCCCCGGCTGGGAGCGCACAGGAAAAAAATGTTAAAATTCTGTCTAGATGGTACCTTTTCCCTGTTAGGTTGAGGGCCATCTTCCCGGCGGTGGATGACAGGTGTTGGCATTGCGGAACTGAGACAGGTACATTGTGCCATATATGGTGGCTATGCCCAGCTATACAGACTTTCTGGGGAAAGGTGTTTCAGGCTTTTCACAAAATTAGCAGGGACTTCGTCCCCCCTTCCCTGCAGATGGCTATCTTCTCAATCCTCCCGGGACCTATATCCACCCAGAAGTGAAACCTCCTCCGCTTTTGCCTCACTGCAGCAAGAATGGTCATTCCACGCCACTGGCGATCGACAGAGCCGCCAACTATGGCAGAATGGATGACAGAATTCGCGGACATATTCCACATGGAAGAATTAATGGCTGAAATGGCAGGTGACAATACCCGCCTGATTCGTATGTGGCAACCCTGGATAATGTTCAGAGAATCAGCCGAGATGTCCAGTTTGCTTTCTGAAGCCTCGTAGGCCGGCGGCGGCCCTCGGCACCCGCACTCCCCTTGGACTTCAACCCTTCCTGTCTTGGCGTTCACAGTTAAGGCTTGGACGCTATTTCCCCTCTCACTCTTCCTTCCCATCTGTACTTTCCTCCACTTTCTCTTACTCTATCTACTCTAGTTCTGAATGTAATTATTATACTTTGTGAATATGTCTGACTTTTTGCATACCACTGGTTACCACAACAACTTGTTTCCATGTATACAGTTTTTAAGCTCCAATACTCAAGGGACTGTGATACATGGAATTGGTGGCCAGGTTGCCCTAACCTGCAGAATCGGTCATTTTACACGACTGTGTATAGGGACTAGTTTTAAAGATCTTTCTACTGGAAGTACATAAGGGTAACGGGCCATCAATGTAGACATGTCTTTTATTTCTGTACACAAGTGGTCGACTTTTGTCAATGTTATTGTCAATTCTTGTATGTTGTCTCAAATTCCTTAATATAACAGATTCAACATAAGCATCAGCCCATACTTACTGTGTCCATGCGCTTGTACTTCTGGGGCCGCTCATTAACTTCCGGATTATTCACCGGTGAGGTGTGCAACAGCCAATCACAGATGCTGTCACAGAGAGTGGGCATCTATTGGCTATGAGAATAACCTGAAAATAGCCCATACATTTTAGCATCTACCATGCAGGGTAGATTCTAGAATGTATGGGCTACTTCCAGGTTACTGCAACAGCCAATCATAGACGCCCACTCTCTGTGTCTGATGTCTTAGTAGTGTAAAAGTAAATAAAAGAGTTTAAAAAAATTATGTAGAGCTTAGCTGTATTTTTATCTCTCAGACCCTTCATTCTCCCTACTTTAATTTTCACAAAACATTTGGGTTTTTATTGGCTGTAAGCCATAATCAACATTTACAGAAATAAACACTTAGTGTCATGTTTTTGATGAAATTGTAATTAATTGAGATTCACCTGTATATGTATATACCGTATATATATACATATATATATGTATATATATACAGTACGGACCAAAGGTTTGGACACACCTTTTTCATTCAAAGAGTTTTCTGTACTTTCATGACTATGACAATAGTAGATTGCTTTGATTACTGCTTTGCACACTCTTGGCATTCTCTTGATGAGCTTCAAGAAGTAGTCACCGGAAATGGTTTTCACTTCACAGGTGCACCATGTCAGGTTTAATAAGTTGGATTTCTTGCCTTATAAATGGGGTTGGGACCATCAGTTGTGTTGTGCAGAAGTCTGGTGGATGCACAGCTGATAGTCCTACTGAATAGACTGTTAGAATTTGTATTTTGGCAAGAGAAAAGCAGCTAAGTAAAGAAAAACTAGTGCCCATTAATACTTTAAAAAATGAAGGTCAGTCAGTCCAAAAAATTGGGAAAACTTTGAAAGTGTTCCCAAGTGCAGTTGCAAAAACCATCAAGCACTACAAAGAAACTGGCTCACATGAGGACCACCAAAGGAAAGGAAGACCAAGAGTCACCTCTGCTGCGGAGGATAAGTTCATCCAAGTCACCAGCCTCAGAAATCGCAGGTTAACAGTAGCTCAGATTAGAGACCAGGTCAATGCCACACAGAGTTCTAGCAGCAGACACATCTCTACAACAACTGTTAAGAGGAGACTTTGTGCAACAGGCCTTTATAGTAAAATAGCTGCTAGGAAACCACTGCTAAGGACAGGCAACAAGCAGAAGAGACTTGTTTGGGCAAAAGAACACAAGGAATGGACATTAAACCAGTGGAAATCTGTTCTTTGGTCTGATGAGTCCAAATTTGAGATCTTTGGTTCCATACCACCGTGTCTTTGTGCGACGCAGAAAAGGTGAACGGATGGACTCTACATGCCTGGTTCCCACCGTGAAACATGGAGGAGGAGGTGTGATGGTGTGGGGGTGCTTTGCTGGTGACACTGTTGGGGATTTATTCAAAATTGAAGGCATACTGAACCAGCATGGCTACCACAGCATCTTGCAGCAGCATGCTATTCCATCCGGATTGCGTTTAGTTGGACCATCATTTACTTTTCAACAGGACAATGACCTCAAACACACCTCCAGGCAGTGTAAGGGCTATTTGAGCAAGAAGGAGAGTCATGGGGTGCTACGCCAAATGACCTGGCCTCCACATTCACCAGACCTGAACCCAATCGAAACGGTTTGGAGTGAACTGGACTGCAGAGTGAAGGCAAAAGGGCCAAAAAGTGCTAAGTATCTCTGCAAACTCCTTCAGGACTGTTGGAAGATCATTTCCGGTGACTACCTCTTGAAGCTCATCAAGAGAATGCCAAGAGTGTGCAAAGCAGTAATCAAAGCAAAAAGTGGCTACTTTGAAGAACCTAGAATATAAGATATATTTTCAGTTGTTTCACACTTTGTTGTTAAGTAAATAATTCCACATGTGTTAATTCATAGTTTTGATGCCTTCAGTGTGAATCTACAAATTTCATAGTCATGAAAATAAAGAAAACTCTTTGAATGAGAAGGTGTGTCCAAACCTTTGGTCTGTACTGTATATATATATATATATATGTATATATATATATATATATATATATATATACACATACATATTTATATGTATACAATACCTTGTGAAAGTATTTGGCCCCCTCAAGGTACCGTCACACGGGGAGATATCGCCGGCGATGTTGCCGGCAACTGAGGGGCGTGGCCAGGTTGCGGCGACATCGCCGGCGAATTGCCGCGTGTGACAGGGCGATAATCAGGCGATGAATCGCCTGAGTCACATCGCCAGGTTTCCCAACAATGTTGGGAAATCTGGCGATGTTGCTCAGGCGATTCTGCCTGATCGCCCTTGTAACGCGGCAACCTGCAATGTTACGGGCGATTCCGCCTATCTACAACATTGCGGGTTATCGCTTGCTGGGTTGCTGGGCAACCCAGCGAGCGATAGCCGCGGCAACTAGCCGGCGACATCGCCGGTAAGTTGCTCAGTGTGAGAGCTCACCGGCGATGTTGTCAGGGATGCGCGCTCCCGCGAACCCCGGCAACATCGCCGGAGATATGTCCCTGTGTGACGGTACCTTCAAACTTTTCAACCTTTTGCCACATTTCAGGCTTCAAGCATAAAGAATTCTAATTTTTCTGTGAAGAATCAACAACAAATGGGACACAATCGTCAAGTGGAACGAAATTTATTGGATATTTTAAACTTAGTTAACAAATAAAAAACTGAAAAGTGGGGCGTGCAATATTATTCGGCCCCTTTACTTTTAGTGCAGCAAACTCACTCCAGAAGTTCAGTGAGGATCTCTGAATGATCCAATGTTGTCCTAAATGACTAGTAATGATGAATAGAATCCACCTGTGTGTGATAAAGTCTCTGTATAAATGCTCCTGCTCTGTGATAGTGTCAGGGTTCTGTTTCAACTGCAGAGAGCATCATGAAGTCCAAGAAACTCACCAGGCAGGTCCGACATACTGTTGTGGCGAAGTTTAAAGCCGGATTTGGATACAAAAAGATTTCCCAAGGAGAAGACTGATCAGAGATGCAGCCAAAAGGCCCATGATCACTCTGCATGAACTGTAGAGTCTGTCCATAGGACAACAATCAGTCATACACTGCACAAATCTGGCCTTTATGGAAGAGTGGCCAGAAGACAGCCATTTCTCAAAGATATCCATAAAACGTCTTGTTTGAAGTTTGCCACAAGCCACCTGGGAGACACACCAAACATGTGGAATAAGGTGCTCTGGTCAGATGAAACCAAAATCGAACTTTTTGGCCACAATGCAAAACGATGTGTTTCGCGTAAAAGCAACACAGCTCATCACCCTCAAAACACCATCCCCACTGTCAAACATGGTGGTGGCAGCATCATGGTTTGGGCCTGCTTTTCTTCAGCAGGGACAGGGAAGATGGTTAAAATTGATGGGAAGATGGAAAGAGCCAAATACAGGACCATTCTGGAAGAAAACCTGTTGGAGTCTGCAAAAGACCTGAGACTGGGACGGAGATTTATCTTCCAACAAGACAATAATCCCAAACATAAAGCAAAATATTCAATGGAATGGTTCAAAAATAAACGTATCCAGGTGTTAGAATGGTCAAGTCACAGTCCAGACCTGAATCCAATCAAGAATCTGTGGAAAGAGCTGAAAACTGCTGTTCACAAACGCTCTCCATCCAACCTCACTGAGCTCCAGCTGTTTTGCAAAGAAGAATGGGCAAAAATTTCAGTCTCTCGATTGTGCAAAACTGATAGACACATACCCCAAGCGACTTGCAGCTCTAATCACAGCAAAAGGTGGCGCTACAAAGTATTAACTCAAGGGGGCCGAATAATATTGTACGCCCCAATTTTCAGTTTTTTATTTGTTAGAAAAGTTTAAAATATCCAATAAATTTCTTTTCACTTCACGATTGTGTCACACTTGTTGAGTCTTCACAAAAAAATTAGAATTTATATCTTTATGTTTGAAGCCTGAAATGTGGCAAAAGGTTGAAAAGTTCAAGGGGACAAATACTTTCAAAAGGCACTGTATATATATACACACTATACTATACTATATACCAGTGATGGCGAACCTTTACGAGACCGAGTGCCCAATCTGCAACCCAAAGCCAAATTTTTTATAGTGAAGTGCCAATACAGCAATTTAACCTAATTGACAGCATTGGCCATCACAAGAGCTGCACAGGGGGAGAGCCAGCAACAGCCAACTCTCTTCCCTGTACAGTGCTTAAAGTCCTGACACCCTGATAAGTTCTATTATTCAAAAAATGAACTGATTTTAAGCTTACCTTTGCAGTCTTCTCTTCTCTTCAGCAGTGGTCATCCAGCTCATGTGAACTTCACATTGAAGCTGAGCTGCTCCCACTGCCCTTTCCAGACACAGCAGGTGGATTGATCTGTATGGATAAAAAATGGAAGAATATTAGATAGATAGGAGATGGATAGATTTTAGCATGGAACACAAGCAGATTCCACACTGAACTCCTGGTCCCTATCTTGTGCCAATGTCTCTATCCTGACCCTCTCCTTGTAGTTATATGCTCCATCCTGACCCTCTCCTTGTAGTTATGTGCTCCATCCTGATCCTCTCCTTGTAGTTATCTGCTCCATCCTGATCCTCTCCTTGTAGTTATCTGCTCCATCCTGACCCTCTCCTTGTAGTTATGTGCTCCATCCTGACCCTCTCCTTGTAGTTATGTGCTCCATCCTGATCCTCTCCTTGTAGTTATCTGCTCCATCCTGACCCTCTCTTGTAGTTATGTGCTCCATCCTGACCCTCTCTTGTAGTTATGTGCTCCATCCTGACCCTCTCCTTGTAGTTATGTGCTCCATCCTGACCCTCTCCTTGTAGTAATGTCTCCATCCTTACTCTCTCCGTGTAGTTATTTGCTCTATCCTGACCCTACCCTTGCAGTTATGTCACTATCCTGACCCTCTTCTGGCAGTAATATCCCCAACCTGCCCCCATCTTGTAGTAATGCCCCATCCTTTTCCCCTTGAAGTAATGCCCCATCCTTGTCCACTTGTAGCAATGTCCCATCATGTCCACTGCTTGTAGTGATGCCCCATCATGCCCACTCCTTGCACAAATGCTGCATCATGTCCACTCACTGCAGTAATGCTCCATCCTTGGAGTAAATACCCAGTCATGCCCCATCACACCCCCTTTTTGTAGTAATGCCCCATTATGCCCCCTCCTTGCAGAAATGCTGCATCATGTCCACTCCTTGCAGTATTGTCCCATCATCTCTTCTCTTTGTAGTAAAGCCTCTTTCATGCCCCCTTCTTGTAGTAAATACCCTCTCATGCCCCCTCCTTGTAATAAATGCACCCCATGCTTCTGCCTCATTGTAGAAAATGCCCTCTCATGCCTCATCTTTGTAATAAATGCCCTTCATTGTAGTAAAGGCACCCTCATGCCTCCCCTCTTTGTAATAAATGTCCCCTCCTTGCAATAATGCCATCATATGCCCCCTCCAGTAAATAACGCCACTATATGCCCCCTCCAGTAAATAACGTCACCATATGTCCCCTCCAGTTAATAACGCCATCATATGCCCCCTTCAGTTAATAATGCCACCATATGGCCCCTCCAGTTAATAACGTCACCATATGCCCCTCCAGTTAATAACGCCACCATATGCCCCGGCCAGTTAATAACGCCATCATATGCCCCCTCCAGTTAATAACGCCATCATATGCCCCCTCCAGTTAATAACGTCACCATATGCCCCTCCAGTTTATAACGCCACCATATGCCCCTGTTTACATTGCCACCATATGCCCCCTCCTTTTTACATTGCCTCCATATGCCCCTGTTTACATTGCCTCCATATGCCCCCTGTTTACATTGCCTCCATATGCCCCCTGTTTACATTCCTCCATGTGCCCCCTGTTTACATTCCTCCATGTGCCCCCTGTTTACATTCTCCAATGCCCCTCCTTTACATTCCTCCATGTGCCCCTTTTCATTCTCCATGCCCCCTGTTTACATTGCTCATATGCCCCTTGTTACTTGCCTTCATAATGCCCCTCTGTTTACTTTGCCTCATTGCCCATTTCCTGTTACATCTTCATTGCCCCCTCTTGTATAATTACCTCCATATGCCCCCTCCTGTTTACATTCCTCCATATGCCTCCTCCTTTTACATTCCTCCATGTGCCCTCTGTTTAATCCTACCATGTGCCCCTGTGTACAGTCCCTCATGTGCCCCCCTGTACTTTTCATCATGTGCCCCCTGTGTAATTCCTCATATGCCCCCTTGTACATTCCCTTGTGCCCCCGTGTAATTCGTCCCATGTGTCCCCTTGTAAACCCTCCATGTGCCCCCTTGTTACATACCTACCAATGTGCCCCCTGTGTAATCCTCCATGTGCCCCCTGTGTACATCCCCCATGTGCCCCTGGTTACATAACCCTCATGTGCCCCTGTGTAATGCCATCTGCCCCCTGTGTACATATCTCCATGTGCCCCCTGTTACATATCGCCATGTGCCCCCTGTTTACATGCTCCATATGCCCCCCTGTTTACATCGCTCCATGTGCCCCCTGTTACATTGCTCCATGTGCCCCCTGTGTACATTCCCTCCATGTGCCCCCTGTTACATCCCTCCATGTGCCCCCTGTTACATCCCTCCATGTGCCCCCTGTGTACATTCCTCCATGTGCCCCCTGTTACATTCCTCCATGTGCCCCCTGTTACATTCCTCCATTTGACCCCTGTGTACATTGCTCCATGTGCCCCCTGTGTACATTCCTCCATGCCCCCTGTTACATCGCTCCATAGCCCCTGTGTACATCCTCCATGTGCCCCCTGTTGTACATTCTCCATGTGCCCCCCTGTTACATCCCTCCATGTGCCCCCCTGTGTACATCCTCCATGTGCCCCCCTGTTACATCCTCCATGTGCCCCCTGTGTACATCCCTCCATGTGCCCCCTGTGTACATTCCTCCATGTGCCCCCTGTGTACATTGCTCCATGTGCCCCCTGTGTACATATCCCATGTGCCCCTGTGTACATCGCTCCATGTGCCCCTGTGTACATCCTCCATGTGCCCCCTGTGTACATCGCTCCATGTGCCCCCTGTGTACATATCTCCATGTGCCCCCTGTGTACATATCCCCCCATGTGCCCCCTGTGTACATTCCTCCATGTGCCCCTGTGTACATTCCTCCATGTGCCCCCTGTGTACATCGCTCCATGTGCCCCCTGTGTACATCGCTCCATGTGCCCCCTGTGTACATCCCTCCATGTGCCCCCTGTGTACATCCCTCCATGTGCCACCTGTGTACATTGCTCCATGTGCCCCCTGTGTACATCCTCCATGTGCCCCCTGTGTACATCCTCCATGTGCCCCCTGTGTACATCCCTCCATGTGCCCCTGTGTACATCCTCCATGTGCCCCCTGTGTACATTCCTCCATGTGCCCCCTGTGTACATTGCACCATGTGACCCCTGTGTACATGCTCCATGTGCCCCCTGTGTACATCGCTCCATGTGCCCCCTGTGTACATGCTCCATGTACCCCCTGTGTACATCGCTCCATGTGCCCCCTGTGTACATACGCTCCATGTGCCCCCTGTGTACATACCTCCATGTGCCCCCTGTGTACATATCCTCCATGTGCCCCCTGTGTACATCTCCATGTGCCCCCTGTGTACATATCCTCCATGTGCCCCCTGTGTACATCCTCCATGTGCCCCCTGTGTACATTCCTCCATGTGCCCCCTGTGTACATCGCTCCATGTGCCCCCTGTGTACATCGCTCCATGTGCCCCCTGTGTACATCGCTCCATGTGCCCCCTGTGTACATCGCTCCATGTGCCCCCTGTGTACATAGCTCCATGTGCCCCTGTGTACATACTCCATGTGCCCCCTGTGTACATTCGCTCCATGTGCCCCCTGTGTACATTCGCTCCATGTGCCCCCTGTGTACATCGCTCCATGTGCCCCCTGTGTACATCGCTCCATGTGCCCCTGTGTACATCCCTCCATGTGCCCCCTGTGTACATCCCTCCATGTGCCCCCTGTGTACATTGCTCCATGTGCCCCCTGTGTACATCCCTCCATGTGCCCCCTGTGTACATCGCTCCATGTGCCCCCTGTGTACATCCCTCCATGTGCCCCCTGTGTACATCCTCCATGTGCCCCCTGTGTACATCTCCATGTGCCCCCTGTGTACATCCTCCATGTGCCCCCTGTGTACATCCCTCCATGTGCCCCCATGTGTACATCGCCTCCATGTGCCCCCTGTGTACATTGCTCCATGTGCCCCCTGTGTACATATCTCCATGTGCCCCCTGTGTACATCCCTCCATGTGCCCCCTGTGTACATCCCTCCATGTGCCCCCTGTGTACATCCTCCATGTGCCCCCTGTGTACATTCTCCATGTGCCCCCTGTGTACATATCTTCCCGAATGTCCGTGCCCCTGTGTACATTCCTCCATGTGCCCCCTGTGTACATCGCTCCATGTGCCCCCTGTGTACATCGCTCCATGTGCCCCCTGTGTACATCGCTCCATGTGCCCCCTGTGTACATCCCTCCATGTGCCCCCTGTGTACATTGCTCCATGTGCCCCCTGTGTACATCGCACCATGTGCCCCTGTGTACATCGCTCCATGTGCCCCCTGTGTACATTGCTCCATGTGCCCCCTGTGTACATCCCTCCATGTGCCCCCTGTGTACATCGCTCCATGTGCCCCTGTGTACATCCCTCCATGTGCCCCCTGTGTACATCCCTCCATGTGCCCCCTGTGTACATTGCTCCATGTGCCCCCTGTGTACATCCCTCCATGTGCCCCTGTGTACATCGCTCCATGTGCCCCCTGTGTACATCCCTCCATGTGCCCCCTGTGTACATCCCTCCATGTGCCCCCTGTGTACATCCCTCCATGTGCCCCCTGTGTACATCCCTCCATGTGCCCCTGTGTACATCCCTCCATGTGCCCCCTGTGTACATCCCTCCATGTGCCCCCTGTGTACATTGCTCCATGTGCCCCCTGTGTACATCCCTCCATGTGCCCCCTGTGTACATCGCTCCATGTGCCCCCTGTGTACATCCCTCCATGTGCCCCCTGTGTACATCCCTCCATGTGCCCCCTGTGTACATCCCTCCATGTGCCCCCTGTGTACATCCCTCCATGTGCCCCCTGTGTACATCCCTCCATGTGCCCCCTGTGTACATCCCTCCATGTGCCCCCTGTGTACATTGCTCCATGTGCCCCCTGTGTACATATCTCCATGTGCCCCCTGTGTACATCCCTCCATGTGCCCCCTGTGTACATCCCTCCATGTGCCCCCTGTGTACATCTCTCCATGTGCCCCCTGTGTACATCTCTCCATGTGCCCCCTGTGTACATCCCTCCATGTGCCCCCTGTGTACATTGCTCCATGTGCCCCCTGTGTACATTCCTCCATGTGCCCCCTGTGTACATCGCTCCATGTGCCCCCTGTGTACATTGCTCCATGTTCCCCCGCGTTATAGCTTAAAATAAAAAAAAAAAGTCATACTCACCTAGTTTTCCCGCCTCCATCGCTGCTCCTCTCATCGCGTCTTCTGTCCAGCCGTCACAGGACTCCGAGCGCGTCACATGACCGCGGTCACGTGACGTCGGCTGGGCGGAGCTAGCAGAGAGTTGTTGGAGACGCGAGGGAGAAGAAGTCTTCTCCCTCCGCTCTGACACAGCTTTGCACTGCCGGCGCCATAATGCCGGCAGTGCAGAGCGGCAGTGAGGCGAGGTGGCGTGCCAGGGGAGACGGCTCGGCGTGCCCTCCCCGGCACGCGTGTCATAGGTTCGCCATCACTGCTATATACTATATAATATACAGAGCAAGTGCAAAAAAAGTATAAATACATAAAATATAAGCTTATATGAAGGCTGTGAAACAGTACAAAATTGATATCTAAAAATATGTCAAATTAGAAAAATGGACTATAGGTGATAAATAATGAGAATGGTTTTCTTACCAGGATTAGTATCTCTAGGAGTCCACCAGATCCACTGTTCTAGAGGAAGCAATCACAACACTGCTCTATATAACCAGCTGCTCACATATGACATACAGAAAATTGTAAAGACAGATTTTTTTCTTAATCAAACTGCAACTCCTGGATTTGATGTTGAATGTAGTCCTAGACTAGCTCCTATGTGACACTCTGCAGAATTAGGTGTCTCAAATATCTGTAGACTCTCACCTCTTTAGCCATTTTAATACAAGCAGATATGATTAGTGCAAGAGTTATTGTAAAGTGTGGTGGTTAGCAACCTCTGTATGAGAACTACTGAGCATAAGAGGAGCAACAGGGCTCTCCTTGGATTCAGTGTTGCTGGAGAGAAAGGAGGCCAGCCAGAGCCTTTGCTGTGGTTGCTGTTGGGACACAGCAAAATTGGTGCAGTTACATGGGACATAGTGTTCTGCGCTGTCCCAGTAGTGCCCACCTGCCAGAAAACAACAGGGATCAGTGAGGGTGTGTGTAGCAAGCTGTTTTAATTGGATCCTGAGCAGTGGAAAGAAAGCTGAAGTACTTTCCTGTACGCCTGAGGTATTGTAGATGCCAAGGTTCAGGCTGAGAGGAGAAGTTTAATGACTCCCGTTACCAGCGGGAGTGAGGAGAGCTGCTATATCTTTCCGGACAGAGAGCTGAGTTTATCATACCATCAAAGGCTGCGACTCTGTATGTTGAATAACTGTGAAGAGCTGTAATATCACCACCATAATAAACTGCTCCAGTAAAAGTGAGTTTTATTTTGTTGTAACAGAGGTTTGAAAATTACATATTCAGAATGGCTGATCCTGCACCCCCATCCACAACGTTACTCCATCTAATTCTGCTGAGGACGGCCTGCCAGCCAGGAGACTACCGTGACAGTTGGCTGCCATTACACTCTGGTTCAGTGAAAGATGACCCAGATACCTACTTTTGCCTATCCCTTCTCCTGGCTCTGTCTAAACTTTATTCTTGTGGATGTTTAAATGTATTACTCATCTGCTTTTGAATTATACCTGTTTTTCTTTTTATTTTCAGAATACAAATCAAGAGCTTCATTGGAATAATCGGCTTCTACTTAGAATCTGCCTGAGCTAATAGGATCCATAAAAAGTACTTTGATGTATTGTCTGAGTTGTGTTTTTCATCATACGCCTCATATTTCCATTTAATAAAGGGGGTTCATATTGGAAGATGCCAAGTACCCCAAATTACCTGTGGGAGCTGGAGGACGTGTTGGGTCAAGGTGCTACTGCCAGTGTCTACAAAGCACGGAATAAGGTAGGGAACAATTATAAAGCTAAACTAAAAATCAAGAGTGCTAGGGTAGTCAAACTGTACACAAAGTACAGTTTTGAAGCAATCCAGAACCACATGTAATTTTTGCATGAACTAGCTTTTTTTTATTGTTACACAGCAGGACCAGTACCACGGCTGATCCATGTTAATTAAATTGGCCTTTACATTTGTATTAAGAGGTCAAAACCATAACTGTTTATTCAAAGACTATGTCAAAATGCACCCTGTGGGCTTACCCCTAAAGGTAAAGGGTATGGTCATCTCTGCACTGAATTTTTTAATGTTCATTTGCTTTTAAGATGTGTACTTTAGGATAGTTGAGATGGGTTTACACTACCTGGCTTCCAGCATCTTGGGACTGCCGAAGAATCAGTAATGGCCACTTTACACGCAGCTACATTTCTAGCTTATCCACAGGTAACTTACTGGCTGCAGTGAAATCATGGAGACATTATTCCATTTGTACACAGCAACAAGATAGAACCATGTCTCCATGATTTCACTGCAACCAGTAAGTTACCTGTGGATAAGGTAGAAATGTAGCCGCGTGTAAAGTGGCCATAATAGATAATTCAGTGCTCATAATCTGCCATTGTTCTCATCATCATCATAGGTCCTGGTTACACAGGACAATGTGCTGCTGAGTATAAATGATTTTTAAGCAAGCCAAAAGATCATTTATACCCAACGAACAAGCATTTTGCTGATTTTTCAGGTGATCGTCAGCCTGTTTACACTTAACAATTATCCTAGGAACACTCCTTTTCGATAATTGTGAAGTCTAAATGGATCTTTAGTTTCTTAGTTCAACTCAAAGCCTCTACAATGGTTAGCCTATTTATGCTAATTATTGACATAGGTCTCAAAAGAAGGAGGTGCTCTTGTAGTACTGAACCCTGTCAAATGTCCATCCACAGCAACATGTAAAGTGTTTCAAAAAGGGTTTTTCTAATTTTTTCAAACACATAATAGTACTTGTGGAGCTATTGTTCACAAGCTGGGGACAAAAAGTTGGACACTAAAATGACAACTCTGTGGTACAACTTTCCTTTGCACTGTATACTGCACATTACTTTATGAATTTAGTGAGCGGTGCACTTTACAATCTGGTTATTAGAGGTTTGAACTGTACAGATGAGCCCTGCAGGGTACCCAAACAGCAGTTTGCAAAGCAAATTGTGGGGAACATGTTCTCTACCCTTTTACAAATTAAACATTTCAAGCAGAAAAAGATACTAAATTATTGAAAAATTAATATTGCACTTTCATGCACTACTCTATCAAATTGTATAAAACACTTGTGGGTCAAAATGCTCAGAACTAGAGATGAACGAATCTACCCTGAACATGTCCGCCAATATCAAATTTGGCACGAACATTGCAGATTCGGTTCGGGATCGGAAACCCGAGCTATTTCCAAAAAAGTTGGCGAACACAGATTTGTTTGGTGAGTGATCGTATTAAAAAAAGCGTTACTGTATTTAGATGATGCTTTTCTCCTACCTTCTGACAGTGTAGGATAGCGGGTAGAATGTCTTTGATGAGGGCAGGGGGTGGGGAGAGGTCAGAGAAGTGTCAGTTTCCGTTTATTTTTTCCTGGCACTTTCGATGTGGATGTTCCTGGTCTACAGCAAACCAGGCTGCATAAAACATTCACAAGTTGTAGACACAAGGGCTTGTGTCGTTGGCTGACTTGTTTCATTTTCTTTCAAAGTCACATGTCCCTAGGGCTACAAGAAGCAGCCATTTGCCATCGTTGCCATTTTCAGACTGTTACTGCTAGGGACAGTGCTGCTGCCGCTCTGAGCTGCTCCGTGCTGCTCTGTCTGTGTTACACAAATAGATAGTCAGCTATTGCATCGCTTTTTAGATAGCATAAGAAGGCATGGGTGTCCATCCAGACATAGGCATTTTGTACTAAGAACAGGTTCCTAAACCTGTGTGCGTTGGCAAAGCCGTGTTTTTGCATACATGAAGGGATTGCCAAATCCTTCAGTTTCCCCTAAAAAGTCATTTTTTTTGCCCGTAACCTGTGACTCTTAAGGTACCTTTACACGCCGCCATTGCGTGGTAGCAACTGCCTAGCAATGGGGATTTTTGTGCCTGTTCCCTTGAAATTGCTACGAAATGGCGGCATGTAAATTGGGAAAGTGATCGGGTTTCCCGCAATTGAATCGGATACCTGTTTCCGAGCCGTGTTCGAAAATCCAAGGCAACACAAAGGCACAATTGCCATGGTAGTGGCGTCTAAACGGGGCACAGGGATGGAATCACCGTCGCCTAGTGATTTCCCAGGGGCGTGACACAGCCTCATGGATACTGCGCCCCATCAGCGATCATTGGTAGGGTCTATTGTGTAACCATTAGCTGTCCCTTCACAGGGCGCCATATTTAAAGAGCTGACCATTCACACTACACAATTGCAATGGCGTCATGTATTAGCCAGCCTTCCTGCGCATGCTGCCCAATCATGACGCTATTGCGTTGTCCAATCACCGTGTTAGTGTCACGAAATACACAACTCCGTCACGCCTATGCTTTGGCGCTGCAGAACATGTATGCCCACATTCCCCTACTGATTGCGGCGTGTGAAGGGGCGACGGGATTTAACAATCAGTTATCCGCAGGATCTGTCGGAACTTCCGGGGAACCACAATACCTTCAGTTGATAACGCAATGGCGGCGTGTACATGCGGCATCGGCGATCGGTATCAACTGTCAAAAACGTGCGCGTGCACGTACGGTTGATACCGGTTGCTAGGCACAGTGGCGGCGTGTAAAGGTACCTTTAGGGTACCGTCACACCTGGACACCTCAAAGGCGATCTCATAGGCGATGCAGGGGCGTGGCCTATCGCCGGCGACAGCGTCGGTGCGTCACCCAGTGTAAAGGGGCGATAATGAGGGAAAAAATCACCTTAGAGTTGTCGCCTGGTTTCGCAGCTCTGCTCTGAAATCAGGCGAGCACTCTGGGGCGATGTGTACACATCGCCCATGTAGCATGGCGATCGCCGATATTACAGGCGATGGGAGTCATAGGCTCCCATGTTACAGGATCGCCGCTGGGGTTTGTGTACACCCCAGCGGCGATGGCGCCTGTAACATCGCCGATGCATCGACAGAGTTATCGCCGCGTCTAAAGACGTGACGGCAACACTGGCGGGGCGCCAAAAACATGCGCGCTCCCGTGCGTCACCGGTGATATCTCCAGCGAGGTGTCCAGGTGTGACGGTACCCTTAAATCCTTCAGTTACCCCTAAAAGGCTGTTTTTAGCCTGTAACCTGTGATGCTCAAATCCTTCAGTTTCCCCTAAAAAGGTATTTTTTGCATGTCACCTGTGATTCTCCAATCCTTCAGTTTCCCCTAAAAAGGCTCTGTTTGGCCCCTAACCCGTGAATCTCCAATCCTTCATTTTCCCCTAAAAATGCATCTTTTTTACTGTAACTTGTGATTTTCAAATCCTTCAGCTTCCCCTAAAAAGGCTGACTTTGGCCTCAAACAAGTGCTTTCCAAATCTGTGGGCATAAAAGATGAGTGGAAAATCCTGAGCTTATGGTGAAAAGGGTAAGGAGAAAAAAGGTTGTTGGAAAGAAGAGTCGGCTTTGTGTAGGAGGTGTACGTGGGGTAGCTGCTATTGCTAATGCTACTGAAAGCTGTACTAACCAAACATCGTCTCGTTGTCATATCCCAAGTGAAGTAACAGCTTCTGTTACTGGACAGCCTACACAGTCTCTTTTGCTTGCCAGCAGCAGAGCGATACAAGTTGTGAATGAGATCCAGCTTTTACTACAGTTCATTGAAACCACTGCATCAAGTGGCACATCCTCCTGTTCCTCCACCTCAACATCACAAACAGTACAATCTTCAGATGTGGCGCTCCAATTACCCATGTGTCACCCCGTGTCACAACAAGTCTCCAATCGCACAACTGATTGTGGGAAAACACAGATGAATGCTTCTGCAGAGATGTTCACTCTTTCTATTCCATAGGCATCAGAGGTCTGCTCCAAATATACTCCAGAGGAGGAAAGCATCTGCACCAATGCTAAAAATCTTTTGCTGTTGGATCCTGAGACGGAGGAAGTACGGTCCCAGCAGAATCCAGACCTTCGTCACCAGACATTAACCCCTAGGTGTGTAGGTGATGATGATATTGAGACTCAGAAACCTGAGGAACACCCGCACTGTAGTTTGCGGTCACGGAAGGAAGTGGAGGAGGGTGACTTATGGCGAGAAGTGGGAAAACAGAGAGAATGATGATGACATTCTAGATCTGACTTGGAATGAACCCAGGGTAATGCAGCTGAATAGCTCAGCAGAGGAGGAAATCGCCCTGGCATCTATGGCCAACGATAAAACCCCAGGGGTAGATGAATTGCCGGGAGAGGTGTATAAACAGTACAGGGAGACATGTTGCAAACTTTGTTGGAAGTATACAATGCAGGATTGGAGAAGGGGGAGTCGCCCAGGTCCATGTGGGAGGCAATTATTATAGTATTACCCAAAAAGGCAAAGACCCCACAGCACCAGCCTAGTATAGCCCGATCTCCTTATTGAGTGTAGATATCAAGCTTTTGGCTAAAATGATGGCTAACAGGCTTAGTAAGGTCATTACCTCCATTATACATTCTGACCAGGCAGGTTTTATGCCTAGCAAATCAACGGCAACCCATCTGTTCCTTAATATGGACGCCAGGGTGGTCAGTGTCGGTCGTAGGATCATTCGTTCATTGGATGCTGCCAAAGCTTTTGACAGTGTGGAATGAAGATACCTGTGGTCCACAATGCGTCATATGGGCTTTGTGGAGAAATTCATAGGGTGGACTCAATTATTATACGCCGGTTCCAGAGCTAAATTGCGGGTTAATGGGCAGTTGTCTGAGGATTTCCCCCTTTTTTGGGGTACGAGACAGGGGTGCCCCCTGTCTCTCTATTATTCACCATCGCCCTTGAACCACTGGCGGTGGTAATATGATGGGATCAGAATATCATGGGATTTCGATATGGGACGCATGAAGTAAAGGTGGCGCTCTATGCAGATGATACGCTCCTGTGTTTTTCAAATGCGGGCACTTCTTTGAGAGCAGTTATGAGGGTGCTGGATGACTACGGTGTTGTGTCTGGAAATCCATCAGTTGGGACAAATTAACATTGCTCCCGCTGGACCGGGTGACGGTTGTGGAAGGGGATCCATTGATTCCGGTACGAGTGGTCAGTGAGTTTACTTATCTTAGAATTCTGGAATTCAAGTGTAGGCTAATATAGGTGACTATGAGAAACTTGGCTTAAATCCCCTGCTGGGCAAATTTGGACAAAAGATTGCGGCATGGTGCAGATTATTCCTCTCTGTGGCTGGCAGGGTGAACTTGCTTAAAAGGATCATCATGCCCCAGCTCCTCTATGTCCTACACAACGCCACAGTGATGTTGCCACAAAATAGGTATTATAGAACTAATGCTTTTTTCCGGGACTTGATCTGGAAAGGGAAGCAGGCTCACATGAAACTGGAGCATCTGCAGCGTGCAAAAAGGAGGATAGAGGTCTGGCAGTCCCTAATCTGTGGGTCTACTATATTGCACCCCAGGGACAACATATGGCGGAATGGGGGGACCATGTTCTCGATAGTTCCTCAGGTAAGATCCTTAGGTATAGGGTGGTCCATTGTTGGCTAGTGTGGAGGCAGGTAAATTTCGGCTGAATTCCCAAAGACTCCCCACGATGGTGATGATCTGGAAAGTGTGGCAAAAGATTAAGCAGTGGAGGGGGATTACCGGACTCACTAGATATATCTCCATTTGGCATGACCCTAGGTTGACTTAGATATAGAACCTAAAAAACTGGACTCTAGGTCCAATGGATCCTAAACTATATCAACCTAAACAAACCAAAAATCCCAACCACCACAATTGAAGAGAATGGGACTGAGGTAAAAGATCCAAACAGAGAGAATTATATGCAGTGTGCAAGAAGTTTTTATTTGGAGAATTAATATCAATATTACACCATATAGTGACAAACAAGATTGGCAGATGTAAACAGAGGAATGAAATTGAAACAATGGTGTGCAGCTGATGCATATATTAGGTGTTTATAAAGACAGGGCAACTATTTAAACTTTCCCCACTATAAAGTGTACGCAAAACAACTGATAAGGGGATCAAACATAGAGGTATCAGCATGTGTCCTAATTAACAGGATCAGCAGATACTATAATGTAGAGCGTGCCTATAACAGCAAAAGGATCTAGGCAGGTTTCTCAAGACAATCTATTGTCCTTATTTGTTTTGTATAATAGTGCCCTGTACTAACCTGTCAAAAAACACCTTAGAACCGTGTCACAGCCTAGACTATACAAAGAACATAGGTATGTTACTGAGAAGGCATTGTGCCTAAAGTTGTGTGAGCAACCATAATCATACCTTGTGACATCTTAACGCTGGGCACAGAGGATCAGCACACACACCACCTTTCCCTCAACGCGTTTCCCCGTGTGAACGGCTTCGTCAGGAGGCGTGGCCAATAGAAATAAAATGCCCCTTATATATCAACCCTAATTGTGTCCTAATAGAAAGCAGCTGTAAGCGACGTCGCCGCTCCATGATACCGCTGCCCAGCAACCGCAGAACGCCGTCGCGCACCGGAAGTGACGCGGGGAGGATCAACGTCATCCCCTCCATCACCCCAGCAACAACAACGACGCCGACGGAGGCCGGGGAGCCGCAGCGCATGTGAGCCCGACGTCAGCTGCAAGGGGGAGGTACAGAATATATAGACCGCCCCTACATCTAGTGAACCAAAAAATCCCCGGAAACATAATAGAGAGGGCAGCAGGAGTAGAAAAAAGTATACAAATACAAAATTATAAATATAAACAGGTTCAAATGACAATAGCAGGCTAATGCAGAATACATACATATGCTCGTCTGTAAGAACGTTCAGTTGTAAACACCACCCACTACAATATCAAATCCATATATACATGTGAATATAAACAACATATTGCAGAATCATAAACATCTAACACAGTAGTAAGCACGAACACAGATGCACTGTATATTCTGCGTATAGATGTAAATATATTGCTTCATAGAACCCGATGGAAGTTCTCATGTACACTCCCGCAGTCCTCCCAAAAAGGTTATATTCGTTTGAGACATCTGATCCGGACACACACACGGGCAGATATCTAGAAAACAATAGGGCAATTAAAATCAACAAAAAAAGGGAGTTTAAAAACAAATGTGAAAACCCAAAACCACTAAAAAGAAAATCAAAGAATTTCAAAGGAAAGGACTAAAACTGATTGTCTCATTGAGACCAAGAAGAACCACCGTGTCTAACCAGGTGATCCATCTTGTCTCCTTTTGTAGCAAAATTTTCATTAGATCCCCGCCTCGGGACCCCAAATACGCCCTATCGATTCCCCTAAAGGATAAACCCTTTGGGTCACAACCATGAGCAGTTCTAAAGTGTTTGGGTAATGTCTTTAGTTTCTCAATCTCCTCAGGTTTGACAGCCTTTGCTGCTCCTCTAATATCCCTCAAATGTTCCTGCATCCGAACACGGATAGTTCTTGTGGTCATCCCGACATACATCAAATCACATGAACAAATAGCCAAATATACCACGGCTTCAGTGTTACACGTGAAATGATGTACAATCTTAAAAGTCTTGGTTTTAATAGAGTCAGAGAATTCCCTCGTTTTGGGCATAAAACAACACACTGTGCAGTCACCACATGGATAAGAGCCCCAAGGTGGTCCACTGCTACCAAAGATGAATTTACTCCGAGGAGCAACATAGTGGCTCCTTGTAAGGATGTCTTTTAGATTGTGTGACCTCCGCCAAGTGATAGATGGTTGATCAGGCAATGTTCTTGACAGATCTTTGTCAGAGAGCAATACCGCCCAATGTCTTTTAAAGGAATCCTTTATGGGTTTCCACTTGGCATTGTACTTTGTAATAAATCTCACAGTAGAGTCATCACAATCATCCAGAACACCCCGCCGTTTACCACTATTGTATGTCAGAAGACTCCGTCTATCTTGCTGAAAAGCACGCCTAAAACCGGATTGAATGGCGTCCTCAGGATAACCCCTCTGTCTAAAATTAGACTTGAGGGTTTCAGCTTGACGCAAGAAGATTGAGTCGTCCGAACAAATCCTCCGCGCCCGAAGAAATTGTCCATACGGTATAGACCTCTTGAGTGGGGCTGGATGTGCTGAGGAGTAATGGAGGAGAGCATTTGTGGATGTAGTCTTACGGTAGATGTCTGTCGTCAATCTACCATCAGGTGACTTGATGATTGCTAAATCTAAAAAGTCTATCCGATGGGTACTGAATGTCCATGTCAGTTTAATATTAAGATTATTACAATTTAGACAATTTAGAAAAGTTTCCAGCTGTGACGTGGAGCCCTGCCAAATAAAAAGAACATCATCGATGTATCTCATCCAAAGCAGTATCCGCTCATGACCAGGGGTTTGAAGGACCGTATCCCTCTCCCACAGCCCCAGGAACAAATTTGCATATGAGGGGGCACAAGCCACCCCCATAGCAGTACCCTGGAGCTGTAGGTAGGGGCGGTCCCTGAAAAGAAAGAAATTATGACTGAGTAAGAAACGTAGGAGTTCAATTATGAACTTCCCCAGAATCGGCTCAATGTTTGACATAGTCAAATAATATTCAGAAGCTAAAATACCCTGGTCATGGCGGATAGAAGTGTACAGGGACTCCACGTCACAGCTTACCAATAACATATCATCCTCCAAAATGACCCCATCCAGCCTCCTCAGCACATCCGTGGAATCCTGAACAAAAGAAGGAAGAGTTTTGACACAAGGTTGCAGGTAATGATCAACAAATTTGCAGATAGGCTCACAGAGCCCCCCCACTCCAGAGACAATAGGCCTACCAGGGGGAGTGAGGGGGTCCTTATGAACCTTCGGCATTAGATAGATGTTGTATTTGCAGAATTTTGGTCAGTGGAGGAGGATTGGCGTATGGTACGTGTCGCAGCTGCTGAATGGTAACACTTTGAAATCATTTGAAGAGCTTGGGAAGGAGTTTCCCTTGGAGCGCTGAATGTTTTACCAATTCCTAAAGCTGCGACATGCATTTTATAAACAAACCAAATGGTTGACAATACTGGTTCAAGCGTACAGTATATTAAATATTATCGGATCACAGCGAGGCACTAAGGGGCTTATTTCCTTGCTTTATCGGGGCTTACTAGAGACTTCTGGAAAGACACCCACTGACGGCCAAATCAAAATGGGCTGAAGATCTGGGGACTATATCAGACACACAGTGGGAAGACATTCTGCAGTACATCCCTAAAATATCCATGAATGAATCCAGACAAATGTCACACTTATTTACCTTATACAAAGTGTATAGGACCCCTGTGTAGATGCGTAGAGCGGGGTTGAGGGGGGACTCCGGTCGTCCCCGGTGTGGGATGGAGGAGGCAGATATAGTTCATATGCTTTAGTTTTGCCCTCGACTGCAGGTATATTGGATAATCATTTTAAATCTCATACAAGGGGTGATGGAGGGGATGTGTTCCGTGACCCACTGACAGGGGCGGACTGGCCCAGGTGACAGGGTGGCATCTGCCCCCCGGGCCGGTGGTACATTCCTAGTCTAGGGTCGCCCTGGTAGTGAGAGCGGCCGCACGGCGTCGCAATGTGGCTGCCGCAGTCGCGTACTCTGGAGCGTGCACGGGACCCGGGACTGCAGTGGAGGCTGGAGCCAGCCGTTAGGTGAGAACCCTTTATTCTGAGATAAGTTTGGCTCACTACGCTTTTACGGGTGCTCAGAAGAAAAAGTTCTAGTAAAATATGAATTATTTCTGGCAAACCAGGTGTGCCAGAAATAATTCATATTTTGTTAGGTGAGATCCCAGCAGCTAAACTCATCCACCCCCACCCCCAGTCCTCAGTTGGCCCAGGCTGTGCAAGGTGGACTACCATCCAGTGCAATATCAGCCAGCCAGCCCTTGTCCACTGACATGTATTCTGGGACATGTCGAAGGTTTGACGACGGACGAATGGGGAAAGTTGGCGATTGCAAGGATGTTGTATATTGCATGTAGGATAATCACACTACACTGGCTTGATGTGAACCCCCCGACAAGGAAAGAATTTATAAACAAAGTTAATTTCATGATACTCATGGAATGTAACATCTATACTAAATGGGGTAAGCTGAATCAGTTTGAAAATGTCTGGGGGAATTGGCTGGACTACCCAGGGCTGGCGTCTTTCGGCCTCCTGAGAGACAGAGTGCTCGGACTATAATTCAGGAGGAGTGTGGGGTAGTTTGTACAGTGCTGTGCAAATTAATTGGGACAAAGCAAGTCTTTACTTGTTTTTCTTGCATTAGTTTTACTATTGCTGATACGTGTTTTATCAGTTCTTAGTGTCGTTTTCCTTTTTCTTCCACATTTCCCTTTCCGTTTTGGAGAAAATGATCCAGTTTCATTGTGTGTGCGAATTATTCTTGAAACGGTAGATTTTCCAATAACAATGGTGGAAGCGATTTCTCTTACAGTCAGACTTCATTAAGAGTAATAATTCTAGACCTCTTCCGTGGAGTAACATCCATTTTTACAGGCACGAATCACACTGAGAGAAAAAGTACACTAAACCACTCCTCACAGAAACAAGCTCTCAACTGAAGCTGAGGGGGCAGCTAGCTGTTATTTTCTCACTAAAACCAGTCAAACCACATTTTGTTACTCAAGGTTGTACACTCACACCTGTTCAAAGCAGTTAAAACTGGTATTGAATCACTGACTGGTAACCCCAACTTACGATTTTACTTAAAAAATGCTTTGCCCCAATTAATTTGCACAGCACTGTACTAGTGAGCTGTGACAGCCATCAGCTTTTGGAAACCGTCTGTATCTACCAGGTGGAAAGTATCAGTTGCCCAGTCATCACTACTTCATTAAGCAAGCCTGTGCTTCACCAGCATGTGTCAGACAATATCACACATTCCTTGAGAAACTGTGTAATTGACATGGCGCATTTCACCACTGCAAAGTAATGGAGAACCTCTTAAGAAAACACCAAGAAACAAATTCTGCAGTTCAGAGTAAAAGGGGACTCTAGAAAGTAATTAGATTATTTGGACCCAGTATCCATGAATGAATTGTGGGGAAACTCCAAATTAGATGTAAAAATGTCCAAAGACAGACCACAGATTAGTAATACAGGGTGTCACTTAATCTTGTTGAAGTCCGTGCAAAGCCTAATGTACTAAAGAAGGCTCTATATAAAATGTCCAATTGTGTAGGGGAGACCCTCTAAATCATAATTAGCACATCTTCCCACTCTCCTTGTATCTACAGACTGCATCTTCTTCCCAATTGCTCTTACAATGAGCGACTACATCTAACAGCGAGGTTATCAGATGCAAATTGAGAAATCCCGGGGATTCCAATGGATTTACATGATTGACACTATTAAAGCTAGTGAGAATGCAGATATTGAAGTAGAAAATGGAAGATCACATTTGAATTCACTGAAAGCCTTTATGATGACTACCAACCCTTTACATTGAGCATACTATATATACCGTCACAGTAATGAACTTCATGTCTTGTGTTCTGTTCCTGCAGAAGTCTGGAGAGGAAGTAGCAGTCAAGGTGTTTAATAACACGAGTTATCTCCGGCCGTTTGAAGTACAAATGAGAGAGTTTGAGATGCTGGGGAAACTCAACCACATCAATATTGTCAAGCTCTTTGCTGTAGAGGAAACTGTGAGTTAATGTCATAGCCTTTCTAGCCAACATTAATTCTGATATAACCCATGTCCTTTACTTGTTTAACCTCTGCTGAAATACAATAAAACAGTTATCTATTTACATTACGCCTACTCTTAGAATTGTGCTATTTGTTGTCTTTACTTGCTCCTAAGCTCATACTTCTACCTTCTCCCAGGGCAGCACCAAGCAGAAGGTGCTGATCATGGAGTACTGCTCAAGTGGGAGTCTTCTGTCTGTCCTGGAGGAGCCCGAGAATGCTTTTGGACTTTCCGAGTCAGAGTTTCTGATCGTTGTACAGTGCGTGGGTGAGATTGAAAATAAGATACATTTACATAGTGCGGGTCACTAGATTTTCATCTTACTCTATGTCTAATGACCCTTAACAAAACAAATGTTACAAATAATAACTAAAGGAGACAGAGAGAACATGTCATTCTTCATCGCTGTAAGTAATGCCATCTATAGCCAATTATTCTAATGAGAATAAACTTATGATCAGCTTCCTGAATCAGAATCACTCAATATCACACAAGTGCATATTCATTACCTTGATATATTAGAAAAGTAAAATATCAAAAGAGTGAAAACTGAGCCTAACTTGTATTGAAGATGTCTCTGCTTCAGGGTAAGACTCCATCTAGTTAAGTGTAAACTATGCTTTATTTTAAATGTTAAAAGTTTTATTAAATTATTTAAAAGTGAAGCAACCCAAAACATAACCAAAAACGAATCTATTGGGCCTAGTGTAAAGAGACAATATCCTAGGGGACAACACGGGGTAATAGGGACATTATGAATATTATATTTCACGCCCTCATAAGTACTTGGGAAACTTGAGTGTTGAGGTTGATATCCTTATAAGCAGGGGCGTAACTACAATGGGTGCAGGGATTGCGATCGCACCCGGGCCCTGCCGCCTAGGGAAGCCCCAGAAGTCTCTTTGGCCTATAAAAAAAGACTAATTTTTTATTAAAGATTTTCAATAATTGGGGGCCCTGTTGCAGCTCTCATATTAGGGCCCCGGGCCTGAAGTTACGCCACTGCTTACAAGTAACAATGTTGGTGTCCCCACTCATAAACGGCTGTCCTACAGGCCCTACTAGCAAGTTATAGTATACCGCTCAAGTAAAATAGGATTCATGAACTTATATTTATTATGTATCATGTCCCCAGGATCTTGGAATTTGATTAATTTCCCTCCCAAGGATAAGCAGGGTTTATTAGGAGACCATATTCCAGAAATGGACCCACTTGCTCATATTCATCTGTGAAGCAAACAGGTGGTGGGTGCGCATATTCCCTGGCAGAGGGTGCCAATCTTCATCAGGTAGTGGATAGTTTCCTAGAAACATATTAGGGTGTAAATTAAAATATCCATATTACAATTTTTCCTTTGAATATTATCCCTTTATTCTAAGTCAAATAGATTACATTTTATTAGTTTTTGGGTTGCTTTAATTTTGGGAATGCTTTTAAATAAGTGAATCAAAATTATAACTTTTAACATAAGGGGTTGTTTAGTTCTACAATACTAAAATGACTATGCACTGTATAATATCATTTTTCATTGTCTCTCTGTAAGCTAAATGTAAAATGCTAATGATACCATCTGCCTCTGTCTTGAGTCCGATCCTTAGTCACCCGGACTTTCGACCAAGTCTTGATGACCCCGTGTTCCAACGTTGGATAAAAGCAGGTCTGGATAGGATTGAAAAATGGAGTGAGGGAGAAGCGTGGCCAACCATTGAACAACTTAATTCAATTACCTACCCGACGGCTCTGGGTTTCTGGAGATGTGTACAACTTGTGCATTATCTTCATAGACTCCCTCCTAAGAGGACGTTTTTAAATCCTAAGACACTGTTTGAATCTCTATGCTCTACCACAGTTGACTGTAGGCATGCTTTATCACAGACATACGCGTGTTTGATTTCTCCACCGGACCTCCCGACTCCCCATTTCATGCTGCGATGGGAGACAGATCTTGGTCTCAAACTGTCTACAGAACAGAGATCTGCAATTTATTCTTTAGCTCACTCTACTTCAATAAGCTCAAAACTGCAGGAGGCAAATTATAAATTATTGACGAGATGGTATAGAGTCCCAGCTCATTTGCATAGACTCTTTCCTTCTATAGACCCGAAGTGCTGGAGGTGTGGTGGGGCGGATGGTACAATACTACACGTGTTCTGGGAGTGTGCGAAGCTCCAACCATTCTGGTCGGAGGTGAAAAAGATTACAAGGCAAGTTACGGGATACACGGATGAGTTAGATCCTGGCCTCTTCATGTTGCACCACTGTAGGATTCCACCAAACAAATATAAACATACACTGTTGAGGTTCTTAGTCATGGCTGCGAGATCTTGCATCCCGATGCTCTGGAAAAAGGAGACGTGTCCTTCTGTGGCTATGTGGATAGAGAAGGTGAACGACCTCATGCTTCTCGAGGACCTGACATCAGCTATACATGATTCATATGAGAAGTTCAGAAACACGTGGTTTAATTGGATGAGTTTCCAACAATCTGACCTGTATAAGTCTCACGGAAGCTCCTGAGGAACTTGCTCTTAAGAACTGGTTAGTAAATGGGTGCGATTGAGAGTTCCTTTTACTCCATTGAGGTTTGGTAACTTCACGAGACCCCTACCTTACCCTCCCTTCTACCCCTCTTCATACCCCCCCCCCCACCCATCCTATCCCCCGTTCTGGTCTATTCTACTCTTTTCTTTCTTTATGTGTTTCCTATCTTTTCCTTTCTTTTTTGTTTTTTTATCTTTCATTGTCATTATTATTGGTAATAGACGGGTACCTATGGAATAGGTAATGCTTGTTTTATAATTCTGACTGGCAAACAACTCCGATGTGTTATACTAGACAGCTTGTTTTTCATGCCAGAGTTAGTTTTAATATTGATATAGTAAATTGAATACTTTTATCAAGCTTATTGACTATTAGAAACTGATTCGTGATTCAATTAATGAGAATACATTTTATTAAGAACAGTTCTTTGTACTTGCAAGATGATTGAATCTGTAAGTTTTGGTTCTTTTTTCTATTGTTACTATAAAACGAAAAATAAAGAATTATAAAAAAAAATGTAAAATGCTAAATAAAATAGGCATCTAATTTTATATTAAATATTGATGCAGCAAATACATTAATATATAAGTACGAGTATTATAGCACACAAAACTATTTTATTATCTTGGAGTCATTGAATAGTTTGCCTGATTTAAGAAATCTATTTTCAAATACAATATACTGAAATGTAGTCATCACTTGTTAGTCATTAATTGACGTTCCCCACGCAATACCAAAATACATTAGTCATAATGGCACAAAGAACACTTTTTGTTCTGGAGGACTCAGCATGTCCATATAATTCAATATGTAGTCCATTCAATTTAAAGGAACTGAATAATATTAATTTCCCCTGTGGTGGAGCTACGGGATACTTGAACACTTGTAATAGGATTTTTCCACAAATTACAATTGAGTGTTGTATGCCTCTGCAGTAGGACACCCTGTGATCAACCTTTTGGCAAAAAGAGGTTTTCAAAAGCATACCAACCACTTTATTAGTTATATTATCAGTAAATAACTTATGGGTAATAAGCTACTGTATATTGAGCTATCTTTATTTAGAGTTCCATTTCTTCATTTAACTATTTTCTGTTATATAGAGGGTTATAATATTGGAATAATATATATTGTCTTTTTCTCAGTTCATTATTGACACAAACTATGGAGATTGGCCCTCCTATTAGAGGATTATATGGAGTATAAAAACACTGTATACACCGCGATTACTGCAGGAATTAAGTACCATCATAGACAGACCATTATTTTTAATCTTCAAAGATTCAATAATAAAAGGGGCTGTACCATAGGGCTGGTGCATAGCAAATGTGGTGCCAATAATCAAATAGGGGACAAACACTGAGCCTGGAAATAATAGGCTGCTAAATTTAATCTCTGTGATGGGTAAAATCCTTGAAGGTTTCTTAAGAGATGCTATACTGGAGTATCTCAAAAAGAATATCCTCATGACCCAGTATCAACATGGGTTTATGAGGGATCATTCCTCTTCTATAAAGAGATAAGTTCTAGACTGGACCAGGAAAATGGAGTGGATGTTGTATATATAGACTTTTCAAAAGCTTTTGATATGGTGCCACATAAAAGGTTGATACAAAAAATTTGAATAATGGGGATAGGGGAATATATGTACAACTGAGTTAAGAACTGGCTCAGTGATAGGAAACAAAGGTGTCATGCTTGGGACACCAGGGTAGCAAGGAGCTGGACATGGGGGTAAGGGGAGCCTACTCTGGCCCTGACACTGTGGTCCCTTGCTCGCCCTTATCTCGGAGGTACCTCTCAAGGTGAGGAGGTCCGAGCCACCAGCCTAAGTCTCTAAAGTTCCTGAGAAGTCCTATCATAAGCCCCTACCTTCACCCACGGACCACGGAACCCAGGGAGAGATAAACAGCAACCTCGGATCAGCGTCTGCACTTCACAGGTCACAGAGCAGAAATGAACTGAATCAGTGACATCAGGTGTCTGTGACCTGACCCATTTATGGACGAGGGGTGGGGAGCAACCAGCCCAGACACTTCCCTCAGCTCACCTGAGCATGAGTTATTTCCACACACAAACATGCAGCAACCTCGCCTGCAGAGCCGCACGCTGAATATAGGGAAAGAAGGCTCAGTTCACCTGCTGAGCCGCACACTGAATAGGGAAAAAGGCTCAAGTTAACCATAACAACAGCACCACCCATGAGCATAAGGCAGCCCGTACGTGACAAGAGGGTGGTTATTAATGGAACATAGTCGGACCGAGTCACAGTTAACAGTGGGATACCACAGGCCTGTACTGGGCCCTCTTCTTTTTAACTTATTTATTAATGACCTAGAACACTGGGTAAAACTGTCACAGAAAAAATTCCGAATCTTTCAAAAAGAGATTGAATATCTCGGGCACAAGGTGACGGAGGCCGGCGTGCAGCCGTCCGATGGGAAAGTGAGAGCAGTGCTACAATGGCCCACACCCAGCACAGTGAGGGAAGTTCAAGCTTTCCTGGGACTGGCTGGATACTACTGTCGCTTTATCAAAGACTTCGCGAAGGAGGCAGAACCTTTGCATGAATTGCTCCGAGGAACTGCGAAAGGACCAAAGGCACAGAAGATTCGCCGGGGACCAAGACAAGCAGAAGCCTTACACCGACTGAAAGAGGCCTTGGTCAGCGCCCCTGTGCTTGCCTATGCAGACTACAACCTCCCATTTCGGTTATATACAGACGCGAGCCTCTACGGTCTGGGTGCAGTACTGGCCCAGGTACAGGACGGTATTGAACGGGTGATTGCATATGGAAGTCGGACGTTGCGAGAAGCCGAACGCAACCCTGAGAATTACAGTTCTTTTCGTCTGGAGTTACTGGCACTAGTATGGGTAATAACCAAATGATTCTCTGAATATCTCACGGGAGCTCAGATTGAAGTCTATACGGATAATAATCCACTGGCTCACATCTCCACCGCCAAACTGGGAGCAATGGAACAGAGGTGGTTGGCACGACTCTCCAGATACAATTATCATGTGCAGTACTGTTCCAAGCACGAAAATCAGAATGCGAATGCCCTCTCTCGTGTTATCACAGAAGCCCCCGTGGGGGAAAGAGACGAACAGTTAGAGGAAGATGAAATTCCAGACTTCAGTAAATTCACCGCCCAAGTGGTGGAGGCTTGTATACTGGAGATTATGTCGGGCACACCATTGCGCCTACTTGGCCAAACCAGAGAGGAATGGGTGAAGATCCAGTCATCTGATCCAGAACTGCTTCAAGTGAAAGAGTGGGTGATCCTGCAGCGCAAGCCTAGGAAGGAAATACAGGCCATGCTGTCACACGCGGCCCT
Organism: Allobates femoralis; assembly: GCA_033576535.1. Taxonomy (NCBI): domain Eukaryota; kingdom Metazoa; phylum Chordata; class Amphibia; order Anura; family Aromobatidae; genus Allobates; species Allobates femoralis. The sequence goes on from JARQOC010000002.1 coordinate 230,576,334, forward strand.
ACAGATTCTCAGCCAGTGGGACAAGCTATCGGTGCAAGAAGGGATGCTGTATCGGAAGGTGCACCTAGCTACGGAGCTGGAAGTACGGTGGCAAGTGGTGATACCCCAGAAGATGGCAGTACCATTGGCCCGAGAAGCGCATAAGAGAGGAGCCCATTTTGGGCCGGACAAGACTTCCCAGTGGTTGCAAAGAATAGTGTACTGTCCTCAGATGCTTCGGGCAGTGGAGAAGGCCTGTAAACTGTGTTGTTCCTGCGAGTTAAATAAAGCTCTCCCACCGCGAGCACCAGTACAGACCGTTGTCACCAAAGAGCCGTTGGAAGTACTTATGATAGATTACCTGAGGATTGGCCACTCCCACCGGGGCTGTCAGTTCTGCCATGTGATGACAGACCACTTCTCAAAATTTGCGGTGGTGACTCCCACCAGAGATCAGACGGCTGAATCAGCTGCTCGATCCATCAGTGATGACTTTATCCTGGTGTACGGCTGCCCTAAAAGGATACACTCTGATCAAGGGGCCTGCTTTCAGGGCAGTGTCATGAGAGAGCTGAAAAGGATCTACGGGATGCAAAGTCAAAAACCACGCCTTATCATCCACAGGGCAACGGAGCCTGCGAGAGGTTTAACCGAACCCTCCTACAAATGCTACGCACATTGGAAGATGATCGTAAGAGTCACTGGCCCAGTTATCTCACAAAACTCGTATGGGCGTACAATAATCGTGTCCACTCCACCACTGGATACGCCCCATACGTGCTATTGTTCAGAAGAGCCGGAAGAGGCATTGAAGAACTAAACCTGGCTCCACCCAAGATCAGTGAAAGTCAGAGCGTGGGTTCTTGGGTTGACTGTCACCGTCGATGGCTGGAGACTATCCATTGAATTGTCACCAAGCGGTTGCAAGAAAAGATAAACCCACGGCAGGAACCTGTATATGAGGCTCCGTTCTTACCAGGAGACAGAGTGCTAGTTGCAGAGAAACACCCAAGACACAAGTTGAGTGAGCGCTGGAAACCAGAGCTGTACATTGTGACCAAAAGAATCTCTCCCCACGGGCCGGTGTACGAAGTGAGAAGCGAGTGGGGAAGCGGCACCCTCATCCTGCATCGTAACATGCTGGGGCCCTGCTATTCAGAAGACAGGACAAGACAAAGCGACTCGGGGACTGTGCCCGTGCCCGTTCCTGTTACTCTTGAGGAGGGTTCTGACGATGAAGAATGGTGGCGGGCCTCGTCAAACCCAACAGACTGGGGAAGGTCCAACCCCCCATCCGTTCAAGACGCAAGTGCCACCCCTGCAGAGCATGAGCCACCAATCTCCAGAGATGACGATGAGGATATTGTACTCCCTGCTACTGCACCAGCGTCTGGTGAATTAGCCGTAGGTCCATGTAGGACTGGGCGGGCTAATGCTGGTATTCCCTCTGATCGGTACTTGGCAGATGAATTTGTGTATTCTGTCGCTGGAGTCGGTTGTAAGACATTGACTCCCAGGCAGCTGGTTGTAGAGCACGGCAGAAGTTGCCATCGTGTGTTCCTCTGCAGAGGGCCTCAGGAGAGTATCGGCCGGGATGGCCGATGTTAAAGAGGGGGGGAAATGTGAGACCTGTTAACATTTATATATATGGTTAAAGGACTGTTTTGTGGACTCTTCCTTGTGTTATACTGCACCTGCTGCCAAAAGAAAGGATAGCAGACAATAAACCCCTGCTGCTGGGAGTGACATGGTACAGTCCAGGAGGAGAGTGGTGCTGGGCAGTTTTCCAAGACACAGACCTGGAGAGACTGGATGTGGAGTGAGGAGCCAGACAGCACGAGCAAGGCACAGATCCAGGACACAGACTGTAGTCGAGAGACTCCTGCCAGCGAATTACGGGCCCCAACGGCAACGAGGTACCTCGCAGTAAAACTCGCAGTAAAGTGCGCACACTGTTTTAGTTGGGGACAGATAATAAAAGACTCTGCAGTTCGATATACAAGTAATAGAAAGAAAACAAACACTATGCGTCTCACTCGATAAAGACTTTGCATTTCTTTATTTAAAGACATTCAGAGACCTTGCATTCTCGGCAAACTAATCACAGTGGCTATATATACAGTATTGGCCAAATGTATTGACACCCCTGCAATTCTGTCAGATAATACTCAGTATCTTCCTGAAAATGATTGCAATCACAAATTCTTTGGTATTATTATCTTCATTTAATTTGTCTTCAATGAAAAAAACACAAAAAGAATTGTCCTAAAGCCAAATTGGATATAATTCCACACCAAACATAAAAAGAGGGGGTGGACAAAAGTATTGGCACTGTTAGAAAAATCATGTGATGCTTCTCTAATTTGTGTAATTTTTCTCTATTATAAATGGTCAGATCAATTGGTGATAATTGACATTTGTTACAATGATTTTTTTTTCTCCAATGATTGTGCATACTGTTATAATTTATTAGTGGTGATTTTCACCTATAGCAATGTGTTTGTTTTGTTATCAGTGGCAGGGATGAATCACTTACGTGAGAATGGCATAGTGCACAGGGACATTAAACCTGGGAACATTATGCGTTTGATTGGCGAGGATGGGCGTAGTATTTACAAGCTGACTGACTTTGGTGCTGCCCGACAGCTTCAAGATGATGAGACTTTCATGTCCCTTTATGGAACTGAAGAATATTTGGTAGGCATTTGTTGTGTTTATATGTAAGATCATGCCTTGTGTTTATATGCCATATATTTTTATGTTAGCCAAATGTTAATGTATCCTTCCTTGAAGTTATAATGGTCTCAGGTTACAATGTTTTCAACATATAATGATTTTCCTGGGCTAATGTAATTTACAGGTGTTGTACATGACAACCTGTTTTGAAAGTTTCCATTGAGCGTCATAAAATTATAAAAGGTATACATACCTCCCAGACTGGTGCTGTTCCCATGCTCTGTATCTGTTTAGTGGTGGTCAATCCCTTTAAATCCTACCAATTGCTGTAGGGTCTTTATAAAACCCCTAGCTTACAGGTGCAGATGCTAAGTGACTGCAGTGCCATCCTATAGAACAAATGTTGATTGCTCTCTGCGGGAGAAACAAGATAATGATCTTGTAGTTGTAATACCTTTGAATGGATAACTAAAATAAAATAAGTCATGTTACAGGGCAAGCTTTCGACACTTCTCAGGTCTCTTCATCAGGCATGGTATCAAATGATGAAGAGACCTGAGAAGTCTCGAAAGCTTTCCCTGTAACATCACTTACTTTTACTGGCTAACAAAAATAAAATATCACAACTACAAGATTATTATCTTGTTTCTCCCACTGAGGGCAATCAATCTTTTTTTCAACTGGCTAAGGGCCCTTTCACATCAGCGTTTTTCGTAATTCACGTTTTTTTCACCGCATCTGCCGCGTTTGCCGCATAACCGTTCCACTTGCGGCGCGGTTGCGGTTTTTCCCATAGGAAGTATAGGGGGACTTGCGGCAGATGCGGCAAGTGCGGTTTTGCACTTGCGGCAGGTGCGGCAGCGAAAAAAACCGCGGCTGACCGCGGTTTTTTTCGCTGCCGCACCTGCCGCAAGTGCAAAACCGCACTTGCCGCATCTGCCGCAAGTCCCCCTATACTTCCTATGGGAAAAACCGCAACCGCGCCGCAAGTGGAACGGTTATGCGGCAAACGCGGCAGATGTGGTTTTTTCACCGCATCTGCCGCGAATTACAAAAAACGCTGATGTGAAAGGGCCCTAAGGCTGCTTTCACATCAGCAGTAATCGCTGATCGCGGCAGTTGCGGTGAAAAAACCACAACTGCCGCAATTACCGCATAACGGCCGCACTTGCGGTTCACTTGCGGCGAGCCTCATGCAATGTCTATGGGGCTTGCGGTAAGTGTGCGGCAGGTGTGGCAAATGCGGTTTTGGCACTTGCCGCAGAAGCAGCTGTGAAAAAACCTTTGCTCACTTTAGATAAGAATTTAGTGGATAGGACTTGTGATATGTGGGGAGCCGTGTAGTGGTTCACAAGCTTAAGTGTTTTGGACCAAAAGACAAACCAATACCCCACAATTTGCTATATGTTTAGAACTAATTTTCCACAATTTCAGCACCTGTCATTGTGTTTTTTTCTTGCACTCTTTTTGTTGCTGTGTGTAGCTGGGCCATATGGGTGCGTTTGTTCCAGCAGGTAATAGTGTTGAATGCCATAACAGCCCACCTTCTGAGATAGGGGTTAATGTAAGAGGCTGGGCATACACTGTGCAAACCTATGTCAACAGCGCCCTATATGAGTCCCATTCTGTTTGCAGGACAACCAGTGGTCACTCCCTCTGTGAGAAAGGATGTTGCTAGTGATTGGGGCTGGTGTCCTGCATTCATGATGCCTTCTTTCAATTGATTCAGACTTTTAAAGTCATAATGTGGCTTAAAGAAAAGACTGGTCCTTTCTTTTGGCAGCTTCCATTACGAAGCTGCTCCCTAGTTTATCTAAACAGTTAAAAAATAACATACCTAAGGCAAAGCTGCCACAAAATGTCTAAAGAGACTCCAAGTAAATGTTTCAGGAAAAACACACTAAAAGACGTTGTATGCACATATCCTCATAAAGGTGAGAGTTATCTGCTTTTTTTTCATTCTTCTTTATGCTTTTTTTGGTTGCTAGTTTGTCATAGTGAATATTTTTCGCTGATACTTTATGATGTATGATTGATTGTAACAACACTTAAGTCTGTAATGGGGAAAACATCTTGTAGGTTATTGGAAAATTTACAATCATTCTTTTAATTCAGACTTAAGTACCTAACACAGAATTTCCCATTTTTCTGATGGAAGTTTTTTTGTTTCCTTTTCAGCATCCTGATATGTATGAAAGAGCAGTCCTGAGAAAACCCAATCAGAAGGTTTATGGCGTCACCGTTGACCTGTGGAGTATTGGAGTCACCTTTTATCATGCAGCCTGTGGCAGCCTACCCTTCATCCCTTATGGTGGACCTCGAAACAACAAGGAAATTATGTAAGGAAATATAATTTCATAATACTTCTTACACGTAATATTGGCCCAATAATGTATGTGCACCTTGAGTAAGACCTTCTGTTTATAATGGAAAGTCACAGTCAGTCTCGTAATCATATTATAAAGGTACACATTAATTAAAGATGAATGGGAAGATTTCTCTGTAATTGTAATCACTTTTTGAAATCTAATATTTTAATGTTCTTGAGATGTAGATACAAGCAGAGAGAATGTTTGAGTTGCTTGAGGCTCTCTACCAATAATTCACCAGTAAAGTTAGCCTGTTGAAGGACATGTTGCCTAAAAGTCAATACATCAGCAATTGTTTGCTGTGTAATCTGAGAACTGTAAGATTTAGGGTCTGGGAGCCCGATTCCAGTGATGTATAAGTTACTGGGCTGCATGTTGCTATTTTAATAAAGTGAGTGTTTTATCAGCAGGAGACTATCACTACAGGACTAGGTGCAAAGCAGAAACTGATTACAGTGTAGAGCTGAAACAAAGTTGTATTATCTGCAACTCCCTAGGCTTTGTTATTAGCACTCACCAGTTCTGCTGCCTCTTTACGAATGTGTATCGCTTCTATGCTACAAGTGGAACAAGGTGCTCAATCGCAGACCTCAGTGTAGGATCCAATTCATACAATGGACCCGTAGAAGTGTTGGGAGACGTAATACAATCGTAATAACCAAGGACACAGCACCAGTTGATAGTCTTTGTTTTTTAAGGTTACTTTACCCAATCTGTGAGACGCATGTCATTCCAGGGAGTTCCACCCAGATCACAAATCCAAATTATTAAAAAAGGGGGACAGCGCCTCACATGTTGATGTCAATCCAAATGCTTTTATTCCAGGTCCATACAAGCGACGTTTCGACTACAGTGTGGTCTTTTTCAAGCTCATAGTGAAATACAATTCACACCCTTTTATAGTGCAAAACCCACCCACATAATTATATTACCCAATCACATAGTGAATCATATACTTAGTCTAATACATAGTTTCAACTACCTTTAAAAACATCCCAGAGGAACATCCCATATACTCAGGTTCAAGAACTATTACAAGGTTTAAAGATCTCATCCATCGACTCATTGTACATCTCATAATCGTCATAATAAAGTCTGTGCTTCGGGAATGTAAACAAACCCTTTAGCCAATCCATAGCATGCAATTACTGTTGCCATGGTCACGCCACCGTGCATCATAATCCCGGGCCTCATATCAGTGCGGTTTATCCAATCACTTCCTCTGTTCCCATTGCGCATGCACCGATCTTCACATCGTGATTGACCACCCCCACCGGTGCTTTACGCAGACGCCAGCGTCCTCCATATCAAGCCTCCTTGTTGCCATAGCGCTGTGACGTCCACATATTCCTTCAATGACACGCATACGTCCACTGTGTGACACTCGGCGCTTTACTAATAACTACATACTGGACCCTTATAACAATTAACTCCTCACTCGTATCAACCTTTTCTTCCACTGTGCAGGGTCACATTACATTTCTATGCCCTCTTCCTGTATATCAAGCAAATACATACGCAGGCAGGATCGGAGGGGCTAGTCAATTTATTACACACAGTATGAACCTCATTCCCACTGTATGTATACATATAAATAATCCTAACACCTCAATATTCTAACAATTGCAGGGATCACATAAAAAGCCCACCATTATTAAACCCTCAACAAGGATATGTATCAAGGTGTCTACAGTTAGGGCCAGAAATATTTGGACAGTGACACAATTTTCGCGAGTTGGGCTCTGCATGCCACAACATTGGATTTGAAATGAAACCTCTACAACAGAATTCAAGTGCAGATTGTAACGTTTAATTTGAAGGGTTGAGCAAAAATATCTGATAGAAAATGTAGGAATTGTACACATTTCTTTACAAACACTCCACATTTTAGGAGGTCAAAAGTAATTGGACAAATAAACATAACCCAAACAAAATATTTTTATTTTCAATATTTTGTTGCGAATCCTTTGGAGGCAATCACTGCCTTAAGTCTGGAACCCATGGACATCACCAAACGCTGGGTTTCCTCCTTCTTAATGCTTTGCCGGGCCTTTACAGCCGCAGCCTTCAGGTCTTGCTTGTTTTTGGGTCTTTCCGTCTTAAGTCTGGATTTGAGCAAGTGAAATGCATGCTCAATTGGGTTAAGATCTGGTGATTGACTTGGCCATTGCAGAATGTTCCACTTTTTTGCACTCATGAACTCCTGGGTAGCTTTGGCTGTATGCTTGGGGTCATTGTCCATCTGTACTATGAAGCGCCGTCCAATCAACTTTGCAGCATTTGGCTGAATCTGGGCTGAAAGTATATCCCGGTACACTTCAGAATTCATCCGGCTACTCTTGTCTGCTGTTATGTCATCAATAAACACAAGTGACCCAGTGCCATTGAAAGCCATGCATGCCCATGCCATCACGTTGCCTCCACCATGTTTTACAGAGGATGTGGTGTGCCTTGGATCATGTGCCGTTCCCTTTTCTCTCCAAACTTTTTTCTTCCCATCATTCTGGTACAGGTTGATCTTTGTCTCATCTGTCCATAGAATACTTTTCCAGAACTGAGCTGGCTTCTTGAGGTGTTTTTCAGGAAATTTAACTCTGGCCTGTCTATTTTTGGAATTGATGAATGGTTTGCATCTAGATGTGAACCCTTTGTATTTACTGTCATGGAGTCTTCTCTTTACTGTTGACTTAGAGACAGATACACCTACTTCACTGAGAGTGTTCTGGACTTCAGTTGATGTTGTGAACGGGTTCTTCTTCACCAAATAAAGTATGCGGCGATCATCCACCACTGTTGTCATCCGTGGACGCCCAGGCCTTTTAGAGTTCCCAAGCTCACCAGTCAATTCCTTTTTTCTCAGAATGTACCCAACTGTTGATTTTGCTACTCCAAGCATGTCTGCTATCTCTCTGATGGATTTTTTCTTTTTTTTCAGCCTCAGGATGTTCTGCTTCACCTCAATTGAGAGTTCCTTTGACCGCATGTTGTCTGGTCACAGCAACAGCTTCCAAATGCAAAACCACACACCTGGAATCCACCCCTGACCTTTTAACTACTTCATTGATTACAGGTTAACGAGGGAGACGCCTTCAGAGTTAATTGCAGCCCTTAGAGTCCATTGTCCAATTACTTTTGGTCCCTTGAAAAAGAGGAGGCTATGCATTACAGAGCTATGATTCCTAAACCCTTTCTCCGATTTGGATGTGGAAACTCTCATATTGCAGCTGGGAGTGTGCACTTTCAGCCCATATTATATATATAATTGTATTTCTGAACATGTTTTTGTAAACAGCTAAAATAACAAAACTTGTGTCACTGTCCAAATATTTCTGGCCCTAACTGTATTTATCATCTACCATATAATTACTTAATGTTCTCTGTCACGGAAATTGCGTGCCAGTTCTAGGGTGCTCATTGGTGGCAAGGAGTATGCAAAACAGCCGCGCGCGATTTCCCTCACATACACAGACACTGCGCTGTCAGCCTCCTCCTGACCGCACCCGCCCACTGGAGCGGGTGCGCCCACCTCCGGCCCCCTCTTGCCCACCGCTGCCACCCGCCGCTCCATTCCCACCTCCCGCTGCTCCATTCCCTCCCCCACTTGCTCCATTCCCACCCCCCCTCGCTCCATTCCCACCCCCCCTCGCTCCATTCCCTTCCCACTCCCCCCCAGCTGCTCCATCTCACCCGCACCCGGTGTTTACATCGCCGCTACAGCAGGCAATGAGCCGTCATCTGACAGGCTCTGTGCATGTCATTTCAGCCCTCCTATCACATGACCGCTCATTACCTGCTGTAGCGGCGATGTAAACACCGGGTGCGGGTGAGACCGGAGCGGATGGGAGGGGGGATGGACATGCGCTGACCACTGGCCCTCCATCCTGCGCTGACCACTGTGCCACCATCTTGCGCTGACCACTGGCCTTCCATTGTGTGCTGACCACTGGCCCTCTATCGTGCGCTGACCACTGAGCCTCCATCCTGCACTGGCCACTGAGCCTCCATCCTGCTCTAACCACTGAGCCTCCATCCTGTGCTGACCACTGAGCCTCCATCCTGTGCTGACCACTGAGCCTCCATCCTGTGCTGACCACTGGCCCTCCATCCTGCACTGACCACTGGCCCTCCATCCTGCGCTGACTACTGGCCCTCCATCCTGCGCTGACCACTGGCCCTCCATCCTGCGCTGACCACTGCCCTCCATCCTGCGCTGACCACTGGCCCTCCATCCTGCGCTGACCACTGAGCCTCCATCCTGCGCTGACCATTGAGCCTCTATCCTGCGTTGACCACTGAGCTTCCATCCTGCGCTGACCACTGAGCCTCCATCCTGCGCTGACTCAGCCTCCATCCTGCGCTGACCACTGGCCCTCCATCCTGTGCTGACCACTGAGCCTCCATCCTGCGCTGACCACTGAGCCTCCATCCTGCGCTGACCACTGGCCCTCCATCCTGCGCGGATCACTCTGCCTCCATCCTGCCACAAGTGTAAAAAATGTGATCAATACTCAAAAGGAGGGATCGTCTGCAGGATATCTATCTCTTTACAGTACACATTCCATTTTATTATTTTATTGTGGTGAGCAAGCGTGGGGGAGTCGACCCACTTGGCTGTGGCACTGATCTTGACCTGGAGGAGCATAATTAAGCGGCTACCTTGTATTCACTAGAGCCTCTGATGGTGAAGTTAGGCTTGGGCTGGAAGGTAGCTGCCAGGTTCTAAGCTAGGGGATCTCAATACCTTGACAGCTGGCCCCAGGGAATTGGGGATGCAGGCACGTACAGTCTCTGGTGAGGGAATGTGCAGGCTGGATGGCTGGTAGTGCAGGTGCAGTGCGTACAGCAACAGGTTGGGTTCGGCAGCAGGGCTGATTCAAGCTGGTGCTATGAATATGGCAGCAGGTCTGGTTCAGGCTAGTGCAGAGGGTACAGCTGGAGAACTGGTTCAGCAGGTATGGCAATAGGGCAGGTACAGTCAGGTGGTTGTTGGCACCATGGCGTTAGGATACAGACACATGTTAGGTACAAGCATGGGACTTGGGGATAAAAAAAGCAGAGAGAACGGGGATCTGACAAATAAAGAGGTGTGTCTCTAGGCATTGACGATGTTGCTCAAGCACTTCCCATACGGGTAAAAGGAGCTTAAATACTCTATGCTCCTCAGCCATAGGCTGTGAAGCACTTCCGAGTAGGGCACACAGGCCCTTCAACAATAGTGGGTGTGTCATGTGCATGACTTAAGCGCACTCCCGGCAGACTTGTGTGGCATCCACAAGCCCAGTGAGCCAGAAGCAGGAAACGGACCCCAGCCAGACACAGTGGAACTGGCGGCTGGGTGAGTATGCAGATGTCCCGGCTGCAGAGATGCCGACGCAGCAGTATTGGGTGCTACATACAGCTACAAAGAGTAAATGAAGTTTATTCCTCCTGGCAACCTCTTGCTTTCAGTCAAGTCATAGAGGCATGGTTTCAGTCACTGCTCAGTACATAGGCAACTACCTGTTTGTTAGTTTTTTATGCAAAAGAAAAATAGCCCTAGACAAACCCTTTAAAGAAGCCATCTTGTTACTTTTTGGTTCCTAACTCCAAATGTTAGCGTATTGTAGTTTAAGTGTATTAATATATTCACCTTTTTTATGATTTTTCTCTGGTATCCAGAGCCGCTCCATTCCTCTTCTGTGTCACATGATGACGATTCAGATTCTCTAGATCACACTGCATTCTGTGTGACCCGGAAGTGGGTTTTGCAATATGGTGCGTCAAAGCAGAGTGTCTGCATCGTCATCTCATGACTCAGCAGAACAGCACTGGGAGTCGGAAAAGACAGCAATCAATAAGTATATGAAGTATATTAACACATTGACACTACACTAAGATTTACACAACTTCAGAGAATGAAAAAATTTACAGGAGTGCTTCTCTGACATAAAGCCCTTCTTACTATGTCACTGTAGATGGAGCCCACTTCCTTATATTGGCCACGATACAAGTATGTTCCGGATCAATGAAAAGGACTGAACCCATGTTGGCACAGTGAAATAGTTCTGTTCCCACAGATATAAATTGCAGCTCTGATCCTTTGATGACTGAAGTATTAAATTGGCTATATCTACAAGAAATGGTTATTATAGTCATTACATTACAAGCATCCAGTGAATCAGCATAATTGTGCCTTTCAGCTGCTTATTTCTTATAATGGGAGACGATTAAGTATTTTATTGATTAAATAGTTTATTACTTGTCCTTTTCTTTCATCTTTTTTAATAGAGTGGTCATTAAGGATGACCATATAACAGAGTATTAGGTGGTGCTACTGCGGTTATTAGTTTTTGCTCCTTGTGACTATATCAATGTGGTTTCATAAGTTGGTCAGTATCCTGTTGAAGATATACTTCATATATTGAGTATGTACAACAGGCTACCATAGTTGAATATTCAGTTACTATTTTATCCAGATATATTAAAATATTGGTATGATGTGTAAGGGAGTGGGTACAGCAGAAGACACATTTGATTGGATCTGTCATTGTTTGTGGAAGAGTACACTATCTGCTGGTGAGAGACCACTCGGAACTCAGTAACAACAGAACTTTTTCTTTGAGGGAAGGGATTCGGAGATACGCCAAGTCAGGTGGTAGTTGTGGTGCCGCTACTATGTATAAAAAGTCCAGAATGTGAGAGAAGGGGAGGAGTTGGTGTCAAGATCTGAAAGGAAGCAGACAGGTGAGCAACGGGCAGGACTTTGAAGAGCATATTACACCCAAAGTCCCCTTTACTGGATAAGTCCCTATAAGAGACCAGATCTCTTTGAAAGTTAGAAGAGTAATCCAGATGGATTACTTTCCAGATTGAGTTCCAGATGGAACTCAAAGACCAAACATCGACTCAGTTGGAACCTGAAGACCGAAAGCCAAACAAAGCCAGAAGAAGGAACCCGAAGACTGAACATTGACTCCAGATGAAACCCGAAGACCAAATACCGAAGACTGAATAATGTCACCAGAAGATGACATATATAGTCCGGGCAATTGCTTCCAGTCCAGGCAAACAGTACTTAATGTGGAGAAAGTTATCCACTAATATTGGACTTGCAGCTTAGTAGGATACCCTATAGTCCCATCACTGCTGGCTTTTTAATAGGTTGAATATGTGATTTGTGAGATTGTGACGGACACTGAGGAGACAGTGACGCTTGCAAGACAGATAGACTCTCACTAAGGTTAAAGGAAAACGTTCAGGTCAAAAATCCATATGTAGCCGCTATCATTTTCTAATTCCTTTCTCTAAACTCTCTCTATTGATGTATTTCTATTATTTCTATTCCCCTCCTATCTTCTGTAAACTTCAAATAACAAGATTCATCCCATCTGTCCCTCACAGTGAGTGATCCACTTAGTTCTCTGCTGTCCACTCCCCATAGGATGATTATGCATGTCACATCACAGCACAGGAGTTCAGTGGGGGGGCTGCATCCTCCTCTATGCTCTCTTTGCAGCAAAACCAAGAGATCAGATAAACACAGGATCTCTCACAGCACAGCAGGGATTCCTTTTTACAGAAACAAATGGAATCTAGATAAGAACAGTCAGACCTGTAGCTTTCTCCCTCGCTGTCCTGAACAGAACAGTAGCTCCAGAAAGTAAAACCACACAGCACTGAGATTAGAGAGAGGAGAAAGCTGCTGAGAAGGAGTGCATAATTACATGACAGATTATACATCAACCAGACTATTCCTGTTTGCTTATAAAGGAGAGGACTAATCCAGGAGCTCCCTGCAGGGTGTGAAGATGCTGATAACATGGAAACTACAAACGGTATAATAATGATTTTACATGTTTTTAAAAGGTCTGTGTTGGCCTAATGCATATTGATCTGTATGTATTGCAACAACTATTGTTTGCTTAATATGATGTGATTTTATGTCTGCATGCATATTGTTCAGATGTCAACAAAGTTAAAAAAAAAAAAAAAAAGGTCCTCAGTCAGAGACAGGATGTCCCTCCCCCTGCTCCCTGCATGCACATTCTAGTGTGGAGCTGAAAGCTGAAAGTCACAGCAGTTTTCTATCTCCCTCTCCAGAAACCAGATTGATCCTATTCTCATGTTGTATGCTGAATGTTATTAATTCTCAATAAATGAACATTCTCTGTTGCTTGCTGTGGACATCACGCTGATTAACGCACTGCTAACAGGTTATGGGCTCAGGAATCACAGAAGTCCCAAACCTCCAGAGCACAGAGATAGAAAGACATCAGCAAACTGAGAAGAAGTAAAGATGGCCACTACCAGCAGCTCAGCAAAGTTTACAGTGCCAAGCCTGAATAGCCAGAACTACCAATCCTGGAAATTCAAAGTGAAGATGCTGCTGATAAGAGAAGGTACGTGGAAATACACTCAGGAGCCCAGTACCACAGGACTGGCTAGAAATGGATCAGAAAGCACAGAGCACCATATCACTCAGCATAGAGGATGATCAGATCGTGCATGTGTGTAAGTGTGAATCTGCAAAGGAAATGTGGGAGCAGCTGCAGAAAGTACATAAGAGGATAAATCTAAGTAACAAACTCTATCTAATGAGAAAGCTATATCAGTCTAAGCTACACAGTGACCAGGACATGCAGGATTACATTAGAAGCACTCTAGAGACTGTAGAGCGCCTGCGGGGCATTGGGGAAGATATGAAGGACTTCCATGTAGCAGCACTACTACTTAGTGGTCTCCCAGAAAGCTATGACACACTTGTAACTGCACTAGATGCACGCCCAGATGATGAGCTTACATTGGAGTATGTCAAAGGAAAGCTTGTAGATGAATATAAGAGAAAGGCAGAAACTGTGAGCAGCAAAATATGCAACAAGGAAACTTCTTTACAAACACGGGATGAGCCCACCAGCAGAAACCATCCTAAAGAAACACGTGAATGTTTTGTATGCAAGAAGCCAGGTCATTTAAAAGCTGAATGCAGAGTCTGGAAAGCTAAAATATATCAGCTGAAGAAGCAAAACAGTAAACAAAGAGTTAAGAATGCTGTAGTTGAAAATAATGATTCTGTAAATACTGAGGGTGCATTCACATTAGTCAATGCATTTATATCAAAGCATGCGTGGTGTATAGATTCTGGTGCGACCAGTCACCTGACCAATGACAGAGACTTCTTTACTAAGCGTAACCAGAGCAAGTCAGAGAAAGTGATAATGGCGAATGGTCAGTGTATGAATTCAGAAGGCATAGGAGATGGTTATATTGATTGTAACATCTCTGCAACGCAAAGCAGAAGGATTCCTGTGAAGGATGTGCTATATGTGCCTAGTCTTGAAAGTAATCTATTATCTGTGAAAAAGCTTACAAAACAAGGGAATGAAGTTACGTTTAAGCATGATAGCTGCATCATCTTAAAGGAGGGTCACACACTAGCAAAAGGAAAAATCAAAGATGAGCTGTATCAGTTGAACTGTAAAGAGTGTGTATACACAGCTAAGCAAGAAATGCACAAGAACTGTATTCATGTATGGCACAGACGGCTTGCGCATAGAGACCCAGAAGCAATAAGAAAGTTATTTCAAGAACACTTAGCTGATGATATTACAATTGATCCATGTAACCAGACAATGAGGTGTACCAGCTGTATCAAAGGGAAAATGTCCAGAAAGGCCTTTCCTAAGAAAAGTACTACAAGAACAGAACAACCACTAGATTTAATACACACAGACATCTGTGGTCCAATGCGTATTCAGACCCCTGGAAAGAAGAGATATTTTCTTGCATTCATTGATGATAATTCAAGATACACAGTTGTCTATCTACTTCACAGCAAAAATGAAGTTCCAGAGAAACTTGAAATATATCTAGCTGAAGTATATAACAAGTTTGGGAGAATGCCAAAATTTCTACGTGCAGATAATGGGACTGAATATACTGTACAAGTAATGAGACACAGAGCATTTTAAAGAGAAATGGAATCATATTTCAGACTACTGTACCATACAACCCTGAGCAAAATGATGTAGCAGAAAGAAGGACCCGAACACTCTGTGAAAGTGGAAGGAGTATGTTATTTGATGCAAATCTGCCTACAGAATATTGGGGCGAAGCTATTATGATGGCTTGCTATCTTCAGGACAGACTACCAGGAAAAGCGACAGAGAAAACTCCATTTGAGCAATGGAATAGTGCAAAGCCAAAACTACTGCACATAAAGATTTTTGGAAGCAAAGCATTTGCACACATTCCCAAAGAAAAACGAGCTAAGTGGGAATCTCACGCTAAGGAAGGCATTCTGGTAGGTTACAGTGAAACCCACAAAGGTTATAGAATTCTACACCCAGAGACAAACAAGGTCACAATAAGCAAAGATGTAGTGATTGATGAAAATTTTGTGTCACCCAAGTTTTGTGATATTATGCCAATAGTCCAGATGAAGCAACAACAACAATCTCAGTCACAATCACAAGACAACGAAAGGGAGAATGTAGAAGTCTGGCTAGATTCTTCAACCACTGAAGAAACAACAAAAAGCCTAAGTGAACCTGAAATCAGACGATCGTCAAGATCAAACAAAGGAATACCAGCTAAACGTCTATCCTACATTGTCAAGACACTACCTGAGTCAGAGCCACAGTCATGGGATGAAATGCAAAAACTGCCTGCTCATGAAAGAACAAAGTGGATCAATGCCGCTAATGAAGAAATGAACTCGCTTCATCAACTTCAAACTTGGATACTCACTGAGTTGCCACAGGGTAAAAAGGCAATCAAGTGCAAGTGGGTATTTAAAACCAAATATGACTCTGAAGATAAAGTCCACAGATTTAAAGCGAGGTTGGTCGCAAAAGGATATTCTCAAAATATGGCGAGGACTATGATGCTACTTTTTCCCCAGTCGCCAAGCAGACAACATTTAGAGCCTAGCTGCTGTACAAAAGATGTTTGTCAGACATTTGGATATCAAGATGCGTTTTTAAATGGTGACATTGAGGAGGACTTATACATGACTCAACCTGAAGGTTATATAAAGGAAGGTGAACAGAATCTTGTTTGCAAACTACAAAAATCTCTTTATGGTCTTAAGCAATCGGCAAGAGCATGGAACACCAAAATGAACAAGGTCTTGTTGATTTAAAAGAGGTCAAGCGGATCCATGCCTATATACGAGATATACAGATCGAAAGTGGATGTATATTCTCTTATATGTGGACGATGTAATATAGTTCATCAAGAAGAAGCCGAAATTGGGAAAATTACTAAGATTTTGAACCAGCATTTTGAAACAAAAGACCTTGGAAATGTAACATATTATCTAGGAATCCATATCCAGAGAGAGGAAGATGGAAGTTTTCTTCTAAATCAAAGTGCAAAAATTAATTCAATTTTGAATCAGTTTGGAATGACAGAAGCCAAAGGTGTATCAATGCCAATGGAATCATCCTACCTGAAACTGGAAGAAGATGACCTGTTGCCTAACAATGAGAAATATCGACAGGCAGAGGGGGCACTTCTATACATATCGACTATGACTCGACCAGATATTACAACAGCAGTTGGAATATTGTGCAGATATGTGGAGAAACCGCGCCAAAAGGACTGGGATGCCGTTAAAAGAGTTCTCCGATATTTAAAAGAGACACAAAGGGTAAACTTAAAATTGTCTGCAGCAGGAAATCTAAAACTCAACGGTTATGCTGACGCAGATTGGGCTGGTGATTTGCATGATCGTAAATCCACAAGCGGATACGTATTTAAACTTGGAGAAAGTTCAATCTTCTGGTCTAGTAGAAAACAAGTATCTGTTGCTTTGTCATCCACAGAAGCTGAGTATGTGTCTGCAGCCTATGCAAGTCAGGAGATCATTTGGCTAAGACAACTGATGGAGGATTTTGGTAAACCGTTAACTCAGCCAACGGTGATATATGAGGACAAGCAAGGATGCATTAAACTTGCATGCAGTGAGAAGATCAGTGCTAGAACTAAGCACATCGGCGTCACATATCATCCTCTACGTGACTTGATAGATCGTGGCATAATTCAGTTTGTTTATTGTGAGACTAATAAGATGGTAGCTGACATTTTGACCAA
This sequence comes from Allobates femoralis, assembly GCA_033576535.1. Classification (NCBI taxonomy): domain Eukaryota; kingdom Metazoa; phylum Chordata; class Amphibia; order Anura; family Aromobatidae; genus Allobates; species Allobates femoralis. The sequence continues at coordinate 230,593,430 of JARQOC010000002.1, forward strand.
ACCATTGCCATGACCTAGGTTCCAAGAATTGAGAACCGCTATGGGACTAACAGAATAAGTAGTTGTTGAGTGGGGGTGTTGGCCTAATGCATATTGATCTGTATGTATTGCAACAACTATTGTTTGTTTAATATGATGTGATTTTATGTCTGCATTCATATTGTTCAGATGTCAACAAAGTTAAAAAAAAAAAAAAAGGTCCTCAGTTAGAGACAGGATGTCCCTCCCCCTGCTTCCTGCATGCACATTCTAGTGTGGAGCTGAAAGCTGAAAGTCACAGCAGTTTTCTCTCTCCCTCTCCAGAAACCAGATTGATCCTATTCTCATGTTGTATGCTGGATGTTGTTAATTCTCAATAAATGAACATTCTCTGTTCCTCGCTGTGGACATCACGCTGATTAACGCGCTGCTAACAGTCTGCCCAGGCCCTATTCAAGGGTAATATTAGTATCATACTGAAAAATGACCTGACAGTGTCCCTTTAATTCTAGAAGTATCCATTATAAAGTATTATAGAAAACTCGGTCTACTTAATTACATTCACAATTTGTATAGCACATATTTAATATCCACTTTGATTTCACTGGAACCTATTGAACTTTATATTTTTCTCTTGTTGTTTGTGCATAATAAATTGTTGTTGTTGTGAGTCACCACTGCGTTGCCTTTTCCTGCATTGTTCATGCTTGTAAATTGTTTTTCATTTGCTAATGAAAATGTCATGTTAATGATGCGTTTGTATTGACATTCAGGCATAAAATTACAGCAGAAAAGCCACCAGGTGCCATTGCAGGAGTGCAGCGGAAGGAGAATGGAAACATTCAATGGATTTATGACTTGCCAGTTACCTGTCGCCTTTCTGAGTAAGAGCTCATAATAAATGTGTGTTTCATAGTATGTAGAATCATAGAATGGTAGAGTTGGAAGGGACCTCCTGGGTCATCCTAGCAATCAGCTGTTATCTCTTAGTATGAACACTCATTTAGACTCTGTTCAGAGCTCTATGTTGGAGTTATCTGACAGGAGAATCTTCTGACAAATAACTTTAAAAGCTTTGACATGTTGGACTTATTAAGTCATACAGTGGGATACCCTTCATAAAGTGGAATAGGTCTGATAGTGATCTCAGCACTAAAGTATTCTAATCCTTGTAATCATGGCAGCAATTCCACTAGATAGTGTTGAAGCTAATATTTCCTTATAGAGTAGAGTTGTTGCTTTTCGATTTGCACATCTCATTGTATTGGTCATGACAGTGGTCAATGGGCGTTGAACTGGAGCAGAAGAACTGCCTATTGCCTGACGGCATCCATGGCTCTTTTGATTAGCTTACAGCATGATGTACATATAATTTTGCGTCCACTTGGCTAAACAAAAGAAGTTAAGTGGATGCTGGCAAGTATCAAGTGGTTCTCCTGCTCCTGCCCAGTATCACAGACCAATATCACACTGGGATGTGTGAATCAAGCCGCCCCAATTCTCCTTAACAGGATTCAATATTCCATCATTGATACATATGCAACAATCTCAACAATATTCATATATTCTTTAATATCTCAAAATATATTTCTTTATCTAACAAATCTTCTTATAATGCTGAACACAGTTTATCCTATCCCTAATGCTCACATTCCTCCTATGCACTTCTGCATTTTTAACCATCCATAGTTTTATTGAACAATCACTAATGGTCTTTAATTATTCTTATATTGGTGTACAGAGGTTTGAAGACCCAGTTAAAAGCCATCCTTCCAAATATCCTTGAAGCTGATCAGGAGAAATGCTGGGGTTTCGATCAGTTCTTTGCTGAAACCAACAACGTTCTAGAGAGGATGGTCATCCATGTCTTTTCCTTGCCACATGCCAAAATGCACAAGATTTACATACATCATTATAACTCGTAAGCTATGCCAAGCCAGCCAGCCATATATGAAAAGTGACCATCTATTACTGTATACAGCCCCTGTATATCTTTCCTTATCTCTTTGTGTTTTTTGTTGAAATAGATTGGCTGTATTTATGGAAACTGTGGCTGAGCAAACTGGAATTTTGCCTGACAGACAGACCTATTTCTATGAAGGCCATCTGTATCCTATCAGTCCAACTTTACAAGTTCAGCACCTTTCGAAGACAACAGAACAATATCCATTCGTTTCAATTGGTTGTGAGATTGAAAGTCCAATGGGAGTGACTTACAAAGACCGTAAGTTGAGGAGAATTGCAGAAACCACTGAATTGCCTTTCCCCCTATATAATAACACACGTTACATTAATGTTAGCAAATTGGATCTGTCAATGGTGTTGTATTTATGGGGTCTCCTACTTTCCAATCAGGTACTGTGGAAAATGATAGTTGGACATGTCAGCTAGTGATGAACTTTACTTATTTCTTCTTTCCAGCTGCATTAGATTTTCCCAAGTTTTTGCCCACTGTTGAGGTCTCTGGTGACTGTTCTGTGGCAAAAGTAAGTAATAATAATCTCTTACAATTTTCAAAGTTTATTATGATATAATAACATGAATTTGCAAAGAAATCTTATCACATGGGGAAAAGTTGTTTTAATTTGGATAATCGACCCATTAGTAGTATCATATTTAAACTTTATTAAATGCCAGCAGCTGAGTAAAATCCTAGCTTATTGGTCACAAGACTCATGAAAAGGAGAAAATGCAAATATTTTTAAAGGGTGTTTTCCAGGTGCCTACAACGGAGACAGCTAAATGTTCATTTCCTCATTATGTGGACTGTACAGAAATTTACAGACAATGAGTAACCCTATTTAATGCAAATATTCCTGGTAGTTTGGGATGTGTAAGGGTTAATTGAGAAGGTTTGGACAGAAGATTATTTCCAGAATTTAAAGGGAGTCTGATGCCCAAAATGTAGACTTCACACTATCCACATAGCCTTACAGAAGCAACAATTAAAAAAAACCTTTTGTTTTTACATCTGCTCCTCCATTGCCGCAAAAAATAACTATATTGTAATATGCAAATGTGGGTGCTCAGTGCACCCTTGGTGTAGCTAAATGTCTTGATGCATTGTTCCACCCACTAAGGCTGGGGTCACACACACAGATATTTGTGCAGATATTGTTCACAGATCTCTGGTTGCAGTGAAATCATGGACACATGGTTTCATTTTGTGGCTGTGTACAAATGGAGCAATCTGTCCATGATTTCACTGCAACCAGAGATCTGTGAACAATATCTGCCCAGATATCTGTGTGTGTGACCCCAGCCTAATATAGATAACTGCCACTGCTTTATTTTGACTAAGTGATGATTTGTCCAGAGCCATCGCTCTCGAACATACACCTGGATAATGGGATCATTTGCATCGTGCAGGAAAGAGCCCACAAAATACTCTTTCCTTATTTTTGACATTGCTTTTCCTCTACTATCACTGCATTCAGTATAGGAGAGAGAAAACAAATCACCCTCTCCTCGCTTCTGACATTGTTTGTCTCCTCTGCTGTCGCTTCACTCACGGCAGGAGAGAGCACAAAAACACTCTCTCATTGCTGATGACATTGCTATTTCCTCTGATATCACTTGTCTCCTCTGCTGTGACTGCACTCAGTGTAGGAGAGAGAAAACAAATCACCCTCTCCTCGCTTCTGACATTGTTTGTCTCCTCTGCTGTCGCTTCACTCACGGCAGGAGAGAGCACAAAAACACTCTCTCATTGCTGATGACATTGCTTTTTCCTCTGATATCACTTGTCTCCTCTGCTGTGACTGCACTTAGTGTAGGAGAGAGAAAACAAATCACTCTCTCCTCGCTTCTGACATTGTTTGTCTCCTCTACTATCAATTCATTCACTGCAGGAGAGAGTGCACAAAACACTCTCACCCCACTTTTGACATAGCGTTTACCTATGCTATCACTTTACTTGTCTCCTCTGCTATCACTGCACTCAGTGTAAGGTTGAAGACACACTGGTGTGAAACTCACACGAGTGCAATGCAAGAAAAATTCACATTGCGAGTCAAATGCGAGTCCAATCGCAGCATGTTGCGATTGTCTGCGAGTTTCATGTGAGAGGCCAATGAAAGTTTATGGGTATGAGAGAAAACAGCACCCAGACAGCACACTGTGCGAGTTTGTAACATGGGCTTGTCCATGCTGGTAAAAGTTAGAATAGACAGACAGACAGACAGACAGATAGATAGACAGACAGACAGACAGACAGACAGACAGACAGACAGACAGATAGATAGATAGATAGATAGATAGATAGATACAGTACTAAATAAGGAGCAGCACAATTTGCTGGTTATCCCGGGTGCAAAGCGACCCCAACAGTCCTTAATTGTTGCTATATACATACAAAATGTTGCAGCACTCCAATGGTAATGTTCTGATGATGTTTATTCCAGCATCTGAGGTACAATGGCAACATTTTAGGCCCAAACACCCTTAGACTAAGGGCGTTTGGGCCTGAAACGTTGCCATTGTACCTCAGATGCTGGAATAAACATCATCAGAACATCACCATTGGAGTGCTGTGACATTTTGTATATAGATAGATAGATGGATAGATAGATGTTGCAGAAAAAATAGAGCAGCACTGCCTTGTGGGCGCAAATCAACCAAGCCTTATTCCAAGCTTTCATATATAGACAAATAAAGCAGTTACATCACTCCAATTCAGATGTATCTTACCCCATTATTCCAGCCTTGGGTACAGTCCGGCTATGTTTCGGGCACACACGACATTTTTCCAGCCAGCTAGAAGATGGCCATGAGTGCCCAAAACGTAGCCTGACTGTACCCAATGCTGGAATAAAGGCGTAAGATACATCTGAATTGGAGTGCTGCAACTGCTTTATTTGTCTAGATAGATAGATAGATAGATAGATAGATAGATAGATAGATAGATAGATAGATAGATAGATTGATTGATTAGGTATATCTTGCTTAACAGTCTCCCACTGCTCCTTCCCGGGCCAATCACAGATACACTCTGTGAGAGCCGCTGTGATTGGCTGTTGTAGTCAGAATGGATTTCCTCAATCTGGACAGTGATTCTGCTTGTTTGCCTTACACATTAGTGTATGGCAACCAACCTGTCGTAATAGGGTGTTAAATAAATAAATATAAAAAAAAAATATGCGTGGTGCTTTGCAGTATTTTTAAGTCTAACCAAATGAAAGCAGACAGCTGCGAGCTGCCACCCTCAGCTGCCTAATTTTACCTTGGTTGGCAAAAAAATGCCTGGGCTCTGCCATATTTTTAATTGCCAGTCAAAGTAAAACTAGGCAGCTGAGGGCTGGTATTCTCCAAGGGGAAGTGCCCCTTGTATTAGGCCCTTCCCCACGCTAAAGAATAACAGCCCCTGAAAATGGTACACTTCTAAGAAGTGCCATTTCCAGGCTCTTTACCAGGCTCTTCCAGAGGCTCTGGTGGCGGGTGGCTTGCTGGGTAATAAGGGATTAATACTAGCTTTGTTTCAACAGCTGGAATTAAGCCCTGAGATTCTTAATGTCAGGCCAAGTTGGACCCGGTCATTAAGAATCTCCTATAAAGGGTTAAATAAAGACACCACTATGGTCAACTTAGCAATTTTAAAATCAACGCAGCTAAGTCGGAGATGATGAACATCTCTCTCACAGAGTTAGTGGTTAGTCTTCTAAAATACAATCACTCCTTCAGATGGAGGGAACACTCCCTCCAATATCTGGGAGTTGCGCTACCGCGGGACCTCTCTCAACTATACCTGATTAACTACATACCCATTATTACCTGATTAGAGGCTGATTTTTCCAGGTGGAATAAGATATCTCTGACTTGGCTGGGTAGGATAAACGCCATCAAAATGGACATCCTCCCCCGCCTGTTGTACTTCTTTCAGGCAATCCCAATCGGTCTTCCAGCCTCTTTCTTCTCCAGACTGAATACCATGCTCTTAAAATTTATTTGGCCTCATGGCAGACCACAAATAGCTATGAGTCTTTTATGCAGAGAGGTTGAATCGGGGGGCTGGGACTGCCTAACCTGTGCCTGTACCATTCTGCTGCTATAAGTAAATTTGTTCTAGATCTTTTCTGTTCTGAGAGAAGGAGGCGATGGTTTGAGGTGGAGATGTCACAGGCACCTACCAATCCCCTGGGAACAATTTGGTCTCCAGTTGGGCACATGGGTTCCGCCCTCCCACTGATAACTAGTCACTTTCAACTCTTCCTGAAACGAAATAATAGATCCCTTAGACTGACGACCATCCCGGGCCCACTGACTCCAGTATATGATAACCCCTCTTTCCAGGTTGAACCTGGCAGAAAGTCTTTTCTAAATGTTCCAAAAACCTCATACCCTATCATACTCAATTACATAACGAGTTCTCGATGCAAAACTTTATCGGAGCTATACTCCAACATCATGATATCCCCTGACTCGTGGCTCCTACACCACAGAATCAAAAGTTATATCAACTCTTTACCTCCGACCAGCATCTTCCGTACTTTGACCGAGTTTGAACGGATGTGCGTAGAGGGAAGACCCATAGATCATGTCATTTCCATACTATATTGGAATTTTTAGGAATAGTTGGTTAACATCATCCAGAGACCATCCTGGGTTTATGAGCAGATGGGACTCGGACTTGGGGAGACAGCTCACTTCGAAGGACTGGGAGAGGATATTTCTTTTTACATACAAGGCGGCGACGTCGGTGGTCTCCCAGGAGCTTAATTACAAGTGGTGGTTAGATGGTACAGGTGTCCAGCTGAGGTCAGTAGAATCTTCCAGGGGGTTTCGGACAGGTGCTGGAGATGTCTTGGACATAGAGGTTCCTATATTCATGTGTGGTGGTTCTGCAGACCTATCGCTTTATTTTGGAGAGGGGTAGAGGACATATATCAAAGAGTCACCTCCGAACGCATAAATCTCACAGCTGAATTGGCACTGTTAAACCTCTCTGACTTATCCATGTCAAAATACAAAAAGAGCCTGCTGCGTTTTTTTCTGACAGCTGCCAGACGTCTAATCGCTAGACATTGGAAGCAGCCAGTTCCCCCTGAACGCAAAGAGTTCATTGCAAAACTAAACGATACCTACAGACTGGAGGAATTGGCGAGCTTCAGCTCTCTTGACCCACGTTGTTTAGACCGTCACTGAAGACTATGGACTCCATGGATTATGTTTAGAGAAACTGGAGATTTGGATCATTGGCTGAATGACTCCCCCTAGCTATTTTAACTAAACCCTTACATGTTTCGACGTCTCAACAATTTTCCGTGATTGGAGGATGTAAGTGGAAAAGTATACGCATACAAAGGCAGTAATACCCGTTCGCCTTCCTTCAAACCTGTCTATACCTCCCCACACATCATTCCTCCCTAGTGTTCCTCCCTTCCTTTGCTTTCCCCCTTTCTTGATATGTTAAAATTACTTATTTCCCTTTATTGCTTAATACATGGATTGCCTTGACATGTGATTACCTCTTAATACAAATCAGCAATCCCGGTTGCTGTTGTATTCCTATATTTGTACGAGACATTGATATGTGATATATTTCAGACACGACCCATCATATGTAAGTTGTTCACTGTCTTTGGACTCCCTAGGCCGTACTTGGCTTTTTCACTATGAAAATTAGACTTGAAGTTATGGTTTGCAGTTTTCTGTATTTGCTCTAGAAAGTGTCTTGATTTACCTGCGATATCACTTATACCTGTATGAAATAGACTAACATGTTATGACATTTTCCTTTATTTTTCCCTTAATAAAATCTGATTTAATAAAAAAAAAGACACCACACAGAGAAAAAATTATTTATTAGAAATAAAGATACAGACAGGATTAGAGACTCCATCTGTATTGCACCATGCAGCCCTCCACGATCCTAGTCTTCTGTCTTCTCTGTTCTTTAAATAATGCAATTAGCTTAATAGGTGTCCCTGGAAGTATCAGTAGCAGACTGTTAGGCTACATTCACACGTAGCGTTCTTTTTGCGCTTTTTTTGTGCTGACGCTTTTTGCTGCGTTTTGCACCCGCGCAAAAAAGCGGCGTAAAAAAAGCTGTGCATTTACACCGTGGTTTTTTATGGGCTCACTTCTCCTCCAAAAGCGCAGGGGAGAAGTGATGTCACGCAGGGGAGGAACAATCCTCCCCTGTGTGACATGTGTGTCAGCCCCTTTTGGGTTTCGTAATGTATTGATATACACTACGAAACCCAAATTAAAGTAGTCAAAATGTGTGAAAAATAATAAAGATTGAATACTTACCCTCCGCCGGGTGTTCCGGGAGCTGGGAGAGCCACAGGTATTGACCTTCCAGCACCTGTCTAGATCGCTGATTGACCGATCGCGGTCATGTGATATGTGACGTGCTATGACGTGCATATCACATGACCGCAAGAGGCCAATTAGCGATCACAGGCCTTGGAAGAACAGTACCTATGTACCTCTCTCAGCTCCCGGTAACCTTAACATCCAGCGGAGAGGTAAGTAATCAATCTTTATTTATTTTTAACACATTTGGATTAGTTTAATTTGGGTTTCGTAGTGTATATTAATACACTGCAAAACTCAAATGGGCTGTGACAGATGTGACACAGGGGGAGAAGAACAGGATTGTTCCTCCCCTGCGTGACATCAGCGCCGGCATATTCCCACTGGAATTGCGCATCGTCTGAATGGCGATGCATAATTCCAGGGGGAATAATGGACTCCTATGGGAGAAAGCATGGATGCAGCTACGCAAAGAGTTGACATGTCAATTCTTTTTATGCCCGCACTTTCTTCCATAAAAGTGCTGCACATTTTTGCGCATTGTCTAAACGGCAAAGTGAATTTCACATTCACTTTGCCGGCAGACGGAGACACATATTGTGTATTTTTGAAAAACCGCGCAAAAAAAACGCTCAAAAATGCGCAATGTGTGAATGTACCCTTAAACCCGATATACCTATTCTATCTATTTACTCTTTTCTCAGTTAATACAGCATGAGAAAGACCATGTTAAAAACACATTGCACACTGACCACAGTCACACCACACTCGCACGACCATATGGAAAGCACTCGCATAACTGTTATGCATCAAAAATGCTCCGATTTTCATGCATGCATATGTGCCTTCACCCTAACAGAGAAAACAAATCACTCTCTCCTCGCTTCTGACATTGCTTCTCTCCACTGCTATCTCTTTACTTGTGTCATCTGCTATTACTTCATTCACAGCAGGAGAGCGCACACACATCACTCCTTCCTTCTGACGTTAGATGTCTCTTTTTACTATCACTTCACTCAGTGGAAGAGATAGCACAATATTATTTTCTTCTTGAGGCTGACATCGCTACACAGAAAACCCGATGTCTTCAGCAAGGAGAGAGTGATGTGTGTGCTCTACCGCACAGGGACAGTGAACACTTAGGCTACATTCACATCGTACATTTTTGCTCTGTTTTTGTTTGTAACTGATCAGCAAAAACAGACCAAAAACGCACAGTGTTAATGTAGCCTTAAGGTACTGTTACACGCTTCAAGGTCATTAAGATATCACCAACGATTTCATGGGCACGCGGTCGTTAGGACATCAACGAGATTGTTGATGAGATGTCACATGCCTAGATATCGTGCAAGACGCACGAATGATTCAGCGAGCAGCTATTGTTCGCACAACCCAGCGAACGAGCCTTGTTCTCTGTTGTGAATAGGGGAATTTGTTAACGACATCGTTATTGCGGTGTCACACACAACGATGCAGCAGGTTGGCCGATCAACATGTTCTCAAATCAGCGATCAATGATCCAACGATTTATCGTAGTCGTATCTCAGTGTCACACGCAACGATGTACTAACGATGTCATTTCAACTACTCCAAAACCCGTGACGTTTCAGCAATATCGTTCATGATCTCGTACCGTGTAAAGGAACCTTTAGGGTGAGGGTGCAATGAGCACATTTATTTGCATATTAAAATATAATTGTTTTTGTGACATAAAGAACTAATTTTTAATTTGGTGTGACAGGTTGCCTTTAATATCATTTAATCAGAAAGGCCCCATTACACGGCACGACATCTTTAACAACATCGCTGATATGTCATGGGTTTGGAGGTGTACCAGCGACATCGTTGCGACCTCGTTGCGTGTGACTCTGGCAAGTTGTTACGATAAATTGCTGAATCGGAGTGGACAGGTTTACCAACATATTGGAAAACCTGACGATCTCAACTCCAGCAACCTGCTGCATCGTTCTGTGTGACACCGCGATAACAATGTCGTGCACGACTTCGCCCATTCACAGCAATGAGCAGGGATAATTCCCAGGGTTGGTGAACGATCCCTGCTCACAACATCGTTGGTGAGTTGTTCACGATATCTAGACGTGTGACATCTCACCAGCGTTATTGAAATTATGCCAAAAACGACCTCGCGCCCCCGAGATCGCTGCCGACATCGTTTCAGGGTCGTGCCGTGTAACTGGGCCTTAAGTCCTAAATTTATTGTTTGGGTTAGAGCTCATTTTTTCTAAATTAGCAGTCCCAAGTCGTCAGTTTCCTTTTACTCAAAGTAAGAAATGACATCATCTTTGCAGCAGCCACTAGGGGGCTGTCACTGCATGCAGAAAGAATTGAATGAACAGTCAGAATAATATACCGTAATTCTCTCCTATAAGCAATGAATATTGGGATGAGAAAAGAAACAAGCACCAAGCCTTCCTAATATGAAGTCCAGGACCCTTTATTAATATGGATCTACTGGCCTATACTGCAGCAAGTTCTAGATTTCTACATAATCTCCCGTAATAAGACTTATTATAGTGTTGGGATATTGTGCACCCTGGGCATAACTCCTTTCAAATCTTATGTTCAGCTCTATATTGTTTTTCTTCTTTTTCTCTTTTGTATATGTTTTATTCTTGTCATGGGATTCATATATTTCAGCAATGTACAAAGTTGTATATGTAATTGAAAAGTAAAGCTTATATTAAGGATTCTGTAAGCAACATATACGATTCAACTATAAATGCTCGTATAATTGCAGAACGTGGTCAGTGCCGTTTACCAGACGTTGCGAGTGACGCAGTCGCTGTTGACATGTCAAGAATTTATATTCCGAGGGACGTATTGGCTCATGTAAGTGACAGTTTGTTTTATATATTACATATTATACTGGTGCAATGTAATAATAAAAATAATCCTATACTTTTCTGTTTTTGAAAGTTCAGTGTGATACATACATTATTTTATACAGGCCAGAGACGATTTTCTTTACGATAAGAGATCTGTAAAGAACTTACCGTACCTTTTTCCCCACATTTATGATAAAGCACAGTTTATAAGATTTATACTGAGATTATCGCACCTTAGTTCCACCTAGTGCTGCAATTCTATTATTTTACTGTATGGCTACGAGTAGAAAAGCCAGGATTTAGAGCTCTGAAACAGTAAATTAGGCCAGTTTAGATTAAGGGGGTTATAAGGCATTTAGGGCCCCATTCATTATTATGTTTGTGCTTGTTTTTTGTTGTCTGGTTTTAGCGTTTATTGCCTGTTTCCCAGTTATGCCTTTTTTAAGTGAATATTATATGTATCTGCCCGTTGTTTTTCCTTATGTTTGTCACTATGGGCAAAGTTTTCTGTTTCCGAACATTTTGGGTTGCTTTATCAATTGAATTTTTTTTTATTTTTATTTATCTATTTTTATTTTTTAAAAACTACAAATTTTATGTAAACATACCCAAGTTGTCCCTGCCCCGTAAGAACTAACTAGCATGTGGTTGCTACCTGTTCTTCCCAGCACTGATCTTTGCTGGTGAGAGCGGAGACAAGCCGCTGCTGCTGGCATTCTGAGGCTTCTGCTGAAGTCACATCTATGGAACAGCTACAAGCAGAGGCGTAACTACAATGGGTGCAGGGGTTGCGATCGTACCCGGGCCCTAAATGTCACTTTGGCCCATAGATTAGACTAATACTATTAAAGATTTGCAATAATTGGGGGCCCCATTGGAGATTTCGCATCAGGGCCCCAGGGCCTGAAGTTACGCCACTGGCTACAAGTATACTCTGTCAACAGTGCATGACTGCCAATGCCAAGCTGATCGACTGGTAGCTCCCAGCTGCCTAACTGCAGGGAGATGACTGTCAATCAGCATGACATCCAGAGTCATGCCCTGTTGACAGAGTAGAGGTAGCGCTAAAGAGAAGCTGCTGTGTTGATGTGAAGCAGCAGAATCATTGCAAGGAATGGACTGTGACTACTCTGAGTGAGCTGACGCCAAGTAAGACAGATAGTGGCGTAACTTGAAGCTCATGGGCCCCGTGATAAAGCTCCAATGAGGCCCCCAATTATTACAAATCTTTAATAGCATTAGTCTTTTTCTATGGGCCAAAAACTCTTTTGGGCCCCTTAGGTTCCAGGGCCCGAGTGCGATTGCAACCCCTGCACCTGTTCTAGTTACACCCATGCAGATTGTTATGAAAATTAAAATAGTTTTGGACAACCTCTCTAAATAATAATATCCTCTCCACCTGTATATGACTATGTAATTTCCCAAAAATATTTGGTTTAGAAATTAAACTGGGTTTACATATTACAGTCACATGGTCGTTGTTCTATCCTCATTACAAGTTATTTACCCTGGGGTGCGAGTGTGTGTAGACTGACCTTCATCCATTATAGCTCAATAAGGAGACTGTTGCATGAAGTCTGAGCATTTATTGAACATTAGCAAACGTGTTTGGAGAAACTAGGAACAATGAGATATGTGCAATCAGCACATGTATAATGCAACAGGGAAACATACATAGGCTGTGCAATATTATTATTATTATTATTTATTTATAGAGCACCATTCATACCATGGTGCTGTACATGAGAAAGGGTTGCATACAGACAAGTTACAAATATAATGAACAAAGTGACAGACTGATACAGAGGGGAGAGAGGACCCTACCCTTGCAGGCTTACATTGTACAGGGCAATGGGGAGGGAGACAGTAGGTTGGGTCTGCTAGGGTGGTGCTGGATTGCTGGTCCGGTGGTGGTGGACCGCCGGGTCCAGTGGTGTTGAGGCGGCACTGTGGTCATTACAGGTTGTAGGCTGTTCTGAAGAGATGGGTTTTCAGGTTCCGCTTGAAGGTTCTGAGTGTAGGGATAGTCGGACGTGATGAGGTGCAGAGTTCCAGAGGATGGGGGATGCTCGGGCGAAGTCTTGCAGGCGGTTAGATGAGGAACGTACAAGTGTGGAGGAGAGGAGGTGGTCTTGGGAGGATCGAAGATTACCAGTTGGATGATATCGGGAGATTAGTTCAGAGATATATGGGGGGACAGATTGTGGACGGCTTTGTAAGTCAATGTTAGGAGTTTGAATTGGATACGCTGGTGAATTGGGAGCCAGTGGAGGGATTTGCAGAGGGGAGATGTGGAGGAATAGCGAGGAGAGAGGTGGATTAGTTGGGCAGCAGAGTTAAGGACAGATCGAAGTGGTGCACGAGTGTTAGCAGGAAGGCCACAGAGTAGCAGGTTGCAGTAGTCAAGGCAGGAGATGATGAGGGCATGCATGAGTAGTTTAGCAGAGTGGGAGTTGAGGAAGGGACGGATTCTGGCAATGTTTTTGAGTTGGAGACGGCAGGAGGTGGCAAGGGCTTGGATGTGAGGTTTGAAGGACAATGCAGAGTCAAGTTTTACTCCGAGGCAATGGACTTCAGGTACAGGGCAAAGTGTGATGTCATTTATTGTGATAGATAAGTCTAGCAAGGAAGGTGTGTGAGATGGAGGAAAGAGGATGAATTCGGTTTTGTCTACATTGAGTTTTAGGAAGCGGGATCAGAAGAACATGCTTAGAACATCTACAAACAGCTTACAAAATGCAACTAACTAAATAAGGAAATTGTATAGAGCATCAGATGGTAGCAAAAACATTCTTTACCAGCAATGCGATCACAAGGGGTATAAAATGGAGAATGTTCTCCTTTATGTAGGCCATGATGATATGGACCCTTTTTACCCACAATGCACTACAAACGTAAGGGGAAAGAAAGCATGAAATACAGGAGCTAGTGATGCTAAAAAGTTCAGCCACTAGAGGGAGCTAAAGTACGCTAAACAAACTAAATAGGAATTTCAGATTTGTTGCTGTTCTGCAGTCATATTGTCATAAGTAAATGAGATTTGCAAGAAAAAGCTGAAGGACCACTGCAAGTACAGATGAAGTACCTAACTGTGTGAACTCATGATATGCTTTGCATCATTAGGATAGGTAATACTTAGCTGCATGGTAAAATACCGCCCTTTGACCTCAGCCTACACCTGCTCAGATGCATAATGCTTTAAGCCAATGTGTTTCTTTCCAATTTCCTGTTGTTCTGACTTGAGTCTTAGCAATAGTTCATAGTTGAGCCCCTGATTATCATTATCTTCTCTTTACAGTGAAAATCTGAAAGCAGAATTCCGCCAGATCAATGAGAAGAAATCGGCGGTGATGACGTACTATAACTGCATGTGCAGCCTTGAAAGCAAAAGAACGAGACTGTAAGGATGCAATGCTGTGCAGGTTACCTTCTAAAGTGTCAGAGCTGGCAGCAATATACAACAGGCCAGTACCATTGACACTACAAATGTTTTGGATATTGTAGTATATCTATCTATACTCATATCAGAAAAGCATACTGGAAACTGAATTTGAAAAATGTATATCACATTATTTAGAGGCACCATGATTTTTTTGTATTTTAATTTACTCCTATAGCAAACACATGAATAACACTGAAAGGAAAAAAACACTCTTTTGTTAAAAATGACCCGTCACCGGGTCAAAAGTAGCCAGTTTTTGCTCTTATGTTAATCCCGCTGTTCCCGAGTATGCCTGTTTTTGTTTTTTTCTTTATTAAATCTGCAATATGGTTCCAGCCATATGGGCCTTTTTTATTTTATACTACTTTTTTATAGTTTTTACTAAGGGGGCGTGGCTAACAGGGTAATAATATAGAGCAGCCCCAGGGTTGCCACCAGGGCCTGACTGAAATGACTGGTGTTGGGGGCCTGACCGCGAATGCCAGGGACCCGCCTAGGCTGGGGTACTCAGAGCTCAGGCACGGTGTCAGGGGGACGCTATCACGGGTGGCTGCACCCCAAGTCCGTGGCCGTGGGGTCGGCGACTTCTTAAAATACAGTTTCTATTAGGCTAGTTCGTGACGCCATCTGTAGTACCTGGTGAGGGATCACCAGCGCCGCCACAGTCCTCTGGAGGGCGTTGGAGTTGCAGCAAGGGTGGTATAGCTTCCTACAGGTGAAGCTGGGTCTCCAGGGCAGCGATAGCTGAAATACAAAACACTGATTGTGGCACACAGACACGACTGCAGGTTCACTCTTTCCGGGTACTTTACTGAAAACATGCATCCAATGAATACATAGTTCACAGTGCAGTAACGATGGAATTCACAGGTGACCCTTCGGGTAACTATAAACGGATGCAAGGCGGTCTGGAGGTACCCTCGGTATGCCTTAGTTAACGAACCTGTGTCCTTTTAGCCCTGCTCAGGTAAGCCTCTTCCCAGTCCCGCTGAGGTAGTATTGGAATTCCTCTCTCTCTCTCTCTCTCTCTCTCTCCCTCTCCGCTGCTTGGACCCCAACCTCTTGAAGAACCGGGTGGACTGTTCCCATGAGAGGCAGGGTGCTGTGGCTAATAAACAGGCCACAGCAACCGGTTGACGGCTATGGAGGTGAACTCCGACCGTTTCCTCGGATCCAGATTTCCTTGGTGGACTGGGAAAGCTCCCCGGAGTGTGGTCACTCCGCACTAGGGTTCCCCCTTTCTCTCTTGGGCCGAGACTCATGCGTCAGGCACTCTCTCTCAAGGTCCCTCAGGACCTCCTTTCATCTTCCCTCAGGTCTAGTCTGCAACTCGCCTGTTCTGACCTTCCGACTCTCCTAACCCTCCGCCCGGAAGAGCCCATCCCCCGATTGAGTGTGGGAGTGCTGGAATTGGGTCCCTCCTACAATCCCTGCATCCACTTACAGTTGGGATAATTACACAGTTTTTTTGGGTGTAATACCCCGGTGTTACGCCTGACCAACGGGGTGCCACACCAGGGGGAGGGGCTGTTTACCCTAAAGCAGGACCAAGCCCACTCCTCAAAGCATTGCCGGGCCCACCCACTATCTTCATTACAGCTTGACCCCCTCCCTCCGAAAGCATGGGTGCCAGGCATGCAACAATGTGTAGACTGGAGGACTTGTAGGCAAGTGCTGTGGACTCTGGGGTTGTGGGGGGAAGCCTGCTCTGCTCTGCTTACTCCCTCCTAACCTGTGCTGTAGGGCAGCATCCGAATGTAGTGAGCTCCTCAGCAGCAGATCCCTATCTCCTGCACGCGTCCGCCGCAGGTATAGTCTATTCCTGCAGACTGCAATGCAAGAGATAGGGATCTGCTGCTGAGGAGGGGCAGTGCAGCGGACTCTAGGATTGTGGGATACTCGGGACTGGGCCGGTCAGTTCTTAAGGGAATCATGGTGGCAGTGACCCGGCTCCATGAACCTGGCTGTGTAGTAAAAGGGAATATTTACAGGGGAAAGTTTATGACACCACCTGTGGTACTTAACCAGTGGTGGCCGATGCTGCAGGATATGACCACTGGGGCAGATGGTAGTGCAGCCGGTATGGTAAAGCTCCCCAGAGGTGGAGATGGGCCCCAGGGATGGTGAGGATAGTCTATAGTGGTGGTGATGGTGAGGGAGGACACTGGGCGAGGAAGAAGGAGGCAAACACAGTTCGTGCAGTTCGTTACCTTTACTTGATGATCAGTCAAGTTCACCCAGCTGGGTACTGTGCTCCTCCAAAATTCAGTCAGGTTAACTCCCAGATGATTAGGGTCACTCCACCAAGACATCATTTATAGCCTTTCCTGGTTGCTCTTCCCTGCGCTGAATACTCTCTCTCCTTCCCAGTGCCTTCATGGACAGGGTCCCGGGCTGATGGCTGCAGGCCTTGTCAGACAACTGCTTCAGCATGTCCCCTGACCCTAGTTCTCGCCACTGTCCAGGCGATTATCCACGGTTGGTGGCCACCACTCGTACAGAACCGATGGCCTCCGGTTTTACTGGCTGAGGCGTGCAGCACATCCACCAGATCGGGGCCAGTCCCATCAGGCAACCTGTCCCTCTGCCCAACTCAGATCGGGCTAGATTCGAGGCACACGGGTGGATCTCCCACTACCCGTGTCCCCTAGGACACTCTCTGTCCTGCAGTTGGCTCCGGACGCCTTCTTCAACTTTCTCTCTCTGTCTGAGCCCCTTCTACTCTCTAACATTTGCTAACCCCTCATCCTGACCAGAAGGTGGGGCTCTGCCTATCAATAGGATTCGTATAAATCCCCTGGCCCTGATTTGGGATGGTGTTGTGCGCAGTTTCGTGTCTTGGGTTTGTGACCCCTCTCACCTTGGGAACGGTGACTCCACACCTATGGAGTAGGTACAGCATCACTGTGGCGACCAGTCCGCAGGGGCACCACGGAAGCACAGAGGGGAGGCAGAGTAGTGGCACCTATGGTACAGGATATAGTGTGTGGCACATGATGGTATCTATGGTACAGGATATACAATAGTGCAGGGCACATGATGGCATATATGGTACACGATATATTGTGTGGCACATGATGTCATCTAACGTACAGGATATAATATGTGGCACATGATGGCATCTATAGTACATGCTGCAGTGTGTGCAGTGTGTGGCACATGATAGCATCTATGGTACAGAATATAGTGAGAGCACACGGGGGACAGGCACAGAGGAAAGGCAGACCACACAGGGGGAACAGGCACAGAGAGGAGGCACAGCATAGAGGGGGCACAGGCACAGCATACAGGGGGTACAGGCATAGCGCGCAGGAAAGGACAGCCACAGGGAGGTGGCACAACACACGGGGGACAGGCACAGAGAGGAGTGACACATGCACAGAGGAGGAGGAGACATTATAAGGGGAGAGACAGCGCACAGGCGGTAGAAGTCAAAAGCTGCTCTCACAATCCCTCAATGAAAGTCTGTGAACCAGAACTAGACCTGAACGAGGCTCTCAGACTTGATGTGCTCATGGTGTGTCATGGAAGTATTTGTTCCTTGTATGTGGTATTATTCAGTCAATATGTGGCAATGTGTACTCTGATAATGGTATGGCAGTATTTCTCTTGTATGTGGTATTATTCGGTCACTATGTGGTGGTAATGTGCACTCTGATCATGGTGTGGTGGTATTTCTCCTTGTATATGGTATTATTCAATCACTATGTGGTGATAATGTGCACTCTGATCATGGTGTGAAAAAACAGAGTAGAGTAGGGCCCTGCCAAGATAGTCTACCTTGTCATGGAGCAGACTTTTTGTTTGATTGATTGATTGATTGATAGTTTAATGAAAAGATTTTTTTAACAGCTATGTTTGTGTGTGATCTGGTGTTTGATGGGAACTGTTAATGTGTGATTGCTGAGGACATGGTGCAGAAGGGGAGTTTTTTCAATAGTGGGTGGTGGAACTGTGGAAGAATCGAAGGGTGGCGGTGGAGCCAGGGTGGAGGGCCACTAGTGAGGGGCCCTGAAATTCTTAGTGGCATCCCTGAGCAGCCTACAGATATGCCCCAGAGAATCCTGTGTGCAACGTTCTATTGATAAAGACCATTAAAAATTAGCATATTGAGTGCACATGTAAAATACATATTTGTTACATTTTTATAGAGTATTCATTGAAAGAAAGTAATCTTATGCCCATTTCTGTTTTACAGATACAATACTGCCTATAAAGATTCTGCAACTGATAAACCGGATCAAGAAGACTGTCAGAAACAGCTGCAGTTAGTAAGTTTTCCATTCTAGGTTATCTAGAATAGCTTTCATTTTAAAATGCAGGCCTGAAGTATAACAAGACCTATAAGTCATAAATGGCCTTAAAATGCAGTTTATTGCTACAAACACCATGAATGGTTATAGTGGTTTGTAAGAGAACCTTAATCTGTAACTCCTTAAAGCAATCTGTCACCAGATTTTTTAATGCAAATTGCATACAGATGGAAGTAAATGGGAGCTGAGCTGCAGTACCTGAAAACTATGAATCTGAAATGCCCTTGCTCTGTACACTTGTCAAGCTGCGGCATATGACGCCCAGCATATGGCGCAGCATTGGGAAGCCAATGGGGATGGTACAGAAGGAAAGCCTTAGCCATAGGGACAATGGAGAGGGGTCATCTCTTGCTACTAATCTCATGCTTGACTCTGTGCTCCTTAACGTCTCTATATAGGTCTGTTCCCCATTGTCGTGTGCAGTCCAGCGAATACACTAGTCTCACCTCTACTAAACACAACACCTAGAAAGGTCGACAGATAGTGGAAAATAGACATGAAAAGGATAGATATTCCAGAGATAAACCAGAGGAAACCAGAAGGTACCAGCTATACCCATCTGCTGACTTCCTCTAATACTTTGCTCTCTCACTAACACTTTCACCATATTTACTTATATCGTAACAGTAATTGCTCCACTTATCCTTTCCATCTTTCACTACCCCCAAACTCCACTCCCAACACAAATATTTTTCTCACTATTGCTGTTACCGCCCACCTGAACTCCTCAGCTGACCTGCTTCTCAATCTCACACCTCTCCTGCACAAACACAAAACTAGCTGGCCACACTCATTCTCTCACCTGCTTGCCCTCTCTTTGCTTCTCTTATCACCCCACATCTGCAAGAAACAGCCGCAATCTTTTAAATATAAAACTCATTCCACTGCCCCCCTCCCACCGCCCTCTCTCTCTGGAGCGCTCTGAAATGCCCATTCCATCTGTAATAAACTCCACTTCATTCACAACCTCTTTACCTCTTGCAAACTCTCCTTCCTGGGCCTCACAGAAACATGGCTGACACCTTCCGACACGGCCTCCCCTGCTTGACTGTGCTATGGCAGACTTAATTTCTCCCACACACCTCGCACTGGCAAAAAACATGGTGGAGGAGTGGGTCTTCTCCTTTCCAGTAACTGCACCCTCAACCCAATTCCTCCTCCTCCCTCCCTTATCCTCTCATTTTTTGAAGCTCACTCTGTCCGTATCTACTCTCCTTCCAACCTCCAAGTGGCTGTCATTTATCGACCCTGGGCCCAACCACTGCATTCTGTGACCAATTCTCCCTGACGAAGGTGCCAGGTGGGCACTGAAACGCGTAGGAGGAGAATAAAGAAGGCTTGGATCAAAACTTCGTCTTGGGTCTTCCTTGATGTTTCTGGCAGCGCGGACCGCAGTACACCTTTCTTCCCTGAAATTCCCAATTCTCCATCTGGCTTTTATACCTTCTCTCTGCCGACATTTCCATCATCATAATGGGCAACTTCAACATCCTCATTGATGCCAAACAGTCAAACAGCCTCCAAACTCCTGTAACTTTCTTCATCCTTTGGCCTCTCTCAATGGTCCACCACAGCCACCCACACAGACGGACATATACTAGACCTCATCTTCACCCGCCTCTGTTCCCGAACTAAACCCACAATCTCCCCTCTTTCCCTCTCTGACCACCATCTACTCACTTTCTCATCCTTGTCCTCCTCACCTGCCCCCAATGTCCATCAACTCGCACACCCTTGCAAAAACCTTACACATCTTGACACTCACACACTCTCCAACGCCATGTTACCGCTACCATCCATATCCCCACTCCACGACACAGATAATGCCACAGCTTTCCACAACTCTACACTCACATCAGCTATTGATGCAGCTGCCCCACTCGTTTATGGCAGAACATGACAAATCAACAGACATCCCTGGCACACAGACACCAGTAAAAATCTCCGGCGAGCATCTGTGGTTGCAGAGCGGTGCTGGAAGAAAACACATCGCATGAACACTACACAGCATTCAAACAAGCACTTCTCAAATTCAAGTCAGCACTCACCACCACTAAACAGAATTGGTTCATTACACTCATATCTTCTTTGTCCCACAACCTCAGGCAGTTATTCAACACATTTAACTCCTTCCTCCATCCCTCACTAACTCCTCCTACTTCTCGTAGCTCTGCAGAAGACTTTGCAACACACTTCACCAACAAGATTGAACAGATCAGACAAGTCTTTGCAACCCAACCATCACAATCCCCATGTATACCAGACCACTCCCCTCCCCCACTAACCCTCCTCCCCTCCATCACTGAAGGAGAACTTGCACACCTCCTCTCCAGATCGGACCTTACCACTCGTGCACTGGACCCCATCCCATCCCTCTTCCTCCCCAACCTCACCACCACACTTATCCCTGCCCTAACCCACTCTCTTCAATCTATCTCTAACCACTGGTACCTTTCCTTCTGCTTTCAAACATGCAACAATTACACCTATCTTAAAGAAGCCATCCTTCGACCCCACTTCTACATCCAGCTACCGGCCCATATCCCTGCTCCTGTTCGCTTCCAAACTTCTCGAAAAGCATGTCCACACTGTACTCTCATCCCACCTCTTATCCAACTCACTCTTTACCAACCTTTAATCCAGCTTCCGCCCCCACCACTCCACTGAAACTCCTCTGACCAAAATTACTAACAACACACTCGTGGCCAAAGCTAACAGACAGTTCTCAGTCCTCCTCCTTCTAGACCTGTCCTTTGCATTTGACACAGTCGACCACTGTCTCCTATTACAGATCCTCTCTTCCATTGGCATTACTGACCTTGCCCTCTCCTGGATCTCTTTCTACCTTTCCAACCGCACATTTAGCGTGTCCCACTCCCACACGACCTGCTCGCCCCATCCCCTCTCTTTTGGGGTCCCTCAACTGTCCTGGGGCCCTTCCTTTTTTCAATCTATACCCTTGGTCTGGGACAACTCATAAAGTCTCATGGGTTCCAGTATCACCTGTATGCTGATGACACTCAGATCTATCTCTCTGGCCTAGATGTCACCTCTCTCTTGTCCAGAATCCAGGAGTGTCTTTCAGCCATATCCTCCATCCTCTCCTCTTGCTTCCTAAAACTCAATGTAGACAAAACTGAACTCATCATCTTTCCTCCATCTCACACACCTTCCTTACCAGATCCATATGTCACAATAAATGACATCACACTTTGCCCTGTACCTGAAGTCTGTTGCCTCGGAGTAACCCTTGACTCTGCCATGTCCTTCAAACCGCACATCCAAGCCCTTGCCACCTCCTTCTGCCTCCAACTCAAAAATATTTCCAGAATCCGTCCCTTCCTCAACCCTCAATCTACTAAACTACTAGTGCATGCCCTCATAATCTCCCGCCTCAATTACTGCAACCTTCTCCTCTGAGGCCTCCCTGCTAACACTCTTGCACTCCTCCAATCTGTCCTTAACTCTGCTGCCGGACTAATCCACCTCTCTCCTCGCTATTCCTCCACTTCTCCCCTCTGCAAATCCCTCCACTGGCTCCCAATTCACCAACATAGCCAATTCAAACTACTAACACTGACTTACAAAGCCGTCCACAATCTGTCCCCTCATATATCTCTGAACCAGTCTCCCGATATCATCCAACTCGTAATCTTCGATCCTCCCAAGACCTCCTCCTCTCCTCCACACTTGTAAGTTCCTCATCTAACCAGCTGCAAGACTTCGCCTGAGCATGCCCCATTCTCTTAAATTCTGCACCCCAAAACATCCGACTGTCCCCCACACCCAGAGCCTTCAAGCGGAACCTGAAAACCCATCTCTTCAGAACAACCTACAGCCTGCAATTAACACAGTGGCAGCTCACCACCACTGGGCCTGGCACTCCACCATCACTGGACCTGGTGCTCCACCACCACTGGACCTGGTGCTCCACCACCACCAGAGCAGACCCAGTCTACTGTCTCTCTCCCCACTGCCCTGTAGAATGTAAACACGCAAGAGGAGGGTCCTCTCCCCCCTCAGTATCGGTCTGTCACTGTTAGTTTGTTCATTGTATTTTTAACTTTAGAACAAGTTGTGGACCTGATCCATAAGGTGTTGTATCCTTCAGGTCCCAGACTCGTCAAAGGTTTACCTAGGGTGGGAAGGACTTGTGTACACAGACCCGCGCTGCTTACATTGAGGCAATCACACAATATTCATCACAAGATTTTCCTTTTATTCCTCCTACGCGTTTCGGAGCCAGTCCCGACTCCTTCCTCAGGGAGTACTCCTATCACCAAAAAGTTCTATCTTCGTTTCATCAGACCAGAAAATCTTATTTCTCATTGTCTGGGTGTCCTTCATGTGTTTTTTTTTTTAGCAAACTCTATGCAGGCTTTCACATGTCTTGCACTGAGGAGAGGCTTTCATTGGGCCACTCTCTCATAAAGGCCCAACTGGTGGAGGGCTGCAGTGATAGTTGACTTTGTGAAACTTTCTCCCATCTCCCTACTGCATCTCTGGAACTCGGCCACAGTGATTTTGGGGTTCTTCTTTACCTCTCTCACCAAGGCTCTTCTCCCACGATTGCTCAGTTTGGCTGGACGGCTAGGTCTAGGAAGACTTCTGGTGGTCCAAACGTCTTCCATTTAAGTATTATGGAGGCCACTGTGCTCTTAGGAACCTTGAGAACTTCAGAAATTCTTTTGTAACCTTGGCCAGATCTGTGCCTTGCCACAATTTTGTCACTGAGCTCCTTGGGCAGTTCCTTTAACCTCATGATTCTCATTTGGTCTGACATGCTCTGTGAGCTGTGAGGTCTTACATAGGCAGGTGTGGGCCTTTCCAAACTAAGTCAGTTTAATTAAACACAGCCGGACTCTAATGAAGAAGTAGAACCATCTCAAGGAGGATCAAAAGCAAATGGACAGCATGTGACTTAAATATGAGTGTCTTAGGAAAGGATCTAAATACTTATGACCATGTGATATTTCAGTTTTTCTTTTTAAAGAAATTTGCAAAAATTTCTACATTTCTGTTTTTTTTTCAGTCAAGATGGGGTACAGAGTGTACATTAATGAGAAAAAAATAAACTTTTTTGAATTTACCAAATGGCTGCAATGAAACAAAGAGTGAAAAATTTAAATGGGTCTGAATACTTTCCGGACCCACTGTACATCTGTACTACAGATGTTGTACAATGAATATTGTATGTCCAACGACAAATCCTGGGACATTTCAAGGCATGAGTAGGCCAAGGAACTTCCTTGGGCATTTGGGTTGGCAAAGATGATTTTTAAATACATTATAGAATTCAAAATAATAATGTAATAATTCAATATTAAAAATGTACCTATATCTCTGTTATGCTGCAGATAAGGAACACTCTGTCCAGCTGCTCTCACAGCCCAGATAAAGATAACAAGCTGGCCTTCTTGCTTTTAGAGGTTACAAAAGACCAAGATCACATTCGTCTGGATACCAGGTAACAAACAGGAAACCACAATTACGAACCTATCTGTTGTATTGATCTGAAAACAAAACTAGGTCTGTGAGATTCATGTAAAAATATTAAGTATCTTTTAGCATAAACTTAAAAACATTTTATTTATCATAACTTTTAACTGACTATGTCAGCAGGTTTTTGTTATCCCATCTGAGAGCAGCATAATGTAATGGCAGAGATCCTAATATCAGTAATGTAGGTTTGCTGTAGTTTTAATAAAATTACAGTTTTATGTGTTGAAGATTTACCATTTCTCTGAGCTCTGTATATCCACACCTAAACCACTGATTGGCAGCTTTGTGTGTACACTTTGCATAGTCAATTAGTTGTGGGGTTGGAGTTATGCTGAGCACATATATATTTATGACTATATGGCAGCAGATTTACTATTTCACTAGTGAATCTCCTGCTGATAAAACAAGGAAAGGAAGAGAGCGGGGAGCGCACATAGAGTAGTTACTGGGGGGACACCAAGATTAATTATCTAAGAGTCCACTCACCTTTTCTGGTTGTGTAACCCACCACCAATTTGTATGATTTGGCCACTGCAGATCCCGCAGGAAGGGATACACACGTTTGAGGAATGTCTGGGAATATACTCCGCGCTGACCACAGGAATTGATGAACACACTTTATTCAACCACCACCATCGCACACTACACAAGGATCGCCAACGCGTTTCCTGGTCCCCTGACCACTTCATCAGGGCATGTATACATGCCCTGATGAAGTGGTCAGGTGACCACAAAACGCGTTGGCGATCCTTGTGTAGTGTGCGATGGTGGTGGTTGAAAAAGTGTGTTCGTCAATTCCTGTGGTCAGCGCGGAGTATATTCCCGGACATTCCTCAAACGTGTGACTACTGATAAAACAGTCATTTTATGAAAACTGTAGCAAGCAGCCTAATAAGTGACACATTCCTCGAATCAGAATCTCTGTCAGTAAATTATGTGGCTCTTAGATTAGGTGGCAACAGCATGGTGTTAGACCGGGGTGCACATAGAAATCATGGGGCCCCATAGCAGGATTTTAATTGCCCCCCCAAAAGAAAATATATGTTTGACTGGGTTACTTAGGTACATATCTCACAACTTTACAGCCATTACAAAGTAATTCTCCTATTGAAGCTCCTAGATTCCTGTTCCACTGCCCCCATAAAGCATGATGCTAAGAAAAGTGCCCCACAAAAACTGTGTGTAGACTTCCTCTACAGTACCCTACACCCACAGTATGATGATCCTACTGTAGTAACCTCAACTACCCCGACAAAATATGATCTGCAACTATGACCCCCACACAGCCCTCCATGTAGTAAAATGGACCTACATACAGAACAATGGCCCCTACACCTCTTCAAACTGTATGACGGCCCCAACACAGCCCTCAAAAATCCTTCCATAAAGTATAGAGGCTCCCTCACAGCCCTCCAAATATTATCATGCCCCCCATAGAGCCCTCCAAATATTATAATGACCTCCACATAGTCCTCCATATAATATAATGCACCATCCATAGTCCTCCATATAGTATAACTGGCTGTAGAGCCTGGCGTTGCCCTGGCTTAATGTCCATATATGGTCATAATTCCTGTAAATGGCAATATCGCCCATATATGGCAATGTCCAGTGGCGTACCATCCGTGGTCGCAGGGGTCGCAAGTGAGACCGGACCCGGAGGTACAGGGGCCTGGAGCCCGCCGACCCCTGTGACAGATGTGCCAACTTTACATGGATGTACGTCCCTGAGGACGTACATCCATGTCACTACGCGGCGCTTCTCCGGACGGTCTCCAGGCGCCTGATCAAGGCCGCCGGAGGACTGGCAGACTCTGCCGCTTTAAATTTCCCTTAGACGCTGCTGCTGCACTGTGATGGGGTCATGTGACCTCATCACAGACAGGAAGGAGCTGCTGGCGGGAGCGGTGAGGCAGAAGAGCTGCAGCTTTTGGAGAGGGAGTGTCAGTGTGTGTGTGTGTGTGTCACTGTGTGTGTGTCTGACTGTGTGTCACTGTGTGTGTGTGTGACCATATGTCTGTGGCCATGTGTGTGTGTGACTGTGTGTGAGGGTGTGTGTGTGACTGTGTGTGCGTGATTGTGTGTGACTGTGTGTGCATGATTGTGTGTGTGTGTGACTGTGTGTGTTTGACTGTGTGTGTTTGGCCATGTGTGTGACCGTATGTGTGTTTGACTGTGTGTGTTTGACCATGTGTGTGACTGTGTGTGTGCGTAATTGTGTGTGTGTGTGACTGTGTGTGTGCGTGACTGTGTGTATTTGACTGTGTGTGTGCTGTACAGGGGGCAGTGTAACTGGGTGAGGGGGCGGTATAGGTGGCAGTGTGTGTGTGGGGGGCTGTACATTGGGCAGTGTCTCTTTGTGTGTGGGGGGGCTGTACAGTGGGCAGTGTGTCTGTGTGTGGGGGGAGGGCTGTACAGAGGGTAGTGTGACAGTGTGGGGAGGATGTATGCTATATGGAGGGCTATGAGGCTGCATTATTATGTTATACTATATGAAGGGCTGTGACGCTGCATTATATTATATGAAGGGCTGAGACGCTGCATTATATTATATGAAGGGCTGTGACGCTGCATTACATTCTCTGGAGGGCTGTGACACTGCATTATATTATATGAAGGGCTGTGACGCTGCATTATATTATTTGGAGGGCTTTGACGATGCATTATATTATCTGGAGGACTGTGACGCTGCATTATATTATCTGGAGCGCTGTGACGCTGCATTATATTATATGAGGGGCTGTGATGCTGCATTAAATTATCTGGAGGGCTGTGAGATTACATTATATTATCTGGAGCGCTGTGAAACTGCATTATATTATATGAAGAACTGTGATGCTGCATTATATTATATGAAGGGCTGTGACGCTGCATTATATTATCTGGAGGGCTGCGACACTGCATTATATTATCTGGAGCGCTGTGACACTGAATTATATTATATGAAGGGCTGTGACGCTGCATTATATTATATGAAGGGCTGTGACGCTGTATTATATTATCTGGAGGGCTTTGACGATGCATTATACTATCTGGAGGGCTGTGAGATTGCATTATATTATCTGGAGAGCTATGAGGCTGTATTATATTATCTGGAGAGCTATGAGGCTGCATTATATTATCTGAAGAGCTATGAGGTTGCATTATATTATCTGGAGGACTATGATGCTTCATTATATTATTTGTAGGGCTATGAGACTGCATTATATTATCTGGAGGGCTACGTTATACTATAATAGAGGACCACATATACCAAGATAAGGACATATTCCAGGAGGAGGAGGACCATATATAGCAGGATGAGGGACATTAATACATAATGAAGGGGAGAAAGGTCAATTTGTGAGTCTTTCTAGGATTTAGAACATTACATGGGGCCCCTACATCTGACCAGTGTGGGCGCGCAGGGGAAGGGGGGGGGGTCCATGTCTAAATTTCGCACCAGCAATATCACCCATATATGCCAATGTATGTATTTGTATACGTATCATAGCCCTGCCTCTCCCAGAAGCCCACCCCTTTATAGCTTAGCCCCACCTCTCCTGGCAGCCACACCCCTTTCATAACTCCATTTCACATATAGCCCCGTCCCTTTATAGCTCCACACCTCCACATAGCCCAGCCCCTGGGACTATGTAAAGGAGGTGGGGATGTGTGGAGATGCAGGCTGTGAAGTGGGCGTATCTATGTGGAGTGGGTGTGGCTATGTAGAGTGGGCTATCATATGTGTGTATGTATCATAGTCCCACCTCCACCCAGTAACACCACCCCTTCATAGTTCTGGTGCTACACATAGCTCCATCCCTCCCTTCAGCCCACCCCTTTCATAGTGCTGCTCATGTATAACCCCACCCCTTCATATCTCCACCCTTCCACATAGTCCTGGCGTGGGGCTATGTGGAGGAGGCAGGGACATGTGGAGATGCAGGCTGCGAAGTGGGCAGGCTATCTGGAGTGGGTGTGGCTATGTGGAGCGGGTGGGGCTAATGCTGCATACACACACATATATACATACACTCAGCTTTTTATATTAGATGCGCCCCCATAGTTTTCCATATAATATAATGCTCCCTTATAGTCCTCTATATAGTATAATTCACCACTATAGCCCTCCATATATTATAATTCATCATACATATTCCTCCATATACAAAATAGTTCAAAACAACCACACACCATGTTTTCCTTCTTATATTCACTGTTATTGGTAACAGATATCTATCTGAGTATTAAATCAACAAAAATCAAATACAAGAATTAATGAGGAGATCAAGTACAATTACCACTACAGGGTGAACACTGTATGCACTACCAATTACAGACTTCAATAGATAATTTCGCAATAGTGAGAATAAAGATATAAATAATTATACATATGGGCATCAATTATACAGTTGTGCTCAAAAGTTTACATACCCCATCAGTTTTTTTGCTTTCTTGGCCTTTTTTCATAGAATATGACTGATAACACAAACATTTTTTTCCACTCATGATTAGTGGATGGGTGAAGCCATTTATTGACAATATATTGTATTTTCTCTTTTTAAATCATAATGACAACCAAAAACATCCAAATGACCCTGATCAAAAAGTTCACATACCCTGCTGATTTTGGCCAGATAACATGCACAGACGTTTACACAAATGGGTTTGAATGGCTAATAAAGGTAACAACCTCACCTGTGACCTGTTTGCCTGTAATCAGTGTGTGCGCGTAAAAACTGAGTGAGTTTCTGGGATCCAGACAGACTCTTGCATCTTTTATTCAGCCACTGATGCTTCTGGATTGTGAGTCATGGAGAAAGAAAAAAAATTGTTAACAGATCTATGGGAAAACATAGTTGAACTGTATAAAATAGGAAAGTGATACAAAAAGATATCCAAGGAATTGATAATGCCAGTCAGCAGTGTTCAAACTCTGATTAACAAATGGAAAATCAGGGGCTCTGTAAAAACCAAACCACGATCAGGTAGACAAACACAAATTTATGCCACAACTGCCAGGAAAAGTGTTCAGGATGCAAAGAAAAACCCACAAATAACATCAGTTGGAATACAGGATTCACTGAAAACTAGCAGTGTGGCTGTTTCGAGATGCAAAATAAGGAGGCATTTGAAGAAAAATGGGCTGCATGGTTGAGTTGCCAGAACAAAGCCATTACTGCAGAAATGCCACAAAGTATCTCACCTACAATACGCCAAACAGCACAGAGACAAGCCTCCAAACTTCTGGAACAAGGTAATTTGGAGTGATGAAGCCTAAATCGTACTTTTTGGCCACAACCATAAATGTTACACTTGGCGAAGTGTCAATAAGGCCTATGATGAAAGGAACACCATTCCTACTGTTAAGCACAGAGGTGGATCACTGATGATGTGGGGATGTGTGAGCTACAAAGGCACAGGAAACTTGGTCACAGTTGAAGGAAAGATGAATGCAGCACATTATAAGTAAATACTGGAGGTAAATTTGCACTCATCAGCCCAGAAGCTGCGCATGGGACGTGCTTGGAAGTACCAACATGACAACGATCCAAAATACAAGGTCAAGTCGACCTGTCATTGGCTACAGCAGAACAAAGTGAAGATTCTGGAAAGGCCATCTCAGTCTCCTGACCTCAATATCATTGAGCCACTCTGAGGAGAACTCAAGCGTGCAGTTCATGCAAGAAAGCCCAGGAATTTACAGGAACTGGAGGCTTTTCGGTCAAGAAGAATGGACAGCTTTACCATGTGAGAAAATAAAGAGCCTCATCCACAACTACCACAAAAGACTTCAAGTTGTCATTAATATTAGAGGGGGCAATACACAGTATTAAGAACAGGGGTATGTGAACTTTTGATGAGGGTCATTTGGATAGTTTTGGTTGTCATTATTATTTAAAAAGAAAAAACACAGTAGTTTGACAAGAAATGTCTTCACCCAACCACTAACCATGAGTGGAAAAAAATGTTTGCGTTATCATTCATATTTTCTTGAAAAAGGCCAAGAAAGCAAAAAATCTGCCGGGTATGTAAACTTTTGAGCGCAACTATATAATATACATAGGGTAGAAAGGCAACTACAGGTGTAATCCAATGATTACATATCCCATTGTTAAACCCTAATCTGGAAGACTTTTAGAAAATGTAGCTATTCATCCTTCCACCATCATGCTTATTCTTCTTATGCACATTCAGCCATGCAAGGAGCGACACTCTCAGTCAGTGCCTTGGTCTGTGGTGTGCCTCAATGAACGTTTTGCTATCACTTTCTCCAGCTAAATCTTCAAACTATGATTTTGTGCATTGAGCTCTAATTTATGCTGCACATGGACTTAAAAAAATAAAGTTTACAGAAAGAAGAATATACTCACCTCCACAGGTGGTTCTGACTTTAACAGAGTTTCCAGGTTGGTCTTTCAACATCCAGGCCTCTAGAGGTGACGTTATGTTCCATATGATGGAACCGATTAGAATGTTCTGATATAAGTATTGAAACTGTGCGAAAGATTGAATTACCATGGAAGGGGATTCTCTATTTTTGGGGGGGGGGGGGGGGGGGGGGTAAAAACACAGCCAGTCTACAGGGAAGTCTGACACAAGATCTGCACTATTCTGTGTGGGTCTGCCATTGTGGAGGCCTTCAGATGCTATAACAAGTGTTGACAGCATTTCTGAAGAATGTGAACTTACCCTACTGCATAACATTCTAGTAATCATATACAACATATGATAAAGCATCATACAGACACTTAAGTCCATTGAAATAATATTTGACATTGTGTGACACAAAAGGCTAATTTATCTAAAAAGATTCACAGAATTTTATATGACCAACCTATGTCGCAAATAACACAACATATAAGTACATATGAGCTATTCCGAGATGTTCTGAGAGTAAATGCAGCTGTATTATTTTTGTATCCAGCACTGATTGTATGAAGCACTGTCTCCAAAAAATGCAATTGATCTTCAAGCAATTTAAGAAGCGAAAGCATCAACCCCGTGAGTGCACCTATACAATATATATCCTATATCTTCAGAATTATGCATGTTGTAATTCTATTATAAGGCTATAAGGAAAGTCCAACAATTTCATGGGAAAACACCTTTAAGCTCCTCATAGACATTAGAGTAATGTTGGCTGTACCCACGAATATCAACAGGTTTTGTTACAGTCTAATATATATAGGGCCCCATGTGTAATTGATTGTTAGGGAAGTTACTGATCTTACATGTGCCATTTTGGACTGCCGATCCTTTTTTCCTCCTTGAGAAAAGTCACCTCCTGACATGTTTCACAATGGCTCTCTCATAGAGAACATAGGAACTCTCACTTCTTGGTATCGGAGAGACAGACGAGATGGCTCATCAACAACAAGCTCACCTTGACCTGAGCTTACTCAAAACCTGGAGTGGGACAAAGTGATTGATCCCAATACCAAACTGCCTGACGCTACCAGAAAAATCCAGGCTCAAAACCAAATTTACCAATAATGCTGCAAAATAATTCTCCTGAGAAACTCAAAGTTCCTATAGAATCTTTTTACCCAATACATCTCCTCCTCCGGGCTCATCATATTCACATTACGTACTGACATAGGTATATAGTTAGTGCCTTTAAAAAAACTTATGTATATCAAGTTTAACTGAAAAATGGGAGAGGGTATTAAATGAAGGATAGGATTCAACCATAATGTATGACCAACATGTCCCATAAAACCTCATTATTATGTCAGTGCAGCATTACTAATACATATTATAAAACATTCATCTATATTCGGACCAGATACACAAATTCACATATATATTGGTGGTATGGAAGAGCACTGCATCCCTGTTGCAATATTCCTTTTATTGTCTGTGGCTTGCAATTATACAATATAATAATAGTAATAATATAATAATATTTATTCATTTACATAGAGCTATTAATTCCATAGCACTTTACATACATCAGTAATGCTGGCCCCATTGAGGCTCACAATCTAAACATCCTATCAGTATGTCTTTGCAATCTAGGAGGAAACCCACGCAAACATGAGGAGAACATACAAACTCCTTGTAGATGTTGTCCTTGGTGTCCTTGGTGGGAATTGAAACCAGGACCTGACGAAAGCTGCAGTGCTAACCACTTGAGCCACCATGCCTGCCAATACAGCTGTTATCAAGATTCTGGGGAACAGAGACCCCAGACCAAAATGACTTCATGCCTTATTTTAATGGGGAAAACCTATGCAACAATTCCCCACGACCCACAGGTCAAAGGGAATTGAAATATAATTGAAGAAATGTAGATAGCAAAACAAGCTACCGTAATACGCGTCCTCACTGCTGGGCTTAATCGGATAGTGCTTGCAATTACAATTTTCCAGGAAGCACTGGACGACAGCACCATTTCGCACCTGTCTGGTGCTTCTACAGGTCCACACATGATGTCATCAAGCACCTCCTTAAATACAGGTGGGTGAGGGGTATCATTAAAATTATGGATATTCAAAATGAATACACAGGAATGAAAGACTAACCAAATTACTTATCATATTCAACAAAACCTGCAAGAAAAGACAAGAGAAAGAAAGAATTAGTGCTTCTGATTAAATACAACTTAAAGAAAAATATCCAAATCAATCCTATCATTCAGGCCAAATGGCACCCTGGGCTTTCATCTGCAGGATCCATCTGGATTTGGACCTGAGGGGTTTCTTATGTAAGTGTGGAAGTTGCCCTTTTTGCTGTTTTCACTTGATCTGAAATCCTATTAAAATAGGTGACAAGTGGCATAATGTGAAACAGTTTATACTCATGTAGGACCAAGTTTGTTGTCTATGTGGTCTTTTGTCACTACGGCTTTTACTACATTGGCAAAACCATCAGGCCGTGTACGTCCGCTTTAAAAAGCACTTTAAATCCATAGAATCAGGCGAAGGTTCACTACATGTAATAAAACACGTAAGAGAGTGTCATGCGGGTAACCCTCTTGTAGGACAAAGTACCGTGGGTCCCCGCTGCCACTTCAATTAATGGAGATAAAAAACCAGCCACACGGGAATGTCTGGATCAAACAGGATTCTTCTTTATTTGTCCAACATGTTTCGGAGTTATCTCCCAACTCCTTCCTCAGGGACAAATAAATAAGAATCCTGTTTGATCCAGACATTCCCGTGTGGCTGGTTTTTTATCTACATTAATTGAAGTGGCAGCACGGACCCACGGTACTTTGTCCTACAAGCTGATTGAACCACGGTGACCTGTGGAAGTACGGTCCTGCAGCAAACCACTCATAGATGAGCGATCATTACCAGTTGTGGGTTCTCACAACTGCATCAGGTGAGCAGCTCCCTCTTTACACATATTTTAGCCTTATAAAAGAAGGTATTACCCTATGTGCGCATTCTTGAATTGCTTTTAGATGCGGGTAACCCTGAGACACCATCTTTCGCTGGTCTAGAGAGGGGGTTCACCCTCTCCTCAAGGAGGAGATTTACATAAGAAACCCTTCAGGTCTGAATCCAGATGGATCCTGGAGATGAAAGCCCAGGGTGCCAGTGGCCTGAATGATAGGACTGATTTGGCTATTTTTCTTTAACTTGTATTTAATCATAAGCACTAATTCTTTCTTTCTCTTGTCTTCTCTAGCAGGTTTTGTTGAATATAATATGTAATTTTGTTAGTCTTTCATGAAAGTCGGTGCTTTCCTGACTCATGACGTCTATGTGATGTCATCAACAGATCGGGGTCCTGCAGCTCATAAGTGTGTGGGGCTGATGCAATGTCACCAGCCCTACACACAGGAGGGGACCTTAGGTGACGTCAGCAATCACTGTGATTAGCTCTTGAAACTTCCAGCTAATCACAACGATTGTCACTGTAAACCTATGAAAGGGGCTGTCACAGCCTGTTCCATGAGCTGGAGGGGACGGGCAATGCCCCCTCCAGCTCTGATTGGAGCGATATGATGCGATGATCACTCCCATCAGAGCTGCTCAACAGCCGCCCTGCACCTGCCGCCACTGGCAATCCCGCTGCCGGTAATTCCTCCTCACCTCCCCTCCTCCCGCTCCGCTCCTGATCTCCGCCCCTCTTTTTCCTCCCTTTCATTCTCCTGCCCCCCCTCCGTGCCCCATACTCCCCCTCTGCCGCCAAATGCCTACGTTCCCCGCCACCACCTCTCCCGAGCTCCTTAGCTGCTGACAGCTGAGGAGCTGCAAGACACCGGGCTGCTAGTGAGGGGAGTATGGATTGATGGGTTTATGTATGTATGGATGGATGGGTGAATGGGTGGATGGATGGATGCATGGATGGATGGGTGCATGGGTGGAGGGATGGGTGAATGGATGGATGGATGAATGGATGGGTGCATGGGTGGATGGATGAGTGCATGGGTGGATGGATGGGTGGATGCATGGGAGACTGTGACCTCAGAGACTACAACAAGGGATCAAGTGTCCACTTGTTGTAGTCCCTGGGGCCAGAGTCATGGTGCAGTGTATGGCTATGATCTGCCATATGGGGTCACTTGTGGGGGTGCTCCAATGTTTAGGCACATAGGGGCTCTCCATACGCGACATGGTGTCCGCTAACAATTTGAATGGAAAATAAGCTCAAATTGTTAGCGGACACCATGTCGCGTATGGAGAGCCTAAACATTGGAGCTCCCCCACAAGAGACCCCATTTTGGGAACTAGACCCCCCAAGAAACTTATCTAGATGCATAGTGAGTACTTTGAACCCCCAGGTGCTTCACAAATTGTTCCGTAAAAATGAAAAAGTATTTTGTTTTTCACAAAAATGTTCTTTTAGCCTCAATTTTTTCATTTTCACTTGGGCACCAGGATAAAATGGATCCTAAAATGTGTTGGGCAATTTCTCCTGAGTACACCGATACCTCATATGTGATCGTAAATCACTGTTTGGGCGCACGGCAGGGCTCGAAAGGGAAGGTGCGCCATTTGACTTTTTGAATGGAAAATTAGCTCCAAAAATCAAATGGTGCTTCTTCTCTTCTGAGCCCTGCCGTGCTCCCAAACAGTGGTTTATGACCACATATGAGGTATCGGTTTACTCAGGAGAAATTGCCCAACACATTTTAGGATCCATTTTATCCTGTTTCCCATGTGAAAATGAAAAAAATGAGGCTAAAAGAACATTTTTGCTGGAAAAATTAAAATGTGCATTTTTTTGTCTTCCACTTTGCTTTAGTTCCTGTGAAGCACCTGAAGGGTTAATAATCTTCTTGAATGTAGTTTTGAGTAGCTTGAGGGGTGCAGTTTTTGGAATGGTGTCACTTTTAGGTGTTTTCTGTCGTGTACACCCCTCAAAGGGACTTCAAATGAGATGTGGTCAATAAAAATGTTTTTATAAATTTTGCTGGAAAAATGAGAAATTGCTGATGAACTTTGAACCCTTATAACTTCCTAACAGCAAAAAAATGTTTTTCCAAAATTGTGCTGATGTAAAGTAGCCATGTGGGAAATGTTATTCATTAACTATTTTGCGTCACATAACTCTCTGGTTTAACAGAATAAAAATTAAAAATTGAAAATTGCGCAATTTTAAAAATTTTCACCAAATTGTCGATTTTTTCACAAATAAACGCAAAAATTATCGACCTAAATTTAATACGATCATGAAGCCCAATATGTCACGAAAAAACAGTCTCAGAATAGCTAGGATCCATTGAAGCATTCCAGAGTTATTACCTCATAAAGGGACACTGGTCAGAATTGCAAAAAATAGCAAGGTCAGTAAGGCGAAAATAGGCTGGGTGGTAACGGGTTAATGATGCCCCTCACCCACCTGTATTTAAGGAGGTGACATCATGTGTGGACCCAGAGAAAGCACCAGACAAGTGTGAAACGGCGCTGTCGTCCAGTGCCTTCTGCACCACCTCCCTGCCCCCTGCACAACTATGCCAATATTGTGTTACCGGTGTAAGTAAAGAAGAGAATTCCATCTGGTGAGTGCCCCTCCATTTTTTTCCTGCATATTGGTAATTGTGCTTCTCCTGATGTTGTAGAGGCGAATCTGACTAATAAAGCAGCATTAGAGAGCACACAGTTCAAGCCAGTGGTGTAACGTTGCACTGTCCTAATGAGTGGAAGTGAGTGACTGCAGGGAGAATAGAACTTCATTTTCTCCCTGTATCTTCTGCTTCACAGTATATAAGGCCCCTTTCACATCAGGGGTTTTTTGAAATTGCGGTAGATCCAGCAGACTTACCGCATCTGCCGCTTAACGGTCGCACTTGCGGCAAGCCCCATGCATTGTCTATGGGGTTTGCAGCAAGTGCGGTATAGCCGCGGTTTCAGCACTTGCGGCAGTTGCAGCCGAAAAAAAAAAACGCTGCTGACTGCGTTTTTTTTCGCGGCCGCAAGTGCCGGATTGCGGCAATACCGCACTTGCCGCAAGCCCCATAGACAATGCATGGTACCGCAAGTGGGACCGTTAGGCATCAGATGCAATAAATCTGCCATATCTGCAGCAATTTGAAAAAAACGGTGATGTGAAAGGGGTCTAAACCCTATTCACCTGCAGATTATCACTATATCTGCAAGTAAGGCTGGCTTCACACTGCGGTCAGGTCAGGTCAGGTCAGATCAGGTCAGGTTTTGTGTTCCAAAACCAGGATTGACTCAAAAAACCTAGAACAGGTGTCAATCTTTCAATTATACTTTTACTCTGTAAGTTCCTCTCCTGGTTTTGGAACACAAAACCTGACCTGATCTGACCTGACCTGACTGCAGTGTGAAGCCAGCCTAAGCGGAGTGTTTGTAGGTTCAGGTGCCCTTTAATTCAGAATGAATGATTGCGTTCCTCTTTTGTTTAAGGACTGTCATACAATGAAGAACAGATACATAAGCTGGACAAGTGAGTAACTGAGTTAAGCTTTTTGTAGACTAAAAATTACATTTTTCCTTTGTATTATCTTATTTATTCTTCTTTTTAAATCCATTGCCAGAATAAATTTAGCAAACTTAGCCAAGAAAGTCATGAACATATTTCAAGAAGATGTTGTGGAGAAATATCAAGCGACTCTGACGGGACACAGCGGCAGGATGAGGTATAATTATTATGTGATGCAAAGAATGTATTTTTTTCTGGGTAATTTTTGTGATTTTGGTGCCTATTACTGAGGGTTCCCTCTTACATGACAATGTGTTAGTAAAATTCTTATTTACCCTAACAAATGTTCTTGTTAACAACTAGTATTATCTGTATAATCTTCATTGATCACTTCAGTTTGTACTCCATGTCATCCACACTCAAGATCTCTTGGACATGGAAGCAGTTAATTGCATCTAGAGGAAACTGGGGTTCAGGTCTAGGGCAGTGGTTCCCAACCAATGGCTTGTGAATCGCTAGTGGTGACACTAGGCATATACATAATGTAAGATTAAAGAGAATCTGTAACCAGAGTTCTATCACCTAATCGAAGAGCAATACAATGTAGAGATAGAGATTCTGAATGTGCCACTTATTGGGCTGCTTGTTGTAGATTTGATACTACCGTAGTGCATCTCAATGAATTAGAATATCATCAAAAATCAATGTAATATTGCCATTGTTTCAGGGCGTTTCTTGGAGCCCTGAAACACGTTGACTAATAAATGAATATTATATTCACCCTTTATATGTCTCGTGGAAGACAGCAGCACAATTTTGAACCCTTCATCCTCCCTACTTTAATTATCTGAAATAATGACCTTTGGGTTTTCATTGGCTGTAATCCATAATCATCAACATGTACAGAAATAAACACTTAAAATAGATCACTATGGTTATAATGACTCTATATAATAGAAACATTTCACTTTATGTATTGAATTACTGAACTAAATTAACTTTTTGATGATATTCTAATTAATTCAGATGCACTAGTAATGCCTGCCTTAAAATTAACAGAAAAGCCGGGAATGTAAGGAGATTGGCAGGCTTCCTTTCCAGCAGTCACTGATTACTGACATAACCAAAGGACCGGGCCCTGCCACTCGATTCTCCCATCTTTAATTCCAATCAATCAGGCGGGAGAAGGGTGGGTTCAAAGACCGCGCTAACAATGAGCGTTTCAGAGAGCTCAGTCTCCTTCTTCAGGAAAATTACATGCTGAGCTTTCCGAAACGCGTCGGAATAAATCATGTTTCTGGCCATCCAAGTTTTGACTGTATTTCATTATTGGCAGCGTGGTCTTTTAACCCTTCCTTCTCCCGCTTGATTGATCCTATTACTGGGGACTGTGACAGATGTTGTCTACAAGCCTTCATGGTGGTTGTGACTATCTCACCACCTCTCTAGTTGAGCAACTCCACAATTTTATTAGTCATTGTCCCTCAGATATATGTGCGCCACTCTGTTTTTTTAGTATTTTGTGCTTGATATCTAATTACCGTATATATACTCGTGTATAAGCCGACCCGTGTATAAGCCGACCCCCTACTTGTGCCCCCAAAAACTGGGAAAACCTATTGACTCACGTATAAGCCTAGTGTGGACAATGCAGCAGCTACCGATACTGAAAAATTTTAAAAATTTAAATAGATACGAATAAAATGTTGAACTTTTATTTTAAATAGAAACAGTAAACTACCAATGTAGCAGACCACCGTCCTGTTATAAAGCCCCTTATCACTGGTATATAGCCCACCATCCCTGTATATAGCAGCCATAACTAGTATACAGTTGCCGCCAGCAGGGGTAATACAGGCCCCCCAGCAGGGGTAATACAGGCCCCCCCGCAGGGGTAATACAGGCCCCCAGCAGGGGTAATACAGGCCCCCCCCACAGGGGTAATACAGGCCCCCCCACAGGGGTAATACAGACCCCCCCAGCAGGGGTAATACAGGCCCCCCAACAGGGGTAATACAGGTCCCCCCACAGGGGTAATACAGGCCCCCCCACAGGGGTAATACAGGCCCCCCCAGCAGGGGTAATACAGGCCCCCCACAGGGGTAATACAGGCCCCCCCACAGGGGTAATACAGGCCCCCCCAGCAGGGGTAATACAGGCCCCCCCACAGGGGTAATACAGGCCCCCCCACAGGGGTAATACAGGCCCCCCCAGCAGGGGTAATACAGGCCCCCCCCAGCAGGGGTAATACAGGCCCCCCCACAGGGGTAATACAGGCCCCCCCAGCAGGGGTAATACAGGCCCCCCACAGGGGTAATACTGGCCCCCCACAGGGGTAATACAGGCCCCCCCAGCAGGGGTAATACAGCCCCCCACAGGGGTAATACAGGCCCCCCCAGCAGGGGTAATACAGCCCCAGCAGGGGTAATCTCACCCCCTCGGTCTGCAGGCACCCGGGTCCTCCAGCTGCTCCGTCTGCGTGAGCGTCTTCTAATACCGGCGTCTTTCCCGCACTTCCTGTTTGAACGTGATCATGTGACCGCGGTCACATGATCGCATTCAAACAGGAAGAGCGTGGGAGGACGCCGGTATTAGAAGCCGCGCACGCAGACGGAGCAGATGGAGGATCCGGGTACCTGCAGACCGAGGGGGTGAGATTACCCTGCTGGGGGGCCTCTGTATACATGGGGGGGGCGGGGAGGCAGCGGGGGAGGCTATATTGTGCAGGGGAGCAGCAATGTACTATGCGCTGCTCCCCATGCATAATTAATCAGCGGCACCACGTGACGTGCCGCTCATTCTGCAGCCTCCCGCCACCTCCTCCTGCCTCCTGCAGTGCCCGGAGACAGCCCCCACCGGTGTACACAGTATATGACTCGTGTATAAGCCGAGGGGGGACTTTTCAGCCCAATTTTTGGGCTGAAAAAGTCGGCTTATACACGAGTATATACGGTACAAGGTAAAGTTACTAAAGTATTACAGAGGAGTTATTGATTTTCAAATTTATTCATATTGAAAACTTTTAAGTCATGAAATAATTTCTCTCCTATGAGGCTTATAGCCTTCTTGACTGTGGGAAACTGATAAAGAAATTCCTTTATGAAATAAGTCATGAAAAATAGTTATATTTGTTTTTATCCCAGGACAATCACTGAAATTCAGAACCATTTAGGACTCGTGAATGGATATATGGCAGCCTGTGTTCAAGACCTCCGGAGCTATGAAGAATCGGTGAACAATGTACAGTAACTATAGTTATTCATTTGTCTTATTGGGTTATTATTTCATCAGTACTAAACATATGAAGTTGGTCGTATATATAAAAGTTGGACATTGATTATGACGTAAATCTTGGATTTAGTGGGTACTCCGTTCATTCCTCGTGATTCAGTAGAATTCTGGTTAGATCGGTAGTGAACTGAAAAGTGGATGACTAGTTTGTGCAGCTTGGTGCTAAAGTTAAAAAGTATACATTTTCTATATTTTTGCAGAGTATAGACAGATTAGC
This sequence comes from Allobates femoralis, assembly GCA_033576535.1. Taxonomy (NCBI): domain Eukaryota; kingdom Metazoa; phylum Chordata; class Amphibia; order Anura; family Aromobatidae; genus Allobates; species Allobates femoralis. The sequence continues at coordinate 230,634,104 of JARQOC010000002.1, forward strand.
GCAAAGACTTCAACAGACCAGTTTATTACAACCAAATCATGGCCCTGGTTTCTCATATGGTGGTCCGGCCCCCCAGGAGCTAACACTAAGGTGAGTTAGTCCCATGGGCACTTCATAGTGGGAACTGATGAGCTTTTGAGGCTTATATTAGCAATATTTTGTATTCGGGCTCAAATAGGTTTTTGCAATCTTACCCTAAAGCTTCTATAATTAATTTGGGCATTTTGGAAATTCACATTGGGCAAAACTGTATGTCATTTTGTTTGGTTCAATGGGACAGTTTGTATCATGACTCTATCAATAGTGTAGGGACAAGATCTGATAACTTGCACTGGTAAAGATTAATAGAGAAACCAGCACTGTAGTTTTGATAAATTCACTTTTTTCATTAGCAGCAGATTATTGTTAGATGACTAGTAAATGTGCTGTTGTGAATAACCCCACCTCCACCACTGATTGGAAAGTCTCTGTCTATGCACAGGTCTGGGTGCTGCTATACACAGCTCAGCATTCAGGGAACTGATACATTTGCAGTAGATTAAACTTTATTTAACCTGCAAAATCCAGTAAAGAAAGTGACACATTACTGGAATTGGGTCTGCTGCCTGTACATAATACATCTCCCAAATAGGGTAGTGAGACCCTGGTGACATGCAAAAGGCTGTTTTGCTTTCCCTATTGGAGACTATAGGTATCCAGAATTGTATCTTTACTTTCACGTCTATGTCAGACCTTGGAACTTAGTATTAAAAAAAGATCTCCAAGGTACACTAAAGAATTAATCACCACTGCATTCTTATATTTTTTAAATATAAAAGAAAAATGGGTGATCAACAGCTGACATTACTTTAGGTGAAAATTAAATAATAAATGTATAGACATAAATACGGTTTACATTATATGGGTGGAAATGGGGAGAATATTCATAGGACTGAATAAATAGTACATAATTAGTCTAATACTCATCTGATTTCCATGGACAGGAACAAACTTATTTATTCCTAATATTATCTTTGTGATTTTTAATTGCTGGCTCTAAAATTAATTTCTTGACATTATTTCTGAACCATACACATCACTCAAGTTTGGTAACAGTCTTACTTTCTTTAATACATAATTAGTTTTTGATGATGTTGGTGTGTATCCTTCCTAATGGTGATCCTAACTTGTGAAACCTTTGTGTCTATTCTAAGGATGCTTAAACTGCGAGACCAAATGAAGATTGTCTCTTGTGAACTAGAAAAAAACAACACTATTATAGAAAGGTAACGTTGTGCTTCTCTTCAACTGATTTTGTCAGGTTAATATTGTTTGTGATTCCAATTTACATTATTTTCTTACAGAATGCATACATTCATGGCCGAAAATGTTAGCTCCCTAGAAATTGTTCCAGAAAATTAAGTGTTTCTCTAAGAAATTTATTGCAATTACACTTGTTTTGTCATATATTGGAATGAAACAAAATGCAGAGAAAAAAAGGCTAATTAGACATAATTACATACAAAACCCTAAAAACGAGCAGGACAAAATTGATGGCACTTTTCCAAAACAGTGGGCAAACAACTTTGTTTCAAGCATGTGATACTTGTGCAAACTCACTTGTGGCAAGTAACAGCTGTGGGCAATATGAAGATCACACCTGAAATCAGATGTAAAGGGGAGAAGATTTCTTAATCTTTGCATTGTGCTACACTAGGCATGGAGAATAGAAAGAGGAATTGTGAACTGTTTGAGGACTCGAGAACCAAACTTGTTGAAAAATACCAACAATCTCAAGGTTAAAAGTCCATCAAGATAATCAAGAAGTTAATCACCTGTGGCACTGTAGCTAATCTCCCTGGACGTGTACAGCAGAGAAAAAAATATGAAGGGTTGCAACGTAGGATAGTCCAGATAGTAAATAATCAGCTTCAATCAGGTTACAAAGAAATTCAAGCTGTCCTGCAGGCTCAGTGTGAATCAGTGTCAGCACAAACTATCTGTCAAGATTTGAATTAAATAAAATACTATGGCAGGAGAAAGAGGAGGACCCCACTGCTGACACACAGACATAAAAAAGCAGTTTTCCAAAATGTATGTAAACCAAAATCCTTCTGGGAAAGCATCATGTGAATAGATGAGACCAAGATAGATCTTTTAAGAAAAGCACATTATTCTGCTGTTTACCAAAAATGCAATCAGGCCTACAAAGAAAAGAATCCGATACCTACAGTCAAGTATGGTGGAAACTCAAAGATGTTTTTTTTTTGCTGCCTTTGGCTTCAATTGCCTTGATTGTGTGAAACACATAATGAAATCTGAAGATTACGAAAGGATTTTGGGTCGCAAGTTAGTGCCCTGTGTCAGAGAGCTGGATTTGCATCCTAGGTCTTCCAGCAGGACAATGACCTCAAACATACTTGAAGGAGCACCTAGAAATGGATGGAAATAAAGTGCTGGAGAGTTCTGAAGTAGCCAACAATGAGTCTGAATCTAAATTCATCGAATACCTGTGGAGAGATCTTACAATTGCTGTTAGGAGAAGGCATCCTCCAAATATGAGAGACCTGGAGCAGTTTACAAAAGAAGAGTGGTCCAAAATTCCAGTAGAGAGGTGAAGAAGCTTGTTGATGATTATAGAAATTGATTGATTGCAGTTATTTATTCCAGAGGCCTGCAACCAAATATTAAGCTAGGGTATACACAATTTGTTTTTGGCCCATTTTGTAGGTTTTGTGTGAAATAATCCAATGTGCCTTTTTTCTGTCTTTGTTTGCTCCAATACACACAAAAAAATAAACGTGTATGACAAAACATGAAATTGCAATAATTTTCTTGGAGAAATACTTCATTTTCTGGAACAATTTCAAGGATGCCAACACTTTCATTTATATAAAGGAAGACTATTACCCCTAAAATTAATATTCAATTATCCATACAGTAATATAGAGGACTTTGTATAAAAATCATACTATACCTGTTGTTTTTCTCAGGCACGTGACTATCTTTAATTGTCATGTAAATGAGGGGGCTTCAGTGCACTGTTGGGGTAGTCAAGAGTTCATTACATAGCTATGTCACCTCATTTTTCATGTTGAGAGCCTTTCCCTGCTTCCAATTGACAGCATGCACTTCTGACAGCTAGCAGAGTTTGAACTTAGCCCACTTTGTATGCAATGTAGAGAGATTCACTCCACCATATGGAATGCACTGGGCATTGTAGTGTAGTATGGCAGCGACACAGACCCCAAACAGCCCATATACAGGGAACATAAGGCTTTTATTTCCAGCCACCTGGATACTACACATTACCTCATATGATAGATACATTACAGACTTGCCTGCATGAACACTAACTAATACAGCATACCTCTGTCTGACGCTACCTGGAGTGCGTATGGGACTAATTCTCTGGCCTTTGACCTCCAGCCTGCACCACTATGCCCACAAACAGCAGGCACACAGCCCTTCATTCTTTCTCTGTCAGTCAAACAATATGCCAAATAAACACCCACATTATATGCTGAGACACACCCCATTGGTGGGGGGTGTATGTGGACAACCAGACATGCTCATCTCCCCAGAAGCCTGCAAACCTGGGCCTTGTAATTTTTTAATCATTCTCATGGCACTACAGATACCAGAGTAACCAGTCACCATCTTACAGTTTTCATATTGACTTTATGAGCCTGGTCTTACACACAATGTCAGTTTTGGTGTACACACAGTGTGGGCAGGTGCATTCTTCTCCCTAGCTCCTCTCTATAGATGCCACTCAACAACACTAACACAATCGGAAATGTAGTAAACAGTGTATGCAAATAGAAGGCAAGGAGGAATGCATGCCAGCACTAACTATGCATGTGCACACACACAGGCTCAGTTCAGATAGTGCTCATTTTGAAAAGCAAGTAATGTCAGTCAGAAGAGTGGGAACGCCCTCAACATGCAAAATGAAGCGTTCTTTCCATGTACAGAACTCTTGGCTTCACCAAGTCCCCTATATCACTGTGTAGATAATTAAATGTTGATTTTTGGGGTGATAGACTCCAGTTAACTCAGCCGTTCATGGTGTAAAGGTAATACAACTAAATGCAGCTCATCACTAGAGTAGACTGCTTTATTATCATCACATATATAACAAAGGACCAATGTGATTCCACCGACTTTCAAAGGCTGGAACCAACTCCAACTATGGATTCTTAGCAAAGGCTACATAACATACCATCCTAGAGCCCTTAAAGGTTAGGTGTTAAAATGGTTTAAACCCATTTTTATCTCTAAAACATATATCTTTAAGGAATAATGTTTAGAAATTACGTGTATATGGTAAAAAATATGTCCATTTTTCCTTCCATGTTGCTTTAGTTCCTGTGAAACACCTGAAGGGTTAATAATCTTCCTGAATGTAGTTTTGAGTAGCTTGAGGGGTTTAGGTTTCGGAATGGTGTCACTTTTGGGTGTTTTCTGTCATGTACGCCCCTCAAAGGGACTTCAAATGTGATGTGGTCACTAAAAAAAATGGTTTTGTAAATTTTGCTGGAAAAATGAGAAATTGCTGATGAACTTTGAACCCTTATAACTTCCCACCCCAAAATTTGTTTTTTTCCAAAATTGTGCTGATGTAAAGTAGACATGTGGAAAATGTTATTTATTAACTATTTTGTGGCACATAACTCTCTGGTTTAGTAGAATAAAAATAGAAAATTTGAAAATTGCAAAGTTTTCAAAATATTTGCCAAATTTTTTACTTTTTCACAAATAAACACAAAAATTATCCACCTAAATTTACTACTAACATGAAGCCCAATATGTCATGAAAAAGCTATCTCAGAATCGCTAGGATCTGTTGAAGCGTTCCAGAGTTATTACCTCATAAAGGGACACTGGTCAGAATTGACAAAAATGCCAAGGTCTTTAGGGTCAAAATAGGCTGTGTCCTGAAGGGGTTAAAGGAACACCTTGTTACATTGTGTTATGCGATGGCATTAAGGGGTGGTGCGAGATACATGAGTTTTAGAAACAGCAAATAGGGAACCTACCTCTCTTTGCACCTGCACTTCTCCTTACATAGGGTATAAGTGTTATTTGATCTTAGACTGAACTCTTCTTTGGAGCAATGTGTGTGATTTTTAATTGTTGATTCAGGATATTTTTTATTTATGATGGGCCTAAAACGGGCTCTGAGCAGTCACCGACTGTTTCTGTCAGCAATTTAGCTGCACAACATCAACAGAGCATCCCTTTCTCTTCAGTTCTGCTCTGTCAATGGGTTGTGACTGATGAAATCATGCTGATTGATACATGGCTCCAGTGGCAGACCTTGAGCCCGGAGGGCCCTGGTGCAGCAGCTGCCTGCTGGTGAGGTGCGGGGGTGAAGGGGGGGTGCTAGTAAGATGTCGGCGAGCCGCCCAATGCAGTCCTGGGAGCCGGGGCGGCAGAGAAGAGGAGGGGCGGGATCGGCCGAGGAAGCTTCCCTCAGTTAGCCTCCTCTCCTCTGACACAGGGTCACGGGGGTCGGCTGGAGGCCCACCTGCAGGCTTGAGGGACCCTCTAGCTGGTCGGGGCCCTGGTGCAGCTGAACCAGCTGAACCATGGTAGGTCCACCCATGCATGGCTCCAACAGTTAGGCAGCAGGGAGGCCGCTGTGAATCAGCATGACAGCAGTAACGCCCAATCAACAGAGCAGAGCAGAAGAGAAGTTACTGCTCCGTGATGTTAGCAGAGGTTGTTGAGTCACAGGTAGGAGCAGTCTGTGACCATTCTTTTTCGGCAGACATCTGCTCGGGCATAGCAGAGAGGTACTTAGCAACTACTTGTCTTTTAGTTCTTAGGCCAATAGTAGAAAATTTAAATTAAAAATTCACAGATAATACCTTTAAATATCTATTGTTAGTATAAAAATTACATTTTGCCCATCTTTGTCTTTCTCAGGTTGAATGTATCCTGATCTTCTAGGACTAGAGCATGGGACGACAATGGATGTGCAGTGTTTGTCTTCACTGTAACCCGGCAACTTTACAAATTTGTTAGAACATATCTAACAAAAGCAGAAAATGTGTTTTCATTCCATTTTCTTCATTTACTTGAAAATAAAGGAAGAGATCTACAGCTGTCTGAAACTGAAGAATGCACAGACTTATCCTAGGAGATGACATTTATGAGCTCTTGCTGTTTCTAGTGAGATAAACCCCATTTCTTGGATTGAGTTCAGTTTTAGGAACTATGTTTTGGGGAAAGCTGATATGTTACTGTATGTCGTTTTTATTTCTTAACCATAGTGCTTGTTCTCTTTGTTTTTTAATTGTAAGTGTTGACATCCTAATAATATAACTGTGTGTTTTTAGCAAAAACATTAATATAAAGGGGGACCCCACAGCCAAACTTAGTTACAGAAATTGAAACACCACAGGTCCATCAATGAAAAACTGTGGATACAAAAAGCACAATAGGGACATACTCCAATAAATAGAAAAGGTGTGGACAGAGTTAACTGTGCAACCTTGCGTGGTTGAGATCCACAAACAGTTTCAAAAGCCTAAACAGCTGCCATAGGATCCATGTTCACCAGGACAGACGAGTATGCAGGAACGGGATCAAGGAAGTGGAGAAAACCTGCGCTGCTTTGCAAAAAATAAAGCCCAAACTAATGTCTGATAAATTAAAGGTGGTTTATTCAACGTGTTGTAAAGTGTTTCTCCACTTTTCCATGAGGAAATCCAATCCAACCAAAAGATTGTTGAATTTCCTGGTGAGAAAGTGGGGAAACGCGTCGAATAAACCACCTTTCATTTATCGAATGTCAATTTGGACTTTAATTTTTGCACAGCAGCCCGTGTTTTTTCCACTACCTTGATCCAGTACCTACATACAGGTCCATCAATATCATCCTTTCTTGACCACTTATAGCTGATCCATAACTAGATTGTTTATAAACCACCATGCCATTTGTTGGATACATCACTTTGTTGTCAGCCCTGGTCCATCCAACACCAATGGAGAAGCAAGGGAGGGCTAGGGTCAGAATTGCCACAGCGCCCCCCCATTCTTCTGCAGATGTTGCGTTGGATATTAAGAAAATGGGCACATTCTCAAAGCTTGAGCGGTGGCAAAGAAAAGGCCATAAGGCATAGTGGTTGTACATTAGAAATGTATCGTCACATCTAATGTGGAGGTGGTGGGTGATGCCTCACTCGTCACTTTCCACTGACTTTTAGTAGGTGTTATAAAGAGTTCAATAAAATATATGGGAGACCAGAAGGTGCAAATAGAACCAAATTCAGACCAATCAGACTTTTATTAATGAGAGACTGTCCTAAAAAGAATATTTGTACCTCATTTTCCATTTATTTATTATATACATCATGTACTTTTTAACAATTGTGCTCTCCAGGAATCATTCCCCCCATTTGATTTGTTTCTTCGATTATCTTTCTATCCTTATTTTTAATGTTAATTTGACAAATAATTGTCACTTTTTTTGTTTGTTTTATATAATAAACTATGTCATTTTTATGTTGGATCTAAAGGTTTATTATATACTAGCTGTGAGCCCGATGCAAATGCATCGGGATTCTAGAACGTGCATTAATTTGATTATAGTAGTTATAGCTGTTAGCCTGATGCAAATGCATCGGGTATCTAAAATATGTTTATTGTTTTTTTAAACATTTTTAAATAATAATCGCATCATCAATAGCAATAATATAAGCCATAGCATTATTATTAGCAGTAATAGCAGTATTAATAGCATTATTAGCAGTATTATGAGCATTAATAACAGTATTAATAGCATTAATAGCATTATTATTAGCATTAATAGCATTATTAAAAGCATTATTAGCATTAATAATAGCATTAATAACATTATTAATAGCATTAATAGCATTATTATTAACATTAATAGCATTAATAATAGCATTATTAGCATTAATAATAGCATTAATAACATTATTAATAGCATTAATAGCATTATTATTAGCATTAATAGCATTAATAATAACATTATTAGCATTAATAACATTATTAATAGCATTAATAGTATTATTATTAGCATTAATAGCATTAATAATAGCATTATTAGCATTAATAATAGGATTAATAACATTATTAATAGCATTAATAGCATTATTATTAGCATTAATAATAGCATTATAGCATTAATAATAGCATTAATAACATTATTAATAGCATTAATAGCATTATTATTAGCATTAATAGCAATATTAATAGCATTAATAGGATAAATATTAGCATTAATAGCATTATTAATAGCATTAATAGCATTATTATTAGCATTAATAGCATTAATAATAGCATTAATAGCATTAATAATAGCATTAATAACATTATTAATAGCATTAATAGCATTATTATTAGCATTAATAGCATTAATAATGCAATTAATAGGATAAATATTAGCATTAATAGCATAATTAATAGCATTAATAGCATTATTAATAGCATTAATAGCATTATTATTAGCATTAATAGCATTAATAGGATAAATATTAGCATTAATAGCATTAATAGCATTATTAATAGCATTATTATTGCATTAATAGCATTAATAATAGCATTATTAGCATTAATAATAGCATTAATAGCATAATTAATAGCATTAATAGCATTATTAATAGCATTAATAGCATTAATAGGATAAATATTAGCATTAATAGCATTATTAATAGCATTAATAATACCATTAATAGGATAAATATTAGCATTAATAGCATTAATAGCATTATTAATAGCATTAATAGCATTATTATTAGCATTAATAGCATTAATAATAGCATTATTAGCATTAATAATAGCATTAATAACATTATTAATAGCATTAATAGCATTATTATTAGCATTAATAGCATTAATAGCATTATTATTCGCATTAATAGCATTAATAATACCATTAATAGGATAAATATTAGCATTAATAGCATTAAGCATAAATAATAGCATTAATAGCATTATTAATAGCATTAATAGCATTATTATTAGCATAAATAGCATTAATAATAGCATTATTAGCATTAATAATAGCATTAATAACATTATTAATAGCATTAATAGCATTATTATTAGCATTAATAGCATTAATAATAGCATTATTAGCATTAATAATAGCATTAATAACATTATTAATAGCATTAATAGCATTATTATTAGCATTAATAGCAATATTAATAGCATTAATAGGATAAATATTAGCATTGATAGCATTAATAGCATAATTAATAGCATTAATAGCATTATTAATAGCATTAATAGCATTATTATTAGCATTAATAGCATTAATAGGATAAATATTAGCATTAATAGCATTAATAGCATTATTAATAGCATTATTATTGGCATTAATAGCATTAATAATAGCATTATTAGCATTAATAATAGCATTAATAACATTATTAATAGCATTAATAGCATTATTATTAGCATTAATAGCATTAATAGCATTATTATTAGCATTAATAGCATTAATAATACCATGAATAGGATAAATATTAGCATTAATAGCAATGGTAGCTTAATTAATAGCATTAATAGCATTATTAATAGCATTAATAGCATTAATAGGATAAATATTAGCATTAATATCATTATTAATAGCATTAATAATACCATTAATAGGATAAATATTAGCATTAATAGCATAATTAATAGCATTAATAGCATTATTAATAGCATTAATAGCATTATTATTAGCATTAATAGCATTAATAATAGCATTATTAGCATTAATAATAGCATTAATAACATTATTAATAGCATTAATAGCATTATTATTAGCATTAATAGCATTAATAGCATTATTATTAGCATTAATAGCATTAATAATACCATTAATAGATAAATATTAGCATTAATAGCATTAATAGCATAAATAATAGCATTAATAGCATTATTAATAGCATTAATAGCATTATTAGCATAATAGCATTAATAATAGCATTATTAGCATTAATAATAGCATTAATAACATTATTAATAGCATTAATAGCATTATTATTAGCATTAATAGCATTAATAATAGCATTATTAGCATTAATAATAGCATTAATAACATTATTAATAGCATTAATAGCATTATTATGAGCATTAATAGCATTAATAGTATTATTAATAGCATGAATAGCATTATTAATAGCATTAATAGGATTAATAAGCATTATTAATAGCATTATTAATAGCATTAATAGCATAAATATATAGAATTAATAGCATAAAAAATAGCATTAATAGCATTAGTATTAGCATAAAGAGCATTAATAGCAATATTAATAGCATGAATAGCATTATTAATTAGCATTAATAGCATTAATAGATAAATAATTAGCATTATAATAGCATTAATAGCATAATTAATAGCATTAATAGCAATCATTAATAGCATTAATAGCATTAATTATTAGCATTAATAGCATTATATAATAGCATTATTAGCATTAATAATAGCATTAATAACATTATTAATAGCATTAATAGCATTATTATTAGCATTAATAGCATTAATAGCATTATTATTAGCATTAATAGCATTAATAATACCATTAATAGGATAAATATTAGCATTAATAGCATTAATAGCATAAATAATAGCATTAATAGCATTATTAATAGCATTAATAGCATTATTATTAGGATAAATAGCATTAATAATAGCATTATTAGCATTAATAATAGCATTAATAACATTATTAATAGCATTAATAGCATTATTATTAGCATTAATAGCATTAATAATAGGATTAATAGCATTAATAATAGCATTAATAACATTATATATTAGCATTAATAGCATAATTATTAGCATTAATAGCATTATTATTAGCAGTAATATCATTATTATTAGATTTTTTTTTTTACCATTAATAGGATAAATATTAGCATTAATAGCATTAATAGCATTAATAGCATTATTATTAGCATTAATAGCATTAATAGCATTATTATTAGCATTAATAGCATTAATAATACCATTAATAGGATAAATATTAGCATTAATAGCATAAATAATAGCATAAATAATAGCATTAATAGCATTATTAATAGCATTAATAGCATTATTATTAGGATAAATAGCATAATATAATAGCATTAATAGCATTATTAATAGCATTAATAGCATTATTATTAGGATAAATAGCATTAAATAATAGCATTATTAGCATTAATAATAGCATTAATAACATTATTAATAGCATTAATAGCATTATTATTAGCATTAATAGCATTAATAATAGCATTATTAGCATTAATAATAGCATTAATAACATTATTAATAGCATTAATAGCATTATTATTAGCATTAATAGCAATATTAATAGCATTAATAGGATAAATATTAGCATTAATAGCATTAATAGCATAATTAATAGCATTAATAGCATTATTAATAGCATTAATAGCATTATTATTAGCATTAATAGCATTAATAATAGCATTAATAACATTATTAATAGCATTAATAGCATTATTAATAGCATTAATAGCATTAATAATGCAATTAATAGGATAAATATTAGCATTGATAGCATTAATAGCATAATTAATAGCATTAATAGCATTATTAATAGCATTAATAGCATTATTATTAGCATTAATAGCATTAATAGGATAAATATTAGCATTAATAGCATTAATAGCATTATTAATAGCATTATTATTGGCATTAATAGCATTAATAATAGCATTATTAGCATTAATAATAGCATTAATAACATTATTAATAGCATTAATAGCATTATTATTAGCATTAATAGCATTAATAGCATTATTATTAGCATTAATAGCATTAATAATACCATGAATAGGATAAATATTAGCATTAATAGCAATGGTAGCTTAATTAATAGCATTAATAGCATTATTAATAGCATTAATAGCATTAATAGGATAAATATTAGCATTAATAGCATTATTAATAGCATTAATAATACCATTAATAGGATAAATATTAGCATTAATAGCATAATTAATAGCATTAATAGCATTATTAATAGCATTAATAGCATTATTATTAGCATTAATAGCATTAATAATAGCATTATTAGCATTAATAATAGCATTAATAACATTATTAATAGCATTAATAGCATTATTATTAGCATTAATAGCATTAATAGCATTATTATTAGCATTAATAGCATTAATAATACCATTAATAGGATAAATATTAGCATTAATAGCATTAATAGCATAAATAATAGCATTAATAGCATTATTAATAGCAATAATAGCATTATTATTAGCATAAATAGCATTAATAATAGCATTATTAGCATTATTAATAGCATTAATAACATTATTAATAGCATTAATAGCATTATTATTAGCATTAATAGCATTAATAATAGCATTATTAGCATTAATAATAGCATTAATAACATTATTAATAGCATTCATAGCATTATTATTAGCATTAATAGCATATTAATAGCATTAATAGGATAAATATTAGCATTAATAGCATTAATAGCATAATTAATAGCATTAATAGCATTAATTAATAGCATTAATAGCATTATTATTAGCATTAATAGCATTAATAATAGCATTAATAACATTATATAATAGCATTAATAGCATTATTAATAGCATTAATAGCATTATTGATTAGCATTAATAGCATTAATAATGCCATTAATAGATATATTAGCATTTGATAGCATTAATAGCATAATTAATAGCATTAATACATTATTAATAGCATTAATAGCATTATTATTATAGCAATTAATAGCATTAATAGGATAAATATTAGCATTAATAGCATTAATAGCATTAATTAATAGCATTATTATATGGCATTAATAGCATTAATAATAGCATTATTAGCATTAATAATAGCATTAATAACATTATTAATAGCATTAATAGCATTATTAATTAGCATTAATAGCATTAATAGCATTATTATAGCATTAATAGCATTAATATACCATGAATAGATAAATATTAGCATTAATAGCAATGGTAGCTTAATTAATAGCATTAATAGCATTATTAAATTAGCATTAATAGCATTAATAGGATAAATATTAGCATTAATAGCATTATTATAGCATTAATAATACATTAATAGATAATATTAGCATTAATTAGCATAATTAATAGCATTAATAAGCATTATTAATAGCATTAATAGCATTATTATTAGCATATATAATGCATTAATAATTAGCATTATTAGCATTAATAATAGCATTAATAACATTATTAATAAGCATTAATAGCATTATTATATAGCATTAATAGCATTAATAGCATAATATTAGCATTAATAGCTTTAAATAATACCATTAATAGGATAATATATTAGATAATAAGCATTAATAGCATAAATAATAGCATTAATAGCATTATTAATAGCATTAATAGCATTATTATGCATATAATAGCATTAATAATAGCATTATTAGCATTAATAATAGCATTAATAACATTATTAATAGCATTAATAGCATTATTATTAGCATTAATAGCATTAATAATAGCATTATTAGCATTAATATAGCATTAATAATACATTATTAAATTAATAGCATTAATAGCATATTAGAGCATTAATAGCATATTAATAGTATTATAATAGCATTGAATATGCATTATTAATAGCATTAATAATTAATAGCATTATTAATAGCATTAATAATTAATAGCATTAATAGCATAAATAATAGATTATAATAGCATAAAAAATAGCATTAATAGCATTATATTAGCATAAAGAGCATTAATAGCAATTATTATTAGCATGAATAGCATTATTAATAGCATTAATAGCATTAATAGGATTAATTAATTAGCATTAATTAGCATTAATAGCATAATTAATAGCATTAATAGCATTACATATAGCATTATTAATCAAGACATTATAAATAATAAGAAAAATGCATTTATATATTAGCATTATAATTAAGCAATTTAATAATAGCATTATTAGCATTAATAATAGCATTAATAACATTATTAATAGCATTAATATAGCATTATTAAAAAAATAATAGAAAAAGCATTAATAGCATTAATAGCTTATAGCATTATTATTAGCATTAATAGCATTAATAATACCATTAATAGGATAAATATTAGCATTAATAGCATTAATAGCATAAATAATAGCATTAATAGCATTATTAATAGCATTAATAGCATTATTATTAGGATAAATAGCATTAATAATAGCATTATTAGCATTAATAATAGCATTAATAACATTATTAATAGCATTAATAGCATTATTATTAGCATTAATAGCATTAATAATAGGATTATTAGCATTAATAATAGCATTAATAACATTATTATTAGCATTAATAGCATAATTATTAGCATTAATAGCATTATTATTAGCAGTAATATCATTATTATTAGATTTTTTTTTTTTAATTATTATTTTTTATTTAATTATTTATTATTTTTTATTTATTTTTTTATTATTTTTTAATTATTTTTTTTATTATTAAATGTATTATTTAGGCTGAGACCCAGTTCTCATTCAGGTCTGCTGGAAGGGCTGATATAATTAGCATATATTTTTTTTTATTATTATTATTTTTATTGAATTATTTATTATTTTTTATTTATTTTTTTATTATTTTTTAATTATTTTTTTTATTATTAAATGTATTATTTAGGCTGAGACCCAGTTCTCATTCAGGTCCGCTGGAAGGGCTGATATAATTAGCATATATTTATTTTTTTTATTATTATTTTTATTGAATTATTTATTATTTTTTATTTATTTTTTTATTATTTTTTTTATTATTTTTTAATTATTTTTTTTATTATTAAATTTATTATTTAGGCTGAGACCCAGTTCTCATTCAGGTCCGCTGGAAGGGGTGATATAATTAGCATATATTTATTTTTTTTATTATTATTTTTATTGAATTATTTATTATTTTTTATTTATTTTTTTATTATTTTTTAATTATTTTTAAATAATTTTTTTAATTATTTAATTTATTTATTTTTTTAAGTCAGACTGAGACACAGTTCTCATTCAGGTCCGCATTTTTTTTTTTTTTTTATTATTATTTTTATTTAATTATTTATTATTTTTTAATTATTTTTTTATTATTTTTTAATTATTTTTTAATTATTTTTTTTATTATTAAATTTATTTATTTTTTTACTTGCGAGTGAGACACAGTTCTCATTCAGGTCCGCCTTTTTTTTTCCCCATTGACATACATTAGCGGTGTGTCGGCGATTTTATGGCCGGCCACCTGGTTCTATTTGTCGGCCCTAAAATCGCGGACACACCGCTAATGCATGTCTATGGGCAGTCAGCTCGAATTCTGATTGGTCGGCGTCCAATCCGAAATCGGGCTGACTGCCCATAGACATGCATTAGCGGTGTGTCCGCGATTTTAGGGCCGACAAATAGAACCGGGTGGCCGGCCATAAAATCGCAGACACACCGCTAATGTATGTCAATGGGGAAAAAAAAGGCGGACCTGAATGAGAACTGCGTCTCAGTCTGAGGGGCTCTTCTGATTGGCTGAGGGCAGTATACAGCGACCAATCAGAAGAGGGCCTCAGATCTCATTAAGATAGAATGGGTTTTTTTTCGTCCATTCTATCTTAATGAGAAGGAAGAGGACGTCGGAGGTGGAAGTTAGCGAAAAGAAGACAGAAGATCCCCGGGGCCGGACAAAGAGGCGGAGATGGCGGAAAGAAGAGAGAAGACCCCCGGGGCCGGAGGAAGAGGACGCCTGGCCGGACGGACGATCAGATGACTTGAAGGCATGTAAGTGATCGACGGGGACGTTAGGTTAGGGGACGGCAGGGGCTTCGGGTGTAGGGCCTTAGGTGACAGCGGCGTTAGGTTAGGGGACTGCGGGGGCTTAGGGTGTAGGGCTTTAGCGAGAGGGGCAGGGGGTAGACGGCGGGGCTTAGGGGGTATCGGCGGGGGCTTAGGATGCTGCGGGTCGGGGGTTAGGTGGTCGGGGCTTAGCGTGTACGGGTGCGGCGGACTTAGGGGGTATCGGCGGGGGCCTAGGATGCTACGGGGGTTAGGGGGTAGGGGCTTAGGGGCTGCTGCGGGGCTTAGGGGGTAGGGGCTTAAGGGCGGCGATGGCTTAGGGGGTAGACGGCGGGGCTTAGGGGGTATCGGCGGGGGCTTAGGATGCTGCGGGTCGGGGGTTAGGTGGTCGGGGCTGCTGCAGGGCTTAGGGGGTAGGGGCTTAGGGGCGGCGGTGGCTTAGGGGGTAGACGGCGGGGCTTAGGGGTATCGGCGGGGGCTTAGGATGCTGCGGGT
This sequence comes from Allobates femoralis, assembly GCA_033576535.1. Taxonomy (NCBI): domain Eukaryota; kingdom Metazoa; phylum Chordata; class Amphibia; order Anura; family Aromobatidae; genus Allobates; species Allobates femoralis. The sequence goes on from JARQOC010000002.1 coordinate 230,650,356, forward strand.
CGGGGGTTAGGTGGTCGGGGCTTAGCGTGTAGGGGTGGGGCGGACTTAGGGGGTAGGGCCTTAGGTGCGGCGGGGTGGTTTTGTTGCGGGGTGGGTGTGCGGACATGGGGGTGGGTGTGCGGACATGGGGGTGGGTGTGCGGACATGGGGGTGGGTGTGCGGACATGGGGTGGGTGTGCGGACATGGGGGTGGGTGTGCGGACACGGGGAGCGAGTTGCGGCTCAGGCAGCGACTCGCAATGGCCTCGCGGCCATTGCTCGCGCTACCTGAGCGGTAAATCGCTAAGGTTGTAGCCGAGGCTGTGGATCGATTTTGGGGCTTCGCGGCCATTGCTCGCCCTGGGCCAGCGACTCGCAATGGCCTTGCGGCCATTGCTCGCGCAGCATTGGGCGCTTCGCGCCCAATGTTAAATTCGCATCCACATGACGACATCGGAAAGTGCGCGCGGAGGGGCGCTTTTCCGATTCGCGATTATATAATAGATAAGATATATTACATGTGATGCAACCGGCAGCTTTCCTTTATTCAGCAATTGTTGATGACAGTAAGTAACCAGCACATCTGTCATAGACACTGAACTTGTTATAAACTCTTTAGTAGGAAAATTGTTGTAACTATTTGTATTAATGTTATTTTTAGAATAAACCTTTTGCAATGGGTATTTCTAGTTTTATAGCTGTATGGCAGTGTGTCATTACTAATAGGAAATCATCTTAGGCTGCTTTCAGATCAGCGTTCTGCTGATATTTGCGGCCGATCAGGCAGATGGCGCCACATCTGCCAATCGGCCGCCTAACGGCCGACTTGTGGCCCCATGCATTGTCCATGAGCCCCATGCATTGTCCATGAGGCTTGCGGTCGGGTGCGGCAAGTGCGGTTTTGCCAGATCTGTCAGCTCCAGCACTTGCGGCAGCAAAAAAAAAACAGAAAACGCTGCTAGCATTTATTTTTTTCGCTGCCGCAAGTGGTGGATCTGCCAGATCTGGCAAAACCGCACTTGCCGCACCCGACCGCAAGCCCCCTAGACCATAAATAGGGCTTGCCGGATCCGGGCCGTTATGATGCCGATCTGGCAGATGTGGCGCCATCTGCCGGATCGGCCACAAATATCAGCAGAACGCTGATCTGAAAGCAGCCTAAATAACGCAATTCAATAGTGAATTCAATTAATAGTTTCCCAAACAGCAGGAAAATGGTTTTACTTATGTATAAACGTATGTGTAATGGCGTAATGCATCAGAAAAATGAAGTATAAAACACACAATGAAGTAATCATAATCAGTTTAAAGAAGAATGTAGGTATAATTGTAGCAGAAATAGCAACTGAGAGACAACCTCCACTCCAAGATAATAATGTAGCCACCCATCTGTGGATACATGTGGAATGTTCCTGTTCCACCTAAATCCCCCATCTCCTTCATAGAAGCAAAATATATGGGGTAGAAAGCAATCATATACCGTATTCCATTCTTACACTGTGTGTACAGAATTATTAGGCAAATTAGCATTTTGATCACATGATACTTTTCAAGGGTGGACAGGCCCAGGTGGCTGGGGGGCAAGTGCCCCCTGGGCTGGTGGTATAGCCCACATCTAGGGCCGCCCCCCACAGAAAGGGGCCGGCCGGAGACGCTTTGCGGCCGGCTCGGTGATACAGCAGCAGACGGCGTCGGACATGGTGGACATGGTAAGTGAGCTGCGGTGGGCCTGCTAGCATGAATATCCCCACAAAGTCATCAAAACCCCCCACCCCACACACCCCCTGGTCATCAAAAATTCTTAATAGCACCCCCCCAACCCCCCTCCCCCGCTTCTCAACTCAGGGCTAGCAGACCAGAACTGCCACCCGGGGCCAGAGGCCAGCCAGCCCCTGATACTTTTTATACATGTTGTCCTACTCCAAGCTGTATAGGCTTGGGAGCCAACTACCAATTAAGTAAATCAGGTGATGTGCATCTCTGTAATGAGGAGGGGTGTGGTGTAATGACATCATCACCCTATATAAGGTGTACTTAATTATTAGGCAAATGCCTTTCCTTAGGCAAAATGGGTCAGAAGAGAGATTTGACGGGCTCTGAAAAGTCCAAAATTGTGAAATGTCTTGCAGAGGGATGCAGCAGTCTTGAAATTGCCAAACTTTTGAAGCGTGATCACTGAACAATCAAGCGTTTCATGGCAAATAGCCAACATGGTCGCAAGTAGTGTCTTGGGCAAAAAAGGCGCAAAATAACTACCCATGAATTGAGGAAAATCAAGCGTGAAGCTGCTAAGATGTCATTTGCCACCAGTTTTGAAACATTCAGAGCTGCAACGTTACTGCAGAATCAAAAAGCACAAGGTGTGCTATATTCAGGGACAAGGCCAAGGTAATGAAGGCTGAAAAACGACCACCTTTGAACAAGAAATATCTTAAGACTGATTTTTCAAAGGTTTTATGGACTGATGAAATAAGAGTGACTCTTGATGGGCCAGATGGATGTGAGGCGGTCGACAGGGTAGTGGGTACTTGAGTACCGGGGCTGATGGCGACTTGGATGTGCCCTGGACCCTCAATGGCGGGGATGGTAGGGGATGATGGTGGTGAAGGGGATTGTTTATGTGACGCCACTTGTGGTACCTGGTAACGTGTATACCAGCGCTACGGCCGGCCGCTGAGGTGATGGAGTTACAGCTCAGTGTAGTACAGCTCCCCACAGGTGGAGCTTTACCTCAGGGCAGTGGGGATGGATGAGGGGAGTCGTAGTAGCGTCTCTTCAGTCAATGCTGTGGATAGCGGTGGTTAAACAGGCGCACGCACACACAGCGGTCTTTGTTTTGGTATCTTTTACTGGTGACAGGGTAACAGGTACAGTCCAGAGAATTAAACAGGTCCCCAGTGCACTTTGGGACCTTCACCTTGAAGAGTTGAGAGGCCTCCTCTGTCACTGAGTGCGGTGGTTTGGGGTAAGTCCTGCCTATGACTGAACTCACCGCTCCTTCTACTTCTCAGGGCTTTACTCTATCACTGACAATGAGGTCCTTCTGCGGGGTCCTTATTCCTTCTTTGGCCCCTGGTCCTGTGTTTGGTCAGTTTGAGTGTCTCTTTCTATTTACCTCAGGGGGATTTGGTCATCCTGGTCCTTCCAGGCTTTTACTGCTACAATGGATGCTGGCAGCGTCGGACTCCGGTGCCCGGGTGTACTACAGGGAAACCGGTTTTGTTCCCTTCTTTAATTCTCCTATTCTCCACTGGCCTCCGACCCTCTCCCAAGGGTGCAGCACAGCTGGGTCAGTGTTCCCTGGTCCTGGGCCTGGATCGTTCCCAGCGACCAGCTCCTCACTCCTGCTCTCTTCACTGTCTGACTGGAACTAACTGACTCCTCCCCTCAGGCCTGGATCTTTTAAGGGGGATCTGGCTTAAGGCAGCCAGTAGAGCTCCCCCTTCAGGTCTGGGGTGGAAGGTGTTTTGTGCTGTGTGTACCAAGGTGTAAATCCCTCCTTGCACCGGTGGATCCTGTGGCAATCCCCTGCAGGGGTGCCACAGATAAGCCAGAGGCTGGATCAGTAAAGGGCAGAGAGCTCTACTCCGACTCAGATGCCAGCAAGGTGGTGGTGGGGCACTGGTATGGGCTGATATCATCAAAAATGAACTTGTGGGACCTTTTCGGGTTGAGGATGGAGTGAAGCTCAACTCCCAGACCTACTACCAGTTTTTGGAAGACAACTTCTTCAAGCTGTGGTACAGGAAGAAGTCGGTATCGTTCAAGAAAAACATGATTTTCATGCAGGACAATGCTCTATCACATGTATCCTACTACTCCACAAGTGTGGCTGGCCAGTAAAGGTCTAAAAGAAGAAAAAATAATGACATGGCCCCCTTGTTCACCTGATATGAACCCCATAGAGAACCTGTGGTCCCTCCTAAAATGTGAGATCTACAGGGAGGGAAAACAGTACACCTCTGTGAACAGTGTCTGGGAGGCTGTGGTGGCTGCTGCACGCAATGTTGATTGTAAACAGATCAAGCAACTGACAGAATCTATGGATGGAAGGCTGTTGAGTGTCATAAAGAAAAGTGGCTATAATGGTCACTAATTTTTTGGGGGTTTTTTTTTTGCATGTCAGAAATGTTTTTTTCCAAAATTTTGTGCAGTTATAATAGTTTACTTGGTGAAAATAAACAAGTGAGATGGGAATATATTTGTTTTTTATTAAGTTGCCTAACAATTCTGCATAGTAACAGTTACCTGCACAAACAGATATCTCCTAAGATAGCCCAATCTAAAAACAAACACTCCAACTTCCAAAAATATTAAGCTTTGATATTTATGAGTCTTTTGGGTTGATTGTTATGATCAATACTAAAAATAATCCTCTAAAATACAACTTGCCTAATAATTCTGCACACAGTGTAGAGTACATTTATAAATGTTTTACCATTTTTATATTAAAGCGATATTGTGATATTGTGCTGTATTAAAATTGACCAATGAGCCTTGCAAAAGGCTGACATTTCCTCTTCTGTAAAGAACATTTTCAGGATTTCATTATCATCAGAGACAGAATTACAATGAGAGGTAACAGAGAAGATTACAAAGAGATGGGCTATTTTTTTTTATAACCTAACCCTGTTTACACTTCACCACAACTTTATCTCTGAGATCTGTCTGGTGTTTTCCATCATGATGCATTTTGATCCATAATGTTCTCAAAGTTCTGTGGCCTAACAGAACAGCTGTTATACTGAGAATGAATTATATACATACATACCGTAGTAACATACTGTAGTATTTAAGGTTGAAGGAAGACCTTAAGTCATCTAGTTCAACCCCTAGCCTAACATGTTGATCCAGAGGAAGGCAAAAAAAAAAACATGTGGCAACACTAAGCCCTACATTGGGGAAATAAATTCCTTCCTGACTCCACATTCGTCAATCAGACTCATTCCCTGGATCAACGCCCTATCAAAGAATCTAGTATATATAACTGGTAATATTATAGTCTTCAAGAAGTTATCCAGGCCCTTCCTAAATGTTAGTAGTGACTCACTCATTACAACATCATGTGGCAGAGAGTTCCATAGTCTCACTACTCTTAGAGTAAAGAATCCACGTCTGTGATTATGATTAAACCTTCTTTCCTCCAGACGTAGAGCATGCCCCCTTGTCCCAGTCTCAGGCCTAAGAGTAAAGAGATCATTAAAAAGTTCTCTGTACTGTCCCATCATATTTATACATTATTATAAGATCACCCCTAAGCCTTTGTTTTTCCAAATTAAATAACCCCAAGTTTAATAACCTGTCTTGGTATTGCAGACCCCTCAGTCCTCTAATAACCTTGGTCACTTTTCTCTGCACCCACTCTAGTTCAGCTATGTCTTTCTTATACACCGGAGACCAGAATTGTACACAGTATTCTAAGTGTGGTCGCACTAGTGACTTGTATAGAGGTAAAATTATGTTCTCCTCATGAGCATCTATGCCTCTTTTAATGCATTCCATTATTTTATTTGCCTTTGCAGCAGCTGCCTAACACTGTCCACTGAATGTGAGTTTATCATCTACCCATACACCCAGGTCTTTTTCAGTGATAGTTTTGCCCAGTGTTTTACACTTAAGCACATAATTATACATTTTATTTCCTCTGCCCAAGTGCATGACTTTACATTTATCCCCATTAAAGCTCATTTGCCATTTATCAGCCCAAGCTTCTAGTTTACATAAATCCTGTAATATAAAATTGTCCTCCTCTGTATTGATTACCTTGCAAAGTTTAGTGTCATCTGCAAATATTGAGATTCTACTCTGTATGCCCCCTACAAGGTTATTAATAAATATTTTAAAAAGAAGCGGACCCAATACTGACCCCTGTGGTACCCCACTGTTAACTGTGACCCATTCTGAGTGTGTTCTATTAATAACCACCCTTTGTTTCCTATCACTGAGGCAGTTCTTAAAGCACTTACACATTACACATATTTTCCCCTATCCCCATTGCTCTCATTTTATGTATCAACCTTTTGTGTGGCACTGTATCAAAAGCTTTTGAAAAGTCCATATACACCACGTCCACTGCATTTATTTGGTCCAGTCCAGAACTTACCTCTTCATAGAAGCTTATCAGGTTAGTTTGACAGGAACGGTCCCTCGTAAACCCATGTTGATATCGGGTCATGAGGTTATTTTTTATTCAGATACTCCAGTATATCATCTTTTAGAAGACCCTCTAGGATTTTACCCACAGTAGAGGTTAAGCTTACTGGCCTATAATTTCCATGTTCAGTTTTTATCTCCTTTTTGAATATTGGCACCACATTTGCTATTCGCCAGTCCTGTGGTACAGACCCTGTTATTATTGAATCTTTAAAGATTAAAAATAATGTTTTATCTATGATGGTACTTAATTCCTGCAGTACTCTGGGGTGTATCCCATCTGGGCTCAGGAATTTGTCAACTTTAGTGATTTTTAGACGATGTCGTACTTCCTGCTGGGTTAAGCAGGTAATATTCAGTGGAGAATTTTTGTTATCACTGATCATATTGTCTGTAATGGGATATTCTTGTGTAAATACTGTTGCATAAAAGTAATTTAGCATATTGGCTTTTTCCTCATCCTCATCTACCATTTCACACAGACTATTTTTAAGGGGGCCAGCACAATCATTTTTTAGTTTCTTACTATTTATGTAGTTAAAGAATAGTTTGGGATTTTTTACTTTCTCTGGCAATGAATCTCTCTGTCTCAATCTTTGCTGCCTTGATTTGCTTTTTACAGATGTTGTTTAATTTTCTGTATTTATTTAATGCCTCATCACTACCTACTTGCTTTAACTCCCTAAATGCTTTCTGTCACTTATTGCGCCCCTTACAGCCTTATTTAGCCATAGTGATTTCCTCCTATTTCTAGCATGTTTATTCCCATAGGGTATATAGTGTGCACAGGTCCTATTCAGGATGCTAATAAACGTCTTCCATTTGCTTTGTGTACCTTCATGTCTCAGGACATCGTCCCAGTTTATTGCACTAAGATCATTTCTCAACCGTTGGAAATCTGCTTTCCTGAAGTTTAGTGTTTTTGTAGCCCCTCTACTACACATCTTATTAAAGGATACACGAAAACGTATTATTTTGTGATCACTACCGTGTTTCCCCGATAGTAAGACACCCCCGATAGTAAGACGTAGTGGGGGTTTTAGGGGTGTCGGCTAATGTAAGACGTACCCTGAAAGTAAGACGTAGTAAACTGTACATTGCGCAAATATAAGCCATAGTACCGGTACCTTTTGCTTCATTAACAGCGGGATGCGGCCGGTTAGAGCTGGATTCGGCTGGTTAGAGTTGGATTCGGCAGGTTAGAGCTGGATTCGGCTGGTTAGAGCTGGATTCGGCTGGTTAGAGCTGGATTCGGCTGGTTAGAGCTGGATTCGGCCGGTTAGAGCTGGATTCGGCCGGTTAGAGCTGGATTCGGCTGGTTAGAGCTGGATTCCGCCGGTTAGAGCTGGATGCGGCCGGTTAGAGCTGGATTCGGCTGGTTAGAGCTGGATTCGGCTGGTTAGAGCTGGATTCCGCCGGTTAGAGCTGGATGCGGCCGGTTAGAGCTGGATTCGGCTGGTTAGAGCTGGATTCGGCTGGTTAAAGCTGGATTCGGCCGGTTAGAGCTGGATGCAGACGGTTAGAGCGGGATGCAGACGGATCTGCAGGGTAACGAGCGGAGGGATGTGGAGGCCGCGGGAGCAGTGGTAATGTTGTCCGTGGTCCATCAGGACCATAGACAACATACAAAAACACGCAGCCTCAGTGCCCTCATGTGCAGCCGCTGGTGGTATGGGGTTAACTGTGTGTGCCCGGCCTGACGTCACCGCTGCCCCGCTGATTGGCCCAGTGCCTCCTCTGTGTCCCCCGGCCGGCCTGAAGTCTCTGCGGTCCCTCTGATTGGCCCAGCGGCTCCTGCATGAGGAAGAAGAAGCCACATCTCTACCCAGCACCGCAGAGGAATCGATCCGATCGCCATTACGGTGCCAAGTAAGCAATTCACAAAATGCACCATGTAAAGTTTCCTTAACTTGCGGTACACTTGCGGCGCAATCGCGGCAAGTCCCCATACGGTAAATTGCATGGGTACTTGCTGCGATTGCTGTGGGATACTGTATGGGGCTGTTACCCTATGGGAGGCTGTGTGGGATAAAATCGACATTTTTTTTCCAATATAAGACATACCCCAAAAGTAAGACATAGTGGAACTTTTGGAGGTAAAAAGAATGTAAGACACTGTCTTACTTTCGGGGAAACACGGTAGTACCCAAGTGACCTCCAACCATATATTTGATATGCGGTCCGGCCTGTTGGTTAATATTAGGTCTAGCAGTGCCCCCCTTCTTGTTGGGTCCTGAACCAGTTGTGAAAGGTAATTGTCTCTCATAATTGTCAAATCCTATTACCTTTGCTGGACTGCAGGTTTCTGTTCCCCAATGAATTTCAGGGTAGTTGAAGTCCCCCATAATAATGACTTCTCCCTGAGTCGCTGCTTCATCTATTTGCTTTATGAGGATATTCTCCTTCACTTCCATTATTGTTGGAAACTTATAACAAACCCCTATCAGTAATTTGTTATTTTTCCCTCTCCCCTTATCTCCACCCACTGGGACTCTACATTTTCATTAGATTCACATATGTTATCACGAAGGATGGGTTTTAAGGATGATTTTACATATAAACATACACCTCCTCCTCGCTTATTTGTACGGTCATTTCTGAACAGACTATGGCCCTGTAAACTGACAGCCCAGTCATGGCTCTCATCCAGTCATGTCTCCGATATATCCACCATGTCATAATTATTTTCCAAAAAAATAATTCTAATTCCTCCATTTTGTTGGCGAGGCTTCTGCATTAGTGTACATGCACTTTATGCATCTCTCTTTACCTCTATTTCTTCCTACTATATTGACTGTTCTAACCCCTCCCCCCATGCCACCCCCAGTTTCATTACTTTTGCCCAGGTTACTATTTACACTATCTTCCCCTCCTGTAAAATGAATACCCTCCCCCCAATCCCTAGTTTAAACACTCCTCCAACCTTCTAGCCATTTTCTCCCCCAGTACAGCTGCACCCTCCCCATTGAGGTGTAGCCCGTCCCTAGCATAGAACCTGTAACCAACAGAGAAGTCGGCCCAGTTCTCCAGGAACCCAAACCCCTCCTTCCCACACCAATTTCTGAGCCACTTATTATACAGGTGGACTCAATTTATTAATTAGGTGACTTCTTTAAACAATTGGTTATTCAGGATTATTTTAGGGGTAGCAGACTACAGAGGGATAAAAACAAATGCACATCACATTTTTCAGATTTGTATTTTTTAAAATATTTAGAAAGTAATGTGTAGTTTGCTTTACACTTCACAAATACTTATGTGGCACCCCTACGGGCCAGTTGCCACAGTAGCACCTGGTGCAGGGAGGGATTTCCACAACAGGTAAGCTTACAAATGCTACACCTTCCACCCCAGACCTGAAGGGGAAGCTCTACTTGCAGCCTTCAGGCAAGGTCCCCTATAAATTCAGGCTTGGGGGAGGAGTTAGGCAGTGGGCAGTTCCAGGTAGGACTGTGAAGACATCCTGGTGAACGGTGCCGCACTAGGCCAACCCAGAGGGTGAGGGTCGGAGTCATGGCAAGACGGAGAGGGGGCAGAGGAAACATCCTAGTACACCCCAGAGGAACAGTAGAGACAACCCGGATGCCGGTGTCCGAGTCTACAAGGGTCCAGTTAGCCCAGCAGAGAATACCAGAGGACCAGGGAGACTTTAGTCTCCTGGCAGACACTTGTAGCACATCCACCAACAGAGCCAGGGACCGCAGAGGAGTGAGCGGTGCCCAAAAGAAGGTTCCCAATGCCTGCTATACAAGTGAGGGACACAGGAATGGTCAGGGCCAGGTTTCAGACAGGCCAGGACTTAAGCAGACACAGTACAGAGGAGGCCTCACAACTCATCGGGTGTGAAAATACTGAACTGCCACCCGACCAGCTGGACAGTACCCTGGATGTTACCTTGCTTCAACATCACCAGTAAAAGGTACGGAGACAACTTCCAGCATGTGTGTGTCTGTTATTGCGGCCCCTGATCCTGCCCTCATCACAGACTGTGTGCCAGCTTCCTTCCTAGCAGTGCTGACAGACCAGCATGAGGAGCCGCACACCTGTTCCCTTGCTAAGACTATGACAGAGCTGCCTCCCTGTGTAAAATCCCTATTCATCCATCATGCCCAGGGGACCCCTCTCCACTTACGGGTAGCGTTATCAACAAAGTTGCTCATCATCACCCCGGAGGTCTGCAAGCTGCGCAGGTATCTTGTGGCATCACAAACTCTTTTATTTTTCCCCCTTTTTCAGCCACCGCCAGGGCCACGTGACCGGGCACAGGCCGCCCGTGACATCCCCAGTTAATCAACGCCCGGAATTGGGTACCCCACGGCCCTGGGGTGGATAACTTACTACATTGTGTTAGTATATCACATGAAATTCTAATAAAATACATTTATGTCTGTTGGTGCAGCATGAAAAAATATGGAAAAGTTTACATGGTATGAATAATTTTTCATGGTACTCTAGAGCTCTATGTATACATGTACTGTATCTAAATGTACAAAATGTGCTGTGTATGCATATCTCTGTATGTTTTTACTCTGCGTCTATATATATATGTGTATGTGCTCAGTGTATACCAGGGGTCTCAAATTCGGTTGGGTTGGTGGGCCGCACATAGAAAAAAAGTGATATCGGGGGCCGCATTCCTTGTAGGACTAAGTGACATTTTAGCAATGCCAGAATTTTTGCTCAATATAGTAAAGTACAAATCCTGATCATCTTCTTGTAGGAATGTCCCCACCCTAATCTCCTTTATGTAGGAATATCCCCGTCTTGTAGGAATGTCCCCATCCTGATCCCCTTCTTGTAGTAATGTCCCCATCCTGGTCCTCTTCTTGTAGTAATGTCCCCATCCTGGTCCTCTTCTTGTAGTAATGTCCCTATCCAGGTCCTCCTCATGTAGTAATGTTCCTACCTGGTCCTCATCATGTAGTAATGCCCCCTTCCTGATTCCCATCTTGTAGTAATGTCCCCATCTTTTAGTAATGTTCCCTCCCTTGTCATCTTGTAGTAATGTCCCTCATCCTGACGCCATTTTGTAATGCTGGCCCCACATCCTGATCCGCTTTTACGGTGATGTCCCCATAACCTGGTCTCTGTTCTTTTTGTTCTCTCTCACTCACACACACTCACACATATACACACACTCACATATACACACACATATACACACTCATACATATACACACACACACTCATTCACATGCACACACATACACCCACACATTCTCAGACATATAAACACATACACACTCACACATACACATATACACACACACATACTCATACATTCACACACAAACACACACACTCACATATACTCACAAATATACACATACATACTCATTCACACACATACTCACTCACTTATACACACACACATATACGCACACTCAGACATATTCACACAAATACATACACTCACACATTCACACACTCAGACATTCACACACACACACACTAAGGGCCGCTTCACACTGCAGCATGATCCGGTCCGGTTCTGTCTGGGAGGACCCAGACAGCTGCGGACCGGATCATCACACAGGACTGGGGGGCTATTATGCCCTCCGGTCCTGACCTGTCAGCGGCTGCAGCTGCGTGCTCCGGTCCTGTGCGCAGCGCACGCAGCTGCAGCCGCTGACAGGTCAGGACCGGAGGGCATAATAGCCCCCCAGTCCTGTTTGATGATCCGGTCCGCAGCTGTCTGGGTCCTCCCGGACAGAACCGGACCAGATCATGCCGCAGTGTGAAGCGGCCCTTACACATACTCACACATACACACACTCACACATACACTCAGACTCACACACATACACTATCACACCTGCCCCCTCCGTCCTCCTTACCATCACACCTGCCCCCTGTGTCCTCCTCACCATCACACCTGCCTCCTGCGTCCTCCTCCTCACCATCACACCTGCCCCCTCCGTCCTCCTCCTCACCATCACACCTGCCCCCTCCGTCCTCCTCACCATCACACCTGCCTCCTCTGTCCTCCTCCTCACCATCACACCTGCCTCCTCCATCCTCCTAACCATAACAACTGCCTCCTCTGTCCTCCTCCTCACCATCACACCTGCCTCCTCCATCCTCCCAACCATAACAACTGCCTCCTCCGTCGTCCTCCTCACCATCACACCTGCGCCCTCCGTCCTCCTCACCATCACACCTGCCTCCTCTGTCCTCCTCCTCACCATCACACCTGCCTCCTCCATCCTCCTAACCATAACAACTGCCTCCTCTGTCCTTCTCCTCACCATCACACCTGCCTCCTCCATCCTCCTAACCATAACAACTGCCTCCTCTGTCCTCCTCCTCACCATCACACCTGCCTCCTCCATCCTCCTCACCATAACAACTGCCTCTTCCATCCTCCTCCTCACCATCACACCTGCCTCCTCCATCCTCACCATAACAACTGCCTCCTCCGTCCTCCTTCTCAGCATCACACCTGCCCCCTCCATCCTCCTCACAATCACACCTGCCCCCTCCGTCCTCCTCACAATCACACCTGCACCCTCCGTCCTCCTCACAATCACACCTGCCCCCTCTGTCCTCCTCACAATCACACGTGCCCCCTCCGTCCTCCTCACAATCACACCTGCCCCCTCCGTCCTCCTCACAATCACACCTGCCCCCTCCGTCCTCCTCACAATCACACCTGCCCCCTCCGTCCTCCTCACAATCACACCTGCACCCTCCGTCCTCCTCACAATCACACCTGCACCCTCCGTCCTCCTCACAATCACACCTGCCCCCTCTGTCCTCCTCACAATCACACCTGTCCCCTCCGTCCTCCTCACAATCACATCTGCCCCTTCTGTCCTCTTCACAATCACACCTGCCCCTTCTGTCCTCTTCACAATCACACCTGCCCCTTCTGTCCTCTTCACAATCCACACTGCCCCCTCTGTCCTCTTCACAATCACATCTGCCCCTTCTGTCCTTTCACAATCACACCTGTCCCTTCTGTCCTCCTCACAATCACATCTGCCCCTTCTGTCCTCTTCACAATCACACCTGCCCCCTCTGTCTCTTCACAATCACACCTGCCCCTTCTGTCCTCTTTTTTTTTTTTTTTTTTTTTTTTTTTTTTTTTTTTTTTTTTTTTTTTTTTTTTTTTTTTTTTTTTTTTTTTTTTTTTTTTTTTTTTTTTTTTTTTTTTTTTTTTTTTTTTTTTTTTTTTTTTTTTTTTTTTTTTTTTTTTTTTTTTTTTTTTTTTTTTTTTTTTTTTTTTTTTTTTTTTTTTTTTTTTTTTTTTTTTTTTTTTTTTTTTTTTTTTTTTTTTTTTTTTTTTTTTTTTTTTTTTTTTTTTTTTTTTTTTTTTTTTTTTTTTTTTTTTTTTTTTTTTTTTTTTTTTTTTTTTTTTTTTTTTTTTTTTTTTTTTTTTTTTTTTTTTTTTTTTTTTTTTTTTTTTTTTTTTTTTTTTTTTTTTTTTTTTTTTTTTTTTTTTTTTTTTTTTTTTTTTTTTTTTTTTTTTTTTTTTTTTTTTTTTTTTTTTTTTTTTTTTTTTTTTTTTTTTTTTTTTTTTTTTTTTTTTTTTTTTTTTTTTTTTTTTTTTTTTTTTTTTTTTTTTTTTTTTTTTTTTTTTTTTTTTTTTTTTTTTTTTTTTTTTTTTTTTTTTTTTTTTTTTTTTTTTTTTTTTTTTTTTTTTTTTTTTTTTTTTTTTTTTTTTCCCCCCCCCCCCCCCCCCCCCCCCCCCCCCCCCCCCCCCCCCCCCCCCCCCCCCCCCCCCCCCCCCCCCCCCCCCCCCCCCCCCCCCCCCCCCCCCCCCCCCCCCCCCCCCCCCCCCCCCCCCCCCCCCCCCCCCCCCCCCCCCCCCCCCCCCCCCCCCCCCCCCCCCCCCCCCCCCCCCCCCCCCCCCCCCCCCCCCCCCCCCCCCCCCCCCCCCCCCCCCCCCCCCCCCCCCCCCCCCCCCCCCCCCCCCCCCCCCCCCCCCCCCCCCCCCCCCCCCCCCCCCCCCCCCCCCCCCCCCCCCCCCCCCCCCCCCCCCCCCCCCCCCCCCCCCCCCCCCCCCCCCCCCCCCCCCCCCCCCCCCCCCCCCCCCCCCCCCCCCCCCCCCCCCCCCCCCCCCCCCCCCCCCCCCCCCCCCCCCCCCCCCCCCCCCCCCCCCCCCCCCCCCCCCCCCCCCCCCCCCCCCCCCCCCCCCCCCCCCCCCCCCCCCCCCCCCCCCCCCCCCCCCCCCCCCCCCCCCCCCCCCCCCCCCCCCCCCCCCCCCCCCCCCCCCCCCCCCCCCCCCCCCCCCCCCCCCCCCCCCCCCCCCCCCCCCCCCCCCCCCCCCCCCCCCCCCCCCCCCCCCCCCCCCCCCCCCCCCCCCCCCCCCCCCCCCCCCCCCCCCCCCCCCCCCCCCCCCCCCCCCCCCCCCCCCCCCCCCCCCCCCCCCCCCCCCCCCCCCCCCCCCCCCCCCCCCCCCCCCCCCCCCCCCCCCCCCCCCCCCCCCCCCCCCCCCCCCCCCCCCCCCCCCCCCCCCCCCCCCCCCCCCCCCCCCCCCCCCCCCCCCCCCCCCCCCCCCCCCCCCCCCCCCCCCCCCCCCCCCCCCCCCCCCCCCCCCCCCCCCCCCCCCCCCCCCCCCCCCCCCCCCCCCCCCCCCCCCCCCCCCCCCCCCCCCCCCCCCCCCCCCCCCCCCCCCCCCCCCCCCCCCCCCCCCCCCCCCCCCCCCCCCCCCCCCCCCCCCCCCCCCCCCCCCCCCCCCCCCCCCCCCTGTCCTCTTCCCCACCATAACAACTGCCTCCTCCGTCCTCCTCACATCACACTGCCCCTCCGTCCTCTTCACCATCACACCTGCCCCTCTGTTCCTCCTCACCATACACTGCCTCCTCCATCCTCCTCATAACAACTGCCTCCTCTGTCCTCTCCTCACCATCACACCTGCCTCCTCCATCCTCCTAACCAATCAACTGCCCCTCTGTCTCTTCACCATCACACTGCCTCCTCCATCCTCCTCACCATACCAACTGCCCTTCCCTCCCCCTCTCACCATCACACCTGCCTCTCCTCTCACCATAACAACTGCCTCCTCCGTCCTCCTCTCACATCACACTGCCCTCTCCTCTCACAATCACACCTGCCCCTCGTCCTCCTCACAATCACACCTGCACCCTCTGTCCCCTCACAATCACACCTGCCCCTCTGTCCTCCTCACAATCACATCTGCCCCTTTCGTCCTCCTCACAATCACACCTGCCCCCTCCGTCCTCTCACAATCACACCTGCCCCTCGTCCTCCTCACAATCACACCTGCCCCTTCGTCCTCCTCACAATCACAACTGCCCCTCCGTCCTCCTCACAATCACACCTGCACCTCCGTCCTCCTCACAATCACACCTGCCCCTCTGTCCTCCTCACATACACTGTCCCTCTGTCCTCCTCACAATCACACTGCCCCTTCTGTCCTCTTCACAATCACACCTGCCCCTTCTGTCCTCTTCACAATCACACCTGCCCCTTCTGTCCTCTTCACAATCACACCTGCCCCCTCTGTCCTCTTCACAATCACATCTGCCCCTTCTGTCCTCTTCACAATCACACCTGTCCCTTCTGTCCTCCTCACAATCACATCTGCCCCTTCTGTCCTCTTCACAATCACACCTGCCCCCTCTGTCCTCTTCACAATCACACCTGCCCCTTCTGTCCTCTTCACAATCACACCTGCCCCTTCTGTCCTCTTCACCATCACACCTGCCCCTTCTGTCCTCTTCACCATAGCAACTGCCTCCTCGTCCTCCTCACAATCACATCTGCCCCTTCTGTCCTCTTCACCATCACACCTGCCCCTTCTGTCCTCTTCACCATAGCAACTGCCTCCTCCGTCCTCCTCACAATCACATCTGCCCCTTCTGTCCTCTTCACAATCACACCTGCCCCTTCTGTCCTCCTCACAATCACACCTGCCCCTTCTGTCCCCTTCACCATCACACCTGCCCCTTCTGTCCTCCTCACAATCACATCTGCCCCTTCTGTCCTCTTCACAATCACACCTGCCCCCTCTGTCCTC
Source organism: Allobates femoralis (assembly GCA_033576535.1). Lineage (NCBI taxonomy): Eukaryota > Metazoa > Chordata > Amphibia > Anura > Aromobatidae > Allobates > Allobates femoralis. The sequence continues at coordinate 230,666,473 of JARQOC010000002.1, forward strand.
TTCACAATCACACCTGCCCCCTCTGTCCTCCTCACAATCACATCTGCCCCTTCTGTCCTCTTCACAATCACACCTGCCCCCTCTGTCCTCTTCACAATCACACCTGCCCCTTCTGTCCTCTTCACCATCACACCTGCCCCTTCTGTCCTCTTCACCATAGCAACTGCCTCCTCTGTCCTCCTCACAATCACATCTGCCCCTTCTGTCCTCTTCACAATCACACCTGCCCCTTCTGTCCTCTTCACAATCACACCTGCCCCTCTGGTCCTCTTCACAATCACACCTGCCCCCTCTGTCCTCTTCACAATCACACCTGCCCCTTCTGTCCTCCTCACAATCACACCTGCCCCTTCTGTCCTCTTCACAATCACTCTGGTCCTCTTCCCAATCACACCTGCCCCCTCTGTCTTCTTCACAATCACACCTGCCCCTTCTGTCCTCTTCACAATCACACCTGCCTTTTCTGTCCTCCTCCTCCTCACCATCACAGCTGACACACACATACACACTCACAAATACACTCACACATACACACACACTCATTCACACACTCTCAATCAAACACACCTTTATAATGCTGTGATCCTGTTGTCCATTATGCATATGCAGGGAGCTGCCGCGGTTCCCGGTCTATCGTGACTTCCGGGTACCGCCCACACAAGCTCCTTCACGGCTTGTACATCAATGCAAGCCGGCGGCCGGCGGACCAATCAGAAGCCTGCAGCTGACGTCGGCGTCAGGAGGCTTCTGATTGGTCCGCCACCTCTCATTGACGTACAAGTGTGAAGGAGCTTGTGTAGGCGGGACACGGAAGTCACGATAGACCGGGAACCGCGGCGGCTCCCTGCATAATGAACCGGGGCATGGCTTTTGTTTCTATGGAGCCCCGGGCCGCAGTGTGAAGCCTCGCGGGCCGCGTGTTTGAGACCCCTGGTGTATACAGTACATGTGTATGTATGTGCTCTCTATATGTAGGTGCTATGTGTTTACATTTATCTGTATGTAGATATTCTGAGTATGCATGTGTAATTGCTATGTGTCAGGGCTGTATTTGATGTTCATGCCATCCTAGGCATTTTAAGTTGTCCCACCACCTACTGGTAAAACACGCAGCATCTTTCTCAGGCCGATCTGCTCCGTAACCCACCTGCAAATGCGCTAAAGAAGCTCTAAAGAGATTGTATATATGTCCTGCAGTGTAAAAATGACTTGCTGATCCCATCTTAAAGGTGGCACTGGAGTTCTTCCACTTTCTTACTGAAGTGCAAATTTGCATGATCCCATCTTAGTCTTTTGAGCTTCTTTTAACTGCTTCAGTTCTTCAAAGATGCAAAGTGGTTGAAGAACAAAGTGACCCGACCATTCCTCAGATGACTTCCACTTGTAAGCTGCTCACTAATTTATTTAACACAATTTAATTTTAGTCCCTGCACGATGTGCACTGTCCGATGAGCCTAGCCCAGCCCAGCCCCTGAACACAAGTGTCACTAATGATGCTTCATTTTATGAGGGTGAAGCAGAGGATATAGCAGTGAAAACAGCCTCTGCTCCTTATGATGCTTCATTTGTGTATCCCAGCATGCATTGGAATTCTCAAATGAAGCCTCACCAAAAGTAGGGGAAAAAATAGAAAAGTAACTAGATAGTGTAGATATGGAATTTTTCACATAAGTATTAGTGATGAGCGAGCACTAAAATGCTCGGGTGCTCGGTGCTCTGGCCGAGCATCTCAAGATACTCGTGTACTCGGCCAGAGCACCGAGCCCAATGTAAGTCAATGAGTGACAGGCTCCGCCCACAGACTTCCGGTTATAAAACGAGTATTTCTGGGAAAGGGCGGGAGGGGGGGCTTTTTCAAATCACCGCAACATATAACACCTTGCTGTGGCCCCCAGAGGGATCCTATCAATTAATCTGCTCCCTGTATGGTGCCAGCTCACTGTGTGCACTGAAGGGAGCTGTGTATGTGTATTTGTGTCAGATTGCTAATTATTAGCGTGCAGTCCGAGCATCTCGGCGGTACTCGGTGCAGAGCATACTCGCTCGTCCCTAATAAGTATATTAGAAAATAGATTAAATTATGGCACTAAATAAGGATTTAGAATAAAAATTACTTTGCCTTCAAGCCACTCATTTTTTGGGAGATATCTTGTTTTATGTCCACCACTAATTCTGAGCAGATTGGTGCAACAATGAGTCCTGAGACCCCATAGATTGCTCAAAAGATCAAAAGACATATTAAGGTACCATCACACACTGCCATATCGCCGGAGATTTGGTTGACAATTCCCGAATTCGGTGATGTGGAAACCACATCGCTAGTGCGTAGTGGCGTGTGACAAGTGTATTTCATGCTGCCCCTTTTTCCATACAGAGCCTACCCCACACTACCTATTTTCACACTGAGCCCACCCTGCACTGCTCCATTTTTCATACTGATCCCACCACCAACTGCCACCGTTTTCATAGTGATCCCACTCCAGGCTGACCCCTTTTTCCATAGTAATCGCTGTGGAGACACGGGGGTCAGTGGGTGCTCTTGTCCGCTGGCCCAACCGCCTTTAGAAAGACAACATGGACCAGGGCTCATCCCAACTGAACGCCCGAGCTCCTCACCCGTGGGCGGAACACTACTCAGACAACACAGGGTGAGGGAACCACAATATTAAGGCTTTATTGGATCCCCAAACAGTTAACAGCATATAACACATAACCAGCAAAACACAAAATGTAACAGGCAACAGTTTCTCACCCTTCCGCTGGCTCACAAGGGATTAGAATATTTGTACCTCAGAGCTTCCAGGGCTACTTACTCCAAATCAGCAGCACCCCGCTTTTGGCGGGCACCCACCAAGAAAGGAATAATGCCAGATTTAGGAAGCAGTCTGTAGCCAGGTGTCACGCTGGGAGTGGGGAAGACACCCAGCGTAGGATAACGACGGGGGGGGGGGTCAGGAGTCCCTAATGCTAAGGGCACAAGAAGGAGACGGTGACCCCTAGACTTCCTAGAGCTGACCCTGTCTGCCCTGACGTCCCTATACAGTCTCCTCAACTGTCGCCGACCACGAACCTCGTCCCTCTCTGATCCTAGATCTATCTTATCTAAGGATCAGATGGAGAGGTTCACTAGACCCCTCCACTATCAACTAAAGACAAACACCAGGGAAGACAGACATTTGGGAAAAGGAAACACTTATCTGACAGCAGAACACAGCAACCTCCAGAATCTCAGCTTCTGCTGGAGCAAGGATAAAGTGTGCACAAGGAACTATCACCTGCACCGAGGAAAGGCAATGAACCTCCTTATAAAGGTGGAAGGAGTCTGCTGGGTCCTAGTGACCTACAACATTGGTGAATAAAACCAGACCGAGCGCAAGACCTCCACAGCCGTCTCCCCATAATAGAGAGATCTCATTACACCTTCTTTCCATCAACACAGAAGGTAAATGCTCCTGAAAGAGACGGACCATCCTCCACCATTATGGCTGGTGGGCCAAACGCTGGGATCGTCTGCGCGTGGCCTCCACCCTGTCATCCGTGCCACCCGTGACACCAGGTGACTGGATTGTCCCAACTTGTGTTGCTTTCTTATGTAGCCTTTGATATCCCAGCCGAATCCTAACATTCGATGCTGAAGTCCATGTGGTAATATAATCCAGGTTCTGATCCCCTTCGTTGGCACCAAAGTGTCTAGGTCTGGGTTTATGGCCTGCCAATTGGATCTGTAGATCCTAGATTAGCAGCATGTATCAAGTCCAAAATCCCTAGACTGAGGCCACAAAACAAAATCACTCTGGTTAATGAACAGGTCTACTTATATCTCCCCTGACCACTCAATTCAAACATTGGGAACTTCACGATTGGTTTACTAAGACTGTGCTCTCATTGGCTAGATTTCAAGCCGCATACATAATATCTCTATTAGTATTGCATTGCTGGCAGGGGAGACTCAAAGGCATAATTTACATAGAATCTAAAGGTACACATAGTAATACAATGGAAGGTTAGCATAATTAAGTTCTCTGAGCATCTGACCTTCTCTGGCAAAGGGGTGAGATAATTACATTACCAATGTTAAACACTAGCAGGCTCCAACGAGTCTTGTAGAAACAATGAGTGGCATATCACAAGTAACTAAACAAAATAACATGTCTGGCTAAATGTTAAGAAACCTAACCCATGCTATGCATTGAAAGACTCCATCTCGTCACAATCGCACCCTACGCTGACCCCTTTTTCCATAGGCATCCCACCCCACACTGACCCCACTGATTGCTGACCCCTTTTTGCACACTGAGCCCACCCCATGCTGCCCATTTTCCACACAGAGTCCACTACACATTGCTCCTATTTCCACAGTATTTCCACCACATACTGCCTTTTTTCCAAGGTGATCTCACCCCACACTGCCTTCTTTTTCCACAGTGATCCCTCCCTATGCTGCCCCTTTTTCCATAGTGCTCCTATCCTACACTGCCCCTTTTTCATAGTGATCCCTCCACACGCTGCACCTTTTTCTAAAGTGATCCCACCCCACAATGTCTTCTTTTTCCACAGTGGTCCCAACCCATGCTCTCCCTTTTTTCATACCCAGCTGGTTCTTCTGTACCTTGAGCCTGCCCCCCAAGCTGCACCCAGTATCTTCAGAATAATGAGCACTTACCTTCTCCTGTCTCCAGCCACATCTCCTCAATGGTGTTCTGTGACAAACTCATCATGCTTCTATGACATCGAGTGCAAGAGCACGCTGCCGCATGTTGGGTCAGGGAACTGATTGGAGCCCCACCGAACCCGGAAGTGCTAGTTCACATAGAGGTTTATTTGTATTAGTGACATAAAGGCGCTAATACACATGAATACTGGGACACTGCCAGTCTCCACTAAAAAGATTCCAGTTTTCATATAGAGTCTGAAGGAGAGAAGGGAAGATATGTATGTATTATGTGAATACATATGTCTACATGTATGTGCTTTGTGTATGCATGTATTTGTATGTATGTGCTCTGCGTATACATATATCTTTGTATTTGTGTCTATGTATGTGCTCTGTATATACATATATCTATGTACAATATATACAATATATACTGTGTGTATACATGTTTCTGCATGTATGCGCTCCATGTATGCATATGTCTATATGTGTTCTGTATACATATATCTCTGTATGTATGTGCTCTGTATATGTGCCTGTATGTATGTGCTCTGTGTATAAAAAATATGTGTTCAGTGTATACATGTCTGTATGTTTGCTCTGTATGTACGGTATATCTGTATGTAGATGCTGTGTCTGCATGTATGTATATGTCCTGTGTATACATATCTGTATGTGTGTGCTCTGTGTATGCATGTCTCTATGTATGTACTTTGTGTATACATACCTTTTTACTAATCTATCTGTTCTCTATGTATGCATTTGTCTGTATGTATGTGCTGTGTGTATACATGTGTCTATGTACTGTATGTGATATGTATATACATATGCCTGTATATGTGTGCTCTGTGTATACATATATCCCTTTGTATGTATGTGCTCTGTGTTTACGTGTGTCTGTATGTAGGTGCTATGCATATACATATGCCTATATGTGTATGTTCTGATTATACATATATCTCTGTATATATGTGCTACATATATACTCGTGTCTGTATACATGTGGTCTGTGTACTGTATATGTAAGAGGGTTTACCTGCGGCCTGTTCCCACCCTCAAAGACATTAATGATTTCATTGCACAAGTGTGTGGGATGCATTTTTGCAAAGAGTGCGATAGTCAAACTGTAATATAGGATGTAGCGGTGCTGATCGTGTAGTTAGTGGTGCTAATAGTGTAGTATGTAATTGTCACGCCATGGACTAGGGGCCATCTGAGTACAGTGCATGACAATGGTGCATGAACCAACAGTATCCGGAGCACTACACAAAACTTCTGACAAGGGAAACACCAGGGGGACAAATACAATGGACAGCTCTTCTGGTAGGAAACGGGGTAAGGAGACCTCCCACACTCACCTGCGGTTGTGCCCTGGTCTCCCTACCATCCATATACGGGTTCTTTCAACCCATCGCCGAGCAGTGTACCCAGTCCCTCGCTGGTCCTGATGTTAACCCTCAATTGAACAATTTGAGATTCAAATAGACAAAAAAATGCCTGCTGCCATTTTACTGATTGCAGTAGATTTCATCAGCCACAGAAGGCTGACATGACTTTAGGTGGTGACTGCGCAGGCTTCCCCCTGTCTTGCAGCTATCACATCACAGGGTATAGCACAGACAATCAGGTGGAACTGTCATAGCCTCTATAAAAGCCAATTTAAGGAATGCAGCTGCCAATTTATGGTTATTCAGGATAGAGAGAGAGAGATAGAGCTCACAGCTCATTAATAGAGGTAGGAACAGAAAGCCTTAAAACAATGGACAAATAATCCATACAATAATGTGATGATAGCTGCAGCAGCAAAGATGACTGGAGCCGTCTGAAAATAATTCAAATAAAAAGAAAAAAATAGTGTTGCGCCACCTGTGGATCTATCCTGCCTTAAAAGCGGTTGTATTAAGAATAAACTAACCTTTAAAGGTTGCGCCAGATCCGCACAACCAGATTGTGAGCGTAGTTTGTGGCTCAGGCTGCCAGCCTTGGATCTGTAGTGCTCCTGTATCCTCAATCACCTCTGCTCCTGGCCTCGTGCTGTGCACACTCTCACTCCAGGGTTGGATTAGGAATTCCAGGTTGATCCATTAACCCTATCCCGCCTGCAGCTCTGTCACCGCTTTCCCGAAGGGAATTTGTATGATAGAACTCAGATAGAACATGCGGTTCTATAGTAGAGCGCAGGGATAATACGGGATACTTTAATCTTAATCTCCGTAACTTTATTAATAAAAAGCTCCAGACCACTGGTCTGGAGCTTTTTATTAATAAAGTTACGGAGATTAAGATTAAAGTATCCCGTATTATCCCTGTGCTCTACTATAGAACCGCATGTTCTATCTGAGTTCTGTCTGAAAATAATTCGGCCTAGCAAGAGTTTAATAATAGTCAAATATTAATTATAGTGTTGTACAAAATGTATGGTAAATGAAAAAGTGGCAGGGAGTAATCTAAAAGTAAAAAAAACAACACCAAAGCTTACAATGTGGGTGCTGCCAGCATCAGCGGAAGCACTACCACCAATAGCTCTAGACATCCAGGCAACATTACTACTAAATGCAGGTCAAAATTTTCCCTCCTTTGCTTCTGGCAAGTGTATGATTGGCGAAGAAGTGGAGGGCATTATAGAATGTATGACACATCACTCATTTAAGAACACTGAAGGATGATCTTACCTCTGACAGCGACACCGTCAATTTCAGTTAGTGTTCTGCATAGAGTGGTCTCCCAGATCACAGATAACCAATAAGGACAATATTTAAATAAAGAAACATGTCTATCAGTGCACTGTGTTATTAAATGGGTGAATGGTAACTACTGGGTTACTACAGTTGTGGCCAAAAGTATTGACACCCCTGCAATTCTGTCAGATAATACTCAGTTTCTTCCTGAAAATGATTGCAATCACAAATTCTTTGGTATTATTATCTTCACTTAATTTGTCTTCAAAGAAAAAACACAAAAGGAATTGTCCTAAAGCCAAATTGGATCTAATTCCACACCAAACATAAAAAAGGGGGTGGACAAAAGTATTGGCACTGTTAGAAAAATCATGTGATGCTTCTTTAATTTGTGTAATTAACATCACCTGTAACTTACCTGTGGCACCTAACAGGTGTTGGCAATAACTAAATCACACTTGCAGCCAGTTGACATAGATTAAAGTTGACTCAACCTCTGTCATGTGTCCTTGTGTGTGCCACATTGAGCGTGGAGAAAAGAAAGAAGACCAAATAACTGGACAGGCGCCCAAGCTGGAAATCATATCAACATGTGTTTATTCCATCCACCGCAGCACAACGTTTCGGCGACAACCTTTTTCAAGTGCATACAACCCACAGATACAAATTGTTATTTATAATACAAAACTCCACCCCCATTACCACTGCTCCAATCAATGAGCTACATATGGTAAACAAAGATAAAAACCACCTATCAACTAGACAGAGAACTACTAAACATACCTTCCCATAATGTAAACATGTGCCTCAATCGAACCGCTCATTGAGCGTACACATCGGGATTATATATATCATAATACGAGCCGGGAACACATAACCGGGTAATAACCTGATGCGGCCAATCACAGCAAAGCAATGTTCATCGTCATGGATACTGCTGGAGTCGGCGCCTCTGCTCCAATCCCCGGAGCTCACTTCCGGTATCGCAACACGCATGCGTCGGCGTCCTCTTATGATTGGAAGATCGCCCTGTCACTCAAGGAAATCCTCCGGTGACGTATTTCCGGAAGTCCGTGTCCGTGTCCATGGGAACATAGCAGCTTCTTCATCTCCCAGTATATATAACGCTGTACGAACAGTCTGGAACAGCGATTCACTCAAAGTAACTGTCCCAAGGCTAAATATAAAGACACACATATAGGGGACCTCATTGGAACTTTTTGGTTTCGCTGTAAATATGGTACAATAGGAAAAACAGTCTATACTCAAACAGTAAAACTGATAAGATATAGTAGGCATAGATAGTCTACACTCAAGCAGTGAATGTTATATAAACACTATATACTGTACACTGTACAACCAACTACTAACAATACCTATGTACGGTTAATATAGGTACATAATTAATTGTAATACACCCACAATAGTGCTATTCTTCAACTGTTTACCTAGAGGAAAATACAGTATGCAGAAAAAAACCCCATCATGACACTTATAAATCAAATGATGCACAGTGTCAAACTCTGGTTCAAAAGGAGGGGTTAAGCATATATACAATAAACAACCTATTGTGCCCACGTTTCCCACATCAAGATACATTACCACAGCCCCTTGTATAAATGTGTCAATCTATTGGTCCACTCAATATCCACGTAAAATGATCCAAAGATGAAAGGGATACTTCACAATGCATGTTTTAATCCTCCGTCTAGTGTGAATCTAAGGTGATGTTTAAAACAATAAAAACAATTAATATAAACAGATGAAAAAAGAGCAAGAATTAATCAGCACCCAGCAGACAACCCCGCTGATCATAGTCCACATTCATCCCTTTTGGGGACAAGGTGTCAAGTTCAAATATCCATTTTAACTCCTTCATTTTCAAAAGGGCCAACCGGTTACCACCCCGTCTCAAGGGGGGGACATCGTCAATCACTCTGAACCTAAGCTGGTTCACCGTATGGCCCATGGCATGAAAGTGTCTAGGGACAGGTAATTCAGTCAGACCCGTTCGGATCGTACTCTTGTGTTTCCCTATGCGGGCTTTTACCTCCATAGTCGTCTCCCTACGTAGAGGAGACCGCATGGGCAACAGATGGTATATATAACAAAACTACTGTTGCACGTATATCTTTTCTTGATATCGTACCTTTTACCAGAACGTGGATGACTGAAGAAACTGCCCTTCAATAAATTACTACAACACGCACAACCCAGACAGGGGAAATTCCCCAGGCTGGGTGGCGCAAATGTCTTTTGTACATCCTTTTTTGAACTGCCAATGTCCGACTGGACCAGATCATCCTTCAAGCTGTGTCCCTTCCTAAAGAGAATAAGGGAAAAAGCTTGAATTCCTCAACTTCTTCATGACCTTTCATAAGCAAAGGCCAATGTTTTTTAACAACGTTCATGATTTTACCACTCGCGCCACAGAATGTGGTCACAAGTTGAATCCTCTTTGGAGCAGTCGTCTTTGGTTTCACGACCAAAAGGTCATCCTGTTTGATCGCCAAAGCTTCATTTTTGTATCGTATGAGCTCTTTTTTCGGATACCCTCTCCTAAGAAACCTATTCACCATCTCCTCTAATCTAACGTCAATTTTAACGTCGTCTGATACAATTCTACGTACCCTTAACATCTGACTCCATGGCAATGACTCCACCATCCTTCGAGGGTGCTCACTTGTGAAATGCAGCATACTGTTTCTATCGGTACTCTTGGTAAAGAGATCAGTCCTCAATTTTCCATCAACTTTATAGACCAGAGTATCTAAAAACTGCATTTCCACTTGTAAGCAAACCATGGTAAAACCCAATCCTGGATGGATGTCATTGAGTGCATCAAGGAAGCACCCCAGCTCATCTCTGTCACCATCCCATACGAAGAAGATGTTGTCGATGTAACGTCGCCATCCCCTGACATGGCGCCAAAAGGGAGAACTGTACACGTGTTCGCCCTCGAGGACAGCCATATAGATGTTAGCATAAGTTGGGGCCACATTTGACCCCATGGCTGTCCCCCGGCGCTGCAGGTAGAAATCATCCCCAAAGAGGAAGTAATTCCTCCCGAGGACGAACTCCAGCAGCGCCAGGGCGAACCGTGCACAGTCAGGCGCCATGTCAGAGGCGGCGAGCGTCACATCAACAGCATCCAGTCCTCTTGTATGCTCAATCGATGTGTAAAGTGACACAACATCAAATGACACAAGCCATGTTGTGTCACTAACTGAGATCTCCGACAAAGAGCAGATAAAGTCCCTAGTATCTCTTGTGTACGAAGGGGCCGAAACGGCAAATCTACGTAACAAGTGGTCCAAAAATATGGAGACCTTGTTGCAAAGAGACCCCCTCCCCGAGACAATTGGTCGACCGGGGGGATTCTCCAAATCCTTGTGGATTTTTGGTAAAGCATATATGGTCGGCACGATCGGGCATTCCACCACCAGATACTCAGAGAGTCCAAGGTCAATGATACCATCAATCTGGGCATCATTCACCAAGGACTTCAACTCTGATTGAAACCTTTCAGTTGGATTGTACGATAGTTTCTCGTAAACCGAGGTATCATTTAATTGTCTCATAATTTCACCCTGGTATTTCTTGGTGTCCATCACCACAATTGCCCCACCTTTATCGGCGGGTTTTATGGTGATGGACCCATTACCTTTCAATTTCCTGATTTCCTCTCTCTGCAGGTGTGTGATGTTAGATCTACCACCCTGGTAGCTGTTCCTTCTTAATTTTGCTATATCTTTTTTAACCAGTTTTATAAAGGTTTCAATCACCGGATCAACTCCGGGCGCCATAAAATTGCTCTTTTTCCATAAATTAAGTTTTTTAAGAGAGAGGACATCACTAGAGGTAATGGGACTCGTATCAATTTTACCAGAGAAATATTTTGCCAAACCTAGTCTACGGAAAAACAAAAACAAATCATTGTCAATTCTGAACCAACCCACATATCCCGTAGGGCAAAATGACAATCCTTTAGATAAAATCATACTTTGTTCCTCAGTAAGTACAACAGATGATATATTTACCACAAGATGATCCTTCTCGGTTAACGTCTCCTCGACCTGGATCTGGTTACCGGCCTTTGTCCTCCTGCCCCTGTGTTTCCTGCCACCCCTGTGGCCCCGCTGGACTCTGGACCTGGGCCTTTCGGTTTGGCTAAAAAACCCGCCCCAGATGCATTACCACCATCATCCGTAGAATCTGATTCTGCCGTAAAACCAGATTGATTATTAGGGGCTGCAGGTTTGAACGGTTTCTTAGGTTTTCTGTTAGGACGTCTAGGGCCCGAACTGGGCTTGGGGCCTTGCGGTGCAGTGGTCCTGAACTGCCACCCATATATACGCCCACTGTTATAGTCCTCAATATCGCGGAACCACTTAGTTCTTTTCGTATCCTCCAGATTAGAGCGATATTTCGTCAGTACATCATCCATTTTCAGATCAATGTCACTCAACTCCTCCTCCGTGGTACCCTCCTCTAGTGCTGTTCTTGTCTCCATTAGACGTTTTTTGAGGGATTCAATCTCTTTCTTAACAAACTCGATGTTGAGGAGCATGATGTCAAAGGCATACTTATTGCTGATGGCCTCAAATCTAGCACAAAAACTAGTATTATTGTGTAGTAGTGTTGGTTGTAGGTTTGGGCGTAACCCTCTAGGGATTCGCCGGACTTTGTAATATTCTACAAGAGTAACGACATGTAATTCCATAGAGATGATCTTTTTATGCTCATTTTCCCACTTACGTTTAAGCATGTCCGTAGTGGGTTGGTTGAGGAACGAGTTGTCCACCTCCATGTCTGAGATAATCCTTGCCGCCTCCTCATCGGTGTAGGAAAAGGGGCAGATGGAACCTGACCCTCCAGCCACTGAGTCAGACTTCTCCATAATGTATAATCCAGCGGTGCACGTGCAGGTGACTCAATCGCAGTCAAAATAAGAAAATGTCCACAGCACCACCTGGAACCGGAACTCTATGAGAACCTTCAAACAGGACGCACGGCCAAGGCTGGGGAGATCCACCCAGTCACATCATAGTCCAGGAAATAATAGAAGGACAGCGCCCAAGCTGGAAATCATATCAACATGTGTTTATTCCATCCACCGCAGCACAACGTTTCGGCGACAACCTTTTTCAAGTGCATACAACCCACAGATACAAATTGTTATTTATAATACAAAACTCCACCCCCATTACCACTGCTCCAATCAATGAGCGACATATGGTAAACAAAGATAAAAACCACCTATCAACTAGACAGAGAACTACTAAACATACCTTCCCATAATGTAAACATGTGCCTCAATCGAACCGCTCATTGAGCGTACACATCGCGATTATATATATCATAATACGAGCCGGGAACACATAACCGTGTAATAACCTGATGCGGCCAATCACAGCAAAGCAATGTTCATCGTCATGGATACTGCTGGAGTCGGCGCCTCTGCTCCAATCCCCGGAGCTCACTTCCGGTATCGCAACACGCATGCGTCGGCGTCCTCTTATGATTGGAAGATCGCCCTGTCACTCAAGGAAATCCTCCGGTGACGTATTTCCGGAAGTCCGTGTCCGTGTCCATGGGAACATAGCAGCTTCTTCATCTCCCGGTATATATAACGCTGTACGAACAGTTTGGAACAGCGATTCACTCAAAGTAACTGTCCCAAGGCTAAATATAAAGACACACATATAGGGGACCTCATAGGAACTTTTTGGTTTCGCTGTAAATATGGTACAATAGGAAAAACAGTCTATACTCAAACAGTAAAACTGATAAGATATAGTAGGCATAGACAGTCTACACTCAAGCAGTGAATGTTATATAAACACTATATACTGTACACTGTACAACCAACTACTAACAATACCTATGTACGGTTAATATAGGTACATAATTAATTGTAATACACCCACAATAGTGCTATTCTTCAACTGTTTACCTAGAGGAAAATACAGTATGCAGAAAAAAACCCCATCATGACACTTATAAATCAAATGATGCACAGTGTCAAACTCTGGTTCAAAAGGAGGGGTTAAGCATATATACAATAAACAACCTATTGTGCCCACGTTTCCCACATCAAGATACATTACCACAGCCCCTTGTATAAATGTGTCAATCTATTGGTCCACTCAATATCCACGTAAAATGATCCAAAGCTGAAAGGGATACTTCACAATGCATGTTTTAATCCTCCGTCTAGTGTGAATCTAAGGTGATGTTTAAAACAATAAAAACAATTAATATAAACAGATGAAAAAAGAGCAAGAATTAATCAGCACCCAGCAGACAACCCCGCTGATCATAGTCCACATTCATCCCTTTTGGGGACAAGGTGTCAAGTTCAAATATCCATTTTAACTCCTTCATTTTCAAAAGGGCCAACCGGTTACCACCCCGTCTCAAGGGGGGGACATCGTCAATCACTCTGAACCTAAGCTGGTTCACCGTATGGCCCATGGCATGAAAGTGTCTGGGGACAGGTAATTCAGTCAGACCCGTTCGGATCGTACTCTTGTGTTTCCCTATGCGGGCTTTTACCTCCATAGTCGTCTCCCCTACGTAGAGGAGACCGCATGGGACACACCTGCAGAGAGAGGAAATCAGGAAATTGAAAGGTAATGGGTCCATCACCATAAAACCCGCCGATAAAGGTGGGGCAATTGTGGTGATGGACACCAAGAAATACCAGGGTGAAATTATGAGACAATTAAATGATACCTCGTTTTACGAGAAACTATCGTACAATCCAACTGAAAGGTTTCAATCAGAGTTGAAGTCCTTGGTGAATGATGCCCAGATTGATGGTATCATTGACCTTGGACTCTCTGAGTATCTGGTGGTGGAATGCCCGATCGTGCCGACCATATATGCTTTACCAAAAATCCACAAGGATTTGGAGAATCCCCCCGGTCGACCAATTGTCTCGGGGAGGGGGTCTCTTTGCAACAAGGTCTCCATATTTTTGGACCACTTGTTACGTAGATTTGCCGTTTCGGCCCCTTCGTACACAAGAGATACTAGGGACTTTATCTGCTCTTTGTCGGAGATCTCAGTTAGTGACACAACATGGCTTGTGTCATTTGATGTTGTGTCACTTTACACATCGATTGAGCATACAAGAGGACTGGATGCTGTTGATGTGACGCTCGCCGCCTCTGACATGGCGCCTGACTGTGCACGGTTCGCCCTGGCGCTGCTGGAGTTCGTCCTCGGGAGGAATTACTTCCTCTTTGGGGATGATTTCTACCTGCAGCGCCGGGGGACAGCCATGGGGTCAAATGTGGCCCCAACTTATGCTAACATCTATATGGCTGTCCTCGAGGGCGAACACGTGTACAGTTCTCCCTTTTGGCGCCATGTCAGGGGATGGCGACGTTACATCGACGACATCTTCTTCGTATGGGATGGTGACAGAGATGAGCTGGGGTGCTTCCTTGATGCACTCAATGACATCCATCCAGGATTGGGTTTTACCATGGTTTGCTCACAAGTGGAAATGCAGTTTTTAGATACTCTGGTCTATAAAGTTGATGGAAAATTGAGGACTGATCTCTTTACCAGAGTACCGATAGAAACAATATGCTGCATTTCACAAGTGAGCACCCTCGAAGGATGGTGGAGTCATTGCCATGGAGTCAGATGTTAAGGGTACGTAGAATTGTATCAGACGACGTTAAAATTGACGTTAGATTAGAGGAGATGGTGAATAGGTTTCTTAGGAGAGGGTATCCGAAAAAAGAGCTCATACGATACAAAAATGAAGCTTTGGCGATCAAACAGGATGACCTTTTGGTCGTGAAACCAAAGACGACTGCTCCAAAGAGGATTCCACTTGTGACCACATTCTGTGGCGCGAGTGGTAAAATCATGAACGTTGTTAAAAAACATTGGCCTTTGCTTATGAAAGGTCATGAAGAAGTTGAGGAATTCAAGCTTTTTCCCTTATTCTCTTTTAGGAAGGGACACAGCTTGAAGGATGATCTGGTCCAGTCGGACATTGGCAGTTCAAAAAAGGATGTACAAAAGACATTTGCGCCACCCAGCCTGGGGAATTTCCCCTGTCTGGGTTGTGCGTGTTGTAGTAATTTATTGAAGGGCAGTTTCTTCAGTCATCCACGTTCTGGTAAAAGGTACGATATCAAGAAAAGATATACGTGCAACAGTAGTTTTGTTATATATACCATCTGTTGCCCATGCGGTCTCCTCTACGTAGGGGAGACGACTATGGAGGTAAAAGCCCGCATAGGGAAACACAAGAGTACGATCCGAACGGGTCTGACTGAATTACCTGTCCCCAGACACTTTCATGCCATGGGCCATACGGTGAACCAGCTTAGGTTCAGAGTGATTGACGATGTCCCCCCCTTGAGACGGGGTGGTAACCGGTTGGCCCTTTTGAAAATGAAGGAGTTAAAATGGATATTTGAACTTGACACCTTGTCCCCAAAAGGGATGAATGTGGACTATGATCAGCGGGGTTGTCTGCTGGGTGCTGATTAATTCTTGCTCTTTTTTCATCTGTTTATATTAATTGTTTTAATTGTTTTAAACATCACCTTAGATTCACACTAGACGGAGGATTAAAACATGCATTGTGAAGTATCCCTTTCATCTTTGGATCATTTTACGTGGATATTGAGTGGACCAATAGATTGACACATTTATACAAGGGGCTGTGGTAATGTATCTTGATGTGGGAAACGTGGGCACAATAGGTTGTTTATTGTATATATGCTTAACCCCTCCTTTTGAACCAGAGTTTGACACTGTGCATCATTTGATTTATAAGTGTCATGATGGGGGTTTTTTCTGCATACTGTATTTTCCTCTAGGTAAACAGTTGAAGAATAGCACTATTGTGGGTGTATTACAATTAATTATGTACCTATATTAACCGTACATAGGTATTGTTAGTAGTTGGTTGTACAGTGTACAGTATATAGTGTTTATATAACATTCACTGCTTGAGTGTAGACTGTCTATGCCTACTATATCTTATCAGTTTTACTGTTTGAGTATAGACTGTTTTTCCTATTGTACCATATTTACAGCGAAACCAAAAAGTTCCCATGAGGTCCCCTATATGTGTGTCTTTATATTTAGCCTTGGGACAGTTACTTTGAGTGAATCGCTGTTCCAGACTGTTCGTACAGCGTTATATATACCGGGAGATGAAGAAGCTGCTATGTTCCCATGGACACGGACACGGACTTCCGGAAATACGTCACCGGAGGATTTCCTTGAGTGACAGGGCGATCTTCCAATCATAAGAGGACGCCGACGCATGCGTGTTGCGATACCGGAAGTGAGCTCCGGGGATTGGAGCAGAGGCGCCGACTCCAGCAGTATCCATGACGATGAACATTGCTTTGCTGTGATTGGCCGCATCAGGTTATTACCCGGTTATGTGTTCCCGGCTCGTATTATGATATATATAATCGCGATGTGTACGCTCAATGAGCGGTTCGATTGAGGCACATGTTTACATTATGGGAAGGTATGTTTAGTAGTTCTCTGTCTAGTTGATAGGTGGTTTTTATCTTTGTTTACCATATGTCGCTCATTGATTGGAGCAGTGGTAATGGGGGTGGAGTTTTGTATTATAAATAACAATATGTATCTGTGGGTTGTATGCACTTGAAAAAGGTTGTCGCCGAAACGTTGTGCTGCGGTGGATGGAATAAACACATGTTGATATGATTTCCAGCTTGGGCGCTGTCCTTCTATTATTTCCTGGACTATGATGTGACTGGGTGGATCTCCCCAGCCTTGGCCGTGCGTCCTGTTTGAAGGTTCTCATAGAGTTCCGGTTCCGGGTGATGCTGTGGACATTTTCTTATTTTGAAGACCAAATAACTGTCTGAGGACTTGAGAAACCAAATTGTGAGGAAGCATGAGCAATCTCAAGGCTACAAGTCCATCTCCAAAGACCTGAATGTTCCTGTGTCTACCGTACGCAGTGTCATCAAGAAGTTTAAAGCCCATGGCACTATGGCTAACCTCCCTAGATGTGGACGGAAAAGAAAAATTGACAAAAGATTTCAACGCAAGATTGTGCGGATGGTGGATAGAGAACCTCGACTAACAACCAAACAAGTTCAAGCTTCCCTGCAGTCCAAGGGTACAACAGTGTCAACCCGTACTATCCTTCGGCGTCTGAATGAAAACGGACTGTATGGTAGGATACCCAGGAAGACCCCACTTTTTACTCCGAGACATAAAAAAGCCATGCTGGAGTTTGCCAAAACTTACCTGAGAAAGCCTAAAACGTTTTGGAAGAATGTTCTCTGGTCAGATGAGACAAAAGTAGAGCTTTTTGGGCAAAGGCATCAACATAGAGTTTACAGGAGAAAAAAAGAGGCATTCAAAGAAAAGAACATGGTCCCTACAGTCAAACATCGCGGAGGTTCCCTGATGTTTTGGGGTTGCTTTGCTGCCTCTGGCACTGGACTGCTTGACTGTGTGCATGGCATTATGAAGTCTACCAACAAATTTTGCAGCATAATGTAGGGCCCAGTGTGAGAAAGCTGGGTCTCCCTCAGAGGTCATGGGTCTTTCAGCAGGACAATGACCCAAAACACACTTCAAAAAGCACTAGAAAATGGTTTGAGAGAAAGCACTGGAGACTTTTAGGTGTCCAGCAATGAGTCCAGACCTGAATCCTATAGAACACCTGTGGAGAGATCTAAAAATGGCAGTTTGGAGAAGGCACCCTTCAAATATCAGGGACCAGGAGCAGTTTGCCAAAGAAGAATGGTCTAAAATTCTAGCAGAGCATTGTAAGAAACTCATTGATGATTACCCGAAGCGGTTGATAGCAGTTATTTTGGCCAAAGGTTGTGCAACCAAGTATTAGGCTGAGGGTGCCAATACATTTGTTTGTCCCATTTTTTGAGTTTTGTGTGAAATTATCAATGTTTTGCTTTTTGCTTCATTCTCTTTTGTGTTTTTTTATTTAAGACAAATTAAATGAAGATAATAATACCAAAGAAATTTGTGATTGCAATCATTTTCAGGAAGAAACTGAGTATTATCTGTCAATACTTTTGGCCACAACTGAATTTATTTATATAATGGGGTCACTTGGACATTATTAAGGATGTGTTTACATTAAAGAGCTTGATTGGGTACAGTCCTAGCAGTCCTTAGAGTGTTACACATGCCTTTCCAAGGAACAGGAGGCTTAGTAACATTGCAATTAGTGTCAAATCATAATTTTTCAGGGTTGTGGCCTGGGAGCTGATGGCGCCGGTCACACTTTCCTGAGCTCCTGCTTCTACCCCGAGAAAAGAGGAAATTTACTGGCGGTCTTGCTGACCTGACGCCTGGAAAGACACCCGGAGACTTGCTGTTACGGAGAGAGATGCCGAAGGGCCTCATCACGGCATCGGGGAGAGCTGAAAGAGGTGACTGACTTTTTGCAGCAGAGTGGTCTTTCTCCGCAGCATCAAACATGGCGTCGGCTCCTCCATGCTCCCCTTCTGCTTCTGCCTCTGCCTCCTCTCGCGCTTTCCACAGCCCTACGGAGCGCTTAGATGGAGGGGAGGAGGCTCCGGTGACTCAACACTTCCTGAGGGGACTTATAGGCTCCCTGCGGAGGTCTTTGCAGGAAGACTTCAGGGAGCTGTTAGTGGAGCTGAGGGGAGACATTGCGGCTCTGGGCGAGAGAACCCATCATATCGAGACTAAGATGGCTGAATACGCCACTGCCCATAACGAGATGGCGGAGGACTATGCCACAATGAAAGGAGAGGTTAAACAACTCCAGCTTAAAGTCTGTGACCTGGAAGATAAAACCTGTGCTGGCAATCTAAGGATTAGAGGAATTGCAGAGGCTGGAGGAGAGGAGGATCTTCACACCAATGCCCTCTCATTTCTGCAACTGGTGCTTCCCGAATCCCCTCCCAGTGAATTGGGCATTGAAAAGATCTACCGTATCCCCAAACTGGGCCACATTAATAAGTCTCTGCCTAGGGATGTTTTGGTTTGTCTTTCCACCCCTAAATCGAGAGACCTGGTACTACAAGCCATGCGGAAATTGCCCTCCCTCCCTGCGCCCTTTTCTGATCTGGCGGTATTTCACGATCTCTCGCTGGGGACACTGGCACAGAGACGAGAGTTTGCCCCTCACTGCAAGGTCCATAAGGACAAAGGAATTATGTATAGCTGGGGCTACCCTGTGTGAGTCAAGTTCAGATATAAGGGGTGAATCAGGTCTTCCATTCCCTCAGGCAACTGGGGAAAGCTCTGAAGGCTTGGAACTTAGTTCGGGACCCTGACCTGCCCCCTCAACGGTCTGGAGACCGGGCAAGGGGTTCTGTCTCTCCTTCGGAATGGAAAAAGGTCTGCTGACCACTTAGTCTGATCTAAAATCTCGGGTCAGATGTAGGACCTCGTTGTTGGAACATTCCACCGGATTTCCCTACCCCACTAGGGGTGATAGCCTTACTGGTGTTAATCTGGGGGACTCCTGCTTAAGTCACCTGGCCTTTACCACCTTTTAGGGCAACCTTTTTGTGCTGGAGCACGCGAGACTATTTGCCTCTTTTGCCCCCCCCTCCTTTACGAGGCCTTAAGTTTCTTAAGATGTTTACATGCTTGTTCTTTGTTATAATTTTTGTCTCCCCTGTTCCTTTGTTCCTTACCCTCCCTTCTCACCTATTTTGCTCTCCCCATTGGCCTTCTTGCAATTTCAGTTTACTGCATCCGGCTTTACAGGTTCTCCTCAATTATTCCCAACAATGAAAGTCGACTCTTTAAATGTGAGAGGGTTGAATTCTCCGGTTAAGCTCTCTCTCTTCTGGAGGGAGGCGCTTAAATCTGGAGCAGACATTTTGTGAGTTCAAGAGACCCACTTAAAGAGGATAACTTTAGGTTGCATCACTGACTGTTTTCCAAAGGGTTTTTTGCCAACCATGCAAAGAAAAAGGCGGGAGTGTGTATTCTTGTAAAAAAATCTGTATCATTTAAACTGTTAAATTTAGTGTCTGACCCAGCCGGAAGGTTTATCATTTTAACATGCTCTCTTTTAGGGGTTGTTATGACCATCACTACTGTCTATGCTCCCAATGAGGCGCAACTGCAATTTCTTCGCCCTTTCCTTGATAGGGTGGCTGAGGTGGCTCAAGTTCTGAGGGTCATTTGTGGACATTTCAACATCATCCCAGACTGTTCTCCTGAGGCACCAGGGAGGAGTCGGGGTTTCGGGCTCACCTGTCGTGAATTTCATCTTCACGACGTATGGCGTTACTTTCACTCGACTGAGAGGCATTATTCCTTCTCGCCCAGACACAGGTCCTACTCCAGGACATACTACTTTCTGGTGGACGATAAGTCCCTGCCGACATGTGTCTGCGTGGGGGTGGGTCTGATCACATGGTCTGATCATGCCCAGGTCTCCCTCGAGTTGTCCTTGGGCGGCTATCCTTCCCCCCCCAAATGTTTGGAGACTGAACCGAAGTTTACTGGCAGAGAGGGATGTGATGGAGGAGGTTGAAACCCTTCTCATTGAATTCTTTGGCATGAATGATAACGGAGCCGTATCATATGATACCCTTTGGGCCTCCCACAAGGCGTACCTAAGGGGGATATTCCTGCAAAAAGCGTCTCAGATAAAGAGGGAGCGCTATAAGGAGAGGGCAGTTCTTCTTGACTAATTGCAGCAACTCGAGGACATCAATAAGACTAACCCGTCCCCTAGAGTTTCTTCCCTATTAATAGCCGCTAGAACCCGGTTGAGATCTTTTCTCCTCCTACAACATGAAAAAGTTCTTCGTCAATCCAAAACAATGTTTTATGAATCTGGGGACAAGGCGGGGGCTCTGCTGGTGCGGAGAATTAAAAAGAGAGATGCCAAAAATACAATTGAAAAAATGCTTGACAGCGAAGGTCGCACGGTGAGAAACTCAGTAGATATCGCAACTATTTTTGCACAATTCTACTCCAAATTATACAATCTCAGAGATGATCGGTGCACACCTCAGCCCGCCTCGGAGCTGATTGAGCATTTCTTGGGGGAGTTGAGCCTTCCTACTGTTTCTAAGGTGTAACTGGAGAGGTTGAATCTTCCTTTTACAACAATGGAAGTAGAGTCAGCTATTAAATCTACTAAAGTGAACTCTGCCCCAGGCCCGGATGGGCTACTGAATGAATATTTCTGTACCTTTCAGTGTGAGTTGGCTCCATTCCTCTCAAGGACGTTTAGTTACTGGCAGGGGGCGGGCTCAATCTCTCCGCTGAACTTACAGGCCACTATTATCTCTATCCCCAAACCGGGTAAATCTCCTGATGTCCCCAAGAGTTACCGTCCCATTTCTCTCCTGAATTGTGACCTTAACATATTCGCAAAAATACTGGCTAACAGATTGATGGAGGTGGTGCTGAATCTGGTGGACCCGGACCAATTGGGGTTTGTGGCTGGCAGACAGGCGAAGGACAGGTCCAGGAGAATGATTGACCTCATAAGAGTGGCTGAGTTGAGAGGGGCCCCCAGTGCATTCCTGTCTTTCGACGTAGAGAAGGCGTTTGACAGGGTGCACTGGGGTTACCTGGAAGCGGTATTGAGGAGGTTCGGCTTGGATGATCCCTTCCTGTTGGTGGTGTTGTGTTTGTATTCCCAGCCTAATGCCAGGGTCCTGTCTTCTGTTTTTTGTCACCTGTCTTCCAGATCTCAAATGGCACCCGCCAAGGCTGCCCCCTATCACCGGTGATTTTTGCCTTGGCTATCGAGCCCCTAGCAGCAAAAATCCATTCGGACCCAAACATTTCAGGTAGTAAAGTTGGACACAAACATCACATCGTCGGCCTCTATGTCGATGACGTTATTATTACGTGTACAAACGTATCCCACTCCCTTCCAGCGATCATGCATGTCTTAAACTCATTCTCTTTTATATCCTTCTACAAGCTTAACGCCGCAAAATCGGTCATATTCCCCATTAATATACCGGACCCTGTAATCTCGGTCCTCTCACGGTCGCTTCCTTTTAAATGGGTGCGGGAGGGGATCCCCTATCTTGGCATCACACTTTGCTCCTCACTCCAAATGGCCCGCTTGAACTTTGGCAATTTATGCTCTAAACTTTCTAAAGATATGTTATCTCACCCCCTTCATAAACTTTCGTGGATGGCTAGATTGCAGGCCTTAAAGCTGTTACTTCTTCTGAAAATAATATACTATTTTAGATGCATCCCACTTCGGGTTCCCAAGTATTTACTGCTTAAATTACAAAATTTAGTGAATAGATATGTTTGGGCCAACAAAACCCCTCGAGTTGCTCGCAATGTCATGTACTTGCCCCTCCTCTGCGGAGGTATGAGTTTACCTAAGATTGCAGACTATCATAGAGCTATTGTACTGGAGGAGGCTAAGTCTTGGTGGCACGCTCCCAATCATCTTGGGTGGATTCAGATCGAGTCCTCTCTTTTGGTTTGCGGTTCCTTGTGGAGGCGGCTGGTCGCTGAGTCTTTGCAACTGGTCAGCTGGTCTCACCCCCTGGAGTTTATGCAAACCTTGCTCTCCAGCTGGAGGGAGTTGCCGCGTGCTTGGACGAGGTTCCCCCCAGGTGATATCCCTCTTCGATCTCTACAAATGCATACCCCATCGCTGCAAGTGAAGATGTGGGAGGAGTCTGGGATTGTCTCGCTGGATGAGTTCCTCCCGCAGGGGAGGTTCCCTCCATTTGAGACCTTTTGTGACAAGTATCCTGAATGTTGTCCTACTTTCCTGCAGTTTCTACAGGTGAGACACCTGCTTGTGTCGGGATCCTACTTGGAGGGTTCGGGGCCCCTGGGTTCCAAACCTGGTTCAATGCAATTTATTTTATCGGATCCCAAGATCACCAAAGGAATGTCGGACATATATAAAGCAATGGTGGGCTCCCATATTGGGGTTAAGTTGGAATATATGAGGAAGTGAAAGCGGGATTTTGGCTTTTCCTCCCTGGAGGATTGGCATATTGAAGTGAAAAAGGCGACTAGATGTGTGAATCATGTCAAAAACCCTAAAAACATACACCTCCGCTGGTACATCTGCCCTGTTCATATCTCACATTTCGGTACGGGTCAATCCCCTCTGTGCTGGAGGCAGTGTGGAGAGATGGGAACCATTCCCCACATGTGGTGGTCCTGCCCCAAAATATCTTCTTACTGGTTATTGGTGCATAGTCTAATATGTTTGATTACGGAATTTCAGGTGGACCTGTCCCCCCAACTGGCAATTCTAAACATTGTGGTTGAGAGCCTTCCCCCTATTCTTAGGGGGACGGTCTCTTATATCCTAATTGCGGCCTGATTATGTCTGGCCGCTATGTGGAAATTGCATTCACCTCCCACTTTGACAGAATTTATACAGAAAACCAATTGGATATTCCAACAGGAATACTATCTGGCCTTAGATAGACCCAGCAGGAATAGTATGTTAAATAAATGGGAAATTTGGGCGTCTCACCACCTGGCTATCCCGATTCGGTTGAGATAACTGTCTTTAGATGTTCTGCTGCCTTTTCGCTTAGGTTATTTGGAGGTGTCGGCTTTATCTTTGGATAGGAGGGCCCCCCCAACACCCCTCCTCTTCTCCTTTCCCTGTACCTCCCCCCCCAACCTTTCCCTTCCTAATTTTTACTCTTTCTTTTATGTATCTGTTATTGTGTTAAAAAATGTTCTCAATAAAAATTCAGTGTTAAAAAAAAATATCATAATTTCTGGAGAAATTTGTTTAACTTGGTAAATTTGAATTTGAATTAAATCGATCATCTTTATGTATTGGAAGTTGCAGATATAGAGTTAATCATGATATTACATTTATGTATGGGTAGCAGTCCAAATGCCCTACTACACGCAAAATATTATTAAACACCATTGGGTTAATTAGTCAAATTATCCCCCAAAGTATCCCACAATTATCAAACAATAATTCTGACTAACTAAATGCAGCTTTGGGGAATCAATTACTCTTCGTAAGGAGATTCAAAATCCTCAGGCAGCCAAGGGATGGGATCGATTCCAAATTGCACTGAAAGTCACAATAAAAAACTGAATCACAGTGGGATCCAGTTTGTGTGATTATCATCATGTCAACTCTTGATGTTACAATGAGTCATGTGTATGGCCCCCATGTGTCTATATGGAGTCCTCACAATATTTGGGCATACTCCTGATAGGATGGTGACTGGTGTACTGTGGAGGGGATCTCCCCTCAAGCCTGTATTAGGGCATTAGTGAGAATCCTGATCAATTTGTGTTGCTCCTCAATTATCAGATACAGTCATATATAATGTCCCACAGGTTCTTAAATTGGATTCAAGTCTGGAGATGAGGGCCAAGCAATGCAATTATTTTTTTCATCTTGCAGAAGCTTCCTACATGGTGTGTTCTGTAGAATGTGAATATAGCTTCACAATGAAGAGCTGTGATGATGTGTGACTACAGTAAATTGGTCCCTCGTGCCTCCCTCGTAGAGTCTGTTTCTGAAGGTTTGGTCAGAAATACAGTATGTACACAATTACCCACTGAATTAGTTCATAATAGACAAGGAGCAAATACATTTTGACCATTTCCTTTTTGAGGGTTGTCTTGCTGCTGACTCTCCACGTTTCCATTTCCATTTGCCCCAAAGCAAGTGAAATTGATTCACAATTTTCTGATTTCTAAATGGACAGATTGAGATCCCTGAAGCTTTATTGACTTGGGGGCTTGGCTACATCGACAAGTATAACACCTTTGTGAATTGTGATCTATTTTCCTGGAGAGCACTCATCCATACACTCTTCTGTGTCTGGACCATCAGACTCAAACCATGTCCTACTTCCATCTGTTTTGCAGATCAAACTCAGCCATTAAAATCTATAGACTCCTTATAAATTGGATGACACACTGAAGACAGACTTTGCACTTTGGCGTTCAATCCTAGTTACATGCATTTTTAACTGATCCATTGTTAAGAGTAAATGGATAAATCAATGACCAGAGTTTACTATCAGATAAGAAAAAAAATGGATGCCAAACACAGACAATATGGATGATACACAAGAGAAAAACATTGTTATCTAAAAGTAGACTCAGATGTGTGAATGTAGCCTTATACTGTGATGCTTAAATATTTTATTTTTTCATCAGTGATTTGCAATTTGAATTTGTTCAATTTATTTTCAGACTTTTTCAGCATTCGGAAGTACATAATAGACAGTTAGGTGCTATATTTATAGGTTAATATTTCCAGGCTGCTGAGTTATGTACATTGGTGCCAATCCTTCCACTTCTCTGATGTAATTTTCCATAATACCAATGTTAATAAAGGCTCCTATATAAAGGTTCCGTTAAAAGCTTCTGAAAAGCGCCACACAGAGAGTCATTATGTATAATTTAAGCTCCAGTCTTTTTTTATTTATTTCCTTTTCTAAGGAAGTCAGCAAGGAGGTTCAGATATGAAGATCGTTCAATATTGCTTGAGTCTTGCCCCGGGCGCTGTGGGTGGCACAGTACTTGACTGACTGGTTCGTCATACTGGTAAGGGGCTACTGGCTTGAACTGATTCAAAGACTAAATATATTTGACTGAGCGAAAGAGGAGAGCAGAGTATGCACATTGGTCCCTTGTAACACTGCAGGGTTTTAGGTTACAGTCTCAGCCTCTCCAGCATTTTATCTTATCTTACAGGAATAGAAAGTTTTTTTTTTTCCAAGAGCTGGTACAGAGAAGACAGACGGATGCGAATCTTGGCTGAGAAATCTGTCTATATGCCAGTGCAACCCAGAAGCAGTTGTCAGCCTGAATTTCATTCCTATTTACCTATTCGCTGTGGCGACACGGAGTTAACAAAACTCCTTCATCAAAAACTGTTCCTTTGCAGCAGGGTCCTGTAGTGTGAAGGAAAGACGCACTTTATTTCTGTATGAACCGTTTTCATATGTTCTGCCGTGATCATCACCTTCTACTTTCTTTGAAGAATTCCTGCTAATTGTCTCGCTGTTTTATTTGTGGACGGGCAGCGCTGCCAATTGATTCTTCCATTAGAGCATCATAATGGTGATGTGCAGAGAGAGATCGTTTGCTGTTCTCGATATTCCTATGGAGTTTGACCTCAATGATCGAGCCTGAAAACTGGTATGGCACAGAGGAGGACGGAAACAACTGCAGCATGTTTTGGAGTTGTGACAAAGAAAATCCGCAGCCTTTTCCGACACTTCCCAAAGTCAAAGTCATGGTCGGAAGGTTTCCATCTTCTCCCAACACCCAGCCATGAGCTACTGATAGTGAGAGGTATGTCTACTATATATGGAGACAGGAGAAATACTGTCTTGTATGTGTCTATAATGTTTTAGTTACCAAAAGTGATGTCCCCAAGCTGGATGCTACAAGTTAGGGAAAATTTCCAAAGAGTTTTCATTTTCCAGAATAGATTTTAAAAAACTAATTATATATAAAGTATCTTCATACAGGTAGAATAGAAGAAGTGTGAGTCTATTTGTACCTCCTAGTAGCATAATTGTGAAAGTTCCTCATTGAGTTTTAGGAAAGGACACCAACAAGACACTGGGTCTTGGCCACTATATTTAGATACAGGGGCAGGTAGTGAACTAAATCTTTGCCCAAGGTGAAGAAAAACCTAACTATGACTTTGTATTCTCCGCTACTTATATAGCTGACTATAAATTAATATTCTTAAAAGGCTACTTTAGATTTTTTGTTTATGTATCACATTGGC
This sequence comes from Allobates femoralis, assembly GCA_033576535.1. Taxonomy (NCBI): domain Eukaryota; kingdom Metazoa; phylum Chordata; class Amphibia; order Anura; family Aromobatidae; genus Allobates; species Allobates femoralis. Next base: position 230,693,528 of record JARQOC010000002.1, read on the forward strand.
CCTAACCTTGGTGTCCCTGAAATACAGAAATTAGATATTGAGCCCCAGATATCAGGTACTGGTGTGATGAAATTTCTGATACATAGAGCACTAACAAAAACTTTTATTCACATATTATTTTTTCACTAGGTGACACTGAGCATAAGTCAGAAAGAGGCAGTCAATGTAATATAAAGAACTGCCAGTAGAAATATATTTAATGCAAATGTTTAATGGGATGTTGAAAACATATTTTTGATAATGGATAAAACCTTTTTAATGGAGTTCCTGTAATGGTACCTTTACACGCCGCCACAGGAAGGGAGAACCCGCCAGGCATCGGACACAATTGTGCCTGTTGCCATGAAATCACTACGAAATGGCGGCGTGTAATTTAGGGAGTTCCTTCCCGTGTCTTGCAGTTCCTTCGGATACCTGTTTCTGAGCTGTGCTCAAAAACAGGAAGGAACAATTCCTATGGTGGCGGCATGTAATCGGGGCACAGGAAGGTATTTGCGTGGCCTAGCGAATTCCCAGGGGCGTGCCACAGCATCATGGATACCACGCCCCATCAGCGATCATTGGTGGAAGCTCCTGCGTTACGATTGGTTGTCCCTTCACAGGGCTCCATATTTAACCCTTATCCGGCTGAATAGGTACAATTGTAACTATTCCGTTTTAAAATTGCAATAACTTTTTTTCGAATAGACGTAGAAGGCTGAAATTTCATGACATCTCTACATTTTTGGTCCAGAATATATTGGCCAAATTTCAATAAAATATCTCCACCCGCTTCCGAGATAAGGGGTCGAGATCTTTTTGCATCCATAACAAGCTGCATAGGTACAAATGTACCTCATATATTTTGAATGAAGATAATGCAAGGAAAAAAGCATAATTTTTTTTTAATGATAATGCTATTTAACTATTATAAACAAGTAAAAAAAACTGTTCATTTACATTATAAAAGAAAATGTAAGAAACTTTTTTTATTGATTTTCTTCGCAAGTAATGCATGTTGGCTTTGCTACCGAGTGTTCATCGCAAATGGGTTTCACACAAATCACACAAGACTTTCTAGTCTTACGTTGTTTTCGCTTCAGGTCAGACATAGCAACTACCAACAACAGGGGAGGGTCCACGACTACCATGAGGTATTTGAGGGTCAGCTGCTGCTTGCGATGCTACCATAATGCATCGTCCAAGCACCATTTCTACTGCACCTCGAAGAAAATGGTTTCTCATCATCATTTGTTTTGTACTACGTTCTTCAATTGCAGCAATACACAGCTGATTTGCGAGATCTTTCAGGAACTTTCTTCGTTGATCCTTTGCCCTGAAGCTTGGATTGTGTTCTCTGTAGATGATGTAGGATGCTAACCCAGTGACATCAATCATATTGTAGAAAAATGCCAAAGTCCAACGTGATATTCGTCGTTTCACAGTGTACTCTCCCAACATTTTATCCATAACATCAATGCCACCTTTTGTTTTGTTGTAGTATTTTATTATCTCTGGCTTGGCAGCTAGTGTCTCTTCAACTTCTCCCCTCATGTGCATAGATGATAGATGAAATGTGTGTGCTCACAGCAATGAGATGAACAGCAAAATGGCTAATGAGAGGAGGGAGGCAGGAAGAGAAGTAGAAGCCACTCCCAGTTTGAATTAACTTAATTGACAGCAACATAAGTGACCAGTAACAACACTGGCCAATAGATATCAGCATAACATGTGTAGCTGAATGAACTTTAGTTTCTGAAACCAAGTAAAGTCTTCCCACAGTGAAGGTATATATGAAGGTACAATTGTACCTATGCAGCCTGTTAAGGTTGTAAAATTATGCAGCCTGACAAAGGTTAAAGAGCTATCCATTCACAGTCCACAATTGTAATGGCGTCATGTATTAGCCAGCCTTCTTGCGCTGGCTGGCCAATCATGATGCTATTGCATTGTCCAATCACCGTACGAGCGTCATGTAATACACAACTCTGTCACGCCTATGTACTTACGGCGCGCAATATCTACACCCATATTCCTTTGTGGTAGCGGCGTGTAAACCAGGGAAGGTACTCCACAGGAGGTAACCCGCGGCACTTCCGGGGAACGCAAATACCTTCTGTGGAGCACGTTGTGGTGGCGTGTATATGCGGCATCAGGGATCGGTATCCACCGTTAAAAACGCGAGCGTGCACGTGCGGTGGCTACCGGTTGCTGCACTCTGTGGTGGCGTGTAAAGGTACCATTAGTGACACCAATGAAAATGAATTAAATTTTTATCATAAAAATCAGTTCACTATGATGTAAAGTCAGTGGTAGATAGGTGAGAGCAGTAATGTATCCATCATTCAATTCAAAAGTTTATCCTGTGAGAAAAACTTTTGGAGTCTCTCATTACCCGAGTTCCTTGTATTATTGCACACTTATAAGAAAACTAAAGAATGAGATGAGTTCAAGACTTCTAATAATAAAATCATGATTTCAGAAGTCACCTTTGGAAGGAAAATGTTATAACGTCATTTAAATCATATGCACAGAAGAAGTCTAGTAGACAAAAAAGAGGGAATGTGTGATGCCTGCATAGGTGCGATATAGTGCAAACAAATTGTGTCAAGGTAAGTATCTTGATGACAGTAGAATAAAACCTAGGATAAAAACAATGATAAAATACCCTGCAGTAAGTAAATAAATAGTAATAGTACATGTAAATAACACTTAGCTTACACTACTTTGATAAAAAAAAGCTTAAAAGTCATTCCGCTGTGAAATGGTGTACCTAATCAGGATGGTCCTATCGCTAGCACTTCACCTCTCTAAGTTCCAGTGGGCCTTAATAGATGTGGGCAAAGCTGGACCAAGGCCTAACTATTTTGCAGTTGCTTGTGGAAAGCAGTAAAATTAAGTAAAAAAAAAAAGTAATGGATCACATATAAGTATTCCCATTACAATATATAGTCCAAACATCAAGAGAAGAAAAACAGTAATGTAAGCAGAAAGATCCTTATAATGCAGGCAGCTATCCTTGTCCAACATGTGTTTCGCATTTACTGCTTCATCTGGGGCAGTCACATCATGTTGCCAGAGCTGAAGCTGATTATTGAACTTAGCAGCTATGCTAATGTAGATGGCATGAGCCGCTGATCGCAATGATTGGCTGCAGTGCTGTTGATGGGACATCACAACTACAACCAAACCACAGAAACCAGGGCAAAGGCACACAGCAATGAACCCGAGGAGGGTAAGCAAAGCATAGTTTGTATTCTTACAACTGAGACTGTGAGCAGGAGATTGCTAAAATAGAAAAAGCTCTTCAATATCTCTCATAACTGCTTTACATTCACTACTACAGATAAACTTTTTTCCATTCAACCTCACTGGAACTATGTTGATGAAAACATTGATAAATTGATACATTGATAAGGATAAGGAATCCGCTGCTGCAATTGATTCACGTAATCAAGCCTCAATATCCAGAACAACTTATAGGAAATGGAGATTGGGCTAACCAAGAAAGTTAGGTCCAGAGTCTCAAAGGCTCTATACCAGATGCAAGGGGTGCCCCTATGGTATATTTGCCTTGGTTCATAGTGCCACATCACAACAGACATACGCACAGTTCGGCCATCATGGCATATCATGATAATCATGTAGTCATAGCATTATGTTATACACAACCTCCACTGCAGTGTAAGGATTATAGAAGAAGATAGTGACTTCTGCACATTAGTAACACCCACGGCAGTAGCTGGGATAATCAATAACTGGTGTAACACCAGAAGAAAGGTCACAGGCTCCTGTGCAGGGCTCAGTTACAGATGAAGAAGCTGGTAAGGAGACAGAGCTGAGGATCGATTAATAAGACTGTGTCCATTTAAAGATACAGATGACCCATTTCTTTTTTTTTTTCATGCTATCTTATAATCATCCTTTTGGTGATCTTCATAACACTCTGCAAAATCTCATTGTCTCATTATATTAATCTTTTAATATAGAATTTTCCAGGTAATAATAGCACATTTAAACATTCAGATTTCATTTTTAGCGATGCACCAGTGTTGTCATAGTAACCCAGCAACACTGCCATCATTGCAGAAGGAAATCTTGGGTGCTTGTGGAAAGGCTTTCATGCCCACTGTTACTATGGCAACATGCCAGCCATATAGATGGAAAACATTTATATAGAATAAGCTATGCCAGATACTGAAGCAGTAATAGATTCCTTTCACGCAGGATTTAACTCCTTGAAAGCTAAGCAGACGAAGGACTTATCACTCTTATAAGGAGTTATGTGCTGCTTATAATACACTGCTATAATGTGTGGCCAAACCTTTCCATAGGAATTCAGTAATCCACTTTTTGTATCACATAAAATTAAATTCGTGGACACGCGGCCAACCCTTGGATGCAGAAATGATATCACTATGGACATCACCACTGTGGTCAAGGATTGGCTACACATGGACGTCACATGTTCACGATTCTACAGGTTACTTAAATCCAACCACACTGGACGGCAGGCATGTCCAATGTTCCCATAGAGCATAGTAAGAACAAAATCATTAATCCAGGCACATTGTATAATATAAATATTACAAAGAAAACCTCTCCAAGAATGCAGTGCAGAGTTGGGCACTATATGTTAGAAATTCAGCTGTGATCTTAGTTGTATCTGATCGAATAGAAAAACAGATATACGTGTTTCACTGCCCCAATGAATGTAAACAAATACGTTACTTTTCAAATTGTTTTAATGAACAATTATGCCACTGTTTTTACAATAAACCCCTATACATACCTATGTGTATCCATGGTTACAGACTACAAACAAACTCTGTGTAGTCTGATCCTGCTGTCATACTCATTTTCATCTGTCCCCTACTTATTGCTAAATTATTGAATGTATGTGTAATACAATTTTCACTTCTAGAATAGTAATCATGCCACATTGTCCTATTTATTAGAAATTTTACTGGTAGTTACAAAAATCTGTGAGATAGTAATTAGTACCATCTTAAATTAGAATTACTTCTCATTCTATGCAGAAAAAAATTAATAGGAGCTAAAAAATGTAACAAATTTAACACATATCCTAAAGTATCACTCCATATTCATATCCATGATTAGGCAAATTAGGGAAGAATTTCTGAATTCTTTATCTCATCATGACAATATATGATCTATACAGCTCTGAAAAAAAATTAAGAGACCACTGCAAATTTTTCACTTTCTCTGATTTTTCTCTTCATAAGTATATTTTTGAGTAAAATGTACATTGTTCTTTTATTCTACAAACTACTGACAACATGTCTCCGAAATTCAAAGCTAAAAATTATGTATTTAGTTACAGCAAATGAGAAATCTTCAAAATAATAAATAAACAGAACAGTGCTTTCAGACCTCAAATAATGCAAAGAAAGCAAGTTCATATTCATTTAGAAACCACAATATTAATGTTTTAACTCAGGAAGAGTTCAGAAATCAATATTTGGTGGAATAACCATGGTCTGGAGATTGGGATGGCCATGACAGTCAATGTGTGGATGAAGGAGTACCACATCAAGACCCTGTCATGGCCAGTCCAATCTCCCGACCTGAACCCCATTGAAAACCTCTAGAATGTTATCAAGGGGAAGATGGATAGTCACAAGCCATCAAACAAAGGAGAACGGCTTACATTTTTGTGCCAATAGTGGCATAAGGTCACCCAAAAGCTTTGTGAAAGACTGGTGGAAAGCATGCCAAGACACATGAAAGCTGTGACTAAAAATCATGGTTATTCAACCAAATATTGATTCCTGAACTCTTCCTGAGTTAAAACATTAGTATTGTTGTTTTTAAATAAATAAGAACTTGTTTTCTTTGCATTATTTGAGGTCTGAAAGCACTGTTCTGTTTATGTATTATATTTTGAAGATTTCTCATTTGCTGCAAATAAATACAAAATGTTTAGGTTTGAATTTCGGAGATATGTTGTCAGTAGTTTATAGAATAAAAGAACAATGTAATTTTACTCAAAAATATACTTATAAAGAAAAAGTCAGAGAAACTGAAAAATTTGCAGTGGACTCTTAATTTTTCCAGAGCTGTATATCCTGACTCCCCCAAACACAGGAAATCTTGTGTCTGAGTAGAGTTCCTGTGTTTACTATGAGAGACCAACTGGCAGACAGAGGCTAATCTCTGCACTGAAAAAGAGGGTCTTTCATTGAAATTTTGCAGGCCAGATCATTCTCTCCATGGCATATATATTAGGCGGTTGGCAGTGGAGTAACTTGAAGCTCTTTGGCTCCGATGCAAAAGCTCAAACGGGGCCCCCAATTATTGCAAATCTTTAATAACAGTAGTCTTTTATCTAATATGTCCATTACAGCGCTTTAAAAAAACAAAGTGTGTGAACAACAACCTAAATAAATTCAAGTTACTAGCAGAGGCTATAGACAGAAATAGGGGACCCTCTCAGTTTATTCTGGCCGGTAAAAGACTCAAGGCCTAATTAATAATTGCATTTTCACCTGTTTTTCATCATGTTTTTGGCGTTTTTTTAAAATTTATTTTATACATGTTTGTCTGTTTTGCTTCTTTGTATGTTCACCACTGTGGATGAGGTTGAGGGTTTCCAGTTGTTTTGACATGAGTCATCATCGGAAACTGTTGGAAAGTCACAAAATTTGTTGCAAGTGTACTCCAGGCCCCCCTCCCCCCTACCCTGAAGTGATTTTGTACACCTGACGTTTTGGGGCATTTTGTTTTGCGACTTATGCTAAATGGTCTCCTTCTTTGCCCTAAAAAGACATAAAAATAGTTAAAGACAGGAAAAAAAAAGTCTATAAAAAATATCATAAAACATGAGTGCTTTTTATCAGTGAGTCCCAAAAAAACATAAGTTAATGCAAGAAGATAAAAAATAAATATATAAAAAATAAAAATAACACTGGTCAACAGCATTTTTGGTGCCAAAGATATTTCATTGAATTTAGGGTAACTTTGGGGTGCTGATTCTGAATATGTCATCAGTTTTGCCAGATTGGCTCAAGTTTTTGAGATTTTTCGTAAAATGTGTAACAAAAAAGACGTTTTTTGCTACTTTTTTAACGAATTCTGTTATGTTTCTTCTATGTTTTGTCAGTGTATATTCACCACAAATGTAACAGAATGAGTCTGGATCGTTAAGACAACTTCTTCTTGATGAGTTCATGCTTTTCACTGGACAACAGAAAACAACATAAAGTTAGTGCAAAAAATCAAGCTATAACAAACTTTTAGAACACTAATTAACACAAAACTATATTGAGAACTGCTCAGTTCAAGTACTAATCCAAAGAAATTAATGAGATGATGCGTCGCATTTACCAACAAGTGCTATAAATAAGATACCAAAAATCTCAAAAACTTGAGCCAATCTGGCAAAACTGATAGCATATTCAGAATCAGCACCCCAAAAATACCCCAAATTCATTAAAATATTTTGGGCACCAGAAAAAAAAAATTTTTTTGTTGACCTGTGTAATTAATCGGACTCTCAGTGTTCACTGCCTCTTTGTGGAAAGAAGCCATGATGTGGCCACATGATGATAATCTAATCAGGCCAGGAGTAATACCTGTTTGCATATGTTGTAGAGCCACCTTGGTGACCTGGACAGGACTTTGGGACACAAATCATGCTCTATTCTAGCTATTTGGATGGTCATACTGTACTAGAGGAGGACTTGTCCTAGAGGAGGAAGCCATTAACAGACAAGCCTTTTTACGTTCTGTGGCTGTTGCATGAAAAATGTAATACTTTAAAGAAAGCTTTTCAGGTGAATTGTGGCCCATGTTATACAGGTATGGTTTGCTGAATGGAAACAGCTCATACAGAGTGGCTCTCCACTTGTGAAAGGGCACCCCCATAATGTCTGCATGTTCAAATACAGAATATAGACAGGCGTTCTTATCGTCTAACGTTTTAGTAAAGCGCCCCTTTAAAAGAAAATCTCCTGCTGTCATTTTTTTCTTCTGCAAAAAGGAAAATGGAAAAAAAAGTCTTTACTTACGTAAGCATGGAAATGTTGGTAATTAAGCTCTAATTAGTGCCTTTTATTTTCATTTCACAGAAGCATGTACATTGTAATTACTGGCTTATTTTCCCCAATGGCCTTCATAAAATTAGCTGCTCATAAAGGCGAGCCATGTCATCTGTTAGGACTGTGACCCTCTTAACTGGTAGACAGATATAAAAGGAACCAGTAAATACAGTAATATTACAAATATGTGACCAGTGTTCCATTATATAACCATTTTTGCATAGTATTCGTCTTGCACAATTATTTATAGGCTTGGGTCACATGATCATTTTCTCCACATCCAATAAAATTGGTTCCATTATGCTCATCACACATCAATCAGACTGATCAGAATTTGATCAGATTGTGTACAGATTTTCTTGGAGGTGGACAGAAAAACAAAAGGATCCCCATATTCTCTATAATTATCAGTCCATTTTTTGCTAAGAACCCGTAAAGTTGAATCCTGTCATCCGATTCCCGTGGCAAATCATCCATGAAGCAATTTTTTTCCTGAGACCGACTTGGTCCGTGAAACAAATCAGATATGTGCAGAACTCCATAGAATAACATGAGACGAGAGCTATTCGACAAAACGATCGGACATCATTCATCCAAGATACATGGTTGTCTGCATGAACCCTTACACACATGTGTTTTTGGGTGCTGCATTTTTGTTGCAGAAATCTTCTGTGTTTTTAAAGTCCCAGCAATTAAGATGTCTGTTTTTGGACTGCATTTTCCCCATAGGCTCCATTCTAACCCACCAAAAAAAGCATCACAAATATGGATATTCCCACAGTCGGTTTGTGGTGCATTTTTCCTGTCATTTCCAAAACAAAAATGCTTCAATACTCACCCTCTCCGGCGAGCCCACGGCAATCCCCGGTGACTCTATGTGCAGCAGTGGGATCTGTCTTATTTATCTTCCAGGACCTTTGCACCATATGACTGGTCATGAGACTCAGCCTGTCACATGGTGTGCAGGATCTGGAAGATAGATAAAGACAGCTGCTGCCGCTGCACAGAGGAGGAATCACCGGGGATCACCCTGGGCTCGCCGGGGATGTTGAGAAAGTGTCTGCGTGTCTGTGTGTGTATGTTTGTGTGTCCCCTTTTTTGTGCTGCATTTGAATGGGCACAAATGCAGCACAAACGCAGTATAAGTGCAGCACAAACGCAATCGGTTTGTGCTGTTTTATTTACAGACAGCTGCGTTTGTTCAGCTGACAAACGCAGCACAAAAGCAGTACAAAAATAAGCACTGTGGGCACATAGCCTAAGGCTGCATACTGACGATCAGTATACGCAGCGTTTTGGACATAGCGTCTTGCCGCTGTGTTCAAAGCTCTGCATAGTACAGTATCAGCATAGAGGAAGTGATTTGTAGAAATCCCATGCCCACTATGCTTAGCCCAACCACAGCGATCTGACAGCTGCAGTGCTGGTTACCGGCATTCTGCTCCTCCTCCACATGTTCATTTCATACTGCGGAGTCAGAAGCGGCTCCCATCGGGTGCACACAGAGAGAAGCCGCCCAGCACCCGCCACACATGGTGAGTACATGGCGGATGCGGTCTCCCTGTGGCTACCCATGGGTTCACTCAGGTCTAGAGGAGCTGTGTCCAACACGCTGCTCCTCCGGACCATGAGCACATACCCTAAAGGCTACGTCACACGTAACGATATTGTTGCTGATATCGTTCAAAAGTCACGTGTTCTGTGACACTTGAACGATGTCGAAACTACATCGTTGCGTGTGACACTACAAACGATGAACGATCAGTCGGCTGATCGTTCATCGTTTGATTTAAGGACAGGACCTTAAATCTATTGTTGGTCACCCAGGGCACACGCAGCATTGCTGCGTGTGACACTGGGAGAAGATCGATAAGCCAGCTCCCAGCGCCTCTCAGCAAGCGCTGGGAGCTGGTATCCAAGGTAAACTGCGGGTAACTAGGCAGCGTGCGCTGCCTAGTTACCCGATGTATACCTTGGTTACCAGCCTTCTCTCCTCACCGGCTGGTATCCAAGGTACACAGAGAGTAACTAGGGTCCCTAGTTACCCGCTGTGTACCTTGGATACCAGTCGGTGAGCAGAGAAGGCTGGTAACCAAAGTATACATCGGGTATCTAGGCAGCGCGAGCTGCCTAGTTACCCGCAGTTTACCTTGGAGACTAGCCTGCTCCCGCTTACCGCAGCCTTGTAGCGGGAGCAAGACATTGTGGAAACGATATTTAAATCATTTCCAAGATGTCTCTGGTCCATTGATCGCTGGTGAGTCTGCCTGTGTGACAGCTCACCAGCGATCTGAACGATATTGTTAGCGATCGCGCTGCATGTGATCGTTAACAATATCGTTCTTCAAATTGATGCGTGTGGCGGCACCATATTGGTACCTTTACATGCAGCTACTGGATGGTGGCAACAACCGGCTACTTCACGTGCACGAGCACGCACAAACGGTTGCAAACGGTAATCGCACCACCTTTACACGCCGCAACAAGGTGCGCTACAGTAGGTTACATCTATCTCTAGATACACCGCCGGGTGTCTCAAGTTACCTTCTGCCGAGCACCTTACCTCATTTACACACCGCTACAACAAGCTAATATGGGCGGACCTGGTGCAACAGGGACAACACATAGGCGTGCCACAATTGTGGATTACGAGACGTCCGTCTTCACACGCCGCTACCTCGGGTTGAATTGGCGGTGCAAGATACATTTCTCTCATGTACCCGGTTGTTGCCACCATCCTGTAGCGGCGTGTAAAGGTACCCTAAGAGTCTCAAGCTAAAATCATTGGACTTTCATTAGTTAAATTACTTGTTATTGGTGTAGTTTTTCTGCCTAGTACACTGGTATACAGAGCCAGCAGTTTTGGAAGGGGAGCTATTAAGAAAACAACACTGTGCAAGAGCTGATATACTGCAATCTAAATTTAGTAATGACTACATCTCTTGTTACTGCGCCATGCTTGTGAAGACAGGATGAAGTCAGATATATGCACCTACTGGATATGGATATCTAAAGGTAAATAGTTGTGAACACCTTTTCATTGTTTTTATTTTTAATTGTCTATTTGCCTGATAAATGCAAAATGAAGTTACCTATGTCAGGTAAAATTTATCAAAGCTGGTGAATTTGGATTTCAAAAGATCTGTTTATACAGTCAACTCTTAGGGTACCTTTACACACGGCTACATTTGTAGCTTGTCACCAGGCAACTTACAGGTTGCAGTGAAATCATGGATACATGATTCCATTTGTACACAGCAACAAGATAGAACCATGTATCCATGATTTCACTGCAACCTGTAAGTTGCCTGGTGACAAGCTACAAATGTAGCCGTGTGTAAAGGTACCCATAGTGATGAATCATAAGAATAGCACTTTGTCCAATATCTTACCCCAGGAACAGTGATTGACAAGCTGCTGTGTACATGTGCATAAAGAGAAACCTATGCCAACATGCAAAATGATGGGCAAGGAGAGGCAGAATGCGTTCTCCTCATGTTCTCTGTATATCTTTTACATTTTTTTTCACATTTGATTACTAGGAATGATAGGCTGCCTGGAAATTTTACCTTGGGGATCAATTACAAAGAATTGCCCAAGAGGTTGATCTTTAGAGTTTAGACTTCTTACCACTGGCAACTGCATTAAAGCATAAACGCCATTAAAATTTTTATTAATACTTATTAATTATTATTATTAATAATAATGTAGAGGAAGTGATTTTAATAAACTTTCAAATATACTTTATTAGAAAAATCTGGTTGAAAGCCATTTATAAACCTTCCACACTGCACTGTGTGTGAAGCAGACATATGTTCATTATCACTCAGATCCATCTTCAGTGAATATGGGGTATCTATTTATATAATTGGGAGTTTGGGATTCGGGCACTGTAGCCAAATCCCAAAATCCTTTGCGGCACTGTGAGCAATGACGCGAGCCGCAGCCGCACTAGCTGACACCGCCGCCATCCTGGCAACCGTCAGCCACGCCGCGAGCGATGATGCAATGCCATCATTGCGAGTGGCCTTGCGGCCTCTGCGAGGTCGACGCTGCCTGGATGCCAGCGGTGGCTTCCGCCCCTTGCCGCTCTCTCACCGCTGGGGCCTCGGTGCCGCCAGCCAGTGACGTCATCCTGTGGGCGGCGGCGGCCAATGGGAGTGAGCCTGACACGCCTCGCTCACTCCCATTCGCCGCCGCCGCCCCTGCAAGCGGATTGGGCGCTGTGTTGTAAACAAAGGACGCCCATCCCATTGCCCAGGACTCGGCATCCTGGACCAATCCGATGACCGTCCTGTATTTACCACAGAACGCCCAATCCACTCCTTCCCCTCAGGTCACATGTGTGACCTCAGGGGAGAGACTGATCTCTCTCTGCAGCCCCCACCCCGCCGCTGAGGACAATGGCATGTGACTGGGGCTGCGATCAGCCCCAGCACGCTGCCACGTCCTGCCGCCGAGCGGTGATGTCGCCGCTCCAGCCGCATCTCTCCTCACCCCTCCGGCCGCATCTCTCATCACCCCTCCAGCCGCACCTCTCCTCACCCCTCCAGCTGGACCTCTCCTCACCCCTCCAGCCGGACCTCTCCTCACCCCTCCAGCCGGACCTCTCTTCACCCCTCCAGCCGGACCTCTCCTCACCCTTCACCCTCACCTCTCCTCACCCCTCCAGCCTCACCTCTCTTCACCCCTCCACCCCCACCTCCCTTCACCCATCCAGCCTCTGCTTTCCTCACCCCTCCAGCTGGACCTCTCCTCACCCCTCCAGCCGGATCTCTCTTCACCCCTCCACCCCCACCTCTCTTCACCCTTCCAGCCTCTGCTCTCCTCACCCCTCCAGCCGGACCTCCCCTCACCCCTCCAGCCGGACCTCTCCTCACCCCTCCAGCCGGACCTCTCCTCACCCCTCCAGTCGCACCTCTCCTCACCCCTCCAGCTGAACCTCTCCTCACCTCTCCATCCGAACCTCTCCTCACCCCTCCAGCCGAACCTCTCCTCACCCCTCCACCCTCACCTCTCCTCACCCCTCCACCCTCACCTCTCCTACACCCTCACCTCTCCTCACCCCTCCATCTCACCTCTCCTCACCCCTCCAGCCTCACCTCTCTGCACCCCTCCAGCCTCACCTCTCCGCACCCCTCCAGCCGGACCTCTCCTCACTCCTCCAGCCGGACCTCTCCTCACCCCTCCAGCCGGACCTCTCCTCACCCCTCCAGCTGGACCTCTCCTCACCCCTCCACCCTCACCTCTCCTCACCCCTCCAGCCTCACCTCTCCTCACCCCTCCACCCCCACCTCCCTCACCCTCCACGCCCACCTCTCCTCACCTCTCCAGCCCCATCTCTCCTCACCCCTCCAGCCCCACCTCTCCTCACCCCTCCAGTCTCACCTCTCCTCACCCCTCCAGCCTCACCTCTCCTCACCACTCCAGCCTCACCTCTCCTCACCCCTCCAGCCTCTGCTCTCCTCACCCCTCCAGCCTCTGCTCTCCTCACCCCTCCAGCCTCCCGCCACATCAAACTCTGCTATCCACAGAGCCGCCTCTATCCTCTGCTACCCACAGAGCCCCCTGTATACTCAGCTAACCACAGAGCCGCCTGTATACTCTGCTACCCACAGAGCCGCCTGTATAATCTGCTATCCACAAAGCCGCCAGTATACTCTGCTACCCACAGACCCGCCTGTATACTCTGCTACCCACAGAGCCGCCTGTATACTATGCTACCCACAGAGCCGCCTGTATAATCTGCTACCCACAGAGCCGCCTGTATACTTTGCTACCCACAGAGCCGCCTGTATAATCTGCTACCCTCAGAGCCGTCTGTATACTCTGCTACCCACAGACCCGCCTGTATAATCTGCTACCCACAGAGCCCCCTGTATACTCTGCTACCCACTGACCCACCTGTATACACACAATTCATTTCACCGCGCTCCCGATGCAATTGCATCGGGCCTTTTTACTAGAGTATCCATATAAGGGAAAAGGGGGTGTGACCTACACTCCTGACTGCAGTTCGTGAGGAAACAATGTATTAGATTACAGCATAGAGCTAAGAAATGTCAGGATGTAAACTCTTTTACATGCTTCTTTGTTCTGTCATCTGGCTCCACACAGCTCAGTCACAATCTCTGTTAACCCTTTCTCTGCTGTCTCATTGTGCTGTTCCCTATCAGCTGGTGGCCATGACCACACAGCCATAAAGTGCAGCTTTTAAAAGAGGACAGAAAATGCGGCACAAAAAAAGCTCCAGCCTCTGCTCTCCTCACCCCTCCAGCCTCTGCTCTCCTCACCCCTCCAGCCTCCGCCACATCAAACTCTGCTATCCACAGAGCCGCCTCTATCCTCTGCTACCCACAGAGCCCCCTGTATACTCAGCTAACCACAGAGCCGCCTGTATACTCTGCTACCCACAGAGCCGCCTGTATAATCTGCTATCCACAAAGCCGCCAGTATACTCTGCTACCCACAGACCCGCCTGTATACTCTGCTACCCACAGAGCCGCCTGTATACTTTGCTACCCACAGAGCCGCCTGTATAATCTGCTACCCTCAGAGCCGTCTGTATACTCTGCTACCCACAGACCCGCCTGTATAATCTGCTACCCACAGAGCCCCCTGTATACTCTGCTACCCACAGAGCCGCCTGTATAGTATGCTACCCACAGAGCCGCCTGTATAATCTGCTACCCACAGAGCCGCCTGTATACTTTGCTACCCACAGAGCCGCCTGTATAATCTGCTACCCTCAGAGCCGTCTGTATACTCTGCTACCCACAGACCCGCCTGTATAATCTGCTACCCACAGAGCCCCCTGTATACTCTGCTACCCACTGACCCACCTGTATACACACAATTCATTTCACCGCGCTCCCGATGCAATTGCATCGGGCCTTTTTACTAGAGTATCCATATAAGGGAAAAGGGGGTGTGACCTACACTCCTGACTGCAGTTCGTGAGGAAACAATGTATTAGATTACAGCATAGAGCTAAGAAATGTCAGGATGTAAACTCTTTTACATGCTTCTTTGTTCTGTCATCTGGCTCCACACAGCTCAGTCACAATCTCTGTTAACCCTTTCTCTGCTGTCTCATTGTGCTGTTCCCTATCAGCTGGTGGCCATGACCACACAGCCATAAAGTGCAGCTTTTAAAAGAGGACAGAAAATGCGGCACAAAAAAAGCATTATCTTAGCTGCAATGTGACCCATCATTAACAACCAGTGCAGGATTGTATTTTTGTTCTTCACTGAAATGACATTTACACTTTAAAGCAGCAGAGGTAACATGGCATTAAAAATAACATGTCATGTTGTGTTTATATTTGAATTTCACATGCCATTGCAATCGAAGATACATTACTAAGCAGGTAGTAACAGCAAAATCATTTCAAAGGGCCAAACATTAGCATTGTTATTTTTCTACATTACTGTTAGATGATGCAGTGTAGTTATATACACACGTGTCAAAATTGTTGGTACCCCTCGTTTAATGAATGAAAAATCCACAATGGTCACAGAAATAAATTGAATCTGACAAAAGTAATAATAAATAAAAAAATCTATGAAAATAAACAAATGAAAGTCAGACGTTGCTTTCAACCCTGCTTCCACATGTAGTAGATAAACAGCAATAAAGTTGTGACCAGTAAATGTAGAAGTCCAGGGTCTCTCTTCACTTGATGCACTTTTCACACTGAAAGGCTTCATCCAGGAGCGACTTTACATTTTTCACTCTTTGTTTCATTGCAGCCATTTGGTAAATTCAAAAAAGTTCATTTTTTTCTCATTAATGTACATTCTGCACCCCATCCTGATTGTAAAAAAACAGAAATGTAGAAATTTGTGCAAGTCTATTAAAAAGGAATAACTGAAATATCACATGGTCATAAGTATTTAGACCCTTTGCTCAGACAGTCATATTTAAGTCACATGCTGTCTATGGCTGGGTTCACATTTGCGGACCCCTCCGCAGCGTTCTGCGGAGGGGATCAGCAATGTGACCGCAGCGGCCGCGAGCTCCTATCTTTATAATGGGGACGCACGGTGCTGCGCTTGACAGCGCATGACCGTGCGCACCCATTCACTCCCATATGTGATCTGTGCGCAGGCGGTTGCCTGCGTACAAATCACACAGTCTCATCCGCACCAGGAATGCAACATGTCGCGTTCCCGCCTGCGCACAGATCACATATGGGAGTGAATGGGTGCGCACGGTCATGCGCTGTCAAGCGCAGCACCGTGCGTCCCCATTATAAAGATAGGAGCTCGCGGCCGCTGCGGTCACATTGCGGATCCCCTCCGCAGAACGCTGCGGAGGAGTCCGCAAATGTGAACCCAGCCTATTTCCTTGTGATCCTCCTTGAGATATGGCCACTTTACACACACCAACTTATCGGTCCAACTTCAGACCAACTTGCTGGTTGCAGTGAAATCATGGACACATTGTTCCATTGTACACAGTCACAAAATGGAGCAATGTGTCCATGATTTCACTGCAACCAGCAAGTTGGTCTGAAGTTGGACAGATAAGTTGGTGTGTGTAAAGTGGCCCATAGTTCTATTCCTTCATTGGCGTCTAGCTGTGTTTAATTAAACTGATAGGGCTTGATTTGGAAAGGCACACACCTGTCTATATAAGACCTCACAGCTCACAGTGCATGTTAGACCAAATATGAATCATGAGGTCAAAGGAACTGCCAAAAACATAATTAACCCTAAAAACATATACTTTATTAAATCTGCAAACTCACGAACCAATACCCGTATAAAAACCAAGGTGCACAGGAAGTATGGAAAGAAGGGGTACACACTAATTATATCACTCCCTCCTTGCCTCTACATGCCAGTGCTGGTCGGCACCCTAAGGTCAATATGGTGCACCCACTCACCAATGACTGCCCCTACACTTTTCTAACTGACCCTGTAAGCAAGCAAAAAGGTGCTCCCCCCTTATTGATGTATTAAACTGGGCAGTAATGCAAAAGTGCTGGGTAGGAATATAACTGCAATTTGTACCCTGTCTACTTGTGAGGGTCAGCGCCCTAATCCACCGTAATGGCGCCCCCACTCATCGCAGGTTGTCCCTCGCTGTATCTCTCAGTTTACACCTATCCTAACATCCAAGGAAGGCTTCACTCAATCATACCTGTGAACAATAGTGACAAAGTCAACAGTACTTAGCTTATGCTTGAAACTTCAGGCTACACCGCATGGCTCGACCTGTTTCTATAGTTCATCAGGAGGCCAATACATATTAATTCATGATGTCTGCCGATGTTTATAATGATGATATGATGGGGGGCCACTCTGATGGTAGTAATCCCCTTAGATCTGCCGTTGATGTGCCAAACACTTCCCCCCTGGATGACCTCATTTCTGGTTACATACTGCCGCACATGGACCAATTCAGGCTTCAAACCTAATGAGCAGTTGAAGCGACCACTGCTGTATAACTATGCCTATCAGCCAATAGGACAAAATACCCAAAATGTGACTGCATTCCGCTGCTGATGATGTGTGGACCAGATGTCGCTAGATCCATCACTCATGGTGGAACCCACGTGGACACGGACGTGACGTGCGCTCGCCCACACATGCGCGCGAGCACGATGTTGTGGACTTCAACTGCGCATGCACGAAAAGCACAACGTCATTTTGCTGTGCTTGTACTTTATTACAAGTACGATTAAGTGTTTCACACATCAATGTGTGGAGCCCACTGGGACGGGGTACTCTGTACCGGACCGGGGTACTGCTGGGGATATCACGGCGGTCTTGGTCCGGACTGTGTCCCGGGTTCTGCAATAAATTGGGGGTACGGTATATTTACAGGGGTGTTTGTCGTGATGCCACCCACGGGTTATGGTCAGGGTGACCACCGCTACTGCAGAACCTCCAGGGATGATGTACGGCAGTCGGTGATGTAACGGCTCTCCGCGGGTAGAGCTTGGTTCCCCGGGGTAGTGATAGTAAAAGTCTATAGATGATGCTATGGATGTTGCAGGATAGGGGTAGTAGTAGACATGATGACAGTTGGTGAGGGTGAGTAGGACTTGAGTGCAAGGATCACACAGACTCACGGTTTTGTAGTTTTCCAAGGCTTTACTGCAGATGATATTTGGCAGAGTACTGTCCACAGAGTCTGTACCGGGGCCGGGTTGCTCCCACCCTGACCGGGTCCTCAGCTTCCCTCTCCTGCGCTGTGTGTGTGGCCCTGCTGCCGCTTCAGCTAGGCTGCTGGCCTGTCTCTCCTCACAGGTACCCCCTTTGCTAGGCAACTTGAGTCTTTCCTCTGTATTTCTGAACCCGCCGTGTTGCTTTGCTGAGGTACAGGGTAGTTATATAACCTCCACTAGTCCAGTGTTTACTGTGCTGCGTGTGTCAGTCACAGTTTCGGATCCAGTATCCGGTCTGTGCGCTCCTCCGGGGCGAGTTATGAGGTTACTCAGTCACCCAGATGTGTTCTCCTGTTTCTCTTATGCCTTCCCTCAGACCTTGGCTAGGCCAGGCTGTGAAGAGGCCTAAGGCAGCCCCTTTAACACCACCAGTCTTTCTTCCTCAATCCTCCCAGGAACTGCATTAACTCCAACTGACTAACTGTCACTGCCACTCTGAGGTAAACAACATTAGCTCCTCGCCCTCTTGCTGGTGCCACTTAAGCTCCACCCACCACTCTGCTCTTCCCCACTTCCTCTCCTCAGACCAGAATATATCAGGGAGCTGCTTGAGCTCCCCCTTCTGGCCTAGAGGTGCTAGTGCAGTATCCAGTATTGTGTGGGGAGTTAACCCTTGTGATGTTACTGTGGCACATTAACCCCTGGGGTGCCACAAATGCCTGCTACAAATATAGGAGAAAATACTTAACAGCTGCACATAAGGAGATACTACCTGATCAGACTTCTATAGGTATTTATAAAACACTGTGGAATGGTCTATAAGGCATAAGACCCACAGAAGACAATGGGGGTGCAGGTACAGTAAAACACCACCGCCTTCATGCCAGTCCAGTACTACTACACCAGATTGTCCATAAGGAAGGGCAGAAGCATCAAACAAATTTTTCAATTGATACATCACCTCATCTACCTATGTGTAATTATGCCATCTTCTTTGACAGGATTACTATGGGGATTCGGATTCTTTATAAGAAACATGCAAAAGACATCTGCTCATTGATCCCGTTCAGCACCACGGATCCAAATCTAAAGATCCACTCAATTTCCTTCCTCAGAATACTCAAATTATGGTTACCTCCTCTAGGTCCCTTTCTGACCTCCTCCATAATTCTGAAGACCAGTTCTTTAATGTTGCCATTATGGACACTATTCATGTGCCTCCCTAGTGGGATATCCCTCCCGTTTTGCACATCACCCAAATGTTCACCCACCCTGCGTCTAATCTCTCTTTTGGTTTTGCCTGTTTAGTCTAATGGGCATGTATAGGTGGCCACATATCTGACACCCATAGCCTTACAATATGCAAATTCCCTCAGGAAAAAGGTTCTGCCGTTTGCCGCATACAAACTGATTTACAGGGTGCCATACACTCACAAAAACTGAAGTCGCCGCATTTAAAGAAACCATTTGGTCTTCCCCCGCAACAGAAATCTGTTCTTACAGTCGGGGATCTGTAATAGCTGTGTAATAGTCGGTCCTTGAGTGAACAGCCCCTTCTGTAGATGACACTGGGTTTTGGGGAGATACTCTCCCTTAGATTTGGGTCAGCACACATCAGCCTCCTTCCTAATGGATAAATCCAAGAATGGAAGCTCATCGGGACTACTCTCGGATGTAAAGCGCAAGCCAATTTCATTGATGTTAAGGCATAAGACAAACTGCATGAAACTTTCCTCTGGCCCAGACCATAGCACAAAGATGTCATCTATGTATCTGTACCAGAGGAAAATGCGGGTCTCCCACCAATTATTACCATCCTTAAACACAATGGTTTCTTCCCACCAACCCAGGAAGAGATTTATGTACGATGGGGCACAGGAACTCCCCATCGCCGTCCCCCTGAGTTGGTGGAAGTACTTCCTGTCGAAGAGAAAGGTCATATGATATAGCAGAAACTTTAACAGATCAACAACAAAGATATTGTGGTTATGACACATGTCAAGCCCCTCTTACCACAGCTGTATGCATTGACCTCCCTTAGGGGATTTACTGCACTTGGGCAACGGGCAGTCTTGGTTTGCTCTATACATTTTATGATAGGTGATCACTTGTTTCAAGTATGGATAGAAATGTATGTTAGGCCTAATGCTGGCATAATATTCTATTGTAAACAATGTGTGTCATCCTCTGATGTTTGTGACCTCTATTGTGAATTTACTGCATTCCATATAATACTGTGTATTGCTGCCAGTATGTGTTTATTGTATTCATGCTGTGCTGGGGAGTAGGGGAGATTGTCCCTGCACTATCTGCTTCATATGAAATATTCTTATTCCTCAGCCTTATAGCCAGTTGGTGGAAATAAATGTAATCATTGCACATGATCCACTCTTGTCCTCTTTAATATAAATGTTATACCTCATGTTGAGATAATGCTCAACAGCACGCATTCCTAGATCATGTGGCATGCTGCTATACAAAGCCTCAATGTCTATCAATGCCAAGATGGTTTCATCCACCAGTAGAACACTATCCAACTTACTTAGAAGATCTGCTGTCTCATGTGTATAGGATGGCAGTGCTGTTACAAATGGGCATAAAATCATATCCATGTAGATTGCCCCATGTTAGGTACACAAATTCACTCCTTAGACGATTGGTCTCCTTCTTAATATCTCCAACCCCTGGGCCCTAGTGATTACTGGTTGAAATCAAAGGAATTTCCCAAGGAGCTCAGAGACAAATGTGTGGCAAAGCACAGATCTGGTCAAGGATACAAAAGAATTTCTGCAGTACTCAAGGTTCCTAAGAGTACAATAGCCTCCGTAATCCTTAAATGGCAGATGTTTTGGACCACCAGAAGTCTTCCTAGACCTGGCTGTCCTGCCAAACTGAGCAATTGTGGGAGAAGAGCCTTGGTGATAGAGGTAAAGAAGAACCCCAAGATCACTGTGGCTGAGCTTCAGAGATGTAGTAGGGAGATAGGAGAAGGTTCGACAAAGTCAACTATCAATGCAGTCCTCCACCAGTCAGGCCTTTATGGCAGAGTGGCCCAAGAGAAGCCTCTCCTCAGTGTAAGACATATGAAAGCCCACATAGACTTTGCAAAAAAAAACACATGAAGGACCCCCAGACTATGAGAAATAAAATTCCCTGGTCTGATGAGATGAACATAAAACTTTTTGGTAATGATTCTAAGCGATATGTGAGGTGAAAACCAAGCACTGATCATCACCTGCCTAATACAATCCCAACAGTTAAACATGGTGGTGGCAGCATCATGCTATGGGGGTGTTTCCCATCTGCAGGGACAGGATGACTGGTTGCAATTGAAGGAAACATGAATGCGGCCAAGTACAGAGATATCCTAGATGAAAATCTCTTCCAGAGTGCTCTGGATCTCAGGATTGGCTGAAGGTTCACCTTCCAACAAGATCCTAAGAACACAGCTAAAATAAGAAAGGAGTGGCTTCAGAACAACTCTGTGACCATTCTTGACTGGCTCAGTCAGAGCCCTCACCTAAACCCAATTGAGCATCTCTGGAGAGACCTGAAAAAGGCTGTCCACCAAAGTTCACAATCCAACATGACGGAACTGGAGAGGATCTGTGACGCCCCACTGGTCGGTGCGCCATGAAGGAGTACTGCACCCAGATCAGCGGGCCAATTGGTTAAACCTGTTACCAGGGTAACCGATCCCAGTTGGAAATTATATAGGTGGGTAGTGGAGAGCGGGAGTAGAATTTTTAGAAGCAGTGGTAAAGAGAAGTCAAGGAGGAGCCTTCAGGGGAATGTACAGGGAGGGCACCCAGAAAGAGCGGTGACCCAGATGAAAAAAGGGGAGCCTAAGGGTGAGTGTTAACACCCAGCATCAGACCTACCGGTCTGGGAGGATCCCAATTCACGGAACGGAGTACCGGCTCCGGGAGCAGTGCAGGCAAGTTCATCTCTGAGCCACCAACACCGGTGAGACCTAGGCATGTCCAGCCCCAGGTCTCCTTAAAACCATAGCCAAACAAGGAGCCAGGACCCGCAGAAAATCCCCAGAGGTGCGGCAATCCAGAGAATATTACTACACGAACGTAGAGTTAAAGAGGAGAGAGCAGGAGGTCAGGTCGGGCTCCACTCAAGCCAGACTTCAACACTAGGAAGGACAGAGAGAGAAGCCGAGAGAAATAACTCGAGAGCCACAGAGCCGTGACTGTAGACCTGTTGTTGAACTTGAACGTGACCACTAAACCTGTGCAGAGACTCAGCTATGTGTCGTGTGTTGTTCTTTCCCACTGTGAGGGACTGGACAGCTTCTCACCTGCAGTGCCGCCTTCCAGTTAATACAGCATCACTGCCCTGGGGACACTGCTCTACCTGCAGGGAGCAAGACCAACTGGCTACAATAACACCATCCCCAGAGGTCTGAAGTAGAGCTGGTGTCATCATCAGCAGGTGGCATCACGAATAATGCACTTTTATTATTTTTATTTCATCACTTTTCAGCAACCACCAAAGCCACAGAACCGGGCATCGACCACTGGTGACTGGATTTATCTACAACGCTCGGGATCCGAGTACCCCAGCCCTGGGCGAGTCAGATCTGCTAGGAAGAATGGCAGAGGATCCCCAAATCCAGGTGTAAAAAACTTGTTGCACTATTCCCAAGAAGATTCATGGCTGAACTAGCTCAAAAGGGTGCTTCTACTCAATACTGAGCAAAAGGTCTGAACACTTATGACCATGTAATATTTCAGTTTTTCTTTTTTTAAACACTTTGTACAAATATCTACATTTATGTTTTTTTTTAAGTCAAGATGGGGTGCAGAGTGTACAGTAATGAGAAAAAAAAGTAATGGGGTGCTTTAAAGGGGTTGTCCATGCTTTTTGTATAATTCATATGTGTATCCAGGCTGCAAAATGTTGACAGTTTGTAATTTACACCCTGTCAAAATTTTGCAGTGTTACAGAGATATCATTGTTTTGTGTCTGCAGGAGACCGACCAAGGGGCGTGTTTGTTTCAGAGTCTAGGGGAAAACGGCATAACTGGTCAGTTACCCTAGTCTCCTATAAACATGCCTCTGATTTCTACAGGCCCATCCCCACCAGTCTCAGTGTACCTGGCCACCCCCAGGCTCCTACAAGCCCTCCCCAGTCCCAAGCATGGCCGCCCACCCAGTCCCCAATATGACCACCCAACCTCATTGCACAGAGTGGTCACCTCCTCCTCTGACACAGTGCGCAAAATCTGCACCTGTGTGAAGGAGATGACCACTAAATGCACTGAGTTGCAGATTCGGCACACTGTGTCAGTGGAGGAGATGAGCACTGTATGCAATGTGATGTGCGCACGCTCACTTCATCCCATGTGGCTGTGCTATCAGTGGAGCGATCTTCCTCTCTCCTGCAGCTGCCATTCTGTGTCCTGCTCTATGCTGCAGGAGATACAGAGAGGAAGAATGGCTCCACTGACACAGAGCGACTCCTGCAGGAGAGAGAAGGTCTGGCTCTACTGACACAGAGAGGCGGCTGCAGG
Organism: Allobates femoralis; assembly: GCA_033576535.1. Classification (NCBI taxonomy): domain Eukaryota; kingdom Metazoa; phylum Chordata; class Amphibia; order Anura; family Aromobatidae; genus Allobates; species Allobates femoralis. The sequence continues at coordinate 230,717,210 of JARQOC010000002.1, forward strand.
AGAGAGGAGGATCGGCTCTCCTGACAGCATGAGCAATGTCACATGGGGGGAGGTGAGCACACACTGCATTGCACATGCATATGCTGAGACTGTGGGCCTGTAGGAGTCAGAGACGTGTTAGTAGGAGACTCGGCATAAACAACCAGTTATGCATTTGCATGCAAGCTCAAAAAAAACATGCCCCCTGATCGGTCTCATGAAGACACAAAACAGTTGTATCTTGGTGATGCTGCAAAATCTTGACAGGGTGTAGATTACAAACTGTCAACATTTTCCAGCCTGAATACACTTATCAATTATTCAAAAAGCTCAGACAACCCCTTTAGCATACAAGAATTGGGGACATACGGTATTTACATAGAAATCATGACCCCCACAGAAAATATCCTACTTGATCTCCCTTACCACCTACAAAAAATATACATATTTGGCAATATTATGGTATACATGCATGGACACAGAAGGGCATATCCTTTTATAGACTGCGAAACAGATGCCTACTGCGCCACTAATACAGTAATTGTGTCTGTATTGAAGTCCCTTAGAGTTTCCACCCACTTTGATATCCCTTTCATAATTCCAATACAGCATGATGTCACTCAAAATGCCCCCTACATATGGTATGATACCCTCATAGTGAATTACCCGTGCAATATCCCCAAATACAAAGTACCGTATATACTCGTGTATAAGCCGACCCGTGTATAAGCCGACCCCCCTACTTTTGCCCCCAAAATCTGGGAAAACCTATTGACTCGTGTATAAGCCGAGGGTGGACCCCAGCACAGGTATACAGCCCCCAGCAGTGTGGTATACAGCAGCCTCCCCAGTAGTATATACAGCCCCAGTGGTAGTATCCAGCAGCCCCAGAGGTATATACAGCCCCTGTGGTAGTATACAGTAGCCCCAGAGGTATATACAGCCCCAGTGGTAGTATCCAGCAGCCCCAGAAGTATATACAGCCCCAGTGGTAGTATACAGCAGCCCCAGAAGTATATACAGCCCCAGTGGTAGTATACAGCAGCCCCAGAAGTATATACAGCCCCAGTGGTAGTATACAGCAGCCCCAGTGGTATATACAGCCCCAGTGGTAGTATCCAGCAGCCCCAGAAGTATATACAGCCCCAGTGGTAGTATACAGCAGCCCCAGAGGTATATACAGCAGCCCCAGTGGTATGGCTTATATTGGCAGCCAGCCTACTTACATACACATACCCATACATACACACATATACACACACACACACACACATATACACATATATGCACATACACACACACATACACACAGCTTCCTACCTTGTCCTCCCGTTCTGCAGTGCCTTCCGGTGTCCTCCGTGCTCCGTTCCCGGTCTGCTGTGCCTTGTGGTTCCTCCTGCTTCGGTTCCATCATCGGTGCTGGGCGCCGCCATCTTCCTTCTTCCCTCCGCCCCCGACAAGTGATGTCAGAGCAGGCCGCGCTGTGATTGGCTAGCACCCGTGACATGTGATCACGGGTGCTAGCCAATCACAGCGCGGCCTGCTCTGACATCACTGGCCGGGGGCGGAGGGAAGAAGGAAGATGGCGGCGCCCAGCACCGATGATGGAACCGAAGCAGGAGGAACCACAAGGCACAGCAGACCGGGAACGGAGCACGGAGGACACCGCAAGGCACTGCAGAACAGGGGACAAGGTAAGAAATACTGCGCAGCGCCCCCCCACCCCCCGCACCCTCTCCCAATATAGGATTGCCGTATTGACCCGTGTATAAGCCGAGGGGGGGACTTTTCAGCCCAATTTTTGGGCTGAAAAACTCGGCTTATACACGAGTATATACGGTATAATGTTCCCATACAGAATAAAGGCTTTCACAGCACCCCTCACAGAGTATAATGCAGAATTGTGGCCCCACAGCCCTTTATAAATAGTATGATGGCCCCATAGCCCCCCTGTACACAGAATGAGGGCCCTATACACACAGACCCTATACACAGTTTGATGGCTCTTTTGTCCCCTGTAAAAAATATGATGTCCCATTACCCCCTATGAACAGAATGCTTTTTACAACACATAACCTTTGACTATGTGGGTTCTCTCTGCTTATCCACAGCAGATAGTGGGAGATGAGAATCAAATAGACCATATACTGTACATCAAGGGTCCTCCTTGAAAATAATCACATTTAATAAAGAAAACATTGGAGTATAAGCCAAAATAAAATACAGCAATTGTTTTTTAAGTATCTATAGAATAAAAATGTTTTGCATCTGAGTAACCCCTTAGAGGAAGCAGCATGCAAAATGCCCTTCAGGGTTTTTTTCCTTGGCCACCACATAGGTTGTATATATTATTACTATAACCACTTAGGATTATTAGTTTTTCTATAGCCTTGAGTGTTCACCCTCTTTGCTCTATTTTTGACAGCCTGTCTCTATTTAGTTCTATAGCTTTAATGGGTACTTTTTCCCTGAAGTTCCAGGTACACAACTTGATATCATTGTACATTCAGAGCTGCACATATTATATGTCCGTTTCATCATACTATCTATATGGCTACAATGGTTACTTCTGTAACGTACTGTTCATGAAGTTTTGTGTAGGATTGTTTCGACATTATATGCTCTTTATTATCTTTTTCTTTTTTGACATATAAATAGCCATTTACATTTCTATCTTTTTAGAGCATGTAAAAGATTATGTTAAAAATGCATTGAGTGTGTCATCTGTGTGCTGACCGTATGCTGCTTTGCCTCGTAACCATTGACTTGCATTGACGAGTTAAGTCTGGGACATGAGTGCAATAGCAGCAATGAAAAGTTATTTATATTTTTAAAAGAATTTTTGGATAAAGTGAAGTTGAAATATCTAGTATTTTTAATGATGTCAAGCTGAGACAATGTTTTGTAACTCAGTCCGATTTGACCTGATGGAAAACTTGGAGATCTGTGAAGCCTCATTGACTAAAATAGGTTCGGGTGCAATGAGATTTTTTATCACATCTCACTCATCTGTTTTAAACACCACCCTATCTTGTAAAAGTCACTTCTGGGTCAACCTGTGTTCTGCAGAACGGTGGTATCTTTCAGAAGAGAAGAATATGGCACTGGACACTAGAGAAAGCATCAGTAGGTGAGTATATTAATACACGCACACTATATTACATGCATATACTATATACATACATTTAATCATAAAAAAACATACAGACAGTGTTGCAAATGTATGTAAAGAACTATGTCATTAAAAACACTATATAAATGAATAAATATTATTATTATGTTATTAAAAATATTTAGTGGGAGTGCATCATTAAGTTTAAATGTCCTAGAGTAAAACTAAAAGAATTTAGCAAGGACCCCTTCCAGCGTCATACAGTTATTTAAGATATCGCGCTGGTGTGGCGCCCCTGCATCTTGGTCGCCACAGTGATACTGCACCTACTCCACATGTGGGGTGCCATTACTCTAAGGTAAGACAGGGACATGAAACAGACACTCCATCTTACACCCAACATCATTCCCAACTCCAGGCCAGGGGATGATGGGCGGAAGAACTCACCTTGAGCAGACCCTATCTGCTGACTGTAGGTAGGTGTAGTTTTAGGGGGTGGGAACACAGTTGGTGAAGAGAGTCAGAATTAGAGCAGTGAAGAGGAAGCACCAGCAAAATGGAGTGAGTTCTAGGGGACGCTGGAGCAGAGTGGGACCAATGGGTAGGTCACCACAGAACCTTGGCCAGATAGAACCCTGAATTCACAGATGAGTTTCAGGTCATGGCAGAAGAACTAGCTGCATGAGGGGACCAGCCCCAATCTGGTGTGAGACTGTACTGTATGTTCAAGCCAGGAAACCGGATGCTACTGGACTGCAAGTGCAGTGGCCAAAGTCATGCACATTCTCAGGCACAGTGACTACAGAGGTTCAAGATGATGTGCAGGCCATCACTCTGCAGGGTTCGCAGTCACCTGCCTAGAGACTAGTAGCACAAAGGCGCAAGAGAGGGAAGGAGAGAAGATCAGTGCAGAGAGAAAGGGCAGCAGAGAAAGGCTTATGAAAGGTGTCTCAGTGGAGTAAGCACAGTACCCTGGCTGGGTTTGCACTGAACAGAGTCACAGTAAAGAATCTGGTAAGAACTGCAACCCCTGTGTCTATCCACCCCATCTGCGCCTTCCTGCACCAACAACCACCCCCATGTTCCTCATTACATCTATACCAAACCATGGGGACCTGCTCTGTCCATGGTGTTACACCTAGCTGCTACCATATCTATTCCGCAGGGGTCTCTACAAGCAACGCTGGTCCTTCTAACCAGAATCCATGGATGGTGTCACAATAAACGTTATTCCCCTGTAAATATCCCCTTTCCATGCTCAGTCAGGGCCACGACCACTGGGACTGCCACTGTGACATTCCACTAATCGAACACGGATGGTCGGGTACCCCCTAAGATTGTTGCACTGGCATATGCTGCACCTCAACTTTCCTCAGGTACATTTAGGGTATATACAGATGTATTTGTTGTGAGGCCTTTTTCCCAAACAGCCCAAGAAGCAAGCATGCTGATTCTGCAACAAGTACAGGTGAATTTTGCAAATTGAAGCCTAGAGCAACATCTCTCATTTAAAACATAATTTCTGCGTTAACATTAAACCTATATGATATACTGTTTGCCAGAATAAGGGCCATGTATATTAAGATGCTTCACCACTGCGACATATCACAAATCTGTAGATTGTATCTTGACAATGTGCACTTCTCCTTATACACAGATTATAAATTATCTCGTCACTGGGAATGTCAAAGCCTGATACATCTAGAGCAAAACCATGGAACTGACCCCGAATCTCCAGAGAATACATTCATCCTCCATCTGCAGAAGGTAACATTACATCACTACTCCATGTTTTATCAGTCACCAGATACAGTGGTTATTTTCAGCTTCGCTTTCCAAGTATTATTTTTAGAAAATCCTATAAATGATTTATTATTCAGGTGCAGAAAGGCAGAATATAGTGTTTCCCTTTATCGCTAGTGGTCCTCTGTTTCAAGAGTGCACAGATTAAATATACACCACAAACGCTGCTTTTCTAGGGCCCGATCCTAGCAACACCATCTGTTTCCATGACTAGAAGCAGAGCAATCTTATATGCCGGTTCAGTGGTCTGTATTCATAGTGCTCTATACATTAATGTGTCTGTAAGAAATTCACCCATTTACATTTGTACATATTATTTTTAGACATCTTAAATAGTGATGAGCGAGCATGCTCGCTGCTACTCGGTACTCGCACGAGTATCCCAGTACTTGGGATGCTCGGTGAGCACCGAGTACCTCTAAGGTGCTCGGACTCATCACTAATCATTATCGATGTGACACAAGTATACAGCCCCCTTCAGTGCACACAGTGATCTGGCACCTCACAGAGAGCAGATTGATTGTTAGGGTCCCTCTGGGGGCACAGCAAGGTGTTGTATGCTGCGATGATTTGAAAAAGCCCACCCTCCCGCCCTTTCCCAGAAACACTCGGTTTATAGCCGGATGTCTGTGGGCGGAGCCTATCACTCATTGACTTACATTGGCCTCGGTGCTCGGTCGAGCACCCGAGCATCTTGAAGTGCTCGACCAGAGCATCAAGCACCCGAGCATTTTAATGCTCGCTCATCACTAATCTTAAAGTAACCTCTGAATATCTTTAGATTTATATTTTCACATGCCTGATTTGTTATGACTGTCACATTTCACATATGGTCAAAGGTAAAGTCTTTCCTGTTAGCATTTAAAATGTTAAAGGGAATCTGTCACCAGGTTTTCACAAAATAAACTAAGGCCGCCACCTGTACAGCCTCTTTTTCAGTAGTCAAAGCCTCAACCCCTTCTGCATATCCAAAAAATACATTTTATAGTCCCCGAATACATATACATAATACACTCACCGTCTTAATGTAGCTCCTGTTTATTCAACCGTGACAGTTGACATCAGTGCGGGGAGAGGGAGTGAGGAGTCGCCGGACAACGGCACACCGTTTCGTGGTGTCTCCGATTCAACGGGTCCTATTCAAGTGAAGAAGACTTCAGTCTCCTGGGATGCTTGTAGCATAGCGTACTAGAGAGCCAGGGACTTCAGGAGAGAAGTAGTGCCCAGCAACAGGTTCTTACCACCTGCAAGACAAGCAAGGAACACAGGAGAGGTCAGGGCTGAGCTTCAGGCAGGCCAGGACATTAACACACACACAAGGACAAGGAGGCCTCACAACTCACCAGGTGTGGAGATCCTAAAGTGCCTCCCGAGCACCTGGAGCGTACCCTGGACCAGCGGTGTAACTAGGTTCCATGGCGCCCGGGGCAAAGTTCCATTTTGGCGCCCCCCCCGAGTAGGTGAGGAGCGGGGGGAGGGGGTGCTGTTGGCTGTCAGCCCCGCCGCCCTTGCAGCCTTTGGGGGGTTGTGATGCGACACTGGTACCTCCACATGGGCTCAGAAACTGTCCACGTTTATCTCTCCCCATAACCTTCATCTCTATCTCTGAACAGGATATAACATGCCCTGTGCCCTATCCGAAAATAACTGTGCACCGTCCATCCCCAGAGGCAGTGTGTGTGGCAGTTTGATGGCACCCTCGGGTTACTGTGGCCGGAGATACGATAGAACTGTGCCCTATAAGATGCCCGGTCCCGGCAGGCACTGCCGGATACTGAGATCACACTGCATAACCTGTCAGTAAAACTACAACTCCCAGCAAGTGGTGAAGTCCTGATGTGACTGCATGCTGGGAGTTGTAGTGTGCCCCATCTGGAGCGCCCCACACCCACCTCTGGGCTCTGTCCTGTACTCGAACAGATAGTCAAGTCAAGCTCCGAGTTCCGGGTCGTCCCCTGGGGCGCTCATGTCTCCCGGGCAGTGACCGGCGGTGGTGAGTGAGGCTGGCAGGAGGGCACGGTGCAGGAGGCGGCTCCTCGCCACGGACCTGTTGCTGAGGTTGAATCTGCCGGTCCCTCCTCCTCCTCCCATTATAGTGCGGCTTCCTCAGTCCTCTGTATAGCTCCTCCTGTGCCCCCTCACCGGCGCCCCCTCACTGAGTTGCACCCGGGGCAAAGGATCCGGCTGCACCCCCCTAGATACGCCCCTGCCCTGGACGTTACCTACAATTCCATCAGTTAAAGGCGCAAAAAAATTTCCCAGCAGGTGTGTGTCTGTTATTGCAGCCCCTGATCCTGCCCTTAACACAGAGTGCCTGCCAGCATCTCCACCTTATCAGCCGCCTTCCCCTGCAGCACCAGACACAAGGATGTGTGGAGAGCTGCCTCCCTGTGCAGAATCCCTGCATCCATCCCTGCCCCGGGGAGCATTATCATCTAGCTGCAACAACACTATTCCCTGGAGGTCTGAAGGCAGCGCCGGTATCTTTACCGGGTACCGTAGGTGGCGTCACAAGCTTTTGTTATTTTTCTTTTTAACCCCTTTTTCATTGACCACCAGGGCCATGGGCTCGGGCAAACCACCTGTGACAACCCCACTGAATCAATGCCTGGGATCCGGGTAGCCAAGGCCCTGGGGTGAGTCACAAGTCAGACCCTAGCCTCACTGAGGAAAAGTGGGGTGATTAAAATTTTTATGTTTTTAAAACTTTTTTATTTACTTTGTTAGGCCTCTTAGGGGACTTGAAACTGGGATTGCCTGATTATTGGTACTATATACATCAGTACCACAATATATAGTAAAAATCACTGTCTTCTATGATACCCATCTACAGGCTGGATGTCATAGAGGAGATCACATGACTGCACGGGGGTATTCATCCAACCACCCTGCTGTCATAGCAAGCCATCAGTGCCCTGAAATTGATGCACAAGGAACTCTGATGGCTGAATGCTGCCTGAACTCAAGACCGGGGCTGATGACAGTGCTTAAATGCTGCTGTAAGAAATTGACAACGGCTTTGAAGAGGTTAACAGCAACAATTGGTGGGTATGTAGTATAGCCAGCATCTGCCCTCTGTGGAGCCACTCTATTTCAGAGCCTGCTCCAATGTACCTGTACATTAAATATATAAATACTAGATGAGTGCCCAATGGTATCACATTGGGAGAGTGGTGATGTCATGATGGGGGTGGGCTCTGCGGTGCTGGACACGGCGGCTGTCTCCCCTACCTGTCCGCGCTCTCTCTCCCCTGTGCTGTCTTCTGCCCTCTGTGCTCTCTCCTTTAGCCTGTCTCCCCCCTATGAGCTCACTTTCTCCCCCCCTCATGCTCTGTCTTCCCTGTGTGCTGTCTTCTCCCCTCATGTGCTCTCTCCTTTGAGCTGTGTTCCCCTGCGTGCTTTCCCCCGTGTATGCGGTCTTTCTCTTCCCTGTGCTGTCTTCTCCCCCTCTGTATTCTCTCCTTCTCTCCTTTGAGCTCTCTCCATCCTCCTGTGTGCTCTCCCTTCCCCATGTGTGCTCGCCCCCTGTGCATTGTCTCTCCCCCTTGTGATCTCTCCCTCCTGTGATAGGCAAAGATGGGGGGGCGAGCTTAAGTGCGCATGCGCGGGCCGGGTCCAGCCGCTATCTTTGTACACCCAAGTGTCCAAATGTGGCGGCCACCTAAGTAAGTGTGCATGCTGGGTATATGCATGCACACTAACTCACACGGTGATGTGTCAGTGGTAGTGGCTGTGGGCAGTGGTTTTGGGTGGTGGCAGTTTCAGGTGGCAGCGGTTGTAGACGGCTGTAGAACTGCTGGTGGTACTGCAAAATGTGCCAGTACTGCCAGTGGGCACCATATTTGCACACCCATCACTCTCTGCTCCCCTTTGTGCTCTCTCTGCCCCCTTTGCATTCTCTGTGCCCCCTGTGCGCTCTCTGTGCTCCCCAATGTCTTCTTTCTGCCACTCTGTGTGCTCTCTCTGCCCCTCTGTGCGCGCTCTCTGCCCCACTGTGCGCTCTCTCAGCCCTCAGTTCATTGTTTCTGGGCATGCACACTTACTGAGGCAGCGATGTGTGCGGTGGTGAGATGCGTCGATGGTGGTGGATGGGAGTAGCGGCGACATTGTGTCTGTCGGTTTTGGTGGCATCGGGTTCGGGAGTTGGTGGCACTACTGGTGGTACTGCACAGTGGATCAGTACCGCTTGCAGACGCCATATTTCTACACCCATCACTTGAGTGTGCAAATATGGCTGCCTCCGACGCATGATACGGGGACAACCAGGCGGAAGTGTATGATGGACGCCACTTCACATTATTGTAAGTAGATATACACAGCAATCAAAATTAAAGAACAACACACAATTTTCTTAATATTAAGGTCATTGTGGTGTCCTATGGGAAAATATCTTAACATGAGTAAAATATCAGAATTTTAAGCTTATTTCATAACTTGAATATATTCTAAAGCACAGAATAAAAATGCAAATGAGATAAATGAAAAGAACACTGATCAAAATTTGAGAACACTTTCAGATACCTGCACGTTATTGGTGTTAATCTGGCACCTGGGGCCAATTTCCTTAATTATCTGACAAATCTTATTTAACTAGCAGCCTAACTTTCTAGTTTGCACTCACTTTACATAAATGATGTGCCATTCCAAAGTAATGAAAAAAAATATCTGTTGCACACAAACACTATATGTGAAGTTGCTGAATGGCTAATGAATGCATAGCAAGACTTTGTGTAAAGCTTTTGAAGTGTAAATAAGGCATAAGAGGCATAGCAGAAAACTGCTTAAAGATACATGGAAAAAAAAGAGAACTTGCAAATGCGCTGGCCAACGTCAAGGTGTCCCATCCTACCAGGTCCTAACTTTGTGCCTCTCTCTGCAGCGTCCATTGCGTGTATGGGTATATGTGCCACTAAGTGCAATTAAAAACCTGCTGGTAGGGGTGTGTCTAGGACCTAAGTTACAATAAGATGTGGAGTTTTAACATGGCTACAGGGCGGGGGAGGATGCACGGTCAGAAAACATATTCACATTAATACCAAAAGATGACCGGCGAAACCTCCTGTGTATATGGTGCTAGCTGTAAAAAACATCAAGACAATGAAAAAAATATCTGCTACACACAAACACTATAATATGTGAAGTAGCTGAATGGCTAATGAATGCATGGCAAGACTATGTCTAAAGTTATTCAAGTGTGAATAAGGCATAAGAGGCATAGCAGAAAACTGCGTAAAGATATCGGGTTACTGGGCTCACATGCGATGGCCAGCACATTTGCCAAGTTCTCATTTTTTTCCATGTACAGTATCTTTAAACAGTTTTCTGCTATTCTTCTTATGCCTTATTCACACTTGAATAGGTTTGCCATGCATTTATTAGCCATTCAACTACTTCACATATTATAACTACTTTACATATGTTTATGTGCAGCAGATATTTTTTTCATTGTCTTGATGTTTTTTCTAGCTAGCACCATTCACACAGGAGGTGTCGCTGGCCGTGTTTTGGTATTAACGCCATTCCAAAGTGACTGTAACCATACAGCAGCAGATTATGCCGATGAAGGCCAAAGGGGAGACCCTATTAGCCATAGCAACAGAAGTTGGGTATTCCAAGTCTGTGATTTCTAGAATAATGCACCTTTACAACATCAAGTCCCCCAAGTAGGCTGTTCACCCTCTAAAGACAAATGCGAGAGAGGACAGGATAATGTGGAGAATCTCCATGGGTAATCATTTCAACACTGTACCTGGAATAGCTCACCAGTTCACGACTGAACAGGGTAAGGATCTGTCTCGTCATACAGTGTCATGATGTTTAAGAACATTTGGACTGGAAGCCCCCTCTGCAGTGACCAAACCTCTCATTAGCTGAAAGAATCAAAAGGCTAGACTCATCTTTGGTGAGGAGCATGTTGTGTGACAGAGGGGAAGTGGTCCACAATTCATTTTAGTGATGCCAGCAAGTTTAATTTATTTGGGTCTAATGGGAAACATTATGTTTGTCGACAAACTGGGGAAAGACTGAACCCAAAGTGTGTAAAGAAGTCAGTGAAAGGTGGTGGAGGAAGTGTCATGGTTTGGGGAATGTTTTCTGCTGAATGCGGTTGAACCTCTCATACAACTACATGGCAAAGTGAATGCAAGTGTGTATCAGAACCTTCTTCAACAACATGTAGTTCTTTCCTGATGGCACTCAATCAGCCAGCAATTTTCATGCAGCACAATGTCCCCTGTCATACAGCAAAATGGGTAAAAAAGTTCCTTGATATAGAAAAAATAGAAACAATGAAATGGATGTCCAGAGTCCTCATTTAAACCCAATAGAAAACGTCTGGAAAATCCTTGATAACAGTTATGGTCAAGAAACCCACAACAGTCACAGAACTGTGGAAGAAACTGGAAGAAGAGTGGACCAAAATAACACCAGAGCAATGTGAGAGAATAGTGATGTCCTGTGGCTGCAGATGTGCTGAAGTCATTCAAAGTAAAGGTCTGTACACTTCTTACTCGTTGGTGATTGTTGTAACCTTCACAACATTTAGTTTAAATCTTTCTCTGCACTACAGTCATTGCTGTTCTCTAAATATGAGCATCACGTTTTGTGTAAAATAAAGGTTTTAAGTTGATAAACTTTGGTTATTTTGTAAAAAACTGATCTAATGGCATGGTGTACCCCTTACACAAAAACCTCCAAACGTTAACATAAACACCACACAAGGAAGGAGAGACAGACAAGGGGAACAGATCCAACAAAAGAACTCCAAAGAGAATCTTCTGGAAAGATATCCACAGCGTTCTCCACAGACAATTCCTTCTCAAGTCAGCATAGAATAAACTATAACTGGCATAGGAGAAAGTACGGCTGGGTTTATATTGCGAAAGAGAGTGGCAGAAGCTGAAATTATAAATACATGTTAATCACAGCACGATAGAAATGGAACCTTAACCTTTCCAGCACCAAATGGAATTATAAAAGCTCTTAATCGGGATAAATGAAGAGTGGGCTCCAATGAGAATCTGCGATGAACTAAACGCTGTGACTTTCTGATCCCACATTCTCTCAATGTCTCATCAGTCTGCGACACACTATTGACAATTATATGTCATATTTTAGTCTTTAATTGGTTTATATTGCCATTTGAATGTATGAATAATTACCGTACTCTAAAAATTTATTTGCATCAAATAGAACATAAACATGCCATATACTCATGTCATAATACCCATTTACAGGAGTATAAAGATAATAGATTACAATTGATTTAATTCATTGTGATATATGTATTATTAGATGGATAATAAGTGAGAGCGGATAACAGAATAGTATTTTAGTTGATTGTTTTCTTTATCTTTCTGTAGGCCATTACACAGATGTTAGGCTATAAAAAGAGAAGGATCTTGATTAATGCAGTGTACCAGTTGCTATGGCTATTGTCATATGAATACACCTTTGAATGAGATATTTCATATGTGGGTGGCTGAACGTAGGTAGCTGCTGCTTTGTGGAACAGGAGGTTATGGCTATCACGGGGTTACTGAAAATGTCTAAATGCCTTTTTTTATAAGCAGCACATATGGATACATATCATTTAATAAAGTGTTCAACCAATATGTAACTTTTTCCAGTAAGCTAGATATGTCACAATGCCATTCTGTGCAGTCTGCAGCTGACAGGACACTTATAATGCCCAAAATGATCACTTACCCCATGATGCCCATTATTGCATTAGGCATGTCACTAAGGCTCCTTTCACATCAGCATTTTTTTGAATTTGCGGCAGATCCGGCAGATTTACCACATCTGTTGCATCTGCCACCTAATGGCACACTAGCAGCAAGCCTCATGCATTGTCTATGGGGCTTAAGGTCGGCTGCAGCAAGTGCGGTTCTGCTGGATGCGTTAGATCCGGCACTTGCGGTGATGAAAAAAATGCTGCTATCCGCGTTTTTTTGCGGCAGCAAATTATGGATTTGCCGAATCGCGACGATACCTCAATTGCCGCACTTACCGCAAGCCCCATAGACAATGCATGACGCTTGCCGCAAGTGAATCGCAAGTGCGGCCGTTAGGCGGCAGATGAAACAGATGCAGTAAATGTGATGTGAAAGGGACCTAATATATGTAATGAACAGGTTGTCCAATAACTGGATTGTCAACTAACACTATGTGCAAACTAAGGGTTTTTATAGGACCTTTAGCTCCAAATTTAATTCAAAAACTTTGAGTTTCTGCTCCTTATTCACACCAAACTCTCAGCAAAAAGACTTTTACACACTGTAATATGAAATTAACCCTTCAGGCAGATTCTACTCTCTGCAATCCTTGGCAACATTATGATGGTACATATTAGTAAGTACCACACACCTATATGCCACATTATAGATGTCTAGGATTCCACCGATATTCTATAGAATTTTACATTTTACCTATAGATAATGTATATTTGGGGCTTGATTTAGGATTATCCATTAATATTGGACAAATCGCAGAGTTACAAGTAAGAACAGAGAAAAACAATTGCGACAAAAGTCCAGAATATATGTAAAAGTGAAAAAAACAAAAACGTTTTATTAATATCTATTCAGGATAGGTCAAACCAGAGAGGCAAGGTACAGAAAGTGATGCTGGGTAATATAGACTCTTTATAATTGTCAATGTATACATTTAGGACAGTATATACTACCTTAATCACAATATCTATATATCTCAGTTTTGTATACAGAGAACTTTCTGTTATAAGAATGAACATACAGTCATGGCCAAAAGTATTGACCCCCCCGGCAATTCTGTCAGATAATACTCAGTTTCTTCCTGAAAATGATTGCAATCACAAAGTCTTTGGTATTATTATCTTCATTTAATTTGTCTTCAATGAAAAAACACAAAAAGAATTGTCCTAAAGCCAAATTGGATATAACTCCACACCAAACATAAAGAAGGGGGTGGACAAAAGTATTAGCACTGTTAGAAAAATCATGTGATGCTTCTCTAATTTGTGTAATTAACAGCACCTGTAACTTACCTGTGGCACCTAACAGGTGTCGGCAATAATTAAATCACACTTGTAGCCAGTTGACATGGATTAAAATTGACTCAACCTCTGTCCTGTGTCCTTGTGTCTACCACATTGAGCATGGAGAAAGGAAAGAAGACCAAAGAACTGTCTGAGGACTTGAGAAACCAAATTGTGAGGAAGCATGAGCAATCTCAAGGCTACAAGTCCATCTCCAAAGACTTGAATGTTCCAGTGTCTACCGTGCGCAGTGTCATCAAGAAGTTTAAAGCCCATGGCACTGTGGCTAACCTCCCGAGATGTGGACGGAAAAGAAAAATTGACGAGAGATTTCAACGCAAGATTGTGCGGATGGTGGATAAAGAACCTCAACTAACATCCAAACAAGTTCAAGTTGCCCTGCAGTCCGAGGGTACAGCAGTGTCAACCCGTACTATCCGTCGGCGTCTGAATGAAAAGGGACTGTAGGTAGGATACCCAGGAAGACCCCACTTCTTACCACGAGACATAAAAAAGCCAGGCTGGAGTTTGCCAAAACTTACCTGAGAAAGCCTAAAACGTTTTGGAAGAATGTTCTCTGGTCAGATGAGACAAAAGTAGAGCTTTTTGGGCAAAGGCATCAACATAGAGTTTACAGGAGAAAGAAAGAGGCATTCAAAGAAAAGAACACGGTCCCTACAGTCAAACATGGCGGAGGTTCCCTGATGTTTTGGGGTTGCTTTGCTGCCTCTGGCACTGGACTGCTTGACCGTGTGCATGGCATTATGTAGTCTGAAACTACCAACAAATTTTGCAGCATAATGTAGGGCCCAGTGTGAGAAAGCTGGGTCTCCCTCAGAGGTCATGGGTCTTCCAGCAGGACAAAGACCCAAAACACACTTCAAAAAGCACTAGAAAATGGTTTGCGAGAAAGCACTGGAGACTTCTAAGGTGTCCAGCAATGAGTCCAGACCTGAATCCCATAGAACACCTGTGGAGAGATCTAAAAATGGCAGTTTGGAGAAGGCACCCTTCAAATATCAGGGACCTGGAGCAGTTTGCCAAAGAAGAATGGTCTAAAATTCCTGCAGAGCATTGTAAGAAACTCATTGATGGTTACCGGAAGCGGTTGATCGCAGTTATTTTGGCTAAAGGTTGTGCAACCAAGTATTAGGCTGACGGTGTCAATACTTTTGTCTGGCCCATTTTTGGAGTTTTGTGTGAAATGATCAATGTTTTGCTTTTTGCTTCATTCTCTTTTGTGTTTTTTCATTGAAGACAAATTAAATGAAGATAATAATACCAAAGAATTTGTGATTGCAATCATTTTCAGGAAGAAACTGAGTATTATCTGACAGAATTGAAGGGGTGTCAATACTTTTGGCCACAACTGTATATTACTGTACACCATAAACAGTGGAGTCTAATATTGCATTATGGTACTAATCTGTTCTATGTGAGCCCATATTTTTGAGAGCACCATTACCACCACAATTTTCTGTGCTATTGTTGATATATATGAGCCTGCATATATCCGATAAGCGAGCTAACATCTAATTGTGTGCTTCTCCTTGAGGAATCAACATAGGGCAGAGTCCACAATATTTTGTACTTTCTTAGCATACAAAGACTCCACTCTCTGTACAGAATCCATATCTACAGAAAGTTACTCTGTTTAATTATATACAATCACAGTTTCCCTATAGGCTGTCTAATGCTTATAGTACCTAAATAAGGGCACCTTAATGTTGTCTACCTATACATAACCTGATACCATGCATGCTTAGCATTGCATTGATTTAATATATAAACGGTCATACAACTAAATCATTATAAATATATGCAGGGAGGTTCCCTTCACAAAAGAACCTAAAAGGGTCAAGTGTATGCCCATTTGCCCAGTTTTGATGTTATACCGGCGACTACCACCTATAACGCTGGAATCAGAGTCTCTTTCACTACATCTGCTCCTTTCAGATTACAGTACACAGAAAATCTCTGATAGATTCCCTTTAATACTCAATGGACTTTCATGCAATATACGGTAAATCTGTTGAGTATACAAAAGAGCAAATAGCAGCAAACTTCAAAATGAGCCCCCTACCTCGGTACGTGTTTCCTTCCATAATTCCCCAACCCTTGTCTGCCAACAATGCATTTCTGCTGAAAGCGGGAGTCCTCCATAAGTTCACAGGACAGAACTCACTCTACTTAGTCTATGGTTCTTGTGCCACATCAACAGTATATGGACAGAGCAATGGGCTCACTCTCTTAAAGATTACAATAAACATATGCATTTAGTTCAGATTGTTGTACAAACTTAGGCTGCCTTCAGACTTGCAGATGCCTCCGCAGCGTTTTGCAGAGGCATCTGCAAGTATCTGCATGCAGACCGCGGCCCCTATGTTTATAATGGAGCGTACGGCGGTCTGCAGATGCTTGCAGACCGCCGTGCGCTCTCATTGCCCGCCATTAGTGATCTGTGCGCAGGCTGGTGCCTGCGCACAAATCACACACTCTCGCCCGCACCAGGGACGCAACATCTTGCGTCCCTGGTGCGGACGAGAGTGTGTGATCTGTACGCAGGCATCCGCCTGCTCACAGATCACTAATGGCGGGCAATGAGAGCGCACGGCGGTCTGCAAGCATCTGCAGACCGCTGTGCGCTCCATTATAAACATAGGGGCCGCGGTCTGCATGCAGATACTTGCAGATGCCTCTGCAAAACGCTGCGGAGGCATCTGCAAGTCTGAAGGCAGCCTAAATTACCTCAAATTAATGATCAATCATTCTGAGATAATGACCTTTGGGTTTTCATTGGCTGTAAGCCGTAATGATCAACATTAACATAAATAAACACTTGAAATAGATCACTCTGTAATGACTCTATATAATAAATGCATTTCACTTTTTGTATTAAATCACTGAAATAAATTAACTTTTTGATGATATTCTAATTCATTGACATGTACCTGTATGTATCAGAAGTGAGTTTTCGGGTCCACAGGTGTACTACAGTCCGCGCTGCCCGGTCATCCAAGGAGTCACACGGGAAACAGTGTTCCAAGAAAAAGTTCCTTTATTCTTCAAATAAACCGACGCGTTTCGGCGCCTAATCCTGGCACCATCCTCAGGGTATTCTGAGGATACCCTGAGGATGGTGCCAGGATTAGGCGCCGAAACACGTCGGTTTATTTGAAGAATAAAGGAACTTTTTCTTGGAACACTGTTTCCCGTGTGACTCCTTGGATGACCGGGCAGCGCGGACTGTAGTACACCTGTGGACCCGAAAACTCTTGAAGTACCCACTATAGTGGTGGAGGTGGAAGTCCAGCAGCAGCCTACAGACATTAAAACCAACGCTTCTATTCCAGTTGTGGGAATCACAACTGGATCAGGTTAGTGTAACCTGTTTACACCTATAAGACCCTATTTCTTATCGAGTGATAGGGCACTATTGCGCCTCTGTTGTCTCCCCTTATATTTTTTATATATGTATCAGAAGTGAGGCAGTTTGAGTTTTTGGAAGTGTATAATCACAATTCTATGTTCAATAACTTTAATTATATTGTAGAAATGTCTTTGTTTGGAAATAATTTCTATACATTTAGGTAGGGTTTTATCGCAAACCTACTGACATAAATGGGAGAGTCTGAGAAGTTTTTGCAACAAATGTCTCCAGTGGACATCCACTTGTATGCGTGATTATCTTAATATCAGTGACTTGATGAACACAGGGAATCTGTCAGTAGGGTTTTAGCCACCTAATGTGACAGCAGAACAGACAGAGATGATTCAAGCGATGTTTCATGTGCTGGGCTGAATGCTGTATCTGTTGGTCCCACAAGGGTATGGGGTACTCAGATCTCGGGCGGTCGTGTGCAGGGATGTCACGGATGGTCAGTGCCCGAGCCTGTGGCCTTGTGGTGACAATAAAAAGCAGGCAAGGGAACCCATAGGGTGGACAGGCCCACATGACAGAAGGGGAGGCAGGGAGTGAATGGGTATACATGATTGGAGGGTGTAAGGGGCAAGAGGATTGGTGGTTAGGGCAGGAAGGGGGGGAGTCGTGAGGAGGACATGGGACAGTGAAGGGGAAGCTCGTGTCACTTGGCTTCCGGTGCTGACAAGAGGAGTTTCTCTGTCAGCAGGTTCCTGTTAATAATGGCTGACCTGGCTGCCTTGAGGGAGCTTCTAGCTGCGGCCACTGCGATGCATGGGGTGCAGGCAGTGCAGGCTTTCATTCAGGCTGCCTGCACGTCCCCATCGGCACCGGCCCCCTCCGCACCTGAAGCGCGCGGCCGCCGGAGCGCTATTCACCGGAGGCAGGTAGCAGGAGGCGGGTCCTTTCTGGGAGCCCCAGTGGGGACCCTCAACGGCGGAGTACTTGTTCTCCAGGCTTGGAGCCGTCTACGGCCGTTAGGAGGAATCCGCGGCGGGTGAGCGCCGGTCCGGAAGTGGGCGGTTCCGGCCTGCCGCGTACTTCCGGCCGGAAATCGCGAACCGGAGGACCAGCGATTGCGGCGGCTTCTGGCCTGGATAGGCCGAGGAGCGGCGCCGAGCGGCCGTCGGTAAAATCGGGGGCCTCCTGCAGTCGGCAGGGGGTAGAGCGGCCTTCCGGGAGGAAGGGGCCTGCAGCGACGAGTCGCAGTAGGGAGAATTTGGCTGAAGAAGTGGGCCTGGCAGTCGCAGAGGGAAGAAGACGGGGTACGAGATCCACGGACGGGGAATTGAGTAGGCTACGTCTGTAGACGGTGGCCCCAGGTGGTGGACGGGGTGGCACACGGGATGGAGCGGCGATGGATGTGCGGCCCAGGAGGGCTGATGCGGATCCCTCCGGTGCAACGGGAGGGGGATCCCGGCGGGAGCAGGAGTTGCACCCCTCTGGCAGTCGGCCGAGTGGGTCTGGGGATGGTGGATCTTCCAGCCGGAAGAGGCAGCGGGGGAACTCGGTGGCCGGGCACGGTCAGGGTTCCCAGGACAGAGCGTCTGACAAGAGGCAGCGGCCTATAAGGGGGGCTATCTCTACGGTGGGTGTGGGGGGTGGCGTCGTGCGGCGTCGGGATGATGACACGGCCTCCCTGACCGGCGTGGACGAGGCGTGCTGTCTGGAAGATGGCGAAGAGTCCGAGGGATCTTCTGTGGACGAAGGACCGGCTGAGGATGTCGTCACGGCTGCTCCTCAGCAGCCTGGTGAGAATTTGGGGAATGTCGTTTTACCTGTATTGGGGGAGGTCTCTGTGGGGGGTTCACAGCCGTTGGGGGGGTTTTGCAAGGGTTTAATGGGGAAGTACAAGGGTTTGGGCAGTTAGTGGGTTTTTTGCGCAATTTAATGTCAGCTTTGAATCCGGGCGCGCTGACTGGGTCGCCGGTTGGGGCATGGGTGGGACAGGCTGGGGCGGGTCCGGTCGGGACGGTAGTGGAACCGGTCGTGGGGGGTAATGTGACGGCGGGGCAAGAGGTTACGGGTGTGGCGGCTGGGTTGGTGGCCGAGAAGGAGACTGAGAAGGAGACTGAGAAGGAGCAGGAGGCGGGGAAGGAGAAGGAAAAAGAGGACGAAGTAGTCAGACTTAGTGATAAGGCAAAAAGTGAGGTTTATGTGTGTTTTGAGGGTCTTTTGGGGGCGCACCTCAAGAAGGAAGTACGTGAAAAAATTTGGAATAAGGAGTATGTGGAGATTTTCTCGTTGCTCCCTCTTGCTAAATTTAATTTGGATAAGGTGCGGCCGAGTACTTCCAAGAATGAGAAGGATGATGAGGAGAAGCGGCATTATAGGCTAATCCCGTGGACGTTTACGAATTGGCTTCAGGCGTTTGCGATTTTAGCAAGTGTGGTGGGGGAGAAGGAGCCGGAACACTGTTCCGCCTTATTTGGTTATATGGACTCTATTGGGGAGGCGTACAGGGAGCATGGTGGCTCGGCATGGCTGCGTTACGAC
Organism: Allobates femoralis; assembly: GCA_033576535.1. Classification (NCBI taxonomy): domain Eukaryota; kingdom Metazoa; phylum Chordata; class Amphibia; order Anura; family Aromobatidae; genus Allobates; species Allobates femoralis. Next base: position 230,737,037 of record JARQOC010000002.1, read on the forward strand.
GAGGAGTTCAGGCAGAGGATAGCGGTGAGGCCGGGTATTCAGTGGGGCCATAAGGATATTTCGTTGTGGCTGCGGTATATGACAACACCGGCGCAGCCCTTTCGAGGGACGGCCGGGGGTTCGGGTTTCGGTTCGGGCTCCCCGGCTAATGCCCGAGGGGGAGGGCGCTGCTGGCAGTTCAATGAGGGCCAGTGCAGATTTGGGACGTCTTGCCGGTTTAAACATGAGTGTTCCGGCTGTGGTGGAACCCATAGCCGGTCCCGTTGTTTTAAAAAAGGGGGAGGAAAAGGGGGTGACAGTGCTGGTCAGAGGGAGGACACCGGTGAAAGTCGACGTGATGGAGCCGTTCTTAAATAGATACCCCGATACGGAGGCAGCTGAGTTATTGCGTTCAGGTTTTCGTTTTGGTTTTCACATTCCGTCTGACGCGACGGGTAGTGGGGTGTTTCCGGGCAATCTGCGTTCAGCCAAGTAGCATCCGGGGGTAAAAAAGGACAAGTTACAGACGGAGGTGGGGTTGGGGCGTATGGCGGGTCCTTTTTCGGAGCCGCCTTGTGACAGGCTTATTGTTTCTCCACTGGGGGTGGTCCCAAAAAAGGAGTCGGGGAAGTTTAGGTTGATTCACCATTTGTCATTCCCGGCTGGGAACTCGGTTAATGATGGAATTGCTCCACAGTTGTCTTCAGTCTGTTACGTGTCCTTCGATAGGGCGGTGGATTTTGTGCGAAAGGCTGGCCCGGGTGCGCTGATGGCGAAGTCGGACGTAGAGGCGGCGTTTCGCTTGTTGCCGGTGCACCCAGAGAGCCAGCGCTTGTTGGGTTGCATGTGGGATGGGTGTTTTTATGTGGATCGCTGTTTACCCATGGGTTGTTCGATTTCATGTTCTTAGTTTGAAGTTTTTAGTTCATTTGTGGAATGGGTTGTGCGGGATGTGTCGGGTATGGATTCCATAATCCATTATCTCGATGATTTTTTCTGTGTGGGACCTGCTGGTTCCCCGATTTGTGCAGGCCTGTTGTTTGCATTGCAGGGGGTGGCTACTCGTTTCGGTATCCCGTTAGCTCCGGATAAAACGGAGGACCCGGCTTCAGTGATGCGTTTTTTGGGAATCGAGTTGGATTCTGTGGTAGGTGAATGTCGGTTGCCAGAAGAAAAGGTTTTGGACTTGCGGCGGTCTGTGGCAGAGTTGGGCCGTGCGAGGAAGGTTCGGCTGAAAGTAGTCCAGTCCGTGCTGGGCAAGCTGAACTTTGCGTGTAGAATTTTGCCGATGGGGCGGGTGTTTGCCCGACGGTTGGCGGCTGCCACGTCCGGTACTACTTGTCCGACGCATTTTGTCAGGATTACGAGGGAGATCAAGGAGGACCTGAAGGTCTGGGATACGTTCTTGCAGTCGTATAACGGGCGTAATTTTTGGTTGAAGGAGATGGTGCACAATAGCGAGTTGCAACTCTTCACAGATGCGTCGGGTTCGTTGGGTTTCGGTGCCTTCTTTCAGGGCAGTTGGTGTGCGGGCGCATGGCCTCAGCATTGGCATGACGGTAAGGAACTTGGCACTATTGGAACTTTTCCCCATAGTGATGGCAGTTGAGCTGTGGGGAACTGTATTGGCAGGAAGAAAGGTGTGTTTTTATTGTGACAATATGGCGGTTGTACATGCGATTAATTCATTGCTAAATCTCCACCGGTGGTGGCGTATCTGCGGCATTTGGTGTTGTTGTGTCTGCAGCTGAACATTCAGATTGTGGCAAAACATGTGCCTGGAGTTTCTAATTCGGTGGCTGATGCACTTTCTCGATTTCAGCTCCGCAGGTTCCGGGAGCTAGTGCCATGGGCGGAAGAGGAGGGTCTGCGGTGTCCGGATGGCTTATGGACCCTGGTAATGTGATCGTGGGTGGTTTGATCAGCAGGTCGGTAGCTGAATCGACGTGGACACGGTATAACGTGGTGTGGCGTGAATGGGAGGCTTTCGTGGGAGCGTTTGGAGCTGGTAACGACAGGGCATGGTTGCAGTCGGTTTTGGCTTTCGTGAGCAATGATTTCGTGTTGGGAAAATCTGCCTCTGGGGTGTCAATGTGGTTGGCGGCTTTAGCATTTTGGTTTAGGTTATTGGGAGAACCGGATGTGACGAAGGATTTTAGGGTTCGGCAGGCGTTAAAAGGGTTTAAGCGGGGGGCGCGGTTGAGAGACAGGCGGCGCCCAATTTCGGTTGACTTGTTAGATAGGCTGGTAGGGGGTTTGGAAGGAGTTTGTGTGTCGGAATACGAGAGGGTTATGTTTGCAGCTGCGTTTGTGTTGGCGTTTTTCGGGGCATTCCGTTTGGGGGAATTGGTTAGCCCTTCCAAAGTCAGGGCAGGAAGTTTGATGATGGGGGATGTGGTCGTGTGGCCTGACAGGGTGGAATGTTGGGTGCGGCATTCCAAGACTGATCAGGCGGGTAAGGGAAGGCTGGTTGTGTTATACTCCCTGAGGGGTAGTTGTCTGTGTCCGGTGAATACCGTGCGGGATTTTTTGTCGGTAAGGGGTGGACGAATGGGTCCTTTCTTGCTGCACGCTGATGGTTTGTTTTTGTCACGGTTCCAGTTTCGTGCAGTTTTGAGAACTTGTTTGGTTGCAGTAGGCGAACAGCCTAATGACTTTGGTACTCATTCATTTCGTATCGGGGCGGCTACGGAAGCGTCTCGGTGGGGCTTGGGAGATGATGTGGTGCGACGCATTGGTCGTTGGGAATCTTCTCGCTTCCGACTGTATGTTCGCCCTCATTTGCTCACACGGTAACGGCTGTAGGGTTGGAACACAGGTTGCCGAAGGGGGACTGAATAAGGGGGTGGCCGATGGCCGGGATATGTTTAACGGAGGATGAGGTTTTTGGTTTTCAGTCGGTGTTTTTGCACTTATTTGTTTTATGTTTGTTTACACAGGTCCCTGTTTGATCTGGATTATGGGTCACTCTTACGTCTATTGGGGGGCTCGGAGAGCAGATGTTCGTCCGGATGGCCGTCAGCTGGGGCTGGAACGTTCAGCAGCGGAAGTTAAATGGTTGGGGTTTAAGGGCATGACGTGGGGAAGAGTGTTGCCGGAGTTTGAGTATTTTTGTGGTGTGAATCGACCTCTGGATGTGTTGGTGCTGCATGTTGGGGGGAATGATTTGGGTGTGCGTGCGTCCCGAGAGTTAATTAGGGACATTAGGTGTGATTTGTTGCGGTTGTGGTGTGCACACCCTGGTTTGATTGTGGTGTGGTCGGATATCGTTCCACGTGGCAGTTGGAGGTTTGCGAGATCGGTGGATAAGATCAATAAGGCGCGTGTGAAGGTGAATAAGGTAGTGGGGGCGTTTGTGGCAAGGAATGGTGGCATGGTTGTGCAGCATAAAGATTTGCAGTCGTCATCGCGGCAATATTTGAAGTCGGATTTGGTTCATCTGACGGACATAGGAATGGACATGTGGATGTTGGGTTTGCGTGATGGAGTGGAACAAGCAGTTGGTGTGTGGCGGGTCCAGGTCAAGTAAGGGGTCACTTGTCCTGTCCTGTGGCGGGGGTAGGTCTGGTCCAGAGGCAAGGAAAGTACATTTGAAAAAGGGGAGAAGTCACTTGGAGGTTACAGTGGCTACGGTCAATGGTACTTGGCAAGCACGGGGTATAAAAGCTGGGGGTATTTGGTTATTGGCAACCAGTACCTCGTCCCTGGGGCCGGTGGGTGGAGCGGCCAGGGATAGTAATAATAATAGCCAGTGCCAAGGGGAAAGAATCAGTACAGCGTCCCTGGGGCCGGTGGGGGTAGCGGCCAGGGATAATCATTGGAGGCTTCTGGACCGGGCCTATCCAGGAATGTTTGAGGAGTGCCTATTGTTTAAAGTTGGGACACCCGTTGGAAGGCGAACAGTTGAATTTATTTAGTATGTAAACAATAGGCAATAAAAGGCTGCTGTGGCCAATTATTTAACCATGTCATGGCAGTATCTGTGTCATTATTGGGGTATGTAGGAAAAAGGGGGTTGGGGGTGGTTAAAAGGTTGGGTAAGGAACGACCGAAAAATCCTCCCTCACCTGTCAAGCAGGCAAGGGAACCCATAGGGTGGACAGGCCCACATGACAGAAGGGGAGGCAGGGAGTGAATGGGTATACATGATTGGAGGGTGTAAGGGGCAAGAGGATTGGTGGTTAGGGCAGGAAGGGGGGGAGTCGTGAGGAGGACATGGGACAGTGAAGGGGAAGCTCGTGTCACTTGGCTTCCGGTGCTGACAAGAGGAGTTTCCCGCCCGCCCTCCCTAATTGGTTTTGTTTGGATGCGTTTGGAGTGTGCACATTGTTGATCTTGGAAGTTTAATGTGGTACTGTGGTACGGCTTGTCACGGCAGCGGGGGTAGGTCTGGTCCAGAGGCAAGGAAAGTACATTTGAAAAAGGGGAGAAGTCACTTGGAGGTTACAGTGGCTACGGTCAATGGTACTTGGCAAGCACGGGGTATAAAAGCTGGGGGTATTTGGTTATTGGCAACCAGTACCTCGTCCCTGGGGCCGGTGGGTGGAGCGGCCAGGGATAGTAATAATAATAGCCAGTGCCAAGGGGAAAGAATCAGTACAGCGTCCCTGGGGCCGGTGGGGGTAGCGGCCAGGGATAATCATTGGAGGCTTCTGGACCGGGCCTATCCAGGAATGTTTGAGGAGTGCCTATTGTTTAAAGTTGGGACGCCCGTTGGAAGGCGAACAGTTGAATTTATTTAGTATGTAAACAATAGGCAATAAAAGGCTGCTGTGGCCAATTATTTAACCATGTCATGGCAGTATCTGTGTCATTATTGGGGTATGTAGGAAAAAGGGGGTTGGGGGTGGTTAAAAGGTTGGGTAAGGAACGACCGAAAAATCCTCCCTCACCTGTCAAGCAGGCAAGGGAACCCATAGGGTGGACAGGCCCACATGACAGAAGGGGAGGCAGGGAGTGAATGGGTATACATGATTGGAGGGTGTAAGGGGCAAGAGGATTGGTGGTTAGGGCAGGAAGGGGGGGAGTCGTGAGGAGGACATGGGACAGTGAAGGGGAAGCTCGTGTCACTTGGCTTCCGGTGCTGACAAGAGGAGTTTCCCGCCCGCCCTCCCTAATTGGTTTTGTTTGGATGCGTTTGGAGTGTGCACATTGTTGATCTTGGAAGTTTAATGTGGTACTGTGGTACGGCTTGTCACGGCAGCGGGGGTAGGTCTGGTCCAGAGGCAAGGAAAGTACATTTGAAAAAGGGGAGAAGTCACTTGGAGGTTACAGTGGCTACGGTCAATGGTACTTGGCAAGCACGGGGTATAAAAGCTGGGGGTATTTGGTTATTGGCAACCAGTACCTCGTCCCTGGGGCCGGTGGGTGGAGCGGCCAGGGATAGTAATAATAATAGCCAGTGCCAAGGGGAAAGAATCAGTACAGCGTCCCTGGGGCCGGTGGGGGTAGCGGCCAGGGATAATCATTGGAGGCTTCTGGACCGGGCCTATCCAGGAATGTTTGAGGAGTGCCTATTGTTTAAAGTTGGGACGCCCGTTGGAAGGCGAACAGTTGAATTTATTTAGTATGTAAACAATAGGCAATAAAAGGCTGCTGTGGCCAATTATTTAACCATGTCATGGCAGTATCTGTGTCATTATTGGGGTATGTAGGAAAAAGGGGTTTGGGGGTGGTTAAAAGGTTGGGTAAGGAACGACCGAAAAATCCTCCCTCACCTGTCAAGGGGAATATTTACAGGGATAAAAGTTTATACGTGAATGTCATGATGCCACCTGTAGATCCGGTGATGGCATCGGTGCTGCTGGGGCCTCGGGTGTGATAGGCGGCAGCAAGGTGTTGTAGCTCCCTAGAGGTGGAGTGGGGTCCCCAGGGCTGTAAAGGTATGATGGTGGAGTAGGGCAGGGCAGTCTCTGCCGTGAGACTGGAATGTCACAGTTCACCAAGAAGGAAACACAGACACTTGCTTGTTCTGCACGGGTTCTTTACTCCTGTTACCTTCAGCTTGTACACAGTTTACAGGTGTTACGGCTCAGGTAGTGAACCTGGTGTCATAGGAGGAAGCAATGTCTCTCTGAGGCTCCAGCTATGTTCCTTCTTTTCTCTTACTTTGTCCTACCTCTGCACACTTCTTCTTCCTTGCGCTGCCCTGCACGAATCCCGCTTACTACCAGGCCTGTTGGGTGATATGAGGTACCTTTCTTTCTCTAAGGGGTGTTCAACCCGGTTTGGTGCTTCTGGTGGGGCCCGTACGTATGTCAGGCAGATCGTGCTGCTATGAAGCGGTCGATCATACCAGTATTTGCGGCTCAGGGATGGACCTCAGCACTGCTTTGGAGCTGGTACCCCGCTTTGGACTGGGCAATGGTTTTCAGTCACCCTCTGAATGCCCCTTTTTGTCTGGGCTGACTTCATTTACAGGTGCCCTCCCTCTTAGCTCCTTCTCCTTCGCTTTTCTTCTATGTTCTGCGCTCACACTGCTCTAGCCTGAAACTCCTCCCACCGGGACTGGATCTTCACAAACATAACCCTTTAGCCCCCTGCTCTAAGTGTGTGAATTCAGATTGAGAGCCTCAGACCTACATTACCTCCCCCCATAACAGGAATACTGCACTCTCTGTATTGGGTGCAGTACCCCTCTGTAGCGCACTGACTAGTGAGGCACTACATATCATTAGCAGGAAATTATCACTAGAGGACTATTAAACCTGCTGCCATGTAGACCTCCATATTCCTGAGCCCTGTATAACTACACTCCCACCAATGACTGGCAGCTTTCTGCCTATGCACATAAGTGGTGTGGGCAGGGTTATACAGGGCTCAACAGTCATCACACTGGTACATCTGCATCCTTAAAAATGGTGATTCTATGAAAACTGCAGCAAGCAGCTCAGTAAGTGATACATCGCTGGACTTAAGGTCTTTGCCCGTACATTAAGCTGCTCTTAGATGGCGAAGCAAAAAACAAGGTGATAGATTCCCTTCAAACACTTTCTGGGTTTCTGTATTTTTATCTTTTTCCAGCATTGCAGTTTTTTTTTTTCTCACTGAGTTTCAAATGTTACTAATGTATCTGCAAATGCCAAGTGGTGCCGGTAATTATCGTACAGAGAAAGTATTAGCACAGACTCTTATTCATTAACTTGACACTTGGAGGGTTTACTTGTAAAGAGTCCCATAATTAGGTAGTCGTGCAGATATTTTCTGTTGACATCAAGAAGTTGGTAAGAGCAATCCCTTTTTTGTACATTTACCCCTTTAGTGCTGAATTTGTTCAGGTAGATAGAAGAATATTTGTTTTGAGTTTATTTTTTAGCCCCATTTTACTTTTAAACTTTATTTAAAGGGAATCTGTTGCCAGGTTTTGGCTTCCTCATCTGAGAGCAGCATGATGTGGGAAAAGAGACCCTGATTCCAACGATGTAACACTGTGTAGTACAACTGCTGCACTAAGTAAACAATCAGAGTATTTATATGTAGTAGAGCTCAGAAAGCTAACCCCTCCCACACCATAGCTCTCTATATATAGTACGTTGGTTATTGGCAGTAAACTGCTAATCAGAGGAGGGGGTGTGGTCGCTCTGGCAGGCATGTGAGCTGTAGCTGGGGCAATGATTATCTCCTAGTGATAAAACCTTCATTGTAAGTAAACAACGGCACACAGCCTAATAAGTGACACATTGATGAATTCTGTGTCTCAGGACCTATATCATGCTTTCCTCAGATGGCAAAAACCTGCTGACACATTCTCTTTAAAAAAATTATGTCTGTAGATTATAATATATTAGAGTACTCAGGCCTCACTTGGATAAATGTATCTCACGTGCATGTTCTATTTTTGCTTTTCATGGAAATAACTTGTACATAATATAACCTATGTTCACATTTCTTGTTTTTTTTTGTGGACCAAACATCTGTAAAAAAATACAGAAACCTATCTGGTTTTGATCTGTATCATGGATCAAAATGACTCATGCAAGTCTATAGGCCACGTTATACACACAGATATCTGTGCAGATATTGGTCGCAGATCTCTGGTTGCAGTGAAATCATGGACACATTGTTCCATTGTACACAGCCACAAAATGGAACAATGTGTCCATGATTTCACTGCAACCAGAGATCTGTGACCAATATATCTGTGTGTGTAACGTGGCCTTATGTGTCCATCACAGTCCATCACAGTTGTCATCCATATATAATGTATGTGATGACTGTGATTAACTCATAGTATTATAAGAAATTTGCAATTTTTTCATCAGTAAATACCAATGATGAAACAGATTGTAAGAACTGACACTCTGACTAAACAGATAACGGCCTCTCATTTTGAGTCCTGATATTCCACAGCAAACCAGGCCCACTTGCTGTGTGTTATATGTTAAAAGGGTATTCCTATCTCAAAACTCCTATCACAATATGTAGTAGATGTAATAATAATAATATTAGCAAATGCCTCCATATAGTATAATTCTCCTGATTAGCTATTTCCCTTGCCTCATGTCCAGGGCATTGCTGTAGCTGAGGTATCCATGGTGACAACTACAAAAACAACTAATTAACTAACTGTTACTATATGAGTGGTTGTAACCATGGATACCTGCAATACCCTGCACATGAGGTAAGCGACATTGCTAGTCAGGAGAACTATACTACATTTCTAATTGGAGATATTTGCTAACATTATTATTATTACACCTACCGGTAGTACACATTTAGATAAGATCTTGGAGATGAAAACACCCCTTTAAATATGTTTGTGTACTTGTGGTTTATGGCTCATCAGGATATCAGTCATCAAATAATCAGTCACCAATTAATACCACTATCTACTATATAATCTCCTAATCGTGTCTGTCTGACGCCGAAATCGCGTGCCAGCGCTCATTGGCTGCCGCTAGCAGCAGCAACCAATGAGCGCCGCGTATGCAAAAAGCCGCACGCATTCAAAATTAGAAGATTATACAGTAGCTGCAACCTGGCGACAGCGACGCATAGCGTCGCTGACACCAGGCTACATGTACGACCGCGGCGACCCCCGACACCGGTACCCACTGCCTCCCTCCTCACCTCCCTGCCTCCCTCCTCCCCTCCTCACCTCCCTGCCTCCTTGCCTCCCTCCTCGCCTTCCTGCCTCCCTACCTCCCTCCACGCCTTCCTGCCTCCCTCCACACCTCCCGCTGTTCTCACCCGTCTTCTCCCTGCACAGCTGTCATGTGACAGGGCGGGCTGATGTGACGTCACACAGCCCGCCCTGTCACATGTCGCTGTACACAGTGCAACGCTGCGGGTGAGAACAGAGGGGGGCGAGGGGGATCCTGCCCCCCCCCCACAGCCATCCTGCCCCCCCCGCAGCCATCCTGCCCACCCCTGCAGCCATCCTGCCCCCACCCCGGCGCCATCCTGCCCCCCCACCCGCAGCCATCCTGTGCAACCCGCAGACATCCTGCCCTGCCGGAGCCATCCTGCCCCCCCATCCTGCAGACATCATAGTGTAGTTCACTCACGTTGACTGAACAAGTTCTGTCAGTCACAGTATGTCAACTACAAACATATTCTAGAATACCCGATGCGTTAGAATCGGGCCACCATCTAGTATATGTATACAGTCATAAGAAAAAGTTTGAGCACCCCTCTTAATCTTACTCTTTTTTTGTTTGTTTAAAATTGTTTTTTTGCAACAGCTATTTCAGTGTGATATATATAATAACTGATGGACACAGTAATATTTCATGTTTGAAATGAGGTTTATTGTACTAACCGAAAATGAGAAATATGCATTATTTCAAAATATGACAGGTGCCAAAGTATGGGCACCCTTCTGATTTTCATGATTTGAATACTCCAAACTACTTTTTTTTTTTTAAACATTATGTTTTTATTGGAAAGTTTTCAGGTACATAAAATAGTGGATGAAAATAGGTACATATCCAAATAACAGATTACAATGGGGTACAAAACCATCCTTCAAAATACAATAGAATATAACAGTAGGGAACATGTTTCATTAAGACAGACAAGGAAGGGAAAAAGAACTTAGGGAAGTGGTGGGAAGGGGAGGAAGGGGATAGTGTTGGTGGGTCGGCCAGATAACCCGGGATATATAATTTTGGCTTTGGTAATATTTTTACTCAAGTAAACTTTATCACGTATTTCTTTACAAATGTGCTTAGGTCGTTATTATTACATTGTTATGCGGCGAGCTCACCCATGTATCCCACCAAGCAATAATTTTCTTACGTTTAGACGCCTCTGAAGCCAGTACCAATTCGTAGTGTAAATGCAGATTAAGTTGAGAGATTACTTCTTGTATAGTCGGAAAGGAAGGTTTTTTCCAGTGCCTAGTAATGCAGTAACGGGCTGCTATAAGTATATTAGAAATTATTGGTCTTAGGCCTCTTGGTAAGTCCTGAATGTCCAGGCCCAGTAAAGCCATCTGTGGGGTCAAATTGAGGTTGAGTCCAGTGGTTGTAATTATCAATTGGTTTATTTGTACCCAAAAGGAACGAATACCCGGACAGTGCCACCAGACATGTGTCATGGTTCCAACCTCTCCACAGTGTTTCCAACATAAGTTTCCCCCTGATTGGGGAGCCCTTCTGAACCTAGCAATTTTGTCTGGAGTTAGGTACCATCCAAATTGGAGCTTTTTTGCCTGCTCATGATGGTTCAGGCAGGATGTAAAAGAGAGAGCGTGTGAGGATGCTCTCCTCCATTCCTCCATAGTCGAGGCAAACGATAGCAGTGTCTCCCATTTAGTCATGAATGGGAGTTTCAATCCTGCTTGTACTTCTGACAAGGCCCTGTAAAAGATGGAGATCCCTCCGCTGGCAGCCAACTTTTGTTTAAAAATAGATACAATCTGCGGGAGAGTATCCATCATATTCTCTATTGGTATAACTACAGTTCTTAGAAAGTGTTTTAATTGTAGGTAAGAGAAAATTTCAGTATTTGATAGATTGAATTTGTCTCTCAGAACTGTAAATTGCTGAATTTTGGTATCGCACATCACATCCGTCAATTGTTTAGCGCCTGCCCTCCGCCACTTCGCCAGAGAGAAGGCTGGGGAGTCTATACAGCATTCCACAGCCCTCAACGTTATGTACCTGTACAAACATTTCAAAAGCGAGCAGCTGACCAGTGACCAAACTCCAAGCACAGCTTGCATGGATTTCAGGAGTAGGTTTCCAGGCCCATGGCGGAGGAGACGCGATTCCAGCAATAGACGAGTAGAACATTGTGGGGCATACCAGGATTCTATTTGAAGCCATAAGGGCAAGGAATTTGTTTCAGAGTTGGTGATCCACCATAATTGTGAAATCTCCAAGTTAACCGCTCTGTAATAAAGGTGTATGTTAGGGGCACCCATCCCTCCCATATTGGTCGGTAGCGTCAATGTTGTGGAGCTAACTCTATGTGGTTTATTTAACCAAATAAATTTGCTTAACGTGGATTGGAAAAGGTTAAGGATCTTTCTGGGAAAGTGTATCGGAATGCAGCGGAGGAAGTATAATATTTTTGGAAATAAGATCATTTTGGTGATTTGAATTCTGGCAATCCACGATAATAGCATGGGGGAATATGATTGTATCAAAGAGCGCAGTTCTTTAATTAGAAGATCGGCATTTAATTTAACTATATTTTTAGTGTGAGAGATTTGGATACCCAAATACGTAAAGCTTCGGGAGATCCAAGTGAAAGGCATCGTATGGCGCAACTGTAATTGGTCGTTTGTTGGAATGTTTACCGGGAAGAAGGAGGATTTGGTTAAGTTGAGTTTATAATATGAGGCTGCTGTAAATTCTTCCAAGATATTCATTAAGGCAGGGACAGTTTGTTTAATATGGGTACAGGTGAATATCACATCATCTGCATATAGATTGATTTTATGTTCTACTGGTCCTACCCACACCCCCGAGACCTCCGCCGTGTTGCGCACTATGGATGCCAAAGGCTCCATAACCAGGGCAAAGATCAATGGAGAGAGGGGACAGCCCTGTCGTGTGCCATTAGTAATGTCAAATTTTGATGATGTAAAGCCAGTGGCACGGACTAAGGCTGAAGGTGATGAGTATAAGGACATTATGGAGTCCCTAAACCTCCCCACTATATGGAACCTAGCCAGGACTTCACTGAGGAACCTCCAGTGCACTCTATCAAACGCTTTTTCTGCGTCGAGTGAGAGTAGTGCACCGGGGGCGCCCCCCCTCTCCATGATCTCCAACAAGTTTATTAGTCTTCTTGTGGCATCCCTGGCCTGACGACCCGGAATGAAGCCCACCTGGTCTTTACCCACTAGGTCAGGAAGTACTTTCATGAGTCGAGTGGCCAGGATCTTGGCGAACAATTTAGTGTCACAATTTAATAAAGCTATCGGCCGGAAGTTGCTCGGGGTTGTGGGGGGTTTGCCTGGTTTGGGGAGGGTAGTGATCACAGCTTGTAGTCCCTCCTCTTTTATTTTACCTGTGTCTTGCCATAATCGAAACATTTTAGCTAAATATGGAATCAATAATTGGGAAAAGGAGTTGTAATATTTATATGTATAGCCGTCTGGGCCAGGGGCTGTGTGTTTTTTGGATGTTTGAATGGCCTCTTGGACCTCTATTTCAGTTATGGGGTTATTTAATTGGTCGATTTGTTGTGGATTCAAAAAAGGTAGAGTGGCCCTATCTAAGAATTTATTAATTATTGTTTTTGTGGGTTGCTGGGTGGTGGAATCTGTTTTTTAGATTATATAGAGATTCGTAATACGTTTTAAACTGATCAACAATTTTTATGGGGTGTCTTATTTTAGACCCATTGGAATCCAATAAGTAAGCTATTTTAGTGGTGGCCATGCGTTTGCGGACTCGTCTAGCCAATAATTTGCCCGCTCTATCCCCCATTGAGTAAAATTGGGCTTTAGATCTGGTCATATCTTTTTGGACTTTAAGTAGAAGCGTAGTGCGGAGTTGCCTACGTGTCTCTATTAACTCGGCTGTTAGAGTTGACGAGGGATGGGATTTTTGTTTATATTCCAACTTTTGGATGCGGGATGTGAGTGAAGTAACTGTGATGGTGTGTTGTTTTTTCACCCATGCCGACATCTTTATTAGTTTACCTCTGAGAACAGCTTTGTGTGCCAGCCAAAGCGTTTCCGGGGAAATATCTCCTATGTCATTTAGGGAAAAATATTCTGTTATGAATCCTGAGATCTCTTCTAGGTGTGCAGGTGAAGAGAGAAGATATTCATTAATTTTCCAAAGGCCAATGGGGGAGACAGCTAGAGCGTCTTCCATTGTTATTGAAACGGGGGCGTGATCTGTCCATGAAATGGAACCTACATCAGCCGAAAGACACAGAGGGAGCAGAGCAACATCAGTTAGGATGTAATCTATTCTTGACCAAGAGCCAAATCTAGGTGACATATAAGAGTAGTCTCTTTGTTCTGGATGGAAGCATCTCCATACATCATAGAGTCCAAATTGTGTAAAAGTAGATCCCAACTCGGCTCTGTATGTTCCAGGTCTGGAGCAGTCAAGTTTTTTGTCCGCCGGAGCGTTTAGGTCTCCGGCTATGATTTTTTTCCCTATTGATTGTGGGAGTAGGAGTTCCAGAGTTTGAGTAAAAAATTTATTCTGGCCCACATTAGGGGAGTATAAAGATATTAGAGAATATAATACATTATTTAACTTGCAATTAATTAAGATGTAACGTCCCGCTGGGTCGACTATAGAGGAAATGTGTTCAAAAGCTATTCTCTTGTGAATTAGTATAGCTACTCCCGCTTTTTTGACCTCTGCGGAGGCAAAGAAACTATAAGGATATTGGGGTGACCTCATTCTGTGTACGTCAGCTGCCAGCAGATGGGTCTCCTGCAGGAATAAAACATCATACCTGAGTTTTACAATTTGTTTCCAGGCCAAGGAGCGTTTCTCTGGACTGTTAAGACCATTAACATTTATTGAACCACATGTGATACTCATGGTGGATCAAAGCCATCTAATTGTCGTACTCGAGGATCACTATTGGGCAATCGGCCGACCTGGGGAGGGAAGAGGGGGTGGGAGAGGAGGGAGGAAAAAACAGTAGGATAATTAATGCAACAATACATAGCAATAAAAGCATTAACGATCAGAACACTCAAACAGGTGAAGCCAGTGTGCCTCATATCCACAGTCTCGTGGTCGGGGCCACTGAAAAATAAAAAAAAGAGTGCCAGATGCAATGCACTCACGGGGCAATAAAATCCCAGATTAGATAGAGTTGTAGAAATAGATAGATCAGGGAACATAGGGGTCAGAGGACAAGGGGAAGTGAGAAACCAGTAGGAGATTTTAGAGTGGAGGTATTTAGAGAAAGGGGGAAGATGTAGTTGTAGTGCGAAGTAGGAATATGCCACAAGATGGCGAGAGTAGAGAGAAGAAAAAAGGGAGATGGGATGGGATTTAGGGAGAGTGTGAGGATGAGTAAGGAAGAGCAGAAAAAGGAATGAGGAACTCTATCCGGGATTGTTTAGCTCCAGGATATTGATAAACAAAAGAGTGGTTTCAGGAGCATAAAAGAACAAGAGTTCCCGACCACCCCCGGGTTATCAAGCTGTGCGAGCCATTATGAAATCACACTGTGAACCACTCGGGATCAATTCTGGGTCGTCCTCCTCGGTTTTTCTTTCCATCCAGGCGAGCTTGCTTGTTGAGCCCGTCGGAGCCATTCTCAGGGGGAGAGGTCATCAGTCCCCACTGTCTCAGAAGTCTTTCTGCGTGGACAGGAAGCCAGCAAACATAAGGTTTATCTTCCTTTTTGAAGATGAGCTTTGTAGGAAACCCCCATCTGTAAGGAATGTCATTGTCCCTCAGGACTTTGGTGCAATGCTGGAAAGCTTTACGCTGTAGTAATGTTCCTGGTGAAATGTCCTGATATACTGCAATATGTGCAAATTTATCTGGTAGCTTAGGACGAGCTCTCAGTGCCCTGAGAAAGTCATCTTTCACTTCAAAATAGTGCACTCTAGCAAGAATATCCCTGGGCAGGGAGGAATCCAGATTTGATGGTTTTGGGATCCTATGTATCCTGTCGATTTTGAACTCTCTGGGGTCTACTTCAGGTAAAGCTGCAACTAAGAATTCTTGTAGAAAGCTCCGAAGCTCTTTGTTTTGGACATTTTCATCCACCCCCCTCAGCCTCACGTTATTGCGACGTGATCTGTCCTCAAGATCCAAGTTCTTGCTCTGGATCCTTGCAATATGCTCTTCTAACTGCTCGTTAGTGTCCAGCAGATCATTATGAGAGGTTATAAGCTCAGTGAGCTTCCTTTCTAGTGAATCTGTGCGAGCACCCAGTTCAGCCATTTCACCCCGCACCTCCGCCACCATTTGCATCATGTCGGCGTGGAGGGAGACCCGGAGCTCCGCCAGCAGTTCCTTCATGCTGGTGTGTGTGAGGGGGATCTCGGGAGCCCGGTTCCCGCCAGCCGCTTCTTGTGATTGCGGACCTCGTTTGGCCGCTCGCGCCGCTCTGGGGGAGGGGGGTGCCATGTTGGAGTCTGAGAGTGTGAGGGGCTGTGGGGCTGCAAAAAAGTCAGAAACCCGTCTGGGTGTTAGTCCTGTGACCGGTTTCGTCTTACCCATCGGTGCGGGAGACAATCCGGTCTTTTGTGTCACCGAGAAGGGCGTCAGAGGAGGCTCGGGATGCTGATTATTGCCGTTTCTAGGCCCGGGAAGTCAGGAGCTCAGAGTTATGCGGCCTCCGCCATTGCCAGTCAGGCCACGCCCCTCTCCAAACTACTTTTAACTGACTTACTGAAGCACTAAATTGGTTTGGTAAACTCATTGAGCTTTGTACTTCATAGCCCGGTGTATCCAATAATGAGAAAAGCTATTTCAGGTGTCCACTTGCAAGTTGTTCTCCTAGTTGCATCTTCTCTGAGGAGTGGCATCATGGGCTCCTCAAAACAGCTCTCAAATGATCTGAAAAAAAAGATTGTTCAACATAGTTGTTCAGGGGAAGGATACAAACAGTTGTCTCAGAGATTTAACCTGTCAGTTTCCACTGTGAGGAATATAGTAAGGAAATGGAAGTCCACAGGGACAGTTCTTGTAAAGGCCAGAAGTGGCAGGCCAACAAAAATAGAAGAAAGGCAGAGAAGAAGAATGGTGAGAACAGTCAAGAACAATCCACAGACCACCTCCAAAGACCTGCAGCATCATCTTGCTGCAGATGGTGTCACTGTGCATCGGTCAACAATACAGCGCACACTGCATAAGGAGAACCTGTATGGGAGAGTGATGTGAAAGAAGCCGTTTCTGCATGCACGTCACAAACAGAGTCGCCTGAGGTATGCAAAAGCACATTTGGACAAGCCAGTTTCATTTTGGAAGAAGGTCCTGTGGACTGATGAAACAAAGATTGAGTTGTTTGGTCATACAACAAGGCATTTTGCATGGCGCCACAAAAACACAGCATTCCAAGAAAAACACTTGCTACCCACTGTCAAATTTGGGGCAGGGTCCATTATGCTTTGGGGCTGTGTGGCCAATGACGGCACCGGGAATCTTGTTAAAGTTGATGGTCGCATGGATTCCACTCAGTATCAGCAGATTCTTGAGAATAATGTTCAAGAATCAGTGTCAAAGTTGAAGTTACGCCGGGGATGGATCTTTCAGCAAGACAATGATCCAAAACACCGCACCAAATCTACTCAGGCATTCATGCAGAGGAACAATTACAATGTTCTGGAATGGCCATCGCAGTCCCCAGACCTGAGTATCATTGAACATCTGTGGGATGTTTTGAAGCGGGCTGTCCATGCTCAGCGACCATCAAACGTAACTGGAGTGGAATTGTTTTGTAAAGAGGAATGGTCAAAAATACCTTCATCCAGGATCCAGGAACTCATTAACAGCTACAGGAAGCGACTAGAGGCTGTTATTTTTGCAAAAGGTGGATCTACTAAATATTAATGTCACTTTTCTGTTGAGGTGCCCATACTTTTGTACCTGTCAATTTTTGAAATAATGCATATTTCACATTTTCGGTTAGTGCAATAAACCTCATTTCAATCCTGAAATATTACTGTGTCCATCAGTTATTACATACGGTATATCACACTGAAATAGCGCTGCAAAAAAACAATTTTAAACAACAAAAAAAAGAGTAAGATTAAGAGGAGTGCCCAAACTTTTTCATATGACTGTAAGCAGTGAGCAAAATCCAGTATACCACTAATAATACCACTATGCAAAAAGAAAAAATACTGCCACACCATGATCACATATTACCACCACAGAGTGACTGATGAATACCACCATACTGATTACTTACAAAAAACACTTTGAATAATAATATGATCATTAATACCATGGTGCTAAATCAGTGAGGTGCTTACTAGATGCTGGTGAGGTGCAGCAAAGGACGGAGCTTTCATAGATAGATATATTCTTCACAGTCATTTCAATGGCTGCAGCAATACTAATTTAACCACTCAATTGATACATTTCATCTATATTGCAAAGTTTTTTGGTTTAAAGAGATTCTGATGGGGTAATAAGAAGTAACATAAGATGGAAAATCTACACAGCAATGTTGTTTTGACTTTGTAGTGCATTTTATGGGAGCTTTGATGGCACTATCAGGTATCTATCGAGCAGAATGCACCTGAAAAAGATGTAACATGCTCATACATATCTTGTGTTAATGTCCAATTCTTGCAATGTGTCTTTCTGTGGCCTCACTGCTGCCATGTGTAAATGTGCTATATTAAGCTTTAGAGCCATTTTTGACCTCAAAACTCGGCATCTCATAAATGTTTCAGAATCTGGTTCCTAAGGGAGATCGGAACATTTATTATGTTTGATAAAATACATTACATAAGAGATGTTGTAATTAGCATATCCTTAATTTCTAAACCATTTTAAATCACACAGGGAGATTTGTTGCAGAAATATTTTTCAGTGGAAAGTTATTCCATTCATCTAATAGGGACCGAAGCAATTTTTATAAATCCATCAGTCGCAGAAACTTTTTAGTAACCTATTGCAGCAGGCCACATGGCTGTGGGGTACTCGGACGGGGCCGGTCAGTTCTTAGGGCGATCACGGTGGTGGTGACCCAGCTTCTGTGACCCTGGGTGTGGAGTAAAAGGGGCTATTTACAAGGGGAAAGTTCATGACGCCAACTGTGGTGTTCGGCCAGGGATGGATGACGCTACAGATTGGGACTGCTGGGGCAGATGGTGATGCAGCCGGATAGTATCACTCCCCAAAGGTGGAGCGGCGGGGCCCCAGGGATTAGTGAACAGTCTATATCAGGGACGGGGCTTTGATGATGAAGAGGGCTGCAGGGCATAAAAGGAGGAGACACAGACAATTTGTGCAGTTCTTTACTTTTACTTGCTGTACTGGCAAGGTCACCCAGCCGGGTGCTGTGTTCCTCCAGAGTGCAGCCAGGTTAGTCCCCAGGAGATCAGGATTGCTCTGCTGAGACATCTTTCATGGGCCTTCCCAGGTTGCTCTTCCCTGCACTGGCTATTCGCCTCTCCTGCCCTGTGCCGTTGTGAACAGGATCCCAGGCTGATGGCTGTGGGCCTTGTCGGGCGACTGCACTGGCAAATCCCCTGGCCCTAGGTCTAGCCACTGTCCTACCGATTATTCACTGTTTGTGGCCACTGCTCCTGCAAAGTCAGTGGCCTCTGGTTTTCCTGGTCGGGACCTGGAGCACCCAAACCAGATTGGGACCTTTACCTTCTGGCAACCAGTACCTGACACGAGTCGGGACCAGATTCAGGACACACGGTTGGATCCCCCACTCCCGTGTCCCCTAGGACCCTCTCAGTCCTGAGTTCGCTCCGGACACCTTCCTACTCACTCTCCTCTAGAGTCTTCTAGACTGTTCTCTCTCCTCCTATTCTAACTCCCCTTCTAACCCACTGCTAACCCCCCCTCCTCACCAGAAGATGCGTCCCTCTCGCTCTTTAGAGTCCACCCGAATCCCCTGGCCCTGATTTGGGATGATGTTGTGTGCAGTTCTGTGTGTCTCAGGTTTGCGATCCCTCTCACCTGGGAATTGTGACACCACACCTGTGGAGTAGGTGCAGCATCATTGTGGCGACCTGTCCGCAGGGGCGCCAGATTATCAGGTATATGCTAACAAAGCTTCATCTGAATCTATCCATACCTGACACATCTTTCTGTATTCAACCAACTGTACTCTTAGGTGATGGGATCACTGGGTCATTTTTTATCATTACTCTTGTTATTCCCTAATGCTAGTGACGCACCCAGGGCCGGGTACTCAGATCTCAGGCTCGCAGTCTAGGAGGTCACGGGTGGCTGCCTGAGGCTGTGGCCCTGGTGGTCAATGAAAAGGGGGTAAAATAAAATAAAGAGTTTGTTCATGACATCACCTGCAGTATCTGGTGATGCTCACCAGCGCCGCTACAGTCCTCCGGTGGTCGATGGTATTGCGGCAATGATGGTGTAGTCCACCGCAGGCAGGACTGGACCGCCGGGGCAGCAATTCTGTAGAAGGAATCAGTTCATGCAAGGAAAGATGCAGCAGAGTCGATAAAGTCACTTCACCGGGTACTTTACTGGAACTTTTGCTAAGTCATTACAGTTCACAGTGCAGTAAGATGTTACAGCGACAAATGGCTACAGGTGCTGCAAGTAGACTTTCTGGTTGGTAGACGGATCCCTCATTGTGTGCCTTTCTTGTTCCAATCTTCCCTGCTTCCCAGTAGTTTGGTGAAATCAGATCTCATGTAGTAGATCTGACCTCCTGTTGACTTTCTCTTTTCTTCTCTTACTCCCGTCGGGTAACCCTCTGTCGAACACTGCAGCTCTGCCTGGCTGTGTCTGGTCCCCTCTTTCTGGTAGCTTGAGAATCAGGGCCGTATATGTTTATATATACCCCTTTGCATCGGATTTTCTGTGGCCTTAAAGGTCCCACAGGTGCGGACTCCGGTACCCAGTAAGCTGTCAAGGTTGAGCTTCCTCTGAGCTTCTCTCTTCCCCCTAGGCTAGCTGTCTGCGCCTGGGAAACTTTCCTTCCTCCTGGGTCCTCAGCCGAGGAACCCTCCTTCCTCCTTCAGGCTCCCTGCCTGGCTCTAATTCTCCGACTTCCAGCCTCTCTAGTTCGCCCTGGAGGTCCCTATATACTCTCACGGGTTCCCTCCCACTGTGTAACTAGTGTGGGTTGTGGGTTTAGGGTTCCGCCTACTGTCCATAGATCTACTTGCAGTGGGGTGACTACACCGCTTTTATGGGTGTAGTACCCCTTTAGTTGCACCTACCTAGTGGGGCGCCACACTAGGCATACGTAGACAAAAACAGTCTGTATAACTAATGATCAAGTTCCTCATATTGACTATGTGCATGTCGGTCATGTAGAAAAAAAGACTTCACTAACAGGGCAGCAGCAGGGGCATTTAACAGAGCCTATTTGAAACCCTAAGATCACATGGACACATTGAGTATTTGGTGAATGTTTTACCTATGTATTTGTAGCTAAAAGCAGGAGTGGAATGATTAGAGGAAAAGTATAATGGAATCACTGAGGCAGAATGCTAAGAGCCTACCTTACCAGGATTCAGATCTGCGCTTCTGTGTGGGGCTACTCACAAAAGACACCATCTAGACATCTGCTCTTCATAGCTGTTTGATAGACCTGGTGATTATGCACCAAGCTGCAATACAGCCGAGAGCCACAGGTTGGGTTCCCCTGCTTTAAACTATTAGTAGGTATTATAACTGGAAAAGAAAGGCGCACAGTGTGTATTCCTGTGAAATGATTTTCAGGGTTAAAATTAGAATTGCTCACCTCTGTGAAAGTCACAACCGCTATAAAGACGTGTAGCAGGGCAACACAGTCTGCGTTGATCTCCCACTTTAGGCATGAAACGATAAAAATAGGGGAATTGGGAGTCTGACCGCACTCTTTTTGGTGTAGAAAGAAATTTTTCTTGACCAAAAAAATCAATGTTTTTTTTTTTTTGTTCAGATGTTTTCTTATTAAACTCAGCATAATATTGCAACACACATCAGAAACATAATATCACATTATTTTACCTTTTATATGATATAAACCCAACTATGGCTCCCACCCCCCCACCCTCCATACTCATGAACAGATTCCCTGTATGCATTTCTATACAAACAATAGCACTTATATCTAGAATCCTCGTATATACATCCTCCATCTTCTTCTTTAGCCACAGGTCCAGCAGTATAAAAGAAAACAATCGTCACAGTCGTCGCTCATACACCTCCTGACACATTATCCTCCACCCGCGACCATGGATCCCACAATTTTTCAAACATTGTAAAGGCATTCCTTTTCTTATATATATTCTCCTCTGTTCGTATGATATACGCCACTTGTCGTAAGTATTCCATCCTGGAGGGAGGCTCGGCCCTGATCCACGCCATCGCAATCAACTTCCTCGCCGTGAATAACAATCTTGCCACCGCAATCTTCTGCACACTCGTCACATTTATTTCTTCCACATAACCTAACACACACACAATTGGTATTCTCGGAATCACACACAAAAAAAAAAATCAATGTTTAAGTGATTTTATTTTCTTTGCATTTTGGGGTAACCAAAGAAACCCTTCTTCAGGAAAAATTACATACATGTACCAGTAGATTGAATGATCATGTGCACCGGGCTGTGATTAAAGCAGCAAGGCGGGGGGAGAGTACACACGGAGAGACTGCCCACCGACGGCCAGTCATCTAGGAACGCCCACATGGCTAGGAACATGTAAGTTTATAAATTGTTTTTTTGCACTTTTATAATGTATATTTAAAGAGAGGGATGATTAGTAATGTAGTAGGAAGCTGCAGGGGCAGGTAGTGATAGGTTAGGAGGACTAAACTAGGTGACAGGTTCCCTTTAATCTCTCCTTCACCTTCTCACCTGTGCTTCGATTCTTGCATAAGAGAGAATCAGATCACAGTGAATGACACTCGGCTCACGCTCACAGCAGAGTTTCAGTCTAGTGTCATTAGCATATTGCATTCGATGCCATGCGCTAGTGTGATCTCGACTTAAGACAATGAATCAAAGAACACTAAGCAGAGATTATCCTCGTATAGTGGACACCCTGTTAAAATAGAGCATCAGCTTTGCATGTAGTGTTCCTTTGAATAACTCTAAATTCTATTATCAGCATCACATAGATTTCCTAATTATTTTGCTAGGTGTACTGGTTACTTGGTCTGGAATAAATAGCATATACTGACCTATGGTCATGGGTCATTTATACCTGCAAATAGAACGGCACAAATGATTAGTTCTGAAAATAGTAGAAAAACTGAGGTCTGATCACACTGCAAAAATGATAATGGTTAGTGCCGGTGAAGATGGCACTTATAATTAATTTGAATATTAAAAAGCAGTTATAGCATGTTAATCCATTTCACTCAGTAATTGTCTTGGTAAGCTTTTTATAACGTCTTCATATACTATTCATGTAGTCATACATATAATGTCCAGCTCAGAAATTCTCACATTACATTCTTCATGTCTCAGCTCTGTGATATCAAGTGATGGTATTGGATATTTCACTATTTTAATTGTAAAATATTACAATATAATTTTTTTTATAGTTTGTATTTACACAACACCTTTCTAAATGTTCGTATGGTCATAGTGAGACACAGCAAAGATGGAATAACAAATAGGTGCACTTCCTCAGAAATCACAGATGATTCATAGGGTAGGAGAAGTAGAATTGGAGGCACTGAAGAACAGGAGCAGAGTAGACCTGTTAATCCATAGGTCTGTCTGAGTATTATATTCATTTTATTCATACAAGATGTGGTCTACTGCCCAGGCAATGCCTAGTGGTGGCAAACTGATCTGGAATTTATCTCTTCCTCCCCTTTACTTACTCTTAAGGCCCCGTCTCACACTTCAAAGGTCGAATGAGACGACCAACTATCCAACTTGACCAAAATCGCTTGAACGTCGTCCAATGATCTCTAGTGATATGTCACACATACAGATATCTTTAACGATGCAGCAAAGATTCTGCGACAAGCAAACGATACTTGCGGTCATTTGATCGCTTTCGTTCTTCTGTTCTGAATAGGCGAAGTTGTTAACGACATCGTTACCAAGGTGTCACACACACCGATGCTGCAGGTTGGACAGACGATCATCGTTTGGTTTTAGGAACTGTTCAAAAACCTCCGATCAATGATCAGACGACTTATCGTTGATCGTTTCTACTTCTCACATGCAACGACGACGTTACGACGTCGTTTCTCCACCCAGAAAGTCGTGATGTTAACGATATCGTAGTGTGTGACGGACCCTTTTCTCTCAACTCTTCTGCAGATAACCTTCAGATAACCTTTGCTTGACAAAGACCCCTAGAGGGTCAAAACGTTGCACTTTGACAAAATAAAGGAAGGTTGAATATGTTTCACCATAATTGGGTGCTCTCAGCATACCTAGAATCAGGCTAATTTGCCCTATATTATGGCGTTCCCAGGTTAAATAGTAAAGACCTGCTGACAGATTCCCTTTAAAAAAACCCTACTTCCAGACTTTTTTTTCTTCACATTTACCAATTACCATCCTTATGTCTGCTTCTTCTGCACTCTTCTGCTAATACTAGACCTCATTAGTGCATTCCCACTTTCCTAACTATTTATCCTTCCTATAAATTAACTAAACCACAAATAATTTTACCTCTCAAAACAGAAATCCATTTACTTAAACCTGCTTCTCTAGCCTTTTTTTCTGGAACATTGCGGAACACAGCTCTTCTTTCAGCAAACTCTACTAATATATTAATTATTACTAATATAACAGTTTCACACAGCAAATAAGGCTGGGGTCACAGTAGCATTTTTCACATGCGTTTTTGGAGACCTGCGTTTTCAAAAACGCATGTAAAAAACGCACCCATAGGCCCCCATGTTAAAAAACGCATGCCCTAATAGCCAAAAAGCATGTGTGACAGTCCCATGCGTTTTTGTAGCTTTTCCAAAAATGCATGCGTTTTTTAATATGGGGCTTTATGGGAAACGCATGCAAAAACGCATGTACAATTAGTGCCATTCAAAAACGCATGCGTTTCCCATAGGAGCCCATGTTAAAAAAACGCGTGCGTTTTAGAAAACGCATGCGTTTTTTTAACATGGGCTTCTATGGGAAACGCATGCGTTTTTGAATGGCACTAAAAGGTACTAATGTACCATGCGTTTTTGCATGCGTTTTCCATAGAGGCCCATGTTATAAAAACGCACCAAAAAATAGTACATGCACTATTTTTGGGTGCAGATTCCAAAACGCAGCCAAAAACGCAGGGAGCCATCAGACACCTTAAAAAACTCATGATGACATGAAAAACGCATGTAAAAAAGCATGCGTTTTTAAAAGGCACTAAAAAAACGCATGTCAACTGTGACCACAGCCTAAGATCATTTTGCTGGATTTTATATTAAATCACTAGTCGGACACTTCCCAAGCGTCTAGGACTGTGTGATATATTGGCGAATTAGGGTGGCCTTTGCCTTTTGCAGCTGACAGATTGTTATTTTGTCAACTCCATATGTTTTCAAGTGCTAGCCATGGTTTTTAGGCACAGCACCCAGTGTGCCGATTACCACTGGGACCACCTTCACTGGCTTGTGCCAGAGTCTTTGCAGTTTGATCTTTAAATCCTCATATCGTGTTAGTTTTTCATGTTGCTTCTCCTCGATCTTGCTGTTGCCTGGTATTGCCACATCGACGATCCACACTTCTTTTCTTCTTACAATAGTAAGGTCTAGAGTATTGTATTCTAAGACTTTATCAGTGTGAATTCAGAAGTCCCATAGTAGTTTTGTATGTTCATTTTCAATAACCTTTTCAGGTTTATGATCCCACCAGTTCTTTGTGACAGGAAGATGGTAATTGTGGCACAAGTTTCAGTGAATCATCTGAGCGCCTGTATTATGCATTGCTTGTAGTCTGTCTGCGTGATCTTCTTGCAGCAGCTCAGTATATGATCCATTGTTTCATCTGCTTCCTTGCACTGTCGACATTTGGGGTCTGTAGTTGATTTTTCAATTCTGGCTTTAATTGCATTTGTGTGGATCGCTTGGGCTGCCAAAATTAAGCTCTCTGATTCGTTTTTTAATGTTCCATTAGTGAGCCACAACCAGGTCTTTTCCTCAATTATTTCTAGGAATTGTGCATGCAGAGCTTTCTTCTGCCAGTTTTCTCTTCTTCTTTGCCCTGTATTTTTATGGTTTTCCTTTTTTGTCTGTTGTACTTTAAGCAGTTTTCTGTTGTTAACTTCCATCAAGGCTTGTTCTCCACTATCATTCACATAATCAGCCAGTGCATGTTTCTCTTCTTCTACAGTTTGCTAACTTGCATAAGTCCTCTGCCTCCTGATTTTCTTGGCAGTTTTCTTGTTTTTCTGTCCAGGTCATCTAGCTCTATCTGTTTCCAGTTCACAATTACAGGAGTATATCTAATGACAGGAAAGGCTCAGGTGTTTATGGCCTTGATGGTATTCCCACCATTCAATTTCCTCTTCAACATTTTCCTGACTCTTTGGACATATTCCTTACTAACCACATTAACCACATTAACCAAATAATAATAATAATATTAATTTATTATTATTATTACTGTTGTTATTATTATTATTGTTGTTGTTGTTATTATTATTATTATTATTATTTTTATTATTACAGTTGCCCAATCCTTATCTCCTAATCAGCTGGTCTCGCAGAAATTGACAAATTTGTTCAATGTCCATTATTAATTATTATTATTATTATTTTTATTATTACAGTTGCCCAATCCTTATCTCCTAATCAGCTGGTCTCGCAGAAATTGACAAATTTGTTCAATGTCCATCTAATATGTATCGCCACATTTAGGTACCAGATCTACTTAGAGGCTGCTGAGATGCTAGTCTAATGATGGTGGTGCTGAGTCTGGTGTTACCAAGGTGGGACAACCCCTTTTAGGGTTTCTATTTAGTGTGGGAAACCATCATGCACTACAAATAGTAATAAAAAAAAGAGAAATATTATGGGGCCAATTCATCAAAGCTTTTATGCTATAAAAGTAGTATAAATACTTTAAAAAGTGACAAAAGTTTGAGACGGATCCAGGAATAATAGATCAATACTAGAAGCCAAAAGTAGACAGATCCTAACATTAGCATATATTAATGTATATAATTTCACAGCAGATTTTTAGATTCCACTGAAGTGGAAAGGGCAAAAATAATAGAATGGCCCGCTTTATTGCTGTGTGAAAAGTTTTTACCTTGTTAGTATGTTGCAGGAATTTTTCTAACTTCAAGGCTGGACTTAACCTGGAAGTTCCCTGTGGTTTGGAGAGAATGGTCTATTGTACTGGAATAAAAAAATATATTAGGAACAAGAGCTCTGTGTTTTAGAGATCTGATGTTAAATGATATGAAATTTTGTCATTTAAAAAAAAGAGGTGCATGATGTGAAGTCTATGACATAATATACCTTATAATTAAAGGCAACCTGTCAGGCAATCCATGTTACCCAAACCACACGCAGCATGAATCTCAGTCTGGTGGCAGGCAGACCTTTTTAGAGAAAATATAACAATGATAATAAAAAATATAAAAATGAAACAATGGTTTAAACGTTTGACTTTCAGACTCCATATGTTACATTCACTACATCTTTGAGAGTGACACTAACTTAATTTCATAGACAATCATCTTGATTATCTCATACATAAATTTGACTTGCAACTCTTTAGCATATGATTAGTTATGCAGATTTTTGTTACATTACTGCATTGTTACTGATATGTTCTTAAAATCTAAATTTAAATAAATTTGTTAATCCACCTTTGACTTAGACACTGCCTGAACCCATCTGTGCATACTCTCGATCAGATTCAAACATGTCCCAACTGACATGTGATCCCAAGTGTCTTCTACACCTTCCCAATGTTGGTGCACACTGGTCGACTCACTTGGTTAGGTATACAGCTTTTTCTTCATCTCTAGCCACAAGTATTCGATTGGTTTGAGGTCTGAGGACTGCGAGGATCAATCCAGCACCACTACTTCATAGTCAATGAACCATTTCTTCGCCAATCTCGCCAATATGCTTTGGGTCATTGTCTTGCTGGAAAAACTATGTTGTCCTTTTCATACATATAGTTCTTGAGCAGGCGAAGTAAGTCATCTTGTAGGATGCTCATCATCAGCCATTCACTGTGAAACAACCCCATATCATCAGGCTTCCTCCACCAAATCTGACAGTTCCCTCAAATTTTTAGTCAGTTAGCCTCTTTTTCGCTTGTTTCTTTCAGACTCATATGAACCTTGAACCTAGTCTATTGACTTTCATTATATCGCTCCAAATCACCTGTTTCCAATCTTCTATTCTTTTAGTGTCCACTTTTCTGCTCCAGCTGACTTTTCTTATGACAATATTGAATTTGAGAGTTCTTCACATTTTTTCAGACCACCATTCCAGGGCTTATTATTATTATTTATTTATATAGCACCATTAATTTCATGGTACTGTACATGAGAAGGGATTACATACAAAATTATAGATATTGTTTACAGTAAACAAATTAACAATGATAGACTGGTACAGAGGGGAGAGGACACTGCCCTTGCGGGCTTACATTCTACAGGGCAATGGAGAGGAAACAGTAGGTCCGGGTTGCAGCAGTTCTGGTGGTGGAGAGGTGGTAGCTCCGGAGGCAGTGGGGCAGCAACTCTTGAGGCGGTGGCTTGGTCATTGCAGGCTGTAACCTTTCCTGAAGAGATAGGTTTTCAAGTTACATCTGAAGGATCTGAGAGTGGTGGATAATCGGACGTGATAGGGCGCAGAGTTCCAGAGGATGGGGGATATTCGGGAGAATCTTGGAGGCGGTTGTGTGAGGAATGGATAAGTGTGGAGGAGAGGAGGAGGTCTTGGGAGGATCAAAGATTACATGAGGGAAGATAGTGGGAGATTAGTTCAGAGATATAGGGAGGAGATGGTTTATGGATGGCTTTGTAGTTTAGTGTTAGTAGCTTGAACTGGATTCGTTGGGGAATTGGGAGCCAGTGGAGGGATTTGCAGAGGGGAGAAACAGGGGAGTAGCGAGGAGAGAGGTGGATTAGCAGAGTTGAGGACAGACTGTAGAGGTGCAAGAGTGTTAGCAGGGAGGCCGCAGAGGAGGATGTTGCAGTAGTCAAGGTGGGAGATGATGAGGGCATGTACAAGAATTTTAGTAGATTGAGGGCTGAGGAAAGGGCGGATTCTGGAAATATTCTTGAGCTTATGTAATGTGCATCACATGATGTTTACATTGATGCCTGTGATCTCACTATTATGAACCATATGAGCCACCTCCACTATGGTATTTGTCACACCAGACTTTGTGATGAGCTGACTTGTTGAGTCCAATATTTTGCTTGGATGTCTACCTCTTGGTTTTTGAAAGGATGGACACACTTCATTTTGTATTCTTCCAACTGTGGTACTACTTCCATGATGCAGACTGCTAAAAATGAGCTGGATGATGCTGTTTCTCTTTTCTTAGGAAATCTTCTTCATGGCTGCACCTTGATTCGAACTAGTCATCTTTCACTTGGGAATCAACCTACAAACACACTGAGAAAATAAGGAGATTTGAGAACAGGTTGTAATTTGTAGTATACTGTACAAGAAGAAAAAGATTTTTGAAACACCAGGAGTAAAGCAGTAACAATGCAATGACATGACAAGAATATGCATAAATAATCATATGCTAAATAGATGCAAATCAAATTTTTGCATAAGATGTCAAGATAATTGTTTTATAATTGAAAGTCACTTCTTGCTCAAAGCTGTTAGCAAATGGTGAGCTGTGGATCCTGAAAGTCAAGAGTTCAAAATATTGTTATCCTTTTGCTCGTCAGTGAACATTAAAGGGAACCAACCACCTCAGATGACGTGTATAAGCTGTTAATACATGTCCCTGGACCCTATGTACACCATTGCAGCTATGTTTTTGCTAAGAATATTGATAACAGCAAACCGAAATAAACAGTTTATAAACTTACATGATTTAGTACTTGAGGGCGTCTCCCTCGGGCTTTAGTACGAGAGGGCTGTGTCTCCAGCAGCTTGAGTGGCTTTCCTCCCCCTCCCTCTCTGTTTGCAGGACGTCACTGAGAAGACGTGCACGGACGGGAGCTGCCTTGGGTGCCCGCCCACACCAAGATAATATCACGCCCTAATGTGACGTCCTGCAAACAGAGAGGGAGGGGGAGGAAAGCCACTCAGGCTGCATAAGACACAGCCCTCTCGTACTAAAGCCCGAGGGAGACGCCCTCAAGTACTAAATCATGTAAGTTTATAAACTGTTTATTTCGGTTTGCTGTTATCAATATTCTTAGCAAAAACATAGCTGCAATGGTGTACATAGGGTCCAGGGACATGTATTAACAGCTTATACACGTCATCTGAGGTGGTTGGTTCCCTTTAAACATCTAACAATAGTTGGAGATCAGACTAGTCCGTGTCGGCCCTAGCCAGCTCTTCAAAGTGCTCCAGGTGATTGGCAGGTCTCTCCCTATGTATATGCAAAGGAGAGACCTGCCTGTTAACTCTAGCAGTGCTGGAAAGAAGGCTTATCTTTAACCCATTCACGACCATTGACATACCTATACGCCTTGGGAGGGACAAATAAGAAGGATCATTTAGCCTAACCTAAACAATGCTTTATTTTGAACTTTGTAAGAGCCATTACATGGCAGATATTTTCATGACAGCATCAGACAAGGCTACGTGTTTCAGGTGCTTCCACTCCCTTAATCATGATTAAGGGTGGCTTCACATTAGCGTTCCCCTCCGCAGGGTTCTGCAGAGGGGATCCGCAATGTGAACGCAGCACCGCAAGCCCCTATGTTTAGAATGGGAGCGCACGATGCTGCGCTTGACTGCGCATGACTGTGCGCACCCATTCACTGCCATATGTGATCTGTGCGCAGGCGGATGCCTGCACACAAATCACACACTCTCGCCCACACCAGGGACGCAGAACGCTGCGGAGGGGAACGCTAATGTGAAGCCACCCTAAGGGTGTGGAAGCACTTGAAACACATTGCCTTGTCTGATGCTGTCATGAAAATATCTGCCGTGTAATGGTACTTACAAAGTTCAAAATTCAAAATAAAGAATCGAAGCTGGATGATCCTTATTTCTCCATAAAGTTTGGCCAAGACAGTGCTCACAGCCATATTCAGACGAGTGGAAGACTGGCAAACAGTGAGCTGGACTTTACTTACCGTATATACTCGCGTATAAGCCGAGTTTTTCAGCCCAAAAATTGGGCTGAAAAGTCCCCCCCTCGGCTTATAAGCGAGTCACTGTATACTGTATACATTGTATACAGTATACAGTGCCCCCCATCAGTATACAGGGCCCCCCCCCTTGTGTAGCAATCCTGTAAAGGAAGAGATTAGTATACTTATCCCTGCCGCTGTCCCGCTGCCACTGTCCCGCCGCCGCTATCGCGCTCCTCCGGCTTCATCCAGCATCTTCCGTCTTCTTCCGGCTTCCTCCGGTGGGCGCAGGCAATGACGTCATTGTCTGCGTGCCAGAGGAGGAAGCCGGAAGACGCTGGATGAAGACGGAGGAGCGCGATGGAGGCGGCGGGACAGTGGCAGCGGGACAGCGGCAGGGATGAGTATACTAATCTCTTCCTTTACAGGATTGCTACACAAGGGGGGGGGGCCTGTATACTGATATGGGGGGGGGCTGCTGTATATACCTCTGGGGCTGCTGTATATACCTCTGAGGCTGCTGTATACTACCTCTGGGGCTGCTGTATACTACCTAAGGGCTCCTGTATACTACCACTGGGGCTGCTGTATACTACCACTGGGGCTGCTGTATATACCTCTGGGGCTGCTGTATACTACCACTGGGGCTGCTGCTGTATACTACCACTGGGGCTGCTGTATATACCTCTGGGGCTGCTGTATACTACCACTGGGGCTGCTGCTGTATACTACCACTGGGGCTGCTGTATATACCTCTGGGGCTGCTGTATACTACCACTGGGGCTGCTGCTGTATATACCACTGGGGCTGCTGCTGTATACTACCACTGGGGCAGCTGTATATACCTCTGGGGCTGCTGTATACTACCACTGGGGCTGCTGCTGTATATACCACTGTGGCTGCTGCTGTATACTACCACTGGGGCTGCTGCTGTATACTACCACTGGGGAGGCTGCTGTATACCACACTGCTGGGGGCTGTATACTTGTGCTGGGGTCCACCCTCGGCTTATACACGAGACAATAGGTTTTCCCAGGTTTTGGGGGCAAAAGTAGGGGGGTCGGCTTATACACGAGTATATACGGTATCTATTTTGTCTTGGGAGGGAAGAGGTTCCCAACCAAGGACATATAGGTACATCATGGTGATTGTGTTGCCACAGGAGCTGTGCCTGCTCGATCTCCGCATGGTATCCAGCTTATGCGACAGCTGAGGCACTCACTGACAGGAGTTGTGCACGCACTGCACCCGGCAGTTTAACCCCTAAATGCTGTGATTTATAGCAATCGCAGCATTTAAGTGGCTGAGAGAGGAGTGCGGCACAGAGCTTGTGAAAATGCAAAATTTAAGGCTAACTGAACATTTTTGAAGAAAAAAGTAAAATTTTCATTTTTTTCCTTACACATTGCTTTAGTTCCTTTGAAGCAGCTGAAGGGTTAATAAACTTCCTAATTGTGGTTTTGAGTAGCTTGGGGGGTGCAGTTTTTAGAATGGTGTCAATTTTGGACATTTTTGTCACATAGGCCCCTTAACCCCTTTACGACTAATGACGAGTATACTCGTCATGAAAAGATGTCAGTTCCCGCATCATGACGAGTATACTCGTCATGGCTTTGAACTGTCACTGCTTCTAAACGAACAGTGACAGCTCAAATCTAAAAGCTGTCAGTGACAGCCAAGGGTTAGGGGAAGAGGTGTGGGCACCCCTGTTAACCCCTTCACCCCCCCCCCTCCCCAATCACACTTATCTGCCGGCGGGTTGCACCACAGCCGCCGGCAATGAGCTGATGCTCCAGCTCCCCCTGTGTCCTGTCCCCGCCCCCTGTGTCCAGCTCCCCCTGTGTCCTGTAGCCCCCCCCCTGTGTCCTGAGCCCCCTGTGTCCTGTCCCCGTCCCCTGTGCAGCCCCTCCTGTGTCCTGTCCCCGTCCCCTGTGCAGCCCCTCCTGTGTGCGGTCCCTGTCCCCTGTGCAGCCCCTCCTATGTCCTGTCCCCGCCCCCTGTGTCCAGAGCCCCTGTGTCCTGTAGCCCCCCCCCTGTGTCCTGAGCCCCCTGTGTCCTGTCCCCGTCCCCTGTGCAGCCCCTCCTGTGTCCTGTCCCCGTCCCATGTGCAGCCCCTCCTGTGTGCGGTCCCTGTCCCCTGTGCAGCCCCTCCTGTGTCCTGTCCCCGCCCCCTGTGTCCAGAGCCCCCTGTGTCCTGTAGCCCCCCCCTGTGTCCTGAGCCCCCTGTGTCCTGTCCCCGTCCCCTGTGCAGCCCCCCCTGTGTCCTGTCCATCCCCGCCCTCCACCCGACATAGTTTGTCTGCCGGCGGGCTTATGCGCCCACCGGCGAAGCTGCAGGGCCCCCTCCTCCTCCTTGCTGGCCCCCAGCCCCCGGTCCTCCGTCCCCAGCCCCCGATCCCGGGTCCCCAGCCCCGCTCACCTATCCCGGCGGGCTGCACGCTCGGTGCACCCGCCCGCACCGTCGGGCCTCCGCTGCAGTCCGGTGTGGCTCCTCCTCTTCTCAGGGGCTCCTCCTTCTCATCGCTGGGTAAGTATGAATGAATGAATGAATGAATGAATGAATGGATGGATGGATGGATGGGTGGATGGATGGATGGATGGGTGGGTGGATGGATGGGTGGATGGATGTGTGCGTGCGTGGATGTGCATGTGTGGATGTGTGTGCGTGGTTGTGTGCATGCGTGGATGTCAGTACGTGGATGTGCGTACGTCAATGTGCGTACGTGGATGTGCGTGCGTGGATGTGCGTACGTGGATGTGCGTACGTGGATGTGCGTACGTGGATGTGCGTGCGTGGATGTGCGTACGTGGATGTGCGTGCGTGGATGTGCGTACGTGGATGTGCGTGCGTGGATGTGCGTACGTGGATGTGCGTGCGTGGATGTGCGTGCGTGGATGTGCGTACGTGGATGTGCGTGCATGGATGTGCGTACGTGGATGTGCGTGCGTGGATGTGCGTACGTGGATGTGCGTGCGTGGATGTGCGTACGTGGATGTGCGTGCGTGGATGTGCGTACGTGGATGTGCGTGTGTGAATGTGCGTGCGTGGATGTGTGCGTACGTGGATGTGTGCGTACGTGGATGTGCGTGGATGTGGATGTACGTGGATGTGTGTGTGGATGTACGTGGATGTTGGCATGCGTGCGTGGATGTGTGCATGCGTAGATGTGCGTGCGTGGTTGTGTGCATGCGTGGATGTGCGTACGTGGATGTGCGTACGTGGATGTGCGTACGTGGATGTGCGTGTGTGGATGATGGGTGCATAGGTGGATGGATGGGTGCAACAAGGGATCAAGTGTCCTCTTGTTATAGTCTCTGGGATCATAGTCATGGTGCACTGTATAACTGATCATTGTCATACAGTGCACCATAACTCTGACCCCTGAGACTGTAGGAAGAGGACACTTGATCCCTTGCTGCAGTCTCTGGATTGAGCAGAGGCGATCGAGCGTCGTGGGACCTTCGTTGTGGACTACGTCGGAGGCGATCGAGCGTCGTGGGACCTTCGTTGTGGACTACGTCGGATCTTTATAATAAAGATGGAGTCCGAATTTTGTTTGTGTTTTTTTTTCAAATAAAAAGATTTTTCTATGTGTGTATTTTCTGACTATTTACCAGAGATTCCTAATGGCGGGTCTAACATTGGCCCTATATTATGAATCTCGGGCTTAGTGCCAGCTGCCAATAAAAAGCTGGCATTAACCCCTTTATTACCCAGTTTGCCACCGGCACCAGGGCAACTGGAAGAGCATGGGTACAGCGCCAGAAAATGGCGCTTCAATGAATGCGCCATTTTCTGGAGCGGCTGCGGGCTGCAATTCGCAGCATGGGGGGCCCAGAACGCTTGGGCCTTTCCATGCTGAGGATTCCAGCCCCCAGCTGCCTAGTTGTACCTGGCTGGGCCAAAAATATGGCGGAGCCCTACGTCATTTTTTTTCTAGAATTAGTTCTAGAAATAAAAATAAATGGGCTTCGCTGTATTTTTGGTTGCAGCCAGGTACAACAAGGCAGCTGGGGGTTGCTGGCAGTCTGTAGCTGCCAAGTTGTACCTGGCTGGACCAAAAATATGGCGGAGCCCTACGTCATTTTTTTTTCTAGAATTAGTTCTAGAAATAAAAAAAAAATGGGCTTCGCTGTATTTTTGGTTGCAGCCAGGTACAACGAGGCAGCTGGGGGTTGCTGGCAGTCTGTAGCTGCCAAGTTGTACCTGGCTGGACCAAAAATATGGCGGAGCCCT
This sequence comes from Allobates femoralis, assembly GCA_033576535.1. Classification (NCBI taxonomy): domain Eukaryota; kingdom Metazoa; phylum Chordata; class Amphibia; order Anura; family Aromobatidae; genus Allobates; species Allobates femoralis. Next base: position 230,771,507 of record JARQOC010000002.1, read on the forward strand.
ACGTCATTTTTTTTTTCTAGAATTAGTTCTAGAAATAAAATAAAGCCTTCGCTGTATTTGTAGCCAGCCATGTACAACTTGGTAGCTGGCTGACTGGAATCCTCAGCGTGGAGAGACTCAAATGTTGTGGGTCCCCCACGCTGCAAATTTCAACCCACAGCCACCCAAGAAAATAGCGCATTCATTAGAGGCGGCATTTTCTGGTGCTGTACCCCAACTCTACCAGTTGCCCTTGTGCTGGTGGCACACAGGTTCTCCATATGCGACATGGTGTCCGCTAACAATTTCAATAGAAAATTAGCTCCAATGGAGAGCCCCTCCCTGTGTGCCTGAACATTGGAGCTCCCCCACAAGTGACCCCATTTTGGAAACTAGACCCCCCAAGGAACGTATCTAGATGCATAGTGATCACTTTGAACCCCAGATGCTTCACAAATTCATCCATAAAAATGAAAAAGCACGTTTTTTTCCACAAAAAGTTTCTTTTTTCATTTTTACGGATCAATTTGTGAAGCACCTGGGGGTTCAAAGTGCTCACTATGCATCTAGATACGTTCCTTTTGTGGTCTAGTTTCCAAAATGGGGTCACTTGTGGGGGAGCTCCAATGTTTAGGCACATAGGGGCTCTTCATATCCTACAAGGTGTCCGCTAACAATTCCAATTGTTAGTGGACACCATGTTGCGTATGGAGAGCCCCTGTGTGTCTCCACATTGGAGCTCCCCCACAAGTGACCCCATTTTGGAAACTAGACCCCCGAAGGAACATATCTAGTTACATAGTGAGCAGTTTGAACCCCCAGATGCTTCACAAATTGATCCATAATAATGAAAAAATAAATTTTTTGTGGAAAAAAAAGTGCTTTTTCATTTTTACGGATGAATTTCTGAAGCATATGGGGGTTCAAAGTGCTCACTATGCATAAAGATACGTTCCTTTGGGGGTCTAGTTTCCAAAATGGGGTCACTTGTGGGGGAGCTCCAATGTGGAGACACACAGGGACCCTCCAAACGCGACATGGTGTCAGCTAACAAGTTGAGCTCATTTTCCATTCAAATTGTTAGCGGACACCATGTCTCGTTTGGAGGGCCCCGATGTGTCTCCACATTGGAGCTCCCCCACAAGTGACCCCATTTCAGAAACTAGACCCCTAAAGAACATATCTAAATGCATAGTGAGCACTTTGAACCCCCAGATGCTTCACAAATTCATCAATAAAAATGAAAAAGCACTTTTATTTTCCACACAAATTTTCTTTTTTCATTTTTACAGATCAATTTGTGAAGCACCTGGGGGAAGAAAGTGCTCACTATGCATCTAGATATGTTCCTTTGGGGGTGTAGTTTCCAAAATGGGGTCACTTGTGGGGGAGCTCCAATGTGGAGACACACGGGGACCCTCCAAACGCGACATGGTGTCCGCTAACAATTTGAATGGAAAATGAGCTCAAATTGTTAGCGGACACCATGTCGCGTTTGGAGGGTCCCTGTGTGTCTCCACATTGGAGCTCCCCCACAAGTGACCCTATTTTGGAAACTAGACCCCCAAAGGAACATATCTAGATGCATAGTGAGTACTTTGAACCCCCAGATGCTTCACAAATTGATCCGTAATAATGAAAAAATAATTTTTTAGAGGAAAAAAAGTGCTTTTTCATTTTTACGGATGAATTTCTGAAGCATATGGGGGTTCAAAGTGCTCACTATGCATCTAGATACGTTCCTTCGGGGGTCTAGTTTCCAAAATGGGGTCACTTGTGGGGGAGCTCCAATGTGGAGATACACAGGGAACCTCCAAACGCGACATGGTGTCCGCTAACAATTTGAGCTAATTTTCCATTCAAATTGTTAGTGGACACCATGTCGCGTATGGAGGGTCCCTGTGTGTCTCCACATTGGAGCTCCCCACAAATGACCCCATTTTGGAAACTAGACCCCCTAAGGAAGGTATCTAGATGCATAGTGAGCACTTTGAACCCCAGATGCTTCACAAATTCATTCATAAAAATTAAAAAAACACTTTTTTTTCACAAAAAAATTATTTTTGCCTACATTTTTTCAGTTTCACATGGGCAAAGTGATAAAATACATCCCAAAATGTGTTGGGCAATTTCTCTTGAGTACACCGATACCTCATATGTGGTCATAAACTACTGTTTGGGCGCACGGCAGGGCTCAGAAGGGAAGGAGCGCCATTTCACTTTTTGAACGGAAAATTGGCTCTAAAATTCAAATTGCGCTCCCTCCCTTCTGAGCCCTGCCGTGCGCCCAAACAGTGGTTTATGACCACATATGAGGCATCGGTGTACTCAGGAGAAATTGCCCAACAAATTTTAGGATGCATTTTATCCTGTTGCCCATGTGAAAATGAAAAAATTGAGGCTAAAAGAACATTTTTGTTACAAAAATTAAAATGTCCATTTTTTCCTTCAACTTTATTTTAGTTCCTGTGAAGCACCTGAAGGGTTAATAATCTTCTTCAATATAGTTTTGAGTAGCTTGAGGGGTGCAGTTTTTGGAATGGTGTCACTTTTGGGTGTTTTCTGTCATGTACACCCCTCAAAGAGACTTCAAATGTGATGTGGTCACTAAAAAATTGGTTTTGTAAATTTTGCTGGAAAAATGAATAATTGCTGATGAACTTTGAACCCTTATAACGTCCTACCAAATTTTTTTTTTTCTTCCAAAATTGTGCTGATGTGAAGTAGACATGTGGGACATGTTATTTATTAACTATTTTGTGGCACATAACTCTCTGGTTTAGCAGAATAAAAATTAAAAATGTGAAAATTGCTAAATTTTCAAAATTTTTCCCAAATTTTTTATTTTTTCACAAATAAACGCAAAAATTATCGACCTAAATTTAATACTAACATGAAGCCCAATATGTCACGAAAAAACAATCTCAGAATCGCTAGGATCCGTTGAAGCGTTCCAGAGATATAACCTCATAAAGGGACACTGGTCAGAATTACAAAAAATGGTCCGGTCATTAGGCTGCAAAGTGACTCGGTCCTTAAGGGGTTAAAGTCACTTCAAATTTGATGTTAAATGGCTTTGTAAAGTTTGTTGGAAAAATTAAAAATTGCTGAAAAACTTTGAATCCTTCTAACATTTTAACCCCAAAAAATTATGTTTGAAAAATTGTGATGATGTAAAGTAGACATGAGGAAAATGTTGTTTTTAATTGTTATGTGTGACATAACTCTCTGGTTTAAGGGCATAAAAACTCAAAGTTTGAAAATTGCTAAATTTTCAAACTTTTTGCCAAATTTCCAGTTTTTTCATAAATTAGCACAACAAATTTTGTCCTGAATTTACTACTATCATAAAAAATATGGCCTGGCCATGAAGGTGAAAACAAGCTCGGGGGTGAAGGGGTTTAAGTATATTTTCTCTGAAACACCAAAGCGTTTCAGAGAACAATATAGTCGGCTACAATCAAGCAGCACTTTATTTTAATGACTGTGTGGTTATGAATTAGTTTAGGAGTTCACTGTACAAGAAATTTAGAAGGTGGTCTAACTATTTTTTTTCTTTCTCTCCACCTCCCAGAAAACATGATTTCTCTCTGATCAGTCTGATTCGTATAATTGGACCATTTTTCTCTAATGGAGAGATACAAGTCATGTGCCTCTATTCCAAGAATAATGGAAAGGGTACAAAGGAGGGGGAAAAATAGCAAGTCTTTATTTACCTGCAAAAAAGCACCTTAACGCTATGTTCCCTTGATGACTAATTGGCAAGTTTTTAAAGCACCACTCCAGTGTTTTTTCTTGATTTTAGTTAACCCCTGTCTCATATTCAACCCTCTGGTCTTCACTTTCTATCACCATTGCTCCGGTTGGTCTCAGGAGATTCGTGACCTGCCAGCAGCTCCAGTGTTTCATGGAGCATGCCAGAGGTCACAGTTCTATACAAGTCTAGTTCTGGCTCTTATAGTCTTGTATTGAGTGCTTGTGATTAGTGAGCCTGAATTGTCAAGACACAGACCCTGAACATGGACTTCATTGAGAAGTTTGTCTTACTGTTCAGGTTTGGTTGGGGGGCTGTAAATATAAGCAAAGTAGTGGTTAAAACAGCAGCTTATATTTACCAAGGACCGAGGGCTTGTACTTCCAGGCTGCTCATTAACTTCCTTATTATTTACTACACTCTGCCTCCAACATCCAATCACAGATGCCCACTTTCTGTGACAGCATCTGTGATTAACTATTGTGCCCTCACCAATTGTGTTGGTGTCTGTGATTGATTACCATTAGCAATGAACCTGCTGTTGTAGGAGTATAAAAATAATTTTAAAAAAATTACATAGGGCTTCGCCGTATTTTTGATTCTAAGCAAAGATAAAGCAGACAGCTATGTTCTGCCACCCCCAGCTGCCTAGCATTACCTTGACTGGCAATCAAAAATCGATTGACAGCCAAGGTAAAGCTAGGCAGCTGGGGGCTGGTATTCTCAGCGTGGTAAGGTCCATAGTTATTGGGCCCCCAGGCTACACAATAGCAGCCCGGAGCTGCTCCAGTAATTGGCGCATTCATTAGAAGCCCCAATTCCTGGCACTTTACCCGGCTCTTCCCAATGCCCTGGTGTGGTGGCATTAAGTTTATAGATGGGGATAATGACAGCTGAATATTGACAGCTGTGATTAACCCTAGCTTGATAATGTTTAGGTTTCTATGTTACCTGCCCATTATTGATCCTATGAGTAAAGAGTTAATATACACAGACACAGAGAAAAATGCTTTACTTGAAATAAAACACACAGACAACCCTCATATTCCCATTTATTGACCCCAAACATACTCTATGACGGTAATTCACGGTAATATCCAGCGAAGAACACAATCCTATCTCTGCTACATCCAGAGACTGCAGCGATGGTACAACCGTCCTATCACTGCAGTCTCTGGGATCACACTGACTGCTGCGGGGAGAAGTGATGTCACTCGCTGAGTCACTGAGGGCTCCCTACTGCAGTCAGTGAACACAGGTGACCCCACTGACAGACAAGTAGGCACAGCAGTCTGGCAATCCGGCAGCAGGTTCAACTGAGTTCTCAGTTTTTTACCAATAAAAAATTGGAGTAGTGCTTTAATGTTGCTGATTTTCTGCAGACCTCATAGGTAAGCTGTTAATTGTGGGGGTTTTGTACATGTGTTTTTATGAAATTTTTAATTGTGCATTTTATTGTCTCTCTTTGGTGTGTCATGCTTTAAAAAATCACTTTGCTATTGACATTTCCTGCTACAATATTGATACAGTTATTTATGGATCACATTTGTTTTTAGTGCATTTCTACACTAAATCTGCATTGATCACACCTATGCTATTGTAATCCTGAACACAGGAATATGCTGACCATTTGACATGACCAAGCTAATGGGTAGTGCTCAGTAAGCGAGGTCATTGGTATTCTTTAATACATTCTGCCTAAAAATATAGAAGGATGAGAGTGAGCGCCAAGGAAAATCTAATTAGCATTTATATGGGTTTACCTATATACCGTATTTGATTAGAGAAACGTACCAGGAAAATCTTGGATAATTAAATAAAATGTAGACTTAGAAAACACACTTCAGAGGCCGCGGAGCAGTAAATGAAAGCAGCTGCATTTTATAATCATTTTGACACAATATTCCACGTTATTAATGACCCCAATACTAAGCATTCAGTCTGTGTACTCTTCTCATCCATCACAATCACTCACCCAGCTTGTCCTGGCCTGAATACATCCTCCTCCAGACCCCATATTCAGCACTCAAACCTTGTAAAAATGGAAAGCAGCAGCTTTAGAAGGTCTGCTCTATGTGACGGATGACAGGTTTTATTGGGGGTGAAAGCTGTAAAACTTTTATAATCATAGTTCCTATACTTCTTATCGTCATTATAAGCCTCACAAACAACAGGACAACCGATAAAATAAAGTTTTGTTTCCCATAAAAGCATTGTATAAGAAAATGCCATATATGCCGTGCCTGAATGTGCTATGTTTAGTGGCTCCAAAGATACAACTTTGCTTTAAAGGGAACCAAATAGTAGATTAATACTGTCTGAACCAGAACACAAGGGATAAAAAAAAAATTTTTATGGCAACTGAACGGTCACTGTTAAGGGAATGTGTCACACTTTTTTTTTATTTGTTTTATAATTTATAATTAAATAATTATTTTTCAAACAAAATATAATGTACCCTATAAATATAACCAGAAATGGTGCATCAAAAAATGGGACAAATGCTTTTTTTTTTAAGTCCATGTTTGAGTACAAGCTCTGGACACCTGGTGTCCAGTACGAACCCTAAACCTTAAGGTACCGTTACCAGGGGCTGGCTGGAGCCTCCGGGCCAGGGTAACAGGTCTGTCCATCCAGCCCTGACTTGATGATCGGGGGGGGGGTGGGGGTGCTGTCAGACTGTCAGTGATTGCGGACCGCTCACTCACCATGTCAGCTGCCGTCTGCTTCGCCGCGCCGGCCGCAAATCGGGCCTGCCGGCCGGCCCGTTCCTTTAGGGGGGCGGCTCTACAAGTGGGCTATACCACCAGCCCAGGGGGCACTTGCCACCCTGCCACCTGGGCCAGTCTGCCCCTGACCGTTACACACAGCAATTTTGCATGCAATTTCACTGGCAATTTGCTGGTTGCAGTGAAATCATGGACACATTGTACTATTTTGTTGCTGTGTACAATGGAGCAATGTGTCCATGATTTCACTGCAACCAGTAAATTGCCAGTGAAATTGCCTAGCAAAATTGCCGTGTGTGACGTACCTTAACAGTTCAGGTTCGCTCATGTCTACCTGTGATAAGAAACTGAAATGTTTTCCTTTTTTTGTGATACCATAAGTGAGCCCCCTCGGAGTCCTAAGGAAACACCACTATTATCAAACACAGAAAGCACCTACAAAGAGTTCCACTTGTCCTTTAAGATGAGGCACATCAAAGTACTACATATTATACACCACCAGTCTCAAAGAATCAGACTTTTGCTGTCTGATACCTCACATCTAAAGATTACATCTTATTACCCAGCACGATACAGAAATTTTGGGTTAGTAAATGTGTGTCTGTGGTGTTGTTACTATCATGGAAACATACACCTTCAGGCCTTTCATGCTCTCTCCGGCGTCTGACCCCTTTATCACCATGTTGAGGATATGGACAACTTGGTAAAAACAGTGTTTTTTTTTATATGGCAACAAACTCTGGTACACACGGCGGTAGGCACTGTACTTTAAGGACATTTCTGTATCAGACAGAGGCACATTAATCTAGATTACAGGTGATGGCACATTATTTGTGTACGGTATACTGGCTGAATAGATAAGATGAACCTCCATTTTCCGTACAGAGCCAAACGGCTCAGTGTTTTACGGTGTGAAAACTGCATGCAAACTGCTGATGTGATCCTTGACAAAGGCCGCTCATAGAGCCACTTCCTTCTTCACCTTAACCCAGCTGAGCAGATCCTTTTCCACTCAAGGGTCCCCCATGTCTGGCTGACACTGACTCCCTTCCCTTCCAAGTCTCTATTTTGCTGGTTTCACCCAACTATCTGTGTGCTGGAACTCTTCCACCACTACTGGTTTCTTTTTTTTGCTGGTCTTGCTCCCTTGTAGAGATGAGTGGACCCGTGGAAGTTTGAATTCGGGTGGTGCAGCTTGACTTTTTTTTGTGCTCTGTTTGGGACCAAAAATTGACCCAAACCTCACTGGAAGTCACTGGATAGGTTTGCTCTTCGCCCCCACAAACAGCCAGCCATAAGCAATCCAATTCCAGGGGCAGGAGGGCGGGGATTTATCATTTATTTATTTTTATTTCTTTACAGCACACTACATCTGATAACTTTGATTTTACCCTCAGTGCGAGCCGATCGAACACTCCAAGTGTACTGGAGCACAGCGGTGCACGCTCTAGTGCTTTAGATACATAAAGCACTCGAACTCGGGACACAAACAGTTTCGCTCACCCCTACTCCCTTGTACTTGCCTGATCTTTAAAAGTCTCCACAGCACACTAACTGTAACAACAGTATCTCTTTCTGAACTCTGTCCCCTACCACTATTGACTTATCCCAACTTTTAACTGTCTCTGATCCTGCAGCTGGTTGCTGGGCAGACTTTACCTGTCACCCAGTTCTATGCAAACATTACAATACTTTACCAAGACTACCATGCTTTACTTCTTAGCCATAGGCCATGTGCCCACTGTGCATTTGTGCCGCATTTTTTTGCTAAATTTCTGCAGCAGAAACAGCACCCTCAGCTTTATTATTACAGACAATGTGTTTTTCATAAAGCTGTACACATATCCACATTTGTGGGTGCTGCACTTTTACTGCAGAAATTGCCTGCGTTTTTAAAAGTCCTTGTTAATTAACTTGCCCGTGTTTGGGCTGCAGTTTCCCCAAAGACTCCATAATAACCCCCCCCCAAAAAAGCATCACAAATGGATTGGTATTAACACATTTCATTTGTGATGCTCTTTTCCTGTCATTTCCACAGCAAAAATGCTGCAATACTCACCATCCCCGGCGATCCCCGGTGATGTCTTCCTCTGTGCTCCGGCAGAAGCTGTGTGTTTTGTCCTCCTAGGACCTGTGCTATGTGATTGGTCATATGACTCAGGCTGTCACGTGGTGTGCAGACTCTGAAAGTATGGTATACACAGCTGCTGCCGGTGCCCGGTAGGAAGACATCACCCGCGATCGCTGAGGAGGGAGAGACAGGGTGTCTGTCTGTCTCTTTGTGTGTCTGTGTGTGTTCCCTTATATGTGTTGCGTTTTTGTGCTGCTTTTTTTTTTCACAGCTGTATTTGTGCAGCTGACAAATGCAGCACAAAATAATATGTCCAGTGGGCACATAGCCTTATTCACATACATTACATTATCAACACTGCTGCATCTTATAAATTAATATACCGTACATTATTTATCATATAATATTGCTATACATAACTCTATTACAGCATACATTATGTAGAAACACAATATATTTCACATGACCATGCATAACATTATGCAACCAAATGTTAACTCTATCTTAACCTATGACTAGCACACCTATTTAAACATTACACATCACAATGTGACAACCAGTCCTCCTCCTTACAATATCACAAACTATGATCAATTTATCATTTGGGACCCCTCCTATCAAAAGTGGAAAAATAGTCCATCTATTTTAACATTTGGAAGCCATATCCTCATAATTCCCTGACCAAGTGACAGGAAACCTCAGGTTGCAGATAATTGCTTTAGTTGAAACTATTATTATTATTTATTTATATACCGCCATTATATTCCATGGCGCTTTACATGCTAAAAGGGCAAACTAGGACAAGTAACATAGTAACAATACAAGTAACAATAAATGTTGACAATTTGGTTGTACAGATACAAGAGGGGAGAAATCCTGTCCGCGAGGGCTCACAGTCTACGAGGTGCGGGTGGGGTACAGTGGGAGGGGGAAATTCCAGTCGTGAGGCGGTGTGTTGGACTGGGTCTTATTGCAGGTGGTAGGCTTGGTGGAAGAGGTGGGGTCTTCAGGCTTCTTTTGAAGGTTCCCAGGGTAGGAGAATGTCTGATGTGTTGGGGCAGAGAGTTCCAGAGTATGGGTGAAGCACGGGAGAAATCCTGTATACGGTTGTGCGAAGAGGATATGAGGGGGGAGTAGAGGAGAAGCTCTTGGGAGGATCGCAGGTTGCGTGAGGGTAGGTATCGGGAGACCATGTCAGAGATGTATGGAGGGGACAGGTTGTGAATGGCTTTGTATGTCATGGTTAATGTTTTAAACCGGGATCTCTGGGAAGTAGGGAGCCAGTGAAGGGCTTGGCAAAGGGGGGAAACAGGGGAGTAGCGGGGAGACAGATGGATTAGGCGGGCAGCGGAGTTCAAGATAGATTAGAGAGGTGCAAGGGAGGTATTGGGGAGGCCGGTGAACGTACTTTACCTTTAAAGTCAATTATATTTCAGGGAATTAATGGAAATTGATATTTATGCTAATACCAAAATAGCATTTTTCAGTTTGTTTTTTTTAAAGGGATCCTGTCACCTCCAAAACACCTCCTAAGCTAGCAAACCATTCCCATGCAGCATAGTATCACTAATATCACACTTCTTTTGTCTCCTAAAAGTATCCTGTGAAAGTGCATAAAAACGTTTTAATACTCATTCATTAGTGATTATAACTAGCAGGGGCTATATTCTTTCGTCACGTTTAGTCACCAAGGCGGGCTGTTTTGCAGCTCCAGAGATCCACCCTGTCTCTGTGTGTTTGCTGTGCTTGTGCAGGCATTGCCCTCCCCTCTCTCTATCACTCACAGAATGCAAATCATTAGTCCTGCCTTCAGTTTCACAGCAGCACAGACAGAGAGAGGGCTGGATCCTGGAGCTGCTAAACAACACCCCCTGGTGACTAAAGAATATAGCTCCTGCTAATTATAATCACTAATGAGTGAGTATTAAAACGTTTTTCTCCACTTTCACAGGATGGTTTTAGGAGACAAAAGGAATGTGAGATTAGTGATAGGATGCTGCAGGGACATGTTTTGATAGCTTAGGAGGCGTTTTGGAGGTGACAGGATCCTTTTAAGCTTAGTTTTTTTTATATGGTTTTATATATGATCTGCCGGACAAATGCAGTAAAATGGCCATTCCTTAAAGTACCACTGCAGCATTTTTTCCTTTTAATTTGCCGCTGAAGTGGTGCTTTAAGTCTAAGTCCCTGGCCCCTGTCTCACACTGTACTATACTTGTATTAGCATCGAACCTTGCACTTGATGCTTTTCAGCAGTTTGTGACCTGGCGGGTGCTCCAGCATTTCATGGAGGTCACTTCTCAATTCAAGTCTGAGAACCTTGATCTGGCTCTCATAGGTTTGCATTGAGAGCTTGTTACTTTACATCTGACTTCCAGACAGTTGCCAAAGATAAAGATAACAGATGGTGAGTATAAGACTGGGGCAGAGTCCTTAGATTAAAAGCACCACTCCAGCGCTGAAAAAAAGGTAACGCTGGAGTGGTGCTTTAAAGGGAACCTGTCAGCTCGTTTTTACACCCAAACCTATCACTGCCTATCCCTGCACCTTCCTAGTACATCCTTAACCATCCCTGTCTGACCTAAAACAATCCTATAATGTTTGTAAAAAATGAGTTTGATACGTACATGGCTGTATCGTAATTAGTCTTCTAGACTACATATGTAGACTGACTGGGCGGTCTCCATGGCTGCATTCTTTCCCCCTCGATGCTGGGATCATGCTTCGGAGGGTAAGATCATTCATCCTGAAGCACGATCATTCAGTCAGGAGCGTGCACCCGATTAAAAATTCTTGTACCTTATGATGCGCTGCTAGGCGAGCGTCATTTCCGGTCTGGTGCATTGTGGGGGATTATTGGGTGTATGGGCCGGCTTCGGAATGCACACTGCTCATGCTCTGGAGCCCGCTTGTATTCCAATACACCCCACACACTGCGCAGGACCGGACTGTTTAGAAAGGATAATAGTCAAGAATAAGTGTCTAAAAATGCTTGTTCCCCAATTACTGTTGAATCACCTAAATGGGTCATAATTCCATATATACATGTTCGCTCAGTGGTTAGCAATGCAGTCTTGCAACATTGGGGTCCTAGGTTCAAATCCCACCAAGAACAACATTTGAAAGAAGGTTTGTATGTTCTCCCCGTATTTGCATGGTGTTCTCTGGTTTCATCCCACACTCCAAAGACATACTGATAGGAGATTTAGATTATGAGCCTCAATGCTGACAGTAATAATCGCTATAAAGTGCTGTGGAATACTCTATATAAGAATGTAACTAGCAGAATTGGAAATTATTTCCTTAAATAAAGGGAGGAGTTATAGGTGATATAGGTGCTTGTATCCCAGCACATACCGTATCATCAGCTGCTTGGACTCAGCATTTAGTTCATCGCACAAAGACAATTGCATGATTTTTGCCTCTATCCCCCCTTACCTTAATATATGCAAGGGAACTCGGTGCTAAATATCTACAACCTCTGGCAAAAATTATGGAATCACCTGGCTCGAAGGATCTCCATTTAGTTGTTTAATTTTGTAGAAAAAAAGCAGATCACAGACATGTCACAAAACTAAAGTCATTTCAAATGGCAACTCTCTGCCTTGAAGAAACACTAAAAGAAATCTTGAAAAAAAAATATGCTAGCCAGTAATGGTTACTTTTGTAGACCAAGCAGGGGGAAAATTATGTAATCACTCAATTCTGAGGAAAAAATGATGGAATCATGACAACCAAACAAACAAAACAACACTCAAATACATTACTAGTATTTTTTTGCACCACCTCTGGCTTTTATAACAGCTTGCAGTCTCTGAGGGATGGACTTAATGAGTGACAAACAGTACTCAACGTCAATCTGGCTCCAACTTTCTCTGATTGCTGTTGCCAGATCAGCTTTGCAGGTTGGAGCCTTGTCATGGACTATTTTCTTCAACTTCTACAAAAGATTTTCAATTGGATTGAGATCCGGACTATTTGCAGGCCATGACATTGACCTTATGTGTCTTCTTTCAAGGAATGTTTTCACAGTTTTTGCTCTATGGCAGGATGCATTATCATCTTGATAAATAATTTCATCATCCAAACATCCTTTCAATTGATGGGATAAGAAAAGTGTCCAAAATATCAATGTAAACTTGGGCATTTATTGAAGATGTAATGACAGCCATCTCCCCAGTGCCTTTACCTGACATGCAACCCCATATCATCAATGACTGTGGAAATGTGCATGTTCTCTTCAGGCAGTCATCTTTATAAATCTCATTGGAACGACACCAAACAAAAATTCCAGCATCATCACCTTGCCCAATCCAGATTCGCGATTTATCACTGAATACGACTTTCATCCAGTCATCCACAGTCCACGATTGCTTTTCCTTATCCATTTTAACGTTGTTTTTTTCTGTTTAGGTGTTAATGATGGCTTTTGTTTAGCTTTTCTGTATGTAAATCCCATTTCCTTTAGGTGGTTTTTTACAGTTCGGTCACAGACATTGACTCCAGTTTCCTCCCATTCATTCCTTATTTGTTTTGTGCATTTCCTGTTTTGGAGACATATTGCTTTAAAGGGAACCAACCACCCCAAATGACCCCCCGGACTGTTAATATGTGTCCCTACACCCAGCACACACATTTGGGGCAATCGTTTTTGCTAAAAAAACTGTTTAGTAGAAGCTAAGATATATGTTTATAAAGTGTAATAAATTCTGACGATTGGGTGTTACCTAGCTTTGTCCACGTGCAGTGTTCGTGCTTGTCATCTTCCTCTCCCCCTCCCCTCTCACTTTCTAAGAGCCTGGCCGCGTCATGAAAGGGGCGGGGCTAAATCGTGGCGAGCCCCGCCCCCTTTCATGACGCGATTTAGCCCCGCCCCTTTCATGACGTGGCCAGGCTCTTAGAAAGTGAGAGAGGAGGGGGAGAGGAAGATGTTAAGCACGAACACTGCACGTGGACAAAGCTAGGTAACACCCAATCGTCAGAAGTTATTAAACTTTATAAACATATATCTTAGCTTCTACTAAACAGTTTTTTTAGCAAAAACGATTGCCCCAAATGTGTGTGCTGGGTGTAGGGACACATATTAACAGTCCGGGGGGGTCATTTGGGGTGGTTGGTTCCCTTTAAGTTTCCAGTCTTGATGCTTTGATGTCTTCCTTGGTCTACGAGTATGTTTCCCTTTAACAACCTTCCCATGTTGTTTGTATTTGGACCATATTTTAGACGCAGCTGACTGTGAACAACCAATATCTTTTGAAACATTGCGTGTTGATTTACCCTCTTTTAAGAGTTTGATAATCCTCTCCTTTGTTTCAATTGACATCTCTCATGTTGGAGCCATGATTTATGTCAGTCCACTTGGTGCAACAGCTCTCCAAGGTGTGATCACTCCTTTCTAGATGCAGACCAACGAGCAGATCTTATTTGATGCAGGTGTTAGTTTTGGGAATGATTTCATAATTGTTTCCTCAGAATTGAGTGATTCCATAATTTTTCACCCTGCTTGTTCTACAAAAGCAACCGTTACTGGCTAGCATATTTTTTTTTCAATATTTCTTTTAGTGTTTTTTCAAGGCAGAGAGTTGACATTTCAAATGACTTTAGTTTTGTGCCATGTCTGTGATCTGCTTAATTAAACAACTGAATGAACATCCTCCGGGTGAGGTGATTCCATAACTTTTGCCAGGGGTTGTAATACTTATCTGATGTTTTTGTTTTTAAGCCATCTAAACATAAATCCTCTAACGTTTTGGCCTTCCCTTTACTGGCACCCAATGTTCCACTCTCCATCATCTTGATTTTTCAAGAATTCTCCAGCGGCTTGACCTTATTAAATTATTGAATTTCTTTTTAGGGAATTCCACAAAATGTGGTTCTTTCTATTAACTCTGACATTACTACGCAATAATAATCTGTTATTTAACCCCTTTACGACTAATGACGAGTATACTCGTCATGAAAAGATGTCAGTTCCCGCATCATGACGAGTATACTCGTCATGGCTTTGAACTGTCACTGCTTCTAAACGAACAGTGACAGCTCAAATCTAAAAGCTGTCAGTGACAGCCAAGGGTTAGGGGAAGAGGTGTGGGCACCCCTGTTAACCCCTTCACCCCCCCCCCTCCCCAATCACACTTATCTGCCGGCGGGTTGCACCGCAGCCGCCGGCAATGAGCTGATGCTCCAGCTCACACTGTGTCCTGTCCCCGCCCCCTGTGTCCAGCTCCCCCTGTGTCCTGTAGCCCCCCCTGTGTCCTGAGCCCCCTGTGTCCTGTCCCCGTCCCCTGTGCAGCCCCTCCTGTGTCCTGTCCCCGTCCCCTGTGCAGCCCCTCCTGTGTCCGGTCCCCGTCCCCTGTGCAGCCCCTCCTGTGTCCTGTCCCCGCCCCTGTGTCCAGAGCCCCCTGTGTCCTGTAGCCCCCCCTGTGTCCTGAGCCCCCTGTGTCCTGTCCCCGTCCCCTGTGCAGCCCCCCCCTGTGTCCTGTCCATCCCCGCCCTCCACCCGACATAGTTTGTCTGTCGGCGGGCTTATGCGCCCACCGGCGAAGCTGCAGGGCCCCCTCCTCCTCCCTGCTGGCCCCCAGCCCCCGGTCCTCCGTCCCAGCCCCCGATCCCCGGTCCCCAGCCCCGCTCACCTATCCCGGCGGGCTGCACGCTCGGTGCACCCGCCCGCACCGTCGGGCCTCCTCTGCAGTCCGGTGTGGCTCCTCCTCTTCTCAGGGGCTCCTCCTTCTCATCGCTGGGTAAGTATGTATGAATGAATGAAAGAATGAATGAATGAATGAATGGATGGATGGATGGATGGATGGATGGATGGATGGGTGGATGGATGGCTGGATGGATGGATGTGTGCGTGCGTGGATGTGCGTGTGTGGATGTGTGTGCGTGGTTGTGTGCATGCGTGGATGTCAGTACGTGGATGTGCGTACGTGGATGTGCGTACGTGGATGTGCGTGCGTGGATGTGCGTCGTGGATGTGCGTACGTGGATGTGCGTACGTGGATGTGCGTACGTGGATGTGCGTACGTGGATGTGCGTACGTGGATGTGCGTACGTGGATGTGCGTACGTGGATGTGCGTACGTGGATGTGCGTACGTGGATGTGCGTACGTGGATGTGCGTACGTGGATGTGCGATTGCGTCGTGGATGTGCGTACGTGGATGTGCGTACGTGGATGTGCGTACGTGGATGTGCGTACGTGGATGTGCGTGCGTGGATGTGCGTACGTGGATGTGCATGCGTGGATGTGCGTACGTGGATGTGCGTACGTGGATGTGCGTGCGTGGATGTGCGTACGTGGATGTGCGTGTGTGAATGTGCGTGCGTGGATGTGTGCGTACGTGGATGTGTGCGTACGTGGATGTGCGTGGATGTGGATGTACGTGGATGTGTGTGTGGATGTACGTGGATGTGTGCATGCGTGGATGTGCGTGCATGGTTGTGTGCATGCGTGGATGTGCGTACATGGATGTGCGTATGTGGATGTGCGTACGTGGATGTGCGTGTGTGGATGATGGGTGCATAGGTGGATGGATGGGTGCAACAAGGGATCAAGTGTCCTCTTGTTATAGTCTCTGGGATCATAGTCATGGTGCACTGTATAACTGATCATTGTCATACAGTGCACCATAACTCTGACCCCTGAGACTGTAGGAAGAGGACACGATCCCTTGCTGCAGTCTCTGGATTGAGCAGGGGCGATCGAGCGTCGTGGGACCTTCGTTGTGGACTACGTCGGAGGCGATCGAGCGTCGTGGGACCTTCGTTGTGGACTACGTCGGATCTTTATAATAAAGATGGAGTCCGAATTTTGTTTGTGTTTTTTTTTCAAATAAAAAGATTTTTCTATGTGTGTATTTTCTGACTATTTACCAGAGATTCCTAATGGCGGGTCTAACATTGGCCCTATATTATGAATCTCGGGCTTAGTGCCAGCTGCCAATAAAAAGCTGGCATTAACCCCTTTATTACCCAGTTTGCCACCGGCACCAGGGCAACTGGAAGAGCATGGGTACAGCGCCAGAAAATGGCGCTTCAATGAATGCGCCATTTTCTGGAGCGGCTGCGGGCTGCAATTCGCAGCATGGGGGGCCCAGAACGCATGGGCCTTTCCATGCTGAGGATTCCAGCCCCCAGCTGCCTAGTTGTACCTGGCTGGGCCAAAAATATGGCGGAGCCCTACGTCATTTTTTTTTCTAGAATTAGTTCTAGAAATAAAAAAAAATGGGCTTCGCTGTATTTTTGGTTGCAGCCAGGTACAACGAGGCAGCTGGGGGTTGCTGGCAGTCTGTAGCTGCCAAGTTGTACCTGGCTGGACCAAAAATATGGCGGAGCCCTACGTCATTTTTTTTTCTAGAATTAGTTCTAGAAATAAAAAAAAAATGGGCTTCGCTGTATTTTTGGTTGCAGCCAGGTACAACGAGGCAGCTGGGGGTTGCTGGCAGTCTGTAGCTGCCAAGTTGTACCTGGCTGGACCAAAAATATGGCGGAGCCCTACGTCATTTTTTTTTTCTAGAATTAGTTCTAGAAATAAAATAAAGCCTTCGCTGTATTTGTAGCCAGCCATGTACAACTTGGTAGCTGGCTGACTGGAATCCTCAGCGTGGAGAGACTCAAATGTTGTGGGTCCCCCACGCTGCAAATTTCAACCCACAGCCACCCAAGAAAATAGCGCATTCATTAGAGGCGGCATTTTCTGGTGCTGTACCCCAACTCTACCAGTTGCCCTTGTGCTGGTGGCACACGGGTTCTCCATATGCGACATGGTGTCCGCTAACAATTTCAATAGAAAATTAGCTCCAATTGTTAGCGGAAACCATGTCGGGTATGGAGAGCCCCTCCCTGTGTGCCTGAACATTGGAGCTCCCCCATAAGTGACCCCATTTTGGAAACTAGACCCCCAAAGGAACGTATCTAGATGCATAGTGATCACTTTGAACCCCCAGATGCTTCACAAATTCATCCATAAAAATGAAAAAGCACGTTTTTTTCCACAAAAAGTTTCTTTTTTCATGTTTACGGATCAATTTGTGAAGCATCTGGGGGTTCAAAGTGCTCACTATGCATCTAGATACGTTCCTTGGGTGGTCTAGTTTCCAAAATGGGGTCACTTGTGGGGGAGCTCCAATGTTTAGGCACATAGGGGCTCTTCATATCTTACAAGGTGTCCGCTAACAATTCCAATTGTTAGTGGACACCATGTTGCCTATGGAGAGGCCCCTGTGTGTCTCCACATTGGAGCTCCCCCACAAGTGACCCCATTTTGGAAACTAGACCCCCAAAGGATTATATCTAGATGCATAGTGAGCACTTTGAACCCCCAGATGCTTCACAAATTGATCCGTAATAATGAAAAAAGAAATTATTTGTGGAAAAAAAGTGCTTTTTCATTTTTACGGATGAATTTCTGAAGCACCTGTGGGTTCAAAGTGCTCACTATGCATAAATATACGTTCCTTTGGGGGTCTAGTTTCCAAAATGGGGTCACTTGTGGGGGAGCTCCAATGTGGAGACACACGGGGACCCTCCAAACGCGACATGGTGTCCGCTAACAAATTGAGCTCATTTTCCATTCAAATTGTTAGCGGACACCATGTCACGTTTGGAGGGTCCCCGTGTGTCTCCACATTGGAGCTCCCCCACAAGTGACCCCATTTTGGAAACTAGACCCCTTAAGGAATGTATCTAGATGCATAGTGAGCACTTTGAACCCCCATATGCTTCAGAAATTCATCCGTAAAAATGAAAAAGCATTTTTTTTCCACAAAAAAATTTATTTTTTCATTATTATGGATCAATTTGTGAAGCATCTGGGGGTTCAAAGTGCTCACTATGCATCTAGATATGTTCCTTTGGGGGTCTAGTTTCCAAAATGGGGTCACTTGTGGGGGAGCTCCAATGTGGAGACACACAGGGACCCTCCAAACGCGACATGGTGTCAGCTAACAATTTGAGCTCATTTTCCATTCAAATTGTTAGCGGACACCATGTCGCGTTTGGAGGGCCCCGGTGTGTCTCCACATTGGAGCTCCCCCACAAGTGACCCCATTTCTGAAACTAGACCCCCTAAGGAACATATCTAAATGCATAGTGAGCACTTTGAACCCCCAGATGCTTCACAAATTCATGAATAAAAATGAAAAAGCACTTTTGTTTTCCACACAAATTTTCTTTTTTCATTTTTACAGATCAATTTGTGAAGCACCTGGGGGTAGAAAGTGCTCACTATGCATCTAGATATGTTCCTTTGGGGGTGTAGTTTCCAAAATGGGGTCACTTGTGGGGGAGCTCCAATGTGGAGACACACAGGGAACCTCCAAACGCGACATGGTGTCCGCTAACAATTTGAATGGAAAATGAGCTCAAATTGTTAGCGGACACCATGTCGCGTTTGGAGGGTCCCTGTGTGTCTCCACATTAGAGCTCCCCCACAAGTGACCCTATTTTGGAAACTAGACCCCCAAAGGAACATATCTAGATGCATATTGAGTACTTTGAACCCCCAGATGCTTCACAAATTGATCCGTAATAATGAAAAAATAATTTTTTAGAGGAAAAAAAAGTGCTTTTTCATTTTTACGGTTGAATTTCTGAAGCATATGGGGGTTCAAAGTGCTCACTATGCATCTAGATACGTTCCTTCGGGGATCTAGTTTCCAAAATGGGTCACTTGTGGGGGAGCTCCAATGTGGAGATACACAGGGACACTCCAAACGCGACATGGTGTCCGCTAACAATTTGAGCTAATTTTCCATTCAAATTGTTAGCGGACACCATGTCGCGTATGGAGGGTCCCTGTGTGTCTCCACATTGGAGCTCCCCCACAAATCACCCCATTTTGGAAACTAGACCCCCTAAGGAAGGTATCTAGATGCATAGTGAGCACTTTGAACCCCCAGATGCTTCACAAATTCATTCATAAAAATTAAAAAAACACTTTTTTTTCACAAAAAAATTCTTTTTGCCTACATTTTTTCAGTTTCACATGGGCAAAGAGATAAAATACATCACAAACTTTGTTGGGCAATTTCTCCTGAGTACACCGATACCTCATATGTGGTCATAAACCACTGTTTGGGAGCACGGCAGGGTTCAGAAGTGAAGGAGCGCCATTTCACTTTTTGAACGGAAAATTGGCTCTAAAATTCAAATGTCGCTCCTTCCCTTCTGAGCCCTGCCGTGCGCCCAAACAGTGGTTTATGACCACATATGAGGCATCGGTGTACTCAGGAGAAATTGCCAACAAATTTTAGGATGCATTTTATCCTGTTGCCCATGTGAAAATGAAAAAATTGAGGCTAAAAGAACATTTTTGTTACAAAAATTAAAATGTCCATTTTTTCCTTCAACTTTATTTTAGTTCCTGTGAAGCACCTGAAGGGTTAATAATCTTCTTCAATATAGTTTTGAGTAGCTTGAGGGGTGCAGTTTTTGGAATGGTGTCACTTTTGGGTGTTTTCTGTTATGTACACCCCTCAAAGAGACTTCAAATGTGATGTGGTCACTAAAAAAATGGTTTTGTAAATTTTGCTGGAAAAATGAATAATTGCTGATGAACTTTGAACCCTTATAACGTCCTACCAAATTTTTTTTTTTCTTCCAAAATTGTGCTGATGTGAAGTAGACATGTGGGAAATGTTATTTATTAACTATTTTGTGGCACATAACTCTCTGGTTTAGCAGAATAAAAATTAAAAATGTGAAAATTGCTAAATTTTCAAAATTTTTGCCAAATTTTTTATTTTTTCACAAATAAACGCAAAAATTATCGACCTAAATTTAATACTAACATGAAGCCCAATATGTCACGAAAAAACAGTCTCGGAATCGCTAGGATCCGTTGAAGCGTTCCAGAGTTATAACCTCATGAAGGGACACTGGTCAGAATTACAAAAAATGGTCCGGTCATTAGGCTGCAAAGTGACTCGGTCCTTAAGGGGTTAAAGGGGTTTTCTAGTTCTTTCAATTTGTTGGCCAGTTCTTAGTGCAGTGACCCATGCTTGTTTACTGGACTAAAATTGCAGAGCAGGGCTCTATTGAATCAGGTAAGCATAAGCCTGCACTGTGACTCCTTCAAGAGCTGATTACAGGGAGGATGGGTGCTGACAGTCCAACCACCACTGTTGTTATATTAATGGCCTATCCTAAAGACTTTTTCTAGCTCTACTGATGGATTATAGCTATTGAGTTATAGCTGTGTTTCACAGGAAAGTTGTACGCAATCCAGTGTATTGCAGCATTCTCTTGATTAAAATCAATGAGTAAGTGCTACAAAAAGTCTCTGTGTGGTCATAGCCTAAGGACAGCAGTTAGGTTCAATCTAGCTCTGAATTCACTGTATATTAGGCTGTCATGTATGGGTTACTATACTCTATGAGCAGTGTTGTATCCTTTAACATACACACATCTGTGGGTGAGAATGTTATCGCCCGTATTTCTAGCAGCCTCTCCGGATGTACGACATAGAAACATTGCTGCTGGTTTTTGCAAGAGGAAGTTAAGAAAGGTACAGAAAGTTTACTTCTCGTATGAGAACATGGTTTATGTATGTGTTTATATAAGTAGGGCAGCAAAAAGCCTAAGGAAACATTACCAACTCAATGATAGCACACAAAATAAGTTATAAATCATCATTGAATAGATGGAAAATTTGATGCTTTTATCGTTCATTTACTTTAATTGTATCAGCTTGGATATTCTTGAGGTTAGGGGGGCTAAAGATTGCCACAGAGTCTTGTACACTGTGAGAGCAAAGAGGTAAGGTGTACGACATGGGCCAAGATAAAAACATAACTACTTCAATTAATGACTGATTATCATTCAAGCTTTTCCAATAAAATTATATAATAAAAAAAACACATACTAGTGCATCTCAATGCATTAGAATATCATCAAAAATCAATGTCACACTGCCATGTTTCAGGCACGTTGACTAATAAATCAATATTATATTCACCCTTTGATGTCTCGTTGGAATACGGCAGCATGGTTTTTAACCCTTTATCCTCCCTACTTTAATTTTCTGAGATAATGACCTTTGGGTTTTCATTGGTTGTAAACCATAATCATCAAACATTAACAGAAATAAACACTTGAAATAGATCACTCTGTGATGACTCTATACAGTATAATATATGCATTTCACTTCTTGTATTGAATTACTGAAATAAATTAACCTTTTGATGATATTCTAATTCATTGAGATACACTAGTAAGTAAGAACACTTGCTTGGCTCTATAAAACCTAATACTAGAACTTTTTCCTACAGAAACGGCAGTCTAGAGCTAATTTTAATTGGGCAACCTTGTCTTATCTACTCTACGCTCACAAGGCATGAATTTTTAACCTACTGTACCACTGTAAAAAATTAGCTATAAAATCTCTGGCCTACTCTGGTGTAAAACCCAAAGAGATTCTGACATGTTCTATAAAAGGTATTGTAAAACTGGAGTTACCATCAAAGGTTTCGCATTAGGAACTGTCAGCATCTAGGGTTTAAGGGAACCAGCCACCATGAATATAGGCACCATGTTATAGAGCAGGGGGAGCTGAGTAATAATGAGTGATAATTGGTTTTATGAGAACAGATTCAGCCAGAGGCAGACAAATCATTGGAACTTTTGCAGTCACACAGGAGCCCAAGAGGTAAGGCGCCTATCTCTATAGCAGTGTGGTATTATACATTGTGATGAGCTATTTGACTGAAAAGGGCCCATATACTACTTTTGTGTTGTTTTTTTTGTTGTTGTTGTTGTGTAATCTTTTTGTGTTTTAATCATTTAAACCTCTACTTTTTCTGGGATTTTCAGTCCAGTGGGCGATCCCATCAGTGACTGACAGCTTTCTTTGTATAACAATGCATATAGAGATAAGGCTGCCCATTGGATGGAAAATCCCAAAAACAGCGGAGGTTACAGTGGTGAAAACACAGCTTAGTGCTCATTCAGATGTCATTGATTCTTCTCGTATGCAGGATGTATGTATCAGAGTGTCATCAGTTTGATCTGTGTGTCAGTTTCTGCTATCAGCATGATCAAATTAACAGATGGACTTCATTATAACTTCTCACATCAAACAGTCCGTGAAAAAGAGATTGCACTTGGATGGCATCCAGGTGCTGTCTGATTTTTTTTTTCATGGACCCACAGGCTTGGCGAGTTTAGTCTGAGACTCAGGTACCGTAAAACATCGCAACATTGCATTCAATTTCACTTGCAACTTACTGGTTTCAGTGAAATCATGGACACATTGTTACATTTGTACACAGCAACAAGATAGAACAATGTGTCCATGATTTCACTGCAACCAGCAAATTGCCAGTGAAATTGCCTAGCAAAATTGCCGTGTGTGAAGGTGCCTTTAGACATGTCTCCAGGATTTGGGTTGTGAAAATATATGCACATATGAACAGCCCTATTGACTATAATAGATATGGGGGCTATCAATGAAAACCACAGATAGAACTTGTGTATGAAATATATGATGTATGAATCAGTCCTTATACTGTTTTATCACAAAATCAACATAAATGTACTCAGCTCCCCCTGTTCTATACCATGGTGCCTGCAAACTGCACTACATTTTGATGAGAACAGGTTCCCTTTAAGGTTTAAGGAAAAAACTTCCCAGTATGAGCATTAAAAGGAAGTGGGTGACTGGTATAATAAATAGCTGCTTAAAAGAACCTCTGTTCTGCCCGGACATGTCAATTTTACTAAATGCTTATATTTCCTGTGACCTCCATGAACTAAACCCTCACTCGACCCCACCTCTGTCTCTAACTATCACCCCATATCTCTTCTCCCATTTGCCTCTAAGCTACTTGAACAGCACGTCCACTCCGAACTGTCCTCTCACCTCTCCTCGTGCTCCCACTTCGACCGCCTACAGTCCGGCTTCCGACCCCTCCATTCCACCGAAACAGCCCTGACCAAAGTCACCAACGACCTACTGACCGCCAAGAACAAACACCACTACTCCATCTTCCTCCTCCTTGACCTGTCTGCCACCTTGGACACGGTTGACCACTCCCTTCTTCTCCGGATCCTGAAATCCCTTGGCATCACCCACCTTGCCCTCTCTTGGATCTCCTCATACCTAGCGGATCGGACCTTCAGCGTCTCCCACTCCCACATCTCTTCCTCACCCTACCCCTTTTCTGTCGGAGTCCCCCAAGGTTCGGTCCTGGGATCCCTACTTTTCCCCCATATACACTCTTGGCCTAGGGCAACTCATTGAGTCCCACAGCCTCCAGTACCACCTCTACGCCGACGACACCCAAATCTACCTGTCCGACCCTGACATCACCTCCTTACTTTCCAAAATCCCACAATGCCTTTTCGCCATCTCATCCTTCTTCTCTGCTCGCTTCCTTAAACTCAACATGGACAAAACTAAATTCATAGTCTTCCCCCCAAGAAATTCCCCCCCACTTCCCAACCTATCCATCTGCGTCAATGACTGCGCCCTCTCCCCAGTCCCCCAAGCCAAGTGCCTCGGGTAATCCTTGACTCCTCCCTATCGTTCAAGTCCCACATCGACGCCCCCACCACATCCCTCCAGCTCCAGCTCAAGAACATCTCACGGATCCGCTCTTTCCTTACCCACGACACCGCTAAAACACTCATACATGCTCTTTCTCCCGCCTTGACTACTGCAACCTCCTTCTCACTGGCCTCCCGGCTAACTCCCTCACACCTCTCCAATCTATCCTCAATTCCGCTGCCCGACTAATCTACCTGTTCTCCCGCTACTCCCCTGTCTCCCTCCTCTGCCAAGCCGTTCACTGGCTCCCCGCCTCCAAGAGATCCCAATTCAAAACACTAACCATGGCGTACAAAGCCATACACAACCTGTCCCCACCATACATCTCTGACCTGGTCTTCCGATACCTACCCTCACGTAACCTCCGCTCCTCCCAAGAACTCCTCCTCTGCTCCCCCCTCATCACCTCCTCGCACAACCATGTCCAGGACGTCTCCTGGGCATCTGCCATACTCTGGAACTCCCTGCCCCAACACGTCAGACACTCTCCGACCCTGAGAAGCTTCAAGTGTCATCTGAAGACTCACTTATTCTGTCAAGCCTACAACCTGGCATGAGACCCAGGCTACCGCCCCATACCTGACATTCCCCCATCCTACTGTATCCACACCTGCCCCTCATAGACTGTGAGCCCTCGTGGACAGGGTCCCTGCTCCTCCTGTACCTGTACGTCCCGAGCGCCTAGATTTAGTGTACTTGTGTTTGTCTCCTTTATCCTCATGTAAAGCACCATGGCACCTAATGGCGCTATATAAATAAATAATAATAATAATAATTCCGAAGCATCATTCTTTCTTCAAGCTCTTCATTGTGCAAGAGCCACTGAAAATGGTTTTAAATTGACAATTACATGATACTAGTTTGTTCATATATTCACCGACATGGTCTGATCAGTCCTGACAGTGACATTCTGCGTAGGGACACAACCTTTGGTAACACCAAGAGGAATGGTGAGCCCAAGTTGTCCCTTTATTCAGGAAGAACAACAGAGAAATGGCACAATGTCGTTATAAAGAAAAGATTTTCAGAATTGTCCTTTTATGGGGAATACAAGTATTTATGGAAACTTGAGACATTACTAGTGAAATTACAGATGCTCTTGAAACAATTTTATTTATTTATATTTTATTTATTTATATTTATTTTATATTAATTTCATGGTGCTGTACATGAGAAGAGTTACATACAAAATTATAGATATAGTTTACAGTTAACAAATTAACAATGACAGAGGGGAGAGTAACCTGTCCTTGCGGGCTTACATTCTACAGGATATTGGGGAGGAGACAGTAAGTCAGGGGTGCAGCAGCTCCGGTGGCGGTGGGGCGGCAGCTCTGGTGGTGGTGAGGTGGCACCGTCGTCATTGCAGGCTGTAAGCTTTCCTGAAGGGATGGGTATTCAGGTTCCGTCTGAAGGATGCGAATGTGGTGGATAATCGGACGTGTTGGGGCGTAGAATTCCAGAGGATGGGGATATTCGGGAGAAATCTTGGAGGCGGTTGTGTGAAAAATGAATAAGTGTGGAGGAGAGGAGGAGGTCTTAGGAGGATTGAAGGCTATGTGAGGGAAGATAGTGGTAGATTAGTTCAGAGGTATAGGGAGGAGACAGATTATGGATGGCTTTGTAGGTCAGTTTTAGTAGCCTGAACTGGATTTGTTGGGGGAATTGGGAGCCAGTGAAGAGATTTGCAGAGAGGAGAAACAGGGGAGTAGCAAGGAGAGAGGTGGATTAGTGGGGCAGCAGAGTTGAGGACAAACTGAAGAGGTGCAACAGTTTTAGCAGGGAGGCCACAGAGGACGATGTTGCAGTAGTCGAGGTGGGAGATGATGATGGCATGTACAAGAATTTTAGTAGATTGAGGGCTGAGGAAAGGACGGATTCTGGAAATATTCTTGAGCTGGAGGCGACAGGAGGTGTCGAGAGTTTGGAGTTTTCTCTATGGCCCAAAGGTCGATGAAATTGATCACAGCAGGTTATTTAGGTAAGCATACACACTGCCACACAACAGAATTGTATTTGCATTTTTTTACATTACTACTTTTATTAAGATGCCCCCTATATGCCACAACATGTTTCGATAGTCTACAGCCGTCTTCCTCAGGTGATATAAGGGACTTTATCACAGAAATGCTTTATATAAGGAGTGTTTTTTGTTTCAAACCTGTACAGAACACAGAGACCGGATCAAGGTACATAAATGTTTTCAAGATTAACTCTTAATTTGTCCATTGTCTGGGGCTCTCTCTAAAAAAACCTTATTTTATACCCCAAAGGTTTGTGAGGAACCACTTTGTTGTATGTAAATGTCTATGTGTAACCAGAAAATCTCATAGAATTTCATTGATTCTACTTTTTTTTTGCTGCTCGATAACGTTGAACCCCAACATGAAATTTAAAAGAACCCATCTTATAAAGATTTCTACATTTTTTGTTCATTCTATACATCAGAATTTGTAATAAACATACTAAAAATCTGCAGTGCATGACGTCTATCACTGAGAAATGAACTGTGGCAAAATTCTTTAATTATGTATACACAAAATCCCCTCTGAAAGTTTAAGGGAATTCCGGAGTAAACTAAAGAACAGATGAGAGGTTCATAAGTGAAACCCCCTGACGAGAGAAAATCCTGTTTGCGAGGACGGTAGAATTCTGGTAATGTCACATACGAGGACCTTCATCAGGCTAGAGGCCATGTCACCATATACCTCCTATCACAGCACCTAGAAATCGCAGCACACAGAAGAGACATAAGGGAAGTGGTTTAACAGAAATATAAACTGCATTAGAGGAGGAGGGAGGGGGAGAGGAAGGAGAGGCTGAGGACTACAGAGCTGTGTCTCTACCGGCTGATAGCCTAGCAGCAGCTGCAGTGTCAGCCAGCCGTGCAGGTACCACAAGAATGGCAGGAGCAGCATGATACCTGTGCTAGCATCACCGCTTTATTGTGTGTGCTAGGGCAAAGGGGTGTTATAATATACACAGTGGGGGATATGGTGATCACAATATCTGTGGACTCCTTATAGCTGGTTCTTCTATCACTGAGGTGCCAATGACAGTCAGTGGAAGTATGAGCAGTGGGTACTGCAGCCTGGAGGAAGACATTGAAGATTACTTCTTTACTGCAAGAGAAAACCTCTCAAGGAAGACTGGAAAGGTAATGAATGAGTGTGGTGTTAGTGTGATGTCTGCCATGTGCTTCGTGTAGAATGGGAGCTGCTCTCGTTTGTGTATGTGTTTTATACTCTTCAAGAAGTGTCTGTAAGAAAAGTGTTGGAGTAGTCCCTGGCACTTGGATCCTTGTCATTTCTATGGAAAGAGGGCTGTTGTATAAGGCCGATTGCATGCAGAGGTGGAACCTAATGCAACATTTCCAACAGGGCCCCCACCATCAAAGGCCTTTATTGGTATTGGTCTTCTCATATGGGCCAAATGGATCTTTTGAAACCCTCCTAGACTCCTGGATGAGACTGAACCTCTGCACCCACTAATTATGGCCGATTGTATGATATGATTAGTTTGTGGCTATTTCTTTAAGATCATTTAAATAATTAAGCAAAATCATGAGATGCTTAAATAAGTGTCAAGATAACATTGTGACATGTTTATCCTAATCTGCAGACGATAATTCACAATAAGGCACACACATTACACCTACGTAATGGTGGATAAGATCACTTACATCATTTTCCATGACACTTGTAGTTTTTAGGAATAATTTATAGTAAAAAAAAAATAGTTCTTTGAAAATCTGTGACAACCAATAACATTTCAGCTGTCATTTTGAGAGATTCTGATTGGTTGTGGAAATTATCTTTTCTACTTTTCCTTCAGTTTTAATACATCTCTCCTATCGCTATTATGAATATTTAGATTACTTTTAATAACATAAGTCCTACGTTCAATAGATAAAAACCAAGTCAGTCTGTATAAAGCTAGTTGAGTGTGCAGGTAAATCTGCTGGGACTACAATCCAAAATCAGTAAACAAATAGATGTAGTAGTACCGTGAGGCCTTGTGCCAACGCTGCGTGTTTTTGCCGTGTTTTTTGAGAAATCTACATAAAAATCTGTAGGTCTATCCTGAAGCCAGCAAAGTCTATGATTGTTCAGATGAAGTGCTGTACCTGACTCACCGTGGCCGGGACTCCGGTTTAGACAGACGTTTCCTTCCTCCTTGTCACGGGGTGCCGCGCCTGCCAGTAGTGGGGCTCGGTTGAGTGCAGATCAAAAGTGAAGACGTCTTGTGGGAACAGATTAAGGGGTTAATTTGTCGTGACGCCACCTATGAGAGTTTCGGTAACTGTACCGACTCTGCGGGGCCTCCGGGGGATGGAATGCAGCAAGATGGAATGCTCCCCACAGGCTGAGCGGTGATCCCCGGACCCGTGAGCTGCTGAAGATGTTGTGAGGCAGCTGCGGTTACCTTGAAATGCGGATAAACAGTTCATAAGAAGGCACGGACACTGTAAGTCTCTGTAACGGGTTCTTTACTGTAACCAGCAGGCAGTACATGGTATACAGTTTGTAGGTAATGGACCGGGTGGACTCAGCAATGACCAGTGTGTTCTCAGAGATCCGCGGTGTTCCTCCATTCTATCTAAGCACTGTGCCGTTGTCGCCCAGGAATACCAGGTCGGGTACAGGGAGGCTGCTTGAATGCTCTATCCGGGGTATACGTTCCGGATGCTTTGGGGAGCCTTGGGTCCCTTGGTGGGTACACCGCTCTTTAGACGACTGGATTTGGCGATGGTGTGGGTGCTCCTGTAAAGCGGTCCCTCCACTCTTCTGGTTCGCATAGCAGAGCTGGACTACTGCTAGCTTCGGTACCAGCAAACCGGCTGTAGATGGGCACGGGATGATTTTGAGCCCGCATTTTGAAGCCCGTAGATCGGTTGGTAATGCACCGGGAGTAATGGTGCTCAACCGTGGTGACGGTAGGGAGATGGCCGGTAGAAGGTGGCCAGGGGGCTGCACACGACTGTGCAACCCCCTCTCCTAGGTTGCAGAGCTGGGAATCTGCAGAGGTCTTCTACGTTGCTGTTGCACTTCCAGACCCTCTTTTCCAACTCCTAATTGTCCTAAACGTTCCACTACACACTACCCTTGCACTCCGCCCACCAGGACCTGATTGGCCCTCTATGCTAGGTGATGCATGCAGGGTATGGATCTCTGAGTTAACTGTGTGATTGCTGGGTCAGAGAATATTGCTGCTGCATTTATGGCTGCAATACCCTCCTGTAACGCACTCGGTGCGGGGCGCCACATACCCATGTTGTGTTTTTTTATATTGCATATGTGGAGCATATTTTGGATGCAGAAAAATCTTCAGCATGACTTTTATTGGTACATATTTTCCAGCGTTTTTCAGACCCTCCAAAAAATATGCAGCAATTCATGCCAAAAATGAGCTGTATTTTTAGATGCATATTTCTGCCAGAAGATGCTCATTTGGTGCAGAAAATTTCAGCCCCAATTAATCAGTGTTGGCACATAGCCTAAAGTATGCGTTTGTGACCACCATTATCTTTTCTCAGAATTTTAATTTCTAATTAAAACTAAGTTGATTCAGAATCACAATACGCAGGTAAAACCCTTGACATCACAATTAACCCTAGAATGCGTATTTTTAGTCTGGTACTTAAAGGGAGCCAACCACCAGGATTTAACCACCTGTAAATCAGTGCAGCAAGTGATAGACGTGTGCAGCATGACATCACTATTTGTTTTGTTTTTTTATTCCTCCCTGTGGGCTTGTATTTGTGCCGTAAGCCGAACCTTCTCCCCCTTCCCTCTTATCCAGACACATCCAGGGGTAGGGGGGCTTACACCTGTAAGACAAGCCCATAGAGGAGGAATAAAAAACAAAACAAATAGTGATGTCATGCTGCACACATCAATCACTGCTGTCCTCCCTCTCATCCATACTCATCGGGGGAGGGGGAGGTTCGGCTTGAACCTGAAAGACAAGCCCACCGGGAAAGGAATAAAAAAAATAAAGCCCAAATAGTGATGTCATGCTGCACATATCAATCACCTGCTGCACTGATTTACAGGTGGTTAATTCTGGTGGTTGGTTCCCTTTAAATACCAGACTAAAATTACACTGATCATATAAGTTGGAGTAGATGTTAGAGTGCATTTAATGGACAGCAAATTGACTTAACTGTGTAATGCTTCATTTTCCTGTGACAGCAATGCAGGGAAATGAACACCTGTTAGTGGGCTGTATCTGATACTTACCTGCTGCCGTCTTCATCTTTTTCTAGCATTGTTCCTATTGGTCTCTGGTGATTTGTGCCGGCAGCACCAGTGTTTCACGGAGTGCACTGGTGGTCACAATTCAATGGCACCTCATTCTGGCTCTCATAGAGTTGCGCTAAGACAAAAAACGCAGTGGTGCTTTGAAAAACAGAAAAATAATTCTGTTTAGCCAGAAACAAATTGCTATTGATGCTTATGTGTCTATTTGTGTTGTTTCATTCAGTCTGATTATGTATAGAATATTTACTGCTAGTATTGATAGATTTGATAGTCACATAGACCTTGATACTATGGAAATCTTTCCAGAGTGACACAGAAATATGGCATCCTGTTCTACTTCCTGTTTGTAATGATGGTTTGATAGAAAAGGTCACGTAACATTATTTTTAATGCATTTCTGGTTGTAGCAAACAGATTTTTACTCAGGTTGAAGGTATCCCATATATTATATTGCTGATCATACTAAATACTAATGATACTTGTAAAAGGCTCGCATGTGTCAAGGTGTAACACTGCGAATCCAGGCACCAGTGAAATGAGTTCCTGTGAGTGTGCGGGTGTTGCTAGTGTATGCAAATAGGGGCCATGGAGCCTCGTTTAGGAGTCTGAAACACAGAACTAGCCAAATATCCCTCCAGGGAAGGACCTAGCCCTGGTGTGGCTCCTTGCGGAAACCACCATAACCACCATATTAAGTGTCCCTTTCAGTCTATATCCAACTCTTTTCGAGTTTAAAGATATGACAAGGGAATTACCAAAACCAGGTATCCATCCACAGACAGCTGTTTCTGGGTTTTGCCCCTCTTCAGTGTGGATTTGCATATTCGTAATTCCCTAGGGGGCAATGCACCTAGGAATTCACTGTGCTTGAGTGCTTTTGCCGGCTGTCCGCAGTGTTTTCCTCAACTGGTCTCCCTGAGATCAGTGAGTGCTTTGTGGTGTTGTTAGTGTGGCACCCCAGAGTCCAGTTGCCACAATGGCATTATCTCCCTCAGGGGTTGATGCCATGCTTGGAAGCAGGGAGAGAGTAAGCCCACAGCATGCAACACTTTTCCTGACTCCAGACCAGAAGGGGGAGCTCTGAAACCCGAGTTCAGGGGAGCTCCCCTATAAATTCAGGCCTGGGGCCGAGGTTAGTGAGTTCAGTTCCTAGGATGACTGTGAAGAGGTCCGTGGACTGGAGCGGAGTTGAGGCTCATCCCGGGATAGAGACTAGCAAGCATGAGGGATCCGTAGGAGAGGGTTTCAGGAAGGAGAGAAGCAGGCCTGGGGAGTGGAGCCAGTTACAGGGCTCACCCCAGTGTGGTTGTCAGGGGCGACACCAGAGTCCAAGGTTGTGAGGGTATTCCAGGCCCAGCAGCCAAAACCGGAGGGTAGAAGATTCCAATTCTCCCATCCACAACAAGGCCCAGGAGGCACAGCAGTACCAGAGAGCTCAGGGATAGTGACCAGAGGAGTGGTCCCGGGAAGGGCTCGAGCTGCCTGACATACTAGGAACTTTATGCAGGAAGAGAGAGGGTCGCAGCTAGCTACAGGCAGCCAGGACCAGCCAAGTGTAGGGAGGCCTCAGAACTAATCGGGTGAGGAGATCCCCAACTTGCTTCCAGGCCACCCAAATTCCCAACATCTCTTGTGGACGGTACCCTGGACTAAACCTGCTACTACTGAAACTAAAGGTAACGAAGACTTCAACCTGTATGTCGCTTGGTTATTCTGCACCCTCACTCATGCACCCCCAATGGCCTACCACCACCTAAGACTTCCCCGGTTGCCCTGGGGACCAGCTCCAAACCGTTGGGAGCGAAACCACTACAGCTGGACTACCATCATTCCCAGAGGTCCCGTACTGCAGCATCGGCCACTAATAGCTGAATACCACAGATGGCGTCACAGTAACCATCCCTGCTAACTCACCACCCACCAGAACTTTTAACTTGATACCCAGGGTCACGGAGCTGTGTCTCAACCCCCGTGACTCCCCAGCAGAACTTTTAGCCTAGTTCCGAGTATCCCACGGCCCTGGGATGCATCATTAGCAAATTCAGATGTTCTTCATTTAGGCTACCTACCCTCAGATGGTGAAGGAACTCCCGGTGTACTACAATCAAGGGAAGAAGCAGTCCATTTAATAAAAATAAAACAGTTTTTACTGATGAAACAGGTGTAACATATGTAAAAGAGATAGCAAGCCCAAAACATAGTGTCTTCATCTATTTTACACAGACAATTCAGTTACACCTGGCGGCACTTGTTTCTTACATAACATTTCAGCAATACGGCTTATATGACTTGAATACTCCATTCCTTTTATCTGTCCTTCACTGACCATAGTATTATTATTATTAGTAGTATTATTATTATTATTTATATATATAGCGCCATTATATTCCATTTACATGCTAAAAGGGGCACACTAGGACAAGTAACATAGTAACAATACAAGTAACAATAAATGTGGACAATTCAGTCATACAGATACAAGAGGGGAGAAATCCTGTCCACGAGGTCTCACAGTCTACGAGGGTTGGGTAAGGACACAGTGGGAGGGGGAAGTTCCAGTCGTGAGGCGGTGTGGTGGACTGGGTCTCATTGCAGGTGGTAGGCTTGGCGGAAGAGGTGGATCTTCAGGCTTCTTTTGAAGGTTCCCAGGGTAGGAGAATGTCTGATGTGTTGGGGCAGTGAATTCCAGAGTATGGGTGAAGCACGGGAGAAATACTGTATGCGGTTGTGCGCAGAGGAGTTGAGGGGGGAGTAGAGGAGGAACTCTTGGAAGGATTTCAGGTTGCGTGAGGGTAGGTATCGGGAGACCATGTCAGAGATGTATGGAGAGGACAGGTTGTGAATGGCTTTGTATGTCATGGTTAATGTTTTAAACTGGGATCTCTGGGAAGTAGGGAGCCAGTGAAGGGCTTGGGGGAGACAGGGGAGTAGTGGGGAGATGGATTAGTCGGGCAGCGAAGTTCAGGGTAGATTGGAGAGGTGCAAGGGAGGTATTAGGGAGGCCGGTGAGTAGGAGGTTGCAGTAGTCGAGGCGGGAGATGATGAGAGCGTGAATAAGGGTTTTAGGAGTGTCGTGGTCAAGGAAAGTGCGGATCCTATAGATGTTTTTGACCTGGAGTTGGCAGGAGGTGACAAGGGCCTGGATGTGGGGGTTCAAGGAGAGGGAAGAGTCAAGGATAACCCCGAGGCACTTGGCATGGGGGACTGGGGAGAGAGAGCACTCGTTGACGATAATGGATAGGTCAGGTAGTGAGGGGGAGCGTCTTGGGGGGGAAGACTATGAACTTGGTTTTGTCCATGTTCAGCTTAAAGGGAACCAACCACCTCAGATGACGACTATAAGCTGTTAATACATGTCCCTGCACCCTACCTACACCATTCCACCTATGTTTTTCTTAAGAATATTGATAAATGTAAACCGAAATATACACTTTATAAAATTACATGCCTGTGTACTTCTGGGCGTCTCCTTCTGGGTCAGTTACTAGAGGGCTGTGTCTCAAGCAGCATGACTGCCTTCTCTAGCCCTCCCTCTTACTTTGCAGGACGTCACATGAAGGGACGGGAGCTGCCTTGCGTGCCCGCCCACTGATAGATAACATCACGCCCTTCTTAAGAAAAACATAGGTGGAATGGTGTAGGTAGGGTGCAGGGACATGTATTAACAGCTTATAGTCGTCATCTGAGGTGGTTGGTTCCCTTTAAGGAAGTGAGCAGAGAAGAAGGATAAAATTGCAGACAGGCAGTGTGAAATTTTGGATAGAAGGGAGGGGATGTCTGGACCAGACAGGTAGATTTGGGTGTCGTCGGCGTAGAGGTGGTACTGGAGGCCATGGGACTCAATGAGTTGCCCTAGGCCGAGAGTGTAGATTGAGAACAGTAACGGTCCAAGAACCGAGCCCTGGGGGACCCCGACAGATAGGGGGTAGGGCGAGAAGGATGTGTGGGATGTGGTGACGCTGAAGGTCCGGTCCTTTAAGTACGAGGAGATCCAAGAGAGAGCAAGGTCCGTGATGCCAAGAGATTCCAGGATCTGAAGTAGAAGGGAGTGGTCAACAGTGTTGAAGGCGGCGGACAGGTCGAGGAGGAGGAGGACAGAGTAGTGGCGCTTGCTTTTGGCAGTCAGTAGGTCGTTGGTGACTTTGGTCAGGGCTGTTTCAGTGGAGTGGAGGTGTCGGAAGCCAGATTGCAAGTGGTCAAAGAGGGAGCAGGAGGAGAGGTGAGAGGACAGCTCAGAGTGGACATGTTGTTCAAGTAGTTTAGAGGCGAAAGGGAGGAGAGATATAGGGTGGTAGTTGGAGATAGTTGTGGGATTGAGGGAGGGTTTTTTAAGGATGGGTGTGATCAAGGCGTTTTTGAAGGCTGAGGGGAAGGTGCCAGTGGTAAGTGATAGGTTGAAAAGATGAGTTAGGGCTGGGATGATAACGGAGGTGAGGTTGGGAATGAGGTGGGATGGGAGTGGGTCGTGGGCGCTGGTGGTGAGGTGTGATTTTGACAGGAGGGAGGAGAGCTGGTCTTCAGTTATGGCGGGGAAGCAGTTTATGGAAGGAAAGAGCAGTATAGGTGAAAGGGGAGGCTGTGGGGACAGTGGATCAAAGCTGTCTCTGATTCTGTCAATCTTTTCTTTGAAGAAGGAGGCAAAGTCTTCTGCAGAGATAAGGGGACAGGGAGGGGGAGCAGGCGGGAGGAGTAAGGAATTGAAGGTTTTGAAAAGTTGTTTGGGATTGCGGGACAGGGAGGTTATTAGGGATGAGAAGAAGGTTTGTTTGGCGGCAGTAAGTGCAGTCTTGAAGGTGATGAGGGACTGTTTGAACAGCGCAAAGTGCTCAGTGGAACGTGATTATTTCCATTGCCTCTTGGCGACCCTGGATGCCCGTCTCAGGTCTTTAGTGAGGGTGGTGTGCCAGGGATGCCTGTTAGTGCGTGGAACGTGGTATGTGAGGGGGGGCAGCTAGGTCGAGGGCCTTGGTTAATGTGGTGTTGTAGAGGGTGGTGGCAGTGTCTGTGTCACGTATAGATGTTATGTTGGCGAGAGGGAGAAGGGATTCTGAGAGTGAGTGTAGATCAATGTGTTTTAGGTTTCTGCGGGGATGATCAAGTTTGCGGAGAGGAGGTGGTGTAGTAGGGGAGGTGAGGGAGGAGAAGGTCAGCAGATTGTGGTCAGACAAGTGGAGGGTTGAGTTTGTGAGGTAAGTAAGGGAGCAAAGACGGATAAAGATGAGATCCAGTGTGTGGCCATCTTTGTGAGTGGTAGAGGAGGACCATTGAGAGAGCCGAAGGAGGAGGTCAGGGAAAGAAGTTGAGAGGCGGTTGGGTGGGCAGTATCAATGGGGATATTGAAATCGCCCAAAATGATGTTGGGGATGTCAGTAGAGAGGAAATGAAGTATGCAGGTGGTGAATTGGTCGAGGAAGGTGAGGATGGATCCAGGGGGGGTGGTAGATGACGGCTAGCTGGAGGTTACAGGGGGAGAAGATGCGGACAGAGTGGTCTTCGAAAGATGGGAGAGTAGCAGAGGGGGGTAATGGAATAGGGGCAAAGGAGCAGGTGTCGGATAGGAGTATGCCGACACCTCCGCCATGTTTGTCAGAGGGGTGAGGGTTGTGGGAAAGATTGAATCCGCCGTAGGATAGTGCAGCAGGGGAGGCCATGTCGGAGGGGTTGAGCCAGGTCTCTGATGCCAAGGAATGAGAGTTTATTAGAAATAAAGAGTTCGTGGATGTATGGAAGTTTATTACAGACTGAGCGGGCGTTCCAGAGTGCGCCTGGCAGGGAGATTTGAGGAGAAGGGGCTTGGGGGATGGCTCGAAGGTTAGTCAGGTTGCAAGGGTGGGTGATGGTGAGGTTATGAGAATTGGTGATGGGACGTGGGGTGTAGGTGACTGTTGGGATGTGGTGGGGGGGGGGCCAGGATTAGGGGAAATGTCGCCAGCGAGTAGGAGGAGCAGGGAGAGGGTTAGTAGGTGGGAGCAAGAGAGTTTACGTGGTGGGCGTGCCTGATTGGAGATGGAGGATTGAAAGTGAAGGAATAGTTCAGAAGAGTGGGTGAGGTGGTTAGGTGGGATGGAGGGTGAGAGAAGTACTTTGTTGCTATGTGGAGGGATGAGAAGGGGTAGCAGGAAGTGGAGAAGGATGGGAGTGAGAGTGCAAAGGAGGGGATACATTGTGGATGGTGAGCGGGGGATGGGAGTAGCGTGGGTCAGATGCAGCAGGAAGGAGAGCTGTAGTGGTGGGTGAGTGGTCAGTAGTGAAGAGTAGTCTGGGGTTTACATAGTGAATACATAATTGCAGCACAAGTGAACAAATTACATATCTGTTTGTTTTTCTTGCATGACTTACCCATTTCCTGCCCCGTTTAACTGCCCAGTGTAACTGCATAACACTTGTACAGTCGGCACTTATGCAGTTGGCATGATTGCAAGACCCCACATGATTGCACCCCTTAGCTGGCTCTAGATATATAGTGAGTTTCTACTTAGATCTGGGTCTATTAAACTCGTTAATCAATCAAAGAAACTCAGGACAGCAGGAGGCAATAAATGCAAGACAAATAAACAGAGTTCCTGGGCATCATGGGTCATAAACACTTCTGAACCAAAGATGACCTCTGAACATCCCACATCACACACAGTAAAGGCCATGTTACACACACAGATATATTGGTCACAGATCTCTGGTTGCAGTGAAATCATGGACACATTGCTCCATTTTGTGGCTGTGTACAATGGAACAATGTGTCCATGATTTCACTGCAACCAGATATCTATTACCAATATATCTGTGTGTGTAACGTGGCCTTAAGATGATTTCAGTATATTACATTAATAAAAGACAAGTATGTTGTTAATAGAAGTTGCAGATTCATATACCTCTCTTGTGAGGATAGACAGGCAGGAAAGCTGTGTGAATGGAAGTTACAGATTCATATACCTCTCTTGTGAGGAGAGACAGGCAGGAAAGCTGTGTGAATGGAAGTTACAGATTCATATACCTCTCTTGTGAGGAGAGACAGGCAGGAAAGCTGTGTGAATGGAAGTTACAGATTCATATACCTGTATGAAGAGAGAAGAGATGACCATTAGATTCTTGCCCGGTGTAGCTGCATAACACTTGTACCCACTGATACCCTTACCTTAGCATGGCAACTCCGATATTTATGCACTATAACTCCTAGGTCTGGCCTACATGTTGCCTCTTTAGCCCCACTCTACTACTAGCTGCCTTTTGGCCACAATTTTCTTTCTATGTCTTTCCCACTTCACCACACAGAGCCCGGGGTCCTCCGGCCATATGCTCTGATCCAGTGCTGGAATCTTGCTGTATCTATTCAGCTTTTTCCCTTCACACATTACTGTGCAGCATAGTCTGTCCCACTCCCTGTGACTGTCTTCACTAGTGATGGACAAACCCGCCAATGTTCGGGTTCAGTGGGCTCACCTGGACTTTTTTTTTCTGTGACTGTGTCTGTGATTGGCTGTTGGGCCCCTGTGCAGTGAATATGTGGCGCCCCAGGGTCCGGTTGCCACAATACTATGCTTGGAAGCAAGGAAAGGTACCCACATCAGGGGAAACACACACACAACACCTTCCCAACTCCAGGCCAGAAGGGGGAGCTCTAATCCCGAGTTAAGGGCAGATCTCCTATAAATTCTGGTCTGTGGGCGGGGTTAGGCAGTTCAGTTCCTAGGAGGACTGTGGAAGACATCCTACAGACGGGAGCTGTGCTAGGCTCATCCTAGGACACTAACTAGCCAGTGTGAGTGACCCGTGGTGAGGGTCTGAGGAAGTGGAGGAGTAGGTGTGGGGAGTGGAGCAGTGCCAGCTCGCCCCAGTACCGAGCACAGGATGGACACCGGAGTCTGAGGTCTCAAGGGACTTTATGCCCAGCAACCAACACTGGAGGATGGGTGATTCCAAATCTCTCACCCACATAAAGGCCAGGAGACACAGCTGCACCAAAGAGCTCAGGGAGATGCAGTGAGGAGAGAGTAACGTAAATAGAGCTGAAGCCGCATGTCATGTGGCCAAGACAGAACAAGAGAGGAGAAGGTCACAGCATAGCTTCAAGCAGCCAGGGCCCACAGGGAGTAGTGCAGTAGGGAGGCCACAAACTTGCCAGGTGTGGAGAACCTCGACTTGCTTCCAGGCTCCGGACCCCTAATACCACTTGTGAACTGTGCCTTGGATGAACCTGCCACTTACTTCAGTAAAGGTATAGGAGACTGTTATCCCTGTGTCTGTCGGTTATTTCGTACACTAAGTCCTTGCACCCCCAACAAATCCATCACCTCTACAGACTATTCAGTTGCCCTGGGGACCCGCTCTTCCTGTGGAGAGCTAAACCATCAGAGCTGCTACTCCCATCATCCTCAGAGGTCCCGACTGCAGCGGCTATACCGGCCGCATTCCACAGGTGGCGTCATGACAAAAACTCTTTTATTTTATTTTTATATTTTTCTTTTAACCCTTTTTCAATTTCCCCTTTTTAACTGATCGTCCGATGAGGGTATCACGGACTGGGACACGCCACCTTGACATCCTGCAGCCCTGACGACGTCAACAGGGCCCGGTTCCGAGTACCCCACGGTCCCCGCCCGGGGCGAGTCAAACACCCAGAAAGATAATGAGTGGCCCAAAAGTACAAGCGACGGAACGGCGGTAAGCATGATGCTGCCGTCTAATAACTATTTTCTTTCTTTTTACAGGCCCTATCCCATAACTTTAAAGTCTGAGTTTGAGGATTGGACTCAAGTGCTCTTCTGCATATGTGCTTGTCTGTGTTCTTGGGCATATGTGCCTGTCTGTGTTCTTGTGCATGCGTGCTCGTCTGTGTTATTATGAATGTGTGCCTGTCTGTGTTCTTATGCATGCGGGTGCTGTCTGTGACCGCACACAACCCCCAGTATACAGGAGGAGCCTGCTTACAGCCCCCAGTATACAGCTGGAGCCCGCACACAGCATCCAGTGTAAACAAAAAGTCTGCACACAGTGTCCAGTATGCAGCAGGAGGCTGCACACAGCCCCCAGTATACAGCAGGAGGCCGCACACAGTCCCCAGTATACAGCAGAAAGCCACACACAGCCCTCACTATATAGCAGGAGGCCACACACAGCCCTCAGTATTACAGCAGGAGGCCATACAGCCCCCAGTATAATGGGAGGAGGGCGCGCACAACCCCCAGTACACAGCAGGAGGCCGCAAACAACCCCTGCATAGAGCAGAAGGCCGCACACAGCCCTCAGTATACAGCAGGAAGCCACATATAACCTATGTATACATTAGGAGGTCACACACAGCCCCCTGTATACAGCAGGAGGTCACACAGACCCCAGTATACAGCAGAAGACCACACACAGCCACCTATATACAGGAGGAGATCACACACAGCCCCCGGTATACAATAGGAGGCCACACAGCCTGCAGAATACAGCAAGAGGCCCTTTACAGCCCCCAGTATACAGAACAAGGCTGCACAAGGCCCCCAGTATACAGCAGGAGCTCACACACAGCCTCCAACATACAGCAGGAGGCTGCACAGCCCCAAGTATACAGAGTATACAGCAGGAGGCTGTACACAGCCCCCAGCATACAGCAGGAGGCCACACACAGCCCCCAGTATTACAGCATAAGGTCACACACAGTCCTCAGTGTACAGCAGGAGGCCGCACACAAGGAATATCCGATAAAACAACGGATAACCCTCATCCATGTTATATGTTTGTGTGAGTGAGCCTCAAATTGCATTTTAAAACCACAAGAGGGCTTGCATAAATGTTATGGCAGGGAGCCAAAGGCCACAGTGTAGTGGAAGGGATACAGAGGCATAACAATATAACGATGGCGCCGCGGTCACAGATATCACAACCATCTTTGGGGGGTGAAGGTGGGCTCGCTGAAGCCATCTGGATGTGCGCTAGGTCCTAGCACTGCAATATATGGCCCCAGACAAGCAGAGGCCGGTAACTGACGTCGGTGTGCTGGACATTGGGCATCACATGACAGTGACGTCATGCACTGCCATAGCAGCAGTTGCTGGCCAATGCACCATCTACAGAGGAGCAATGTGGAAAGGTGAGTAGAATTTTGTTTGTTTTTATGCATTAGAAACAGAATGAGGGAAATTTATACCAAGAAAGTTTACAGGTCAGAGACATGCAGTTGTCCTCAAAAGTTTACATACCCCAGCAGATTTTTTGCTTTCTTGGCCTATTTCCAGTGAATAAGAATGATAACACAAAAAGGTTTTATCCACTCATATAGGTTGGGTAGAGCCATTTATTGTCAATCTACTGTGTTTTCTCTTTTTAATTCATAATGACAACCATAAACAACCAAATGATCCTGATCAAAAGTTCACATACCCCAGTTCTTAATACCGTATATTACCCCCTCTAACATCAATGACAGCTTTTGTGGTAGTTGTGGATGAGGCTCTTTATTTTCTCAGATGGTAAAGCTGTCCATTCTTCTTGGCAAAAAGCCTCCAGTTCCTTTAAATTCCTGGACTTTCTTGATTGAACTGCATGTTTGTGTTCTCCCCAAAGTAGCTCAATGATATTGAGGTCAGGAGACTGAGATGGCCACTTCAGAACCTTCACTGTTTCTGCTGTAACCAATGACAGGTCAACTTGCCCTTGTGTTTTGGTTCGTTGTCAGTTTGGAATGTCCAAGTACGTCTCATGCGCAGCTTCCTGGCTGATGAGTGCAAATTTGCCTCCAGTATTTGCTGATAACGTGCTGCATTCATCTTTCCTTGAACTTTGACCAAGTTTCCTGTGCCTTTGTAGCTCACACATCCCCACATCATCAGTGATCCATCTCCGTGTTTTACAGTAGGAATGATATTCCTTTCATCACAGGCCTTGTTTACACCTCTCCAAATGTAATGTTTACGGTTGTGGACAAAAAGTTTGATTTTGGTCTCATCACTCCAAATTACGGTGTTGCTTAGCATATTGTAGGCGAGATACTTTGTGGCATTTGCGCAGTAATGGTTTTCTTCTGATGGCTCGACCATTCATTTTTCTTTAAGTGCCTCCTCATTGTGCATCTTGAAACAGCCACACTGCTAGTTTTCAGTGTGTCCTGTATTTCAGCTGATGTTATTTGTGGGTTTCTCTTTGCATCCCGAACAGTTTTCCTGGCAGTTGTGGCCAAAATTTTTGTTGGTTTGTTTGTGGTTTGATTTTTACAAAGCCTCTGAATTTCCATTTGTAAATCACAGTTTGAACCCTGCTGACTGGCATTATCAATTTCCTGGATATCTTTTTGCATCCATTTCCTCTTTTTAGACAGTTCAACTATTTTTTCCTGTAGATCCGTTGACAATCTTTTGCTTTCCCCATGACTCACAATCCAGAAACATCAGTGGCTGGATGAAAGAAGCAAGAGTCTGTCTGGATCCAAGATACTCACTCAGCTTTTATGCTTTTTTTAGGTTATCTTTATTAGCCATTCAAACCCATTTGTGTCAACGGCTGTGTCATTTTGATGTTTTTGGTTGTCATTATGATTTACAAAGAGAAAAACACAGTAGTTTGACAATAAATGGCTTCACCCAACCACTAACCATGAGTGGAAAAAAAATTTGTGTTATCATTCATATTCTCTGGAAAAAAAAGGAAGAAAGCAATAAATACGCTGGGGTATGGAAATTTTTGAGCACAACTGTATATACCAGGAGTGGGGACATATTTACCAGGACAGATTACATATATACTAGGATGGGACATATATACCAGGATGAGAAACTTATTTACCATGAAGGGGACATATGTAGCAACATGAGAGACATATTTACTAAGAAGAGGCCCAGGATGGGGGGGAACATTTACCAGGGCATATATACCAGGATGGGTGAATTTAGTACAGGGTGGGGGACAATACCACATAATGAAGAGGGAGAGGGGGCAACAATTATGTCTTTACAGGATTTAGACAACTATAAGGGCCCATTCATCTGACCAAATATTGCACCGGGGCCCATCGGACTTAAGTTATTGATGGGTTTATGAATGCATTTGATCATGTTGGTTGAAATAAGCTGGATTTAAGCACAGGAAAAGTTAGAATGCAGGTTAGATGAATTACTGGTTGAGGTGATGGCAAACCCTCTCCTGGTGTCTACATGGAAAGCATGGCAGAAAATACGCTGACAGTTTCAGCTCTCTCCTCAGACGTCTCTCCTTCTCCCACTCATTGGTAACCCCCATTTCCAGCATGGGCGTGCCCATCCTGTCTTTTATCAGTGGCACTCTCAAGGTATAAAATCCATTAAACATCTGATCCACTTAAGGGAGCACCGTATGTTTTTAACAGATTAAATGCAATCTAAATACCCTACCACTATATTCTTCCCATTCCAATACCTAAAGGCTAAGAGTTATGTGACAAAGATAAAAACTCATCTTCCTGAGTGGGAGTGGGATCCATACCTGCTTAGATGGTTCACTAAATCTAATACCTCATCTGGCCAAATAGCCTCCAATTATAAATTCATCCATGTTGCCCTGGATTTTGATCAATCTCAATTGCTGCTAACAAAATGGCAGTTAATCCCGCCTTATCCTACATCATATTTCTAAAAGCCCTGGACCAAGCCCACAAATTCCTCCCTTCAGCTCGTTTCCTTGAAATGATATTGAATATTTTTCATAGATCTTATTTAACCCCCCAGAAGGGTCATAGAACACAACCTCTGAATGCTTTAAGTGCCACTCCCTTGAAGCCAACCTATTCCATTGCTTGTGGACATGCCAAGCCATTCAGCCCTTTTGGACCAGAATATAACAATTTACCACAATTTATGGTCCATCTTTGGATATCTAGAGCCAGATAAATACACCTGCTCTCCAGGGCCCGTAAACTACTGCACATCATGGCTGCAGCCGGTGTTAAGGCCATCCTAAGGTATGGATCCACCACCAAGCTTCTCCACTTTGGATCTTTTTAGACCAACTATCATTCTTGCTTCAGAAGGATTGGGCTGAGGCCTCCTTGCATAAGGAGGAAAAGGTGCAGTCCTTCTTTGAAACTTGGGAAAGTTTCATCTCTTTGCTTCCACAACGTATCAAAGACGTCATTAGAACTTCTTTCCAACCTACAGTGTGGTATCAAGAGCAGCTACTACTGGGAGAAGTGCCTGTGTAGAATTATGTTTGGTAGAGCCGCTGTGTAGAGATACATCTAGGTGTCAGAGGTCTATCCTAGTGTTGTGAGTCCAGCACAACTCTCAACAAGAGACTAAGGTCATGCACCCCTGTTGGGAGATCTATAAGCAAGGAAAGTACCTGTTTCAGACATTCTTTCTTATCCCCTCCCCAGGGCCGGCGTTAGGGGCAGGCAGCCTAGGCATTTGCCTAGGGCCCCCAAGTTTCAGAGGGCCCCCAGGGCCGGTCCGGATTATAGCCGGCGGGTGGCGGGGCTTGCAGCGCTCTGCACCGCGCTCCGGCTTCTTCCTTCTGACCGGGGCCGGGCGCAGCCGCAGGCAGAGACGTCACATTGCCTGTGCGCTAGACAGAGGAAGCAGGAAGAAGTCGGAGCACGGTGCAGAGCGGCGGCAGCCGGCAGGCAGGGAGGATAAGTAAGTATAATGATAATAATCATGATCTGTATTCCTTTACAGGTGTGCAGGGGGGGGCTGCCTCTATACACCACCACTGGGGCCCTGTATACACCACCACTGGGGCCCTGTATACACCACCACTGACTGGGGCCCTGTATACACCACCACTGGGGCCCCTGTGTACACCACCACTAGGGCCCCTGTATACACCACCATTGGGGCCCTGTATACACCACCACTGGGGCCCTGTATACACCACCACTGGGGCCCTGTATACACCACCACTGACTGGGGCCCTGTATACACCAACACTGGGGCCCTGTATACACCACCACTGGGGCCCCTGTATACACCACCACTGACTGGGGCCCTGTATACACCACCACTGACTGGGGCCCTGTATACAC
This sequence comes from Allobates femoralis, assembly GCA_033576535.1. Lineage (NCBI taxonomy): Eukaryota > Metazoa > Chordata > Amphibia > Anura > Aromobatidae > Allobates > Allobates femoralis. Next base: position 230,815,817 of record JARQOC010000002.1, read on the forward strand.
CACTGACTGGGGCCCTGTATACACCACCACTGGGGCCCTGTATACACCACCACTGGGGCCCCTGTATACACCACCACTGACTGGGGCCCTGTATACACCACTGACTGGGGCTCTGTATACACCACCACTGACTGGGGCCCTGTATACACCACCACTGACTGGGGCTGCCTGTATACACCACCACTGGGGCTGCTGTATATACTGCTGGGGCCTGTATATACCACTGGGGAGGCTGCTGTATACCACTGGGGCTGCTGTATATACTGCTGGGGCCTGTATATACAACTGGGGAGGCTGCTGTAATACTGCTGGGGCCTGTATATACCACTGGGGAGGCTGCTGTATACCACTGGGGCTGCAGTATATACTGCTGGGGCCTGTATATACAACTGGGGAGGCTCCTGTATACCACTGGGGCTGCTGTATATACTGCTGGGGCCTGTGTATACCACTGGGGAGGCTGCTGTATACCACACTGCTGGGGGCTGTATATAGCACTGGGGAGGCTGCTGTATACCACTGGGGCTGCTGTATATACTGCTGGGGCCTGTATATACCACTGGGAGGCTGCTGTAATACTGCTGGGGCCTGTGTATACCACTGGGGAGGCTGCTGTAATATTGCTGGGGCCTGTATATAGCACTGGGGAGGCTGCTGTATATACTGCTGGGGCCTGTGTATACCACTGGGGAGGCTGCTGTAATACTGCTGGGGCCTGTATATAGCACTGGGGAGGCTGCTGGATACCACTGGGGCTGCTGTATATACTACTGGGGCCTGTATATACCACTGGGGCTGCTGTATACCACTGGGGAGGCTGCTGTAATACTGCTGGGGCCTGTGTATACCACTGGGGAGGCTGCTGTAATACTGCTGGGGCCTGTGTATACCACTGGGGAGGCTGCTGTAATACTGCTGGGGCCTGTGTATACCACTGGGGAGGCTGCTGTAATACTGCTGGGGCCTGTCTATACCACTGGGGAGGCTGCTGTAATACTGCTGGGGCCTGTATATAGCACTGGGGAGGCTGCTGGATACCACTGGGGCTGCTGTATATACTACTGGGGCCTGTATATACCACTGGGGCTGCTGTATACCACTGGGGAGGCTGCTGTAATACTGATGGGGCCTGTGTATACCACTGGGGAGGCTGCTGTAATACTGCTGGGGCCTGTGTATACCACTGGGGAGGCTGCTGTAATACTGCTGGGGCCTGTATATAGCACTGGGGAGGCTGCTGGATACCACTGTGGCTGCTGTATATACTACTGGGGCCTGTATATACCACTGGGGCTGCTGTATACCACTGGGGAGGCTGCTGTAATACTGCTGGGGCCTGTGTATACCACTGGGGAGGCTGCTGTAATACTGCTGGGGCCTGTATATAGCACTGGGGAGGCTGCTGGATACCACTGGGGCTACTGTATATACTACAGGGGCCTGTATATACCACTGGGGCTGCTGTATACCACTGGGGAGGCTGCTGTAATACTGCTGGGGCCTGTGTATACCACTGGGGAGGCTGCTGTAATACTGCTGGGGCCTGTGTATACCACTGGGGAGGCTGCTGTAATACTGCTGGGGCCTGTGTATACCACTGGGGAGGCTGCTGTAATACTGCTGGGGCCTGTATATAGCACTGGGTAGGCTGCTGGATACCACTGGGGCTGCTGTATATACTACTGGGGCCTGTATATACCACTGGGGCTGCTGTATATACTGTATACAACTGTATGGGTACTATTTTTATTTCATAGCTTGGGGCCCCACTCTCAATCTCGCCTAGGGCCCCACTTGGTCTAAAACCGGCCCTGCCCCTCCCTCCCTCTTCCCTCCTAGTTTTAGTTTTATTTGTCTTTTGACTTGATTTAGCCATGCTTGCAATGTACATTCTGTTATTTACTATCTTATAACAGCCTTATCATGTATATTTCAAGTCATATTTGTACTAATGTATGAAAACTTACTTTCAATAAAAAAACAAGGTTAAAAAAAAGAATGCATGTTAAATACACTATTTATACTCAAATATGTTGCAAAAAGGAGCAGAGATATTTAATAAGAAAAGTCTTACATCATCTACAGGAAGCAACCTGAAGGAGAGTCAGTGGCCACAGCAGTGTCCAAATATCTCTGTGAAGCTACTTGAGTTCCTTCTTACCAAACTCATCAAACTATGTCTTTATATTGATTAAATGCATGTATTTTGGGCTGAGAATAACTTTTGTAATTGGATTTCATTAAGAATCTTTCACTATTTGCTTTCTATAGTTTTTGGATCTAATTAATCAGGACCAGTGCTGTCCATACCAGACTTGATGAGAGGGCACGCTGGAGTCAGACACTGCAGAATCACAAATAGATGAACCTGGAGCGTCTGACTAGTGGTGTGCACCAGTCAGATACTCAAGTATGATTTCTGGCTTATGGAATGCCACAGTCTAATTCATGATAATTCGTTTCCTCCCCAGTCCCACCCATCTTGTCAGAGCTGGCAGAAACTGTTGTGAAAATCCCAAATATCGCAAAATATAGACGCCTCTTGGTGTTAACTCTAAATTTTGCGTCTTTTCAAAGCTTTCATGAAAGAATTCTGATGTGAAAGCTTCATGAATCGAGACTTTTGTGTCGAACTGTCTACTGTTGGCTGCAGAATGAGTTACCTGAGGAGTGATCTGTGAGCTCATTCTAACAGTCTGACAAAAGGGCTTGATATGTCTGTTTCTGAGTTCAGTGCAATATTTTAATGAAAGCCAATTGAAAAATAATTTTTTGCCCCAAATACAGTAGTGTTCAAAATAATAGCAGTCCAGTATGAATAAACAGATTATTCATTGTTTTTGGTATAAATTATATTACCTCATGTCAAACAATTTACCAGTTGGTGCAGTAGATTCTCAGAAACCAACAGACTCAGCATTCATGATCTGAATATTTATGAGTCAGTGTATTTGAATAATTAATTGAAAGGGGGTGTGTTCAAAATAATAGCAGTGTGGAGATCAATTAGTGAGGTCAATCATTCTGTGAAGAAACAGGTATGAATCAGGTGGCCCCTTTTTTTTTTTACATGCATTTCTCCTTGAAAGCCTGAGAAATATGGATCGTTCGGGACATTGTTCAGGAAAACAGCATACTTTGATTAAAAAGTTGATTGGAGAGGGTAAAACGTATAAAGTAGTCTAGATAATGCTAGGCTGTTCAGCTAAAATGATCTCCAATGCTTTAAAATGAGAGGCAAAACCAGAGCGATGTGGAAGAAAACAGAAGACTACCATTCGAATGGATTGAAGAATAGCCAGAATGGCAAAGGCTCAGCCAATGATCAGCCCCAGGATGATCAAGGACAGTCTCAAATTACCTGTGAGGACTGTGACAGTTAGATGACGCCAATCTACTGAAGCGGACACAATTTGCCAAAGAACACATCAAGTGGCCTAAAGAGAAATGGAGAAAACATTTTGTGGACTGATGAAATTAAAATTGTTAGGTCCAAGGGCCACAGACAGATTGTCAGAAACCCCGAAACTCTGAATTCAAGCCACAGTACTCTCTGAAGACACTGAAACATGATGGTGCAAGTATCATGATATGGGTATGTTACTCTTACTATGGTGACGGGTCTATTTAACACATACCAAAGACCATGCAAATCAAAATATTTGTAAGCTATGTTGCCTTACATTGAAGAGGAAATGCCCTTGATATAATTGTTTTAACAAAACAACAACCCTAAACACACCAGTAAATGAGCAAAATCTTTGTTTCAGTCAAACAAAATTGAGGTTATGGAGTGGCCAGCCTAATCCCCAGACCTTAATCTGATAGAACACTTGTGGGGTGGCATAAAAAATGCCATTTCTGAGGCAAAGCCAACAAATGCACATAAATTGTGAGATGTAGTCAAAGCATCCTGGGCTGGGACAGGTGCCAAAAGTTGGTTGACTATGCAACCTAGATGTGAAGCAGTTCTAAAAAACTGTGGTTATACAACTAAATATTAGGTTAGTGATTCAGAAAAATGCTAAATCCTAACAAAAAAGAGTACATATTTTGAGTTTGTAAAGACAAATGCAGACACTGCTATATTTTTAAACAGCCCATTGTTCATTTTTTGTTATTTTCTGAAAAGTAGTTAAAAATTACATATGCCTCTTCATATTTTGATTTAGTAATTAGTGTGCAATTTTCTCAATGCATGGAAGTAAAAGCTATTCTAAAGATTTTGGGCTTAACTCATGTTTTTGAACACACTGCTATTATTTTGAACACAACTAAACATGCATTTAAAGCACAACTCCAGCGTTGTTGTATTTTTCAGCACTAGAGTGATGCTTTAAATCAAAGTCCCCTGTTACATACTTACATTTTGGCAGCCTCACATTTTGCAAGCACCATCTTTTGCTTGTAGCTTCTGACTAGCCAAAATTCAGACATTATGTTACAAGTTCCCAATGCATCTCTATGAGAACCAGAATGGGCCAGAAGGAGTTTCCCATAGAGATGTATTGAGTTGTGACCTCTGGCATGCTCAATGAAACACTGGAGCTGCTGGCAGGTCACAAATCACAGAAGGCTATAGAAGATGAAATAGCATTTGTATTTAACTCTTTTACGACCTAGGGCTTAATAGTACGCCCTTGACCATGTCCCTCCATCTGATGAGAGCTCACACGCTGAGCTTGCATCATCCCTTGCACATGTCAGCTGATCTGATCAACTGACATGTGTAGCTATCAGTGATCCGATCAGTGCTGTTAGCCCTTTGGACCACGCTGTCAATCACGGACAATGAGATCCAAAGCACTTGCTGTGGGGATCGCACCATTCCCCGCCGGCATTGGAGGTCCCTTGATGCAATCACAGGACTTAGATGCGTTGCCATGGCAACCCAGGTTCCTGTGAGGACCCTGGAGCTGTCTTGAATAAGTTCCTGTAGATGCCTGGCAAGTGTCAACATCTAAGGAAAGAGATCATTTCTCCTGTTCACAGATGTGCAGGAGCATGTCTGTGAACAGGAGAAGCAATCGGACAGTGTATTGCTGAGGTGCCTTAAGGGGCTGTGTGCAATAAAGAGAAAATAAAAAAGGTTTTAAAAATATGAAAAAACAAACATTCAAATGACCCCCTTTTGCCTCACTGAAAAGAAAACTATGAAACCCCCACATATTTGGCATTGCCGCGTTCAGAAATGCTCTATCTATCAAAATATAAAATCAATTAATCAGATCGGTAAACTATACAACAGAAAATAAAGTCCTGATGCCAAAATTATCATTTTTTTGGATGTCACAATATTGCAATAAAATGCTATAACAGGTAATGAAAATAACGTATCTACCCAAAAATTCTATCATTAGAAACATCAGCTCAAGCCGCAAAAAATAAGACATTATACAGCCCCAGATACTCAAAAATGAGAACGTTATGGGTCGCAGAGAAGTGCAATTCTTTTACTTTAAAAACTTCTGATTATTTTTACCACTTACTTAACAGTAAAAGTATACAAGTTTGGTATTTACAGTTTTACCATACAGTGAACCTGGTAAACAAAAAACACAAAAAACAAACGTGGAATTGCACTTTTTTTTCGTAATTTTGAATTTTTCACCATTGTTCTGTAGACCATATGGTAAAATAAATAATTTCATTCAAAAGTACAAGTCGTCCTGGAAAAAACAAGCCCTCATATATCTAAATAGATGGCTCTTGGAAGTAGAAAAATGGAAAATCGCCTGGGGTGAAAGGGTTAAAGTACCAATTTAGGGGTGCAATGATAAAAAAAAAAAACACTTGAGTCCTGCTTTAAGTAGAAAAGTTGACCCCATAGGATTTACAATTTCTTTTAGCAATCATTATCTAAGAGTTGTGTGCTTCTGTACAGAAACTAAAACTAGTGATTAGATCAGTGATGGTCAACCTTTTGAGCTCGGTGTGTCAAAATTCACCCCAAATAATGAGCCTATGGCTGCTTTTACATCTGCGGTATTTGCAAATATGGCAGATCAGGCAAACCTGAACTTTTGAACTTTAGGTTTGCCTTATCTGCCATTTTGCAAATCCGGCGAAATCCCGCCTTTTTGCAAATAGCAGATGCGGCACGCTTGCGACAAGGTTGTACCTGTACTAATGCAATGTAAAGGAACCTCCGGACATGAGCGGAGACTTACATTTTCCCCGCGAATGTGCACCTCCGGCGCAGGATGAAAAACGCTGCTAGCTGCGGTTTTAAGACATGCCAGGGGTGCCGGATGTGTCAGATAACTGCTGAAAACGCAAGTCTCTGCACATGTCCGGAGGTCCCTTTAGAATGCATTAGCACAAGCGCAACCTTGCCACAAGTGTGCCGTATCTGTTTTTTGCAAAAATGGCGTTTTTCTGCCAAATTTGCAAAAAAACGCAGATGTGAATGCACCCTAACTTGGGTGATGTGTCACTTCAAGAAAAACCTAGCATTTTCTGATATTTGTAGCTGTAATAACAAAAAGTTAAAATGTTAATGTACTGTATTTAATAAACCAACAACAAATAATTCTTTACTTACCTAATTAGTGACTTTTTTGTTGCTACATTTCTTTGGCCAAATCCTCAATTGAAATTTGGTATTTCGCACAATTCAAACCCAAGCAAGCTCTACTAACTTCATCTGTCAGTCAGTTTCTCTTATTGGTGACTAGTGCGTATTAAATGAACCTGCTATGTATTGTGTTCTTGTACAATTATATCTATAGTATTACATATAAAAAATATATTTTGCATTTCATGTTTGTTTCTCACTGCAGATCTGATTATATAGGAATCTGCATAAAATTGGAATTCTTCAAACTAAGAAGAATGTAACAAATCTGTGGTGTAACCATAAAAATGACTAATTAACACTGTGTGAGTGTACATATTGAGAATACAGGAGCCCCTGCTAGGCTCTAGCACTCACAAGCCCCTGCCAGGCTACAATTCCCACCCAGGAGCCCATACCAGGCTCCAGCCCTCACACTGCCCCTGCCAGGCTCCAGCTTTGCCCCAGGAGCCCTTGCCAAGCTCTAGCGCTCACCACCTAGGAGCCCCTGCCAAGCTGCAGCTCTCACCCAGGAGCCTCTGCCAGGCTCCAGCTCTCACCCAGGAGCTTCTTCCAGGCTCCAGCACTTACCCAGGAACCCCTGCCAGTCTCCAGCTCTAGCCCAGTAGCCCCTACCAGGCTCCAGCTCTCACCCAGATGCTCCTTCAATGCTCCAGCTTACACCCAGGAGCCAATGCCAGGCTCCAGTTATCACCCAGGAGCCCATGCCAGGCTCCAGCCCTCATGCAGAAGCCCTTGCCAGGCTCCAGCTACCAACACCTAGGAGCCCCTGCCAAGCTTCAGCTCTCACCCAGGAACTCTTGCCAGGCTTTAGCCCTCACCCAGGGGCCCCTGCCAGGTTCCAGGTCTACCCCATTTGGGGCACCTTATTGAAGCTGATAATCAAAGTGTCAGCATCCCACCTCTGGATGCTGACACTTTGATTGTCAGCTTCATTAATGCACCATTCACCCTGCGCTTGTCTCGCCTCCAGATGCTGAGTGAACACTGTGATTGTAAGCGGTCAGTGTCAATCAAAGTGTCAGCATCGGCAGGCAGGATACATTCGGCATCTTAATGAATCCCGGAAGCACACTAATTGTTATCAACAGTGGGCGACAGGTGAAATTGTGCCATGACATACGTGTCAGCAAAAACACCTCGGCGTGTCACTGCTGACACGTGTGTCATAGGTTAGCCATCACTGAGTTACCGTAGATAGTAAGTTTGAGAATGTATCTTTTAGATACTTGTCATATTTAGTCATATTAATGATGGTGGCTTTACTAGCCTTTGTGTGTGTGGCCTATTTTATGTTGAAGGTTGATGGGGGCTGTGTTTGGGCAGCTCATTAGTATGCTGTCTGCTCACAGGAAGTGCAGCAACACATTTTTATTGCTTCCACTTTTCATTAGCATTAATTCATAAGAGGCTACAGAACAGAATGAGGTCCTTTCCATTTACAATGTAGTCTCAATATCTAAAGTACGGTATATGTACTGTCCACTTATGCTGGTGAAAAACATAGTATAAAATGCAGTTTATGAGAGAATACGGCATTGCTTTGATCAAATCATTTTACCAAAGACAGGGCTCAGGTCATGGGAAATGTCTGCTAATTGGCTGCATAACTGCAAAGACGTCCAATTCCCACGTGGTCTCTCTATGCCAGGGCTGTGAAATTTGTTATGCAAATAATCAACATCAAATGTTCGAACATTTAGCCTATAAAACCTTGAAGACTTTGGATAATTTTTATGATGACAAAATGTTTTTTTTTCAGACGCTAGTGGTAACCCATAGAACAGTTGCACTAAGTTTCAGTCTACAGTCTGTAGTCCTTTTAAGACCCCCTGAAATGTAGCCCATTCACCGTTACAGATATTGCTCATATAGGTATATCCTCACCAGTGATATTTGTTAGGCTGGTTTCACACAACCATTTTTTTCAAATCAGGCTAGATCAGGTATTTAGCAAAAACCAGGAACCAGTTTTTTTCCCATTTACTTAATGATGTCAAGCAGGTTGCTACCTGACACCATTAAAGTGATTGGGCAAACACTGGATCCTGAAAGGATCAGGTTTTTGCTCAAATACCTGGTCAGGGGTATTTCACTCAGGTCATTAAAGATTTATGTCTCCAGATTGGGGCTATGCTCACTAAATTCATCGACTGTTATGTGCTTGAGAGGTTTCCCTTCCAATGCTTCTAGGTCTTCGATTGCTTACATTACCCAATACTGTTGTAGACTAGCAGTCATGGGAGGTAGTAAGGTGGGACAATTACTGTCTAAATAACTGCATGAGCACCTGTATTTCTATGGTCACTACCAGGTTCATGTCAGAATAGGATGTGTTTTTCTGAGCAAGGATGTAAGGAGCTGCCACCTCACCACTCTCATGATTGTGCAATCAATCTGATCCAGGGGCAAGTTGCCTAAAATCAGGTTATATAATATTCTTGTCCAGATAGGCAAGTTATGAAGGATTACATTACAAAGAGTCTTGCTAAAGGGACTATCAGTCCCTCCACATCTCTCATGTCAGTAGGATATTTCTTTAAGAAAAAAAGGGAAGGCTGCGCCCCTTTTTCAACTTGAGCAAATTTAACTGGATCATCGTTTGGGATCCTTACCCTCATTCTCTTGTCCTCAACTTGCTAAGGGGGCCCTACACTCTTATTCACTCTTATCCATCGGCCCTCCGTGGTCACCTCCCTGCACCCTGTCTATCCTTGAATTCTTGGATTAAAAGACCACCCTGCACAAAACCGGTGAGTGCTGCCTTTTCTTCAATTGCTCTACACTCTTATTCATATTAGAGAGGGAAGACAGCCTTCAAAACCCCAGAGGGGTATTATGAAAACCTTGTTATGCCTTTTGAAATATCCAACACCCACCACTGTTTTTCAGCATTTTGATTAATCACATTTACTGACAGCTGATGTGAAAATTTGTGGTAATGTGTTTTGATTACTTTTTAAGTTATCTGTCTGACCAGTTTCATATAGAGTACATGTGAGGCAGGTTTTATAGGTACTTAGGAAGAATAAACTCTTTGTCAAGTCAAAGAAATGTATGTTTGCCATTTAGGAGATTTAATTTCTAGGGTATATTATGATCATCCACCAGTTTTCGTATGGATCCTGCGAACGTCCAGGCAGTTCTAGTCTGGGATCTTCCTGAATATCCAAAGTCTTTACAGCACTTTCTTGGTTTTGCCAACTATTATCATTGGTTTGACCCGCCTCAGGGCTCTGGGGTACTCAGTTCTGGGCGTTGATTCACGTGAGATGTCACGGGGGCTTGTGCCGGGTCCCGTGGCCCTGGTGGTCGCTGAAAGTCAGTAAAAATAGTTTGTGACGCCACCAACGGTTCTGGTATGGTTACCGGAGCTGCGGGTCAGTCCGCCAAGGTGATGTTAGAGCAGCCAGATGGTTACTCTCCCCATAGGTGGAGCAGGATCCCCTGGGCAGTTGTAATAGTTTTTACACAGGAAGGCAGCTTACCACACGGATTTGTCACTTGTCCTTTCAATGCAGCAGTGTGTGGCTCCTTAGATGAGGGAAATAAGATACTTCACACCAGTCATTAACTCTGATCGGGTTTACTTGCAAGTTCTTAAAGCAGAGAGACAGATGATACAGTCATTCGGGTCTTTCTGGCCTGGGTAATCACCAGGGAACCGGGATGATTAACTCAGCACTCTCGGTGGTATGCCTGCCGTTCCCTTCACTGCCCTATCTTCTCCTCACAACCAGGGCAGCGCCTCCACTCACAGAGCCTCGAGCCAGCTCCCACGGGTCTTTGGTGGGTGACTCCCTTTAGGTCCCCCTGACCCTAATTCAGTGTGCCTTTTTGAGGTATATGCCGGGTCTTTCAGCCGCAGCTTCCTGAAGAAGCTCGGGGTCTCCAGTTTAATGGCTCGGGGCTAAACTCAGCACCGTGTCCAGGACCGGTCCTCTGCCCGGGACCAGATCCTTTTGGTCGGCATTACCAAGTCCAAATTCGGGCACACCATAATTCCTGGTGCCCCTAGGGTCTCTCTCCTGTCACGACGACCCTCCCCTGCATCATCCTCCACTTGACTCTCCCTCCAACTAACTCACTGTCAACCCACTCATACACTTTTTCTACCCACCTGGGTCCTCCCACAGGACTGGGTCTTCCATGCAGCGGGTTCACCAACGGTCCTCTACTCTAGGGTGTGTATGAATGGGTGTTGTGAGAGTCCCTTGTTTACAATCCCAGTTCCCTTAGTCACAGGAATACCACACACTCTAATTTGGGTGCAGTACCCCTCCATGGCGTCCCGACCAGTGGGACGCCACAGGTTCATTAAACACTTTTTGGTAGTGGCTAAACTATTAACGGATATGACCTGGAAAGGGACAGACTTTTTCAGATGGTTCAATCAGGCCAATGTAAAGTTTGCTTCTTTGAAGGAAAGTGTCACCTATGCTCTCGTCTTCATACACAATGTCACCATTTATTGTGGAGGGAGATACATCTGAGGTATTATCACAGGGGTTGTCTCCAATTGAATGGAGTCTGTGCGCTTTTTTCTCTAAAGAATAGGCAAGAGAAACTAAGGTATGAGCAATAATTAACTAATAACTATAAAATAGGTTCTTGAGTAATGACGTCATTTTTTGGAGAGGGTTAGTACATTACATCATGGTCCTCGCAGATTACAAAAATGTATTATATTTGGAATCCGCTAAACTACTTACTCCTAGGCAGGCAAGGTGGTCCCTGTTTTCAATCAAATAAAACTTTTTTGGATCAACTCTCTTGTTGTTTTTGGTGGTCAAGGTTACATTAGGATGTTCAAGGTTATGTCTTGTCTTGTAACGTGTGCGTGTTCTAAATCCCCCCATACTGTCCATCTGGGCTTCTGCCATCATTGATCGTTCCTTTCAGACTGTGGACTCACATGTCAGTGGAGTTTATCACTAATCTCTCTATGTCTGCAGGTAAAACAGTGGTGCTAATAGTTGTGGATAGATTTAGCAAAATGGCTGATTTTATTGTGTTACCAACACGTCTGACTACTAAAACGTTTGCTCCCCTCTGATATTTTTTCTGATCATAGAACTCAATTTATATCAAAGTTTTGGAAGCCATTTTGTGCCTGTCTATGGATTCATCTCTCATTTTTGTTTGCTTTTCACCCAGTCTAGTGGGCAGACTGAACAAATGGGGTGAATCAGAATATTGAAACATAACTGATGTGTTTTGTTTCTGAAAATTAGGAGGATTATGTTTGGGGGTCTTCATCTGCAATTCTGCACCTTTAATTGAGATCAGTTTTAAGGTACTCCTGGGGAACAGCATTTTCCTCATCTATAACCTCTGTGTGACGGGAAGAGGGTTATGAAAAATTTAAGGTTGATGAGTTCCAAATATATAGGTATGGCTGATCAGAAATGCTTCATTGGTCTGGACTTGAATGCTGATTATTTGGTGTGGCTGTCAACTAAGAACATTAATTTAAAAGTTCTTTCCTGCCCTATAAGATAGTCACCGTGGTCAACCCAGTAGCATTTTACCTTTCCTTGCTACCTAGATTTAAAATCCATAAAATGTTTAATCGATCACCCCTCAAAGAGCGGCGTCATCACACATATCATTTGTATAAAATGAGAAAATTACATTTACAGGTAGTTTAATGCAGAGTTATCTCTTGATGTATGGCAAGACCCTTCAGCTTACTTTTAAAGTAGACCTCTAAACTCTCTTGTTTAAAGGGATCCTGTCACCCCCAAAACACCTCTAAAGCTATTAAAAGCTGTCCCTAGAGCATAGTAACACTTACCCTACACTCCTTTTAGCTCCAAAATGCACCAATTGAAATTGAAGATAAATGTTATTACAGTACCTCATTAGGGATGATAATGAGTGACTATGCTATTCATAGTCACCCTGGCAGGCTCTCCCACTTCATGATATCACACCTCCATAGGCGTGATCTTCTAATCAGATTAAAATGCGCGCCTCCCCGCTTTCCTATGGCAGCCGGACCGCTGCAGTGTGCGGCTGGGTGACGCGAATCGCGTAATTTCCGGCGCCGGGTGACGTATGTACACCCGCGCCGCTGTTAGCTTTAAGACTCACACTGTGCATGCGCATGCGCAGTGCGCGTTTTGAAGCTAACAAAGCGGCGCGGGTGTACTACGTTACCCGGCGCCGGAAATGACGCGATTCGCGTCACCCAGCCCCACTACAGGCCGGCCGAGACAGCACAGAGCGGGGAGGCGCACATTTTAATCTGATTAGAAGATCACGCCTATGGAGGCGTGATATCATGAAGTGGGAGAGCCTGTCAGGGTGACTATGAATAGCATAGTCACTCATTATCATCCCTAATGAGGTACTGTAATAACATCTATCTTCAATTTCACTTGGTGCATTTAGGAGCTAAAAGGAGTGTAGGGTAAGTGTTACTATGCTCTAGGGACAGCTTTTAATAGCTTTAGAGGTGTTTTGGGGGTGACAGGATCCCTTTAAGAGATGCGGCGTATTGTGCAGTGGCGCTTTTTTGCTCACATTTATGCACAAAAAAGTGCGACTCCATGCAGACGCTGCACTTTTCCTGGTGCGCTTTTCCCGATTTTAACCATTTTCGCCATTTTAACATGTAGCCTATGGGAAAAGCATGCCGAAAAAAGTGCAAAGAATTGCCATGTCAATTCTTTTTGCGCGCGCTTGTGCAAAGATACACGGATACACAAGGCATCTGCACGCCTTTAAGAAAAAGCCATAGCTTTTGTTCGAAGGCATATCCAGCTTTGTTTGCCACTGCATTTACGCGTGCGCTCAAAAGCGCAAGTGCAGGAAAACGCCGCAATTACGCCGCGTCTGAGAGCAGCCTTAGTGAATATGGGCTGCAGTGCTGATATCATGACTTGCGAGCACATAACCCCTGCAGTCAATAATCACTAGGCTCAATAGCTCATGCTTTCTACATTCTAAATCGAACAGCTCCATTTATTTACTAATGATTTGTTTTATAATATCTCCAGGTTCAGGATGAACCAAAAAAAGAAAAAAAGCCCAGTATCCAAGAGTTAAGACAGAGAATAGAAACCTTTAATGTGATGGTTCAGAATGGCTTAATTATGAAGATGGTAAGTTACCTTATACTAAAATATGAATGATCATTTGTGTTTGAATATGGCATCAAAGAATACAAATTGTAATGCAGTCTACACTAATGGGACGTTTACTAGAATAAAAATGTTAGTTTTTCATATTATTGACAAATATTTGATACTAACACCCATTCATACTCCAGATAATGATGGAACCAATTTCATACCAGTCAGAAAACATAGTTGGAAAATGATCAATGAATTCTAGATTTTCGGTATAATTGTTGAACCACATAATCCAGCTGACGTTTTGTAGGACATGGTAATGTCCAGAGCGTTGAAACTGTTGCCGTTAAAACTCACTGGAGAACAGTAAAAATCCAAGAGGAGAAGAAGAAGCCGGGCTTATCACACCGCACAGACCATAACAATGTGAAGCAGAAGGCCACAGATCTTCTTTATTAGCCTACGTGTTTCGTGGCATAAAACTGCCACTTCATTAGGGACATGCCTGATGAAGTAGCAGTTTTATGCCATGAAACACGTAGGCTAAGGCTGTGGTCACAGTTTTTTTAGTGCCTTTTAAAAACGCATGCTTTTTTACATGCGTTTTTCATGTCAGCATGAGTTTTTTAAGGTCTCTGATGGCTCCTGCGTTTTTGGCTGCGTTTTTGAATCTGCACATAAAAATAGTGCTTGTAGTATTTTTTTGTGCGTTTTGAAAAACGCATGCGTTTTTGAATGGCACTAATTGCCCCTTATTAAAAACGCATGCGTTTTTGGAAAGCTCCAAAAACGCATGGAACTGTCACACATGCTTTTTGGCTATTAGGGCATGCGTTTTTTAACATGGGGGCCTATGGGTGCGTTTTTTACATGCGTTTTTGAAAACGCAGGTCTCCAAAAACGCATGTGAAAAATGGTACTGTGACCACAGCCTAATAAGAAGTTCTGTGGCCTTTCTTCTGCTTCACATTGTTATGGTCTGCGCGGTGTGATAAGTGTCTTTCCGGTAAACATACTAAATGTCTCCTTTTTAGAGCTGTATACGTCGTTATATATAGATTATTGCTAGATCTCGGTTTCTGCTTATATCACATATTTTTTTCTAAACTAAAAACACCAATTGTGGTCATCATTCTTGGTACTAAAGTCCATTACATGTATTACTTTCTACTCTGAACCACTCCAAGCAGTACTATGTCTTTACTGTACATTGTTGTCTACGTATATTCTAACATTTGTCATCTGACCAGTAAACATGGAATAACTATGTTCACCTTTCCCTCTAATGATGCACTTCATGTTCTTAAATTACTTCACAGCAGCAGTCAGACATTGGAAGCTACAGTTCTTTTTACTGCTCATTAATATCTCATGTCTCTTACTATGGTCATTTTGCCAGGTGTTTTCCCATTAAAGGGATTGACTAGACTTGGGACACAAACCTGCAATCACTCTAATGTGACAGCAGTCTGTTGAATCATGAGAGTGTATGGTATTGTGAGCAGGTGGTCACGTGTCAAAAGCAAGTATGGAAATCGTATACATACAGTGCCTACAAGTAGTCTTCAACCCCCTGCAGATTTAGCTGGTTTGATAAGATGCCAATAAGTTAGAGCCTTCAAACTGCAAACGAGAGTAGGATTTATTAACAGAAGCATAAATCTTACAAACCAAAAAGTAATGTTGCTCAGTTGAATTTTTATAAATTTTAAACATAAAAGTGTGGGTCAATTATTATTCAACCCCTAGGTTTAATATTTTGTGGAATAACCCTTGTTTGCAATTACAGCTAATAATCGTCTTTTATAAGACCTGATCAGGCCGGCACATGTCTCTGGAGTTATCTTGGCCCACTCCTCCATGCAGATCTTCTCCAAGTTATCTAGGTTCTTTGGGTGTCTCATGTGGACTTTAATCTTGAGCTCCTTCCACAAGTTTTCAATTGGGTTAAGGTCAGGAGACTGACTAGGCCACTCCAACACCTTGATTTTTTCCCTCTTGAACCAGGCCTTGGTTTTCTTGGCTGTGTGCTTTGGGTCGTTATCTTGTTGGAAGATGAAATTACGACCCATCTTAAGATCCTTGATGGAGGAGCGGAGGTTCTTGGTAAAAATCTCCAGGTAGGCCGTGCTATCCATCTTCCCATGGATGCGGACCAGATGGCCAGGCCCCTTGGCTGAGAAACAGCCCCACAGCATGATGCTGCCACCACCATGCTTGACTGTAGGGATGGTATTCTTGGGGTCGTATGCAGTGCCATCCAGTCTCCAAACGTCACGTGTGTGGTTGGCACCAAAGATCTCGATCTTGGTCTCATCAGACCATAGAACCTTGAACCAGTCTGTCTCAGAGTCCTCCAAGTAATCATGAGCAAACTGTAGACGAGCCTTGACATGACTCTTTGAAAGTAAAGGTACCTTACGGGCTTGTCTGGAACGGAGACCATTGCGGTGGAGTATGTTACTTATGGTATTGACTGAAACCAATGTCCCCACTGCCATGAGATCTTCCCGGAGCTCCTTCCTTGTTGTCCTTCGGTTAGCCTTGACTCTTCGGACAAGCCTGGCCTCGGCACGGGAGGAAATTTTCAAAGGCTGTCCAGGCCGTGGAAGGCTAACAGTAGTTCCATAAGCCTTCCACTTCCGGATGATGCTCCCAACAGTGGAGACAGGTAGGCCCAACTCCTTGGAAAGGGTTTTGTACCCCTTGCCAGCCTTGTGACCCTCCACGATCTTGTCTCTGATGGCCTTGGAATGCTCCTTTGTCTTTCCCATGTTGACCATGTATGAGTGCTGTTCACAAGTTTGGGGAGGGTCTTAAATAGTCAGAAAAGGCTGGCAAAAGAGATAATTAATCCACACATGTGAAGCTCATTGTTATTTGTGCCTGAACTACTTCTTAATACTTTAGGGGGACCAAACAAAATTCTGGTGGTTTGAGGGGTTGAATAATAAATGACCCTCTGAATTAACTTTTAACGCTTTAAAAAAAATAAAAAATGTGTGGCTGCAGTGCATTTCCCACTTCCAGGCTGATCTACAGTCCAAATGTCACAATGCCAAGTTAATTCCGCATGTGTCAACCAGCTAAATCTGCAGGG
The DNA here is from genome assembly GCA_033576535.1 of Allobates femoralis. NCBI lineage: Eukaryota > Metazoa > Chordata > Amphibia > Anura > Aromobatidae > Allobates > Allobates femoralis. Next base: position 230,832,573 of record JARQOC010000002.1, read on the forward strand.
GGTTGAAGACTACTTGTAGGCACTTTACCTTCACGTGGCTGTCTGCTTTCACTGGCGATAATGGAGAATCCTGACACCGCACAGTTATAATTCAGCATTCTGCAGTAACATGGAGTCATCACAAACTTTTATTCCAAGCCCTGACGACCCATATAAGTATGTAATAGTGGTTTTCCCTTCCCATGTCAAGAGCTTTGCATTTGCCACATCCCTTCCCAGGCCTCAATCTGGTCCCATCCATTTGTAGCATAATACTGTCCTGCTTTTTGATCCTTTCTGCGGCCCTTATTTCTTTTGTACTAGTCTGCCATGCTTTAACCACATCTATATGTGTAATTTGATGTTATATAAAGGTATGATCTGGTTTTATGCTTGCTAAGTGATGAACTGTTTTTTCCATGCTTAGACAGAGGATGGAACTTACACTGGATTCATAAAGGTTCATCTGAAGCTTCAACGTCCGGTCACTGTAATGGACACACTTGAATCTACATCCATCATCACCATGAAACCTATGTCATCAAACAGTCCAGTGGATAAAAAAACTTCCTTCTACTTGCCTCTGGATGCTGTGAAACAACTTCATATCAGCAGTTTGACAACAGCCAGTGAAGTCATCAGGGGTCTTCTACAGAAGTTCCAAGTGGTGGACGATCCTCTCAAATTTGCACTGTTCAAAAAACTGCAAAAGGATGGACAAGGTGAGTTTGATCATCCTTTGTTACGTACCACAATTAATGTGGCTGTCCATATAGATGCACCAAGGGGAGACCCCGACTCAAACCTCTCTTATTAGAGCAGAGGTAATTAAAAGGACACAAGTTCTGGTGCAGAAGTAAAGTATTTACTGTAGCTGGAAAGGTGCAAAATTGTACTATTGTTTTTTTGACAGTGAGATGTGGAGAAACAAAAAGATTTATAGAATTGTAAAACTGGGCATTATTCACGTTTGGAGGTCTTTACTCCCAGTAAGCCATATTTTCTCATTTGGTGTCATATGCCAAAAACCATGATGCTATGTAGATCCACCGAATGATGGATTAAAGCGGGCCTGATTGATCCCATTGCCTTGTAATAGTATATGACCAGGTTCTATCAGGTTTTCCACATTTTGACTTCAAGAATAACCTGGTTAAATGATCAATGCAGATATGAACAAAGTGCAATACTACACACAGCAATGCATTTTCTATCTTTATAAAATGTCTTTTGGTCTCATGATCATTATTTCATTTCAACCCTGAGGCAGCTGAAATATCAATAGTTCACTCAATGTCCGAATATATGGACTTGACTAAATATTGATCTGTTATTTTCATAAATACAAGGTTGACTTTACTGCATATTCAAGTGTTGTCATGTTTGCATATGCTGTCAATTTTTCCTTTATAGGACATAATTAAAGATCCCCATACACATCAGATATGTTAGCCGAATTACCTATCTCTCTTAAATACCCCATACTCAAGAACATTTGGCGTGACTGAACATTTCTATGTTCTCTATCAGAGAGCCGCTAAAAGATTCCTCCGGCAGTGGCTCATCTCTTACAGAACAAAAGGATTGGCCGGTGGAGTTTTGACAAAAAAATATCACCACTGACATCATCTGATGGTTTGTTAGGAAAAGTCAAGAGAAACACACTCACATTAGACTGTTGGCCGATCTTAGAGATAAATGCAAGTTCTGCTGATGTAAAAGGAACCAGTCATATAAAAAAATGATCTGCAGACACTGGGTTACTCTTTAGGTTAATAGTGTTCTAAAACTGTGTGGCTTGTACACTGAAAGGCAGGCTCTGGGGGGAAATTTATTTTATTCATCTCGGCAGCCTCCAGTTTTTAGTCGTAGACATGTGTCTGTAACTGAAAGCCGGAGGATACTGGGAGGAATTAAATTATTTTTCTCCTGGCAGCTGGGCTTTCAGTGCGGTGGCCTCGTAGCTTTAGAACACAATTAACCTACAAATTAACCAAATGTCTGCATGTAAATAAGCATTTTTTCTTAGGTGACTGGTTCACTTTAATTTGCAGACAAATAATGATGATGAAAGAACATACGCCAATATATTTCTGCCCCTATATGCACAGCTAATGATTTTTTTGCTGGCACAAACAATCCGATCAAAGAATAAGGGTTATGCTCTTTTATCTGGCAATCGTGGCATCTTTACATGGGCCAGTATGGTTACATAGTCTATGAACACTCATTCTAGGATTATCTTCTCACCTAAATGTGTTACTACAAGCTCGGTCTCCTAAAAAATAGATGTGAGCAGCCTGGAGCACAGACTTCTTCCTCTCTCTACTGTTATAGAGTAGAAGAATCTGATAGACAAATGCCAACACATTAAGAAAATACCTTATTATGTGCCAATTCCAATTTCATCTAGTCATTTATGTCCAACTATTGGATACCACGTGAACAATTTTCCTACAAGGTTCTCTGTTTTGTCACAGCCTCTTTCAGTTTTCTGATATTTATACCTGTGTCTGCCATGATGGTATCCAGTCAATGGTCTTCCTTGACTTCTACTACCACTGACCATACCAAGCATCATGTCCTTCTCAAGGGAATTTTCTATTATTGAATTATTATGTGCATATTGGTTCCTCAAATAATTAGAGGTGCATTGCAGAATAAACATTGCCAACAAGATTTATCAGGCATTTCAGACACGTTACTAGATTTTAGTCTGGATGTTACTTTTACCAGGTGATGTAAAACATAGGCGGTGCACAGCAAAAGGAGAACATCCTTCAATGATATACATACACTGTGTGCAGAATTATTAGGCAAGTTGTATTTTAAAGGATTATTTTTATTATTGATCAACAACTATGTTCTCAATCAACCCAAAAGACTCAAATATCAAAGCTTAATATTTTTGGAAGTTGGAGAGGTTTTTTTTTAGATTTGGCTATCTTAGGAGGATATCTGTTTGTCTAGGTAACTATTACTGTGCAGAATTATTAGGCTTAACAACTTAATAAAAACCAAATATATTCCCATCTCACTTGTTTATTTTAACCAGGTAAACTAATATAACTGCACAAAATCTAGAAAAAACATTTCTGACATGCAAAAACAAAACCCAAAAGAATTAGTGACCAATATAGCCACCTTTCATTATGTAAAACAGAAAAGAAAGATGACACTTTATGATGAGACTCAACAGCCTTCCATCCATAAATTCTGTCAGTTGCTTGATCTGTTTACGATCAACATTGCGTGCAACAGCCACCACAGTCTCTCAGACACTGTTCCGAGAGGTGTACTGTTTTCCCTCCCTGTAGATCTCACATTTTAGGAGGGGTCACAGGTTCTCTATGGGGTTCAGATCAGGTGAACAAGGGGGCCATGTCATTATTTTTTCTTCTTTTAGATCTTTACTGGCCAGCCATGCTGTGAAGTAGTTGGATGCATGTGATGGAGCATTGTCCTGCATGAAAATCATGTTTTTCTTGAACGATACCGACTTCTTCCTGTGCCATTGCTTGAAGAAGTTGTCTTCCAGAAACTGGCAGTAGGTCCAGGAGTTGAGCTTCACTCCATCCTCAACCCGAAAAGGTCCCACAAGTTCATCTTTGATGATACCAGCCCATACCAGTACCCCACCTCCACCTTGCTGGCGTCTGAGTCGGAGTGGAGCTCTCTGCCCTTTACTGATCCAGCCTCTGGCCCATCCATCTGGCCCATCATGAGTCACTCTCATTTCATCAGTCCATAAAACCTTTGAAAAATCAGTCTTAAGATATTTCTTGGCCCAGTCTTGACGTTTTATCTTATGTTTCTTGTTCATAGGTGGTCGTTTTTCAGCCTTCCTTCCCTTGGCCATGTCCCTAAGTATAGCACACCTTGTGCTTTTTGATACTCCAGTAACGTTGCAGCTCTGAAATATGGCAAAACTGGTGGAAAAAGGCATCTTAGCAGCTTCACGCTTGATTTTCCTCAATTCATGGGCAGTTATTTTGTGCCTTTTTTGCCCAACACGCTTCTTGCGACCCTGTTGGCTATTTGCCATAAAACGCTTGATTGTTTGGTGATCACGCTTCAAAGGTTTGGCAATTTCAAGACTGCTGCATCCCTCTGCAAGACATCTCACAATTTTGGACTTTTCAGAGTCTGTCAAATCTCTCTTCTGACCCATTTTTCCTAAGGAGAGGCATTTGCCTAATAATCAAGCACACCTTATATAGGGTGTTGCTGTCATTAGACCACACCCCTCCTCATTACAGAGATGCACATCACCTGATTTACTTAATTGGTAGTTGGCTCTCAAGCCTATACAGCTTGGAGTAGGACAACTTGTATAAAAAGTATCATGTGATCAAAATACTCATTTGCCTAATAATTCTGCATGCAGTGTTCAACAGGGCTTGACTTTATAAGATGTTAAAGTGGTTTTACAGAAAATAATTTTTTTACTTCAGTCCAATGAAAGTAGAAAAATATATAAAGTAGAAAAATCAGGCAGCACTCCCAGTCATCAGTGATCTGGTGGATTCTTTACTGATCCATAAATGGCAACGTTTCGAAGGTTCCCCTTCTTTGTCTAGCAGAAGGGAAACCTTCGAAACGTTGCCATGTATGGATCAATAAAGAATACTCAGTGGTTAATACCTTTTTAGATTTTAGTTGGATTTTTAGATTTAGTTAAAAGCTTGCTATTATTTACCATATTTTCAGTTAGCCATTAAAAGTTATCAACCACTGAGGGCTGTCAGATTTAATATTTTTCAATCTACTGGCTAACATGATACAAACATTTTTTACTTTCTTTAGAAGGCATGAAGTTAAAGATGATACATTTCCGTTATATTTTAGCCAAAAAATATCTGCAGGGTGGGCCATTTATATGGAAGCACCTAAATAAAATGGGATTGGTTGGTGATATCAGCTTCCTGTTTGTGGCACATTAGTATATGGGAGGGGGAAAACTTTTTCCAGATGGGTGGTGATTATGGCGGCCATTTTGAAGTCGGCCATTTTGGATCAAACTTTATTTTTTTCAACGGAAAGAAGGTCATGTGACACATCAACTTATTGAGAATTTCATAAGAAAATCAATGGTGTGCTTGGTTTTAACCCCTTAGTGATGGAGCCAATTTCCACCTTAATGACCAGACCGTTTTTTGTAATTCTGACCACTGTCCCTTTATGAGGAAATAACTTTGGAACGCTTCAACGGATCCTAGCGACTCTGAGATTGTTTTTTCGTGACATATTGGGCTTCATGTTAGTGGTAAATTTAGGTCGATAATTTTTGTGTTTATTTGCGAAAAAATAAAAAATTTGGGGAATATTTTGAAAATTTTGCAATTTTCAAATTTTGAATTTTTATTTCAATAAACCAGAGAGTTATGTGACACAAAATAGTTAATAAATAACATTTCCCACATGTCTACTTCATATTAGCACAATTTTGGAAAAAAACATTTTTGGGTAGGAAGTTATAAGGGTTCAAAGTTCAGCAATGTCTAATTTTTCCAGCAAAATTTACAAGACCATTTTTTTAGTGACCACATCACATTTGAAGTCCTTTGAGGGGCATACTTGACAGAAAACACCCAAAAGTGACACCATTCCAAAAACTGCACCCCTCAAGCTATTCAAAACTACATTCAAGAAGATTATTAACCCTTCAGGTACTTCACAGGAATTAAAGCAATGTGGAAGGAAAAAATGGACATTTTAATTTTTCCAACAAAAATGTTCTTTTAGCCTCAATTCTTTCATTTTCACATGGGCAACAGAATAAAATGCATCCTAAAATTTGTTGAGCAATTTCTCCTAAGTACACCGATACCTCATATGTGATCATAAACCACTGTTTGGGCGCACGGCAGGGCTCAGAAGGGAAGGAGCACCATTTGGCTTTTGGAGCTAATTTTCTATTCAAAAAGTGAAATGGCGCTCCTTCCCTTTTGAGCCCTGCCGCGCCCCCACACAGTGGTTTATGATCACATATGAGGTATCGGTGTACTAAGGAGAAATTGCCCAACAAATTTTAGGCTGCATTTTATCCTGTTGCTCATGTGAAAATGAAAAAATTTAGGCCAAAAGAACTTTTTTTCTGAAAAAAAAAGTACTTTTTCATTTTTACATATCATTTTGTGAAGCACCTGAGGGTTCAAAGTTCTCACTATGCATCTAGATAAGTTCCTTAGGGGGTCTAGTTTCTAAAATGGGGTCACTTGTGGGGGAGCTCCAATGTTTAGGCACACAGGGGCTCTCCATACGCGACATGGTGTCCGCTAACAATTTGAATTGAAAATTAGCTCCAATTGTTAGCGGACACCATGTTGTGTATGGAGAGACCCTGTGTGCCTAAGCATTGGAGCTCCCCCACAAGTGACTCCATTTTGGAAACTAGACGCCTCAAGGATTATATCTAGGGGCATAGTGAGCATTTAGAACCTACAGCTACTTCACAGAATTTGATAACGTCATATTGAACATTTTCTTTTTTTCACACAAGTTCTCACTTTTAGGGCAAGCGCACAAGATCCGGAGACACTGTGTCCTGGTTGTCTCCTCTCCTGCATTTTTATTTATTATTTCTTTATTAAATTGAAAAAAAAAAAAACGATGTGGGGCTTGCCATATTTTTGGTCCAGCCAGGTACAGCAGGCTGCTACGGGCTACCACCAACCCCTTCTGCCTAGTTTTACCTGGCTGGAAACCAAAAATATAGGGAAGCTTTTTTTTTTAATTAGTTCATGAAATAATAAAAAAAAATGGCGTGGGCTTCGCCATGTTTTTGGGCCAGCCAGGCACAACTAGACAGCTGGGGGCTGGAATCCTCAGTGTAGGGAGACCCAAGCTTTCTGCCTCCCCCCCCCCACTGCGAATTGCAGTCCGCAGCCACCCCAGAAAATGGCGCATTCATAGAAGCTCTTCCAGCTGCCGTGTAGCGGTGGCAGACTGGGTAATAAGGGGTTAATGCCAGCTTTTTGGCAGCTTGCACTAAGCCCGAGATTCTTAATGTCTGGCCAATATTAGACCGGGCCATTAGGAATCCCTACTAAATTGTAAAGAGGACACGAGACAGAGAAAAATATTTTTATTAGAATAAAAGACACTACTTAGACCCCATCTGTATTATTCTTTGGCATCTGACGTAGTCTAGTGGGAAGGTCCAACGTAGTTCAGTGGGAAGGTCTGATGCAGTCTAGTGGGAGGTCCCTCGATGATTTCCAGTCTTTTACAGCATATGGGGACGTCCCCATTATGCTATAAAAGCTGGCATTCTTCCAGGACAATGACAGGTCATGACCTCAGTAGGGTGATGGCAGATCACGATCTTTGGTTCATAAAGCGTCAATTGTGATCCTATGATGTGATCACAATTGACCCTTTGTAAATCAAGGATCTTGAGCTGCCATGACCTCACTGAGATCATGAACTGTCAATCTATGCGCAGACAGAGCAGTCTCTGCATAGACTGACAGCTCATTATCTCAGTGAGGTCATGGCAGGTCAGGATCCTTTGTTCACAAAGGGTTAATTGTGATCCCATGATGGGATCACAATTGACCCTTTGTGAACCAAGGAACCTGACCTGCCATGACCTCACTGAGGTCACGACCTGTCATTCTGGTAGCAGAAAGAGCAGTCTCATAGACTGACAGCTCATGATTTCAGTGAGGTCATGGCAGGTCAGGATCCTTGGTTCACAAATGGTCAATTGTGATCCCATCATGATCACCCTCCACCTGATGAGATACCGCGACTGGAATAAAGAAACCTGTCTTCACCGGTCCAATGAGTGCCGCCTTCTTCTTTCTTTATGGATAAAGTTGAGATTGTACTGGCATTTGTGACTGAAGTATGGTCCCTAAAATGCTAACATATCAAAGCTGTATTAGAGGGCCCTATATTAGTTAATTATACTTCTGCGATTTGACCAGGACAAGTCACTAACTAGTGGACTCTGTCCACTGGGAAATTCACAATTAACAAAAGTTAGCACTTGAGATTAAGAATACATCATGTTTTTATTTCATCATGTAAAAACTGGCAACAAAAATGTCCATTTAACCTCTGTTAAACGCCAGCACATTTCAAAAGTGGAATAGTTCTTGTGAAGACAAATACTGTAACATCGGCATGTCAAAATGCTTTGATACTTAATAATGTTATATGTAGATTTTTAAAGCAAGTTTTTAACATAGAATAAAAAGATTTGTTTTTAGTCTCAAGTGCAAAATTTTGCTAATTGCGGATGGCTGTGATCCAACAGCTTCTGTGCATAGTGGACTTTGAACCAGATAGAACACTAGATACATTGCTAATAGCGATAAGTGCTTATCATTTGATATTCTCTTTCTCTCCACTGGTACTTTGCCTATTTTATACTAGCCAGAGAACTTGGAACAAATCATCCAGATCCTTGGGTAGTTCTTAAAATCATTTATCTACAAACTTCATTCGAGATGAAACCTTATGGAAAGTCATTTCCGTTCCAACATGTGACCTTCTTTTATGCGGAAATTTGTACATTTTTTTGATCAATCATCTTGGCAGCAAAACCTAAGACAGTAGAATACATTAGTCATATAATTTTATTTGTGCTGGTACGTTCAATGGAGAGAAAGGAACAACACGGAAGAGGAACAGTAATTGTACCTGTGTGGGCGAAATATAGAAGAGGAAAATAAGCGAGTGGGTGCACCGTAGCTTACAAGCGGCAGGATCAAACATCAGGAGGCAGGCACCACAGCCACATAGGAACAAGTGATTCATTTAGCTGTTTGGCAATGCTTCACTTACTGCATTTAAGATAATTGTTCCGGAATAAATTTCAGAAGAAAAAAAACGAAGAATTCTTCTAACTTAACTGACTGCTTCTTTTCCGTATGCATTTCATTTACAGTGGCAGGGTCTTTTTGGTTTGTTTTGTTTAATATATATATTTTTATGTAAAATGAAAACCATCGGATGAATACACTGATAACCATGTTGCCCAGTTAAGATCATTATATCAGCATGAGAGGGACTACAAAGAACATGACGTGAAATTTCTCTGTACCTGGAATTCATATAGCCATGATTTTATTTAGGATTTTGGGCCTTCATTTATTGGAAAAAACCTTCTTAAGGCTTTACTACTGCAAGAACTTAACCCCTTGCACCACCCCTCTACCATATAGCACTCGGAACTTATTCAGTGGAACCACTTGATGCAGGTACCTATAATCAGGCTTACACTAAAATTGTCATGTATTGGTTTATAGTGTACCATAACATATAGTGAGCAGCATCTCCCCTTTTATCTTTCAAGTGCATATTTGCTCTTTATAACCTTTCATTTTTGTTATGTTTCTCAATTGCTATTGTAAGCGATTTAATTATTGCAGTAGTATATACATTTGCAAGTATGTTTGTTAGTAGGAAACAAAGCCGAGCAATTCAGGAAGACGGCAGCTGGATTTTATCTGTGCATTAGACCCCAATCAGATGGACAAAACTGAGTTCATAGTTTTCCCCCCAAGTCGCTCTCCCCCTCTATCGGACCTATCCATCCTCATCAACGACTCGCTCTTTCCTTCATCACGACACTGCCAAAACTCTTGTTCATGCTCTCATCATCTCCCGCCTCAACTACTGCAACCTCCTGCTCACCAGCCACCCTGATTCCTCCCTTATACCTCTCCATTCTATCCTTAAGGGTACCTTTACACGCGACTACATTTCTAGGGTGGCTACAGGTAACTTACTGGTTGTAGTGAAATCATGGAGACAAGGTTCTATCTTGTTGCTGTGTACAAATGGAATAATCTCTCCATGATTTCACTGCAACCAGTAAGTTACCTGTAGCCACCCTAGAAATGTAGCCGCGTGTAAAGGTTCCCTAACTCCGCTACACGATTAATCCACCTGTCTTCTCGCTACTTCCCGGTCTCACCCCTCCAAGCCCTTCACTGGTTCCTTACCCCCCAGAGATTCCAATTTAAAATCCTAACCCTGACATACAAAGCTATCCATCACCTGTTTCCCCCATACATCTCTAACATGGTCTCCCAATACTTGCCCCTTCTCTGCTCCCCCCTCATCTCATCCTCACACAACCGCATACAAGACTTCACCAGTGCCTCCTCCATACTCTGGAACTCTCTCTCCCAACATATCCGACACTCACCTACCCTTGGGATCTTCAAACGAAACCTGAAGACTCACCTCTTTCAACAAGCCTACAACCTACGATGAGACCCGGTTGCCGCACTGTCACATGCTCATCGCTTCCCCCTCCTATTGTTTCCTTGCCCGAACCTTATAGACTGTGACCCCTCATCGACAGGTCCTCTCCCCTCATATATCTGCAAGACTTGTTTGTCCATATATACTGTATTCGTCATGTATCTGCAAGACTTGATTGTCCATATATATTGTATTTGTCCTTGTTCTCCCCACTTCATATGTAAAGCGCCACGGAATCTAATGGCGCTATCTAAATAAAACATAATAATAATTAAGATGGCCATTATCTGCATTATTTTTTGTGTAGTTTATGGCTGTAAAATTACTTCTGTTTACTTGAATCATGGGTGGTTTGTTGTTTTTTTTTTGGCAATAATGGAACTGTGCTCCAGCTGTCTGAATAAAGTCTTAAAATTAGCATTTATAAAAGAAATGGCAAGTTTGTGTGATAAAAGGTCAGAACAGCTTATATTTGTTGATTTGGTTGTAGAATATGTATTTCAGCCTTTACAAAGTTTAACTCCTACAATTCTCCAGCTCTTTTTCAGAAGATTGCGCTGACAGAACATCCGCTATACTTGCGGCTTTTAGCTGGACCAGAATCTGAAAAACTCAGCTTTGTACTAAAGGAAAATGACACGGGAGAAGTTCAAGTGAGTATTTTCTATGAAAAAAACACCTCAGTATGAGAATCAGTCACCAGATTTCGACTACTCCATATGAGAGCAGAATGGCATAAGGACAGAGACCCTGACTAAAGCAATGTGTCATTGACTGGGCTGCTTGGTTTGATTAAATCACATCAGTTGCAGATCGACCAGTTCTAGGAATGCAGAGCTCCATATAATCTCACCTCCACCACTGATTGGCAGCTATCCATGTACATTGTGCATAGGCAGAAAGCTTACAATCAGTGGTAGGGTTATACAGAGCTCTTTAAATTATACACTGCTCAAAAAAATAAAGGGAATACTACCACATCCTAGATCTCAATTAAGTAAATATTCAAGTTGCAATTCTTTATTCATTACATAGTGGAATGCATTAATAAGAATAAAACAAAAATGACCAATGTAAAATCAAAGTTAATATCCCATGGAGGTCTCGATTTAGAATGATACTCAAAATCAAAGTGAAAAATCAAATTACAGGCTGATCCAACTTCAGTGGAAATGTCTCAAAGACAAAAAAATGAGGTCCAGTAGTCTTTGTGATCTCCATATGTCTGTTTGACCTCCCTACAATGACTGAGAATGCTCCAGATGAGGGGGAGAATGTTCTCCTGAGGGATCTCCTCCCAGACCTAGATTAAAGCATGAGTCAACTCCTGCACAGTCTGTGGTGCTACATGGAGTTGGTAGATGAACAAAACATGATGTCCCAGATGTGCTCGATTGAATTCAAGTGTGGGGAACAGGCAGGTCAGTCCATAGTATCAATGCCTTCCATCTTCAGGAATGCTGATACACTTCAGCCACATGATTTCTAGCATTGTCATGCCTCAGAAGGAACCAAAGGCTTACTGCCCCTGCATATGGTCACACAATGGTTGTGAGGATCTCATCCCGGTACCTAATGGAAGTCAGGTTACCTCTGGCTAGCAGATGGAGGGCTATACAGCCCTCCAAAGAAATGTTTCCTCACACCGTGATTGACACACAGCAAAACAGGTCATGGTGGAGGATGTTGCAGGCAGAAGAACATTCTTTACTGCGTCTACAGACTCTGTCATATCTGTCATATGTGCTCAGTCTGAACCTCATCTCAGTCCTGAAGAGCACAGGGTGCAAATGTCAAATCTGCCAATCTTGGTATTCTCTGGCAAAAGCCAATCACCCTGCATGCTGTAAGAACACACCCACTTGTGGATGTTGGGCCCTCATACCACCCTCAAGGAGTCTGTTTCTGACAGTTTGAACAGACACATGGATATTAGTGGCCTGCTGGAGGCTCTGGCACTGCTCCTCCTTGCACAATCGAGAAGGTTGAAGTCCTGCTGCTGGGTTGTTGCTCTCCTACAGCCCCCTCAGTGTCTCCTGGTATCTTCTCCATGCTATGGACACTGTGATGTTAGACAGCTAACCTTCTTGCCCACAGTTTGCATTGATGCGCCATCCTGGATGAGCTGCACTAACTAAGCAACTTCTGTTCACACCGCCTCATGCTACTTCTAGGGTTGGGAGCAATGATAAAGCACAAAAGTGACCAAAACAACAGCCAAAATGGATCAAAACAGAGAAATGGTCTGTTGTCACCACCTGCAGAACCACTGTGTTGTTTAAGTGTTCTCTTTATTTTGAGCAGTGTTATAAGACTGTCAGCAGGTTTACTAGTTCTCTAGTCATACTGCCCTGCTGACAACAGTGAGTCTACAAAGCTACAGCAAGAAGCTCAGTAAGTAGGACAACACTAGAATCAGGGTCTGTTTCTTTACAAAATGCTGTTCTCATATTAGTTGGCAAAAATTTATTAAAGCAGCAGTCCAGAAGGTTTTTATTATTATTATTACATGATTGGAGTAGTGCTTTAAATGCAAGTCCCCTGCCCTCTGTCTGATACTCCCCTTCTGGCAGCTTCATCCGCTATTGCCAATCACTCCATCATGCTCTGGCGAAAAGTAACCTGCCAGCGTGCTCTAGTGTTTCATGAAGCGTGCCTAAGCTCACTTATCAATACATCTCAATGGGAGCCTCTTTCTGGCTCACATAGGGATGCATTGAGCTCTTCTGACATAACTTCTGACTTCCGGCCAGTCAGAAGTTATGGACACAAGAATGGGACCAGAGAAGTGTTGGTAAAAAGCGATGCTGCTGGAGGGTGTGTATATGATAGGAGGCTTACATTTAAAGCACCACTCCAGTGGTGAAAAACACCCCCGCTGCAGTGGTGCATTAAAGAGAATCTGTCCACACATTACACCCTCCCCCAAATGCTTATATGTGCATATAAGTTTTTGAAACATAAGAAACCCCATACCATTATTTATGCATTGCGCTTCTGAATTACTGAAAAAACAATGCTTTCTTCCAAATGCAAATAAGGCTTAAATGCTTTGGGCGTGCTGAAGTGTTTCCCAAGCCTCTGTCACCTCAATTTTATTTCCTGACTGTTCTGCTTGACTGATAGCTCACTGACCATGTAGTCAAGCTGAGAGCCAGGGAGGCAGAGATTTGGGAGATGCTTCAATCCTTATTCACATATGGAATGAAACATAATTTTTTTGCAATAAGAAAACAAAAGATTACGGTACCTAAAGATGATAAGTGGCTAGATATAGCTTTTTTATTCCTACTGAATAGTTTTTTTTTTTTTTTAAATCCACAAAAGTTATGGGCCTTTTAAGTTAGTACTAATTTGTATGGTCTTTACGAAGGGGGAATTGTTTCCAGGATAATAACACAGAGCACAGACATGCCGCCAGTGAATCCTGAGCCACACTCCATTGATGGAGATCAGAAAAGGTAGCACTAAACAGGACCATATCTCTGGAAACATAAGACAGAATGAAAAAAACAAAAAACAAAATAAAGCATCATACTCAGCAGAGCACCAGGAATAGACTACAGTAAGAGATGAAATGGACAACTTTTGACCTGGAGACAAGTGCTCTCTATGCAAAGAGATAGACACAGAATGATTGATATTCTCCATGTCTGGAAGACAAAGTTGCAAACATGCATGATGGAAGGAGAGGGGAAGTCAATCACTATTTAGTGTGTTAGGGCCACGTCACACGCATCAATTTACTGAACGATATTGTGTAAGCGACCTGCTTTCTTGATCGCTTAAGCGATATCGTTTGTGCGTTGCTGCGTGTAATCAAATGGTTTTTCTTTGAAAAATTGTTTGATTGCAGATTTGTGAACATGTTCACAAATCTGTCGTTGGTCGGCGGTGGACATGCAGCATCGCTGCGTATGACACCGGCAGAGCAACAATGAACAAGCTCCCAGTGCCTCGCAGCCTATGCTGGAAACTCGTATCCATGGTAAACATCAGGTTACGAAGCGCCACGCGGCGCCTAGTAACCCTTATGTTTACCATAGTTACCAGCGTTCTTGCTGGTCCACATCACTGGTGAGTCTGCCTGTGTGACAGCTCACCAGCGATGTGAACGATATTGTTAGCGATTGCGCGTGCATGTGATCGCTAACAATATAGTTCAGTAAATTGAACCGTATGACGTGGCCCTTAGAACTGTCATACTGATGCAACACCCCAATGACTTAAAGGGGTTCTTTGAGAAATGTACTAAAATAAACAATACACTTTTAATCTTAAACATTTTTCTAAACACCTTCACACAGCAAAAAGGTAAGGTTTATTTACAGCACTCTCTCGGGATTCCAAGATGGCAGCTGCCATAAATCGCACTCTGTCCTGTAGTTCAGAGAACAGGCTGCGTGAAGCACAGGAGACAGGGGTCATATTTGAGGTAAACATTCAAGCATCGTAAATGCACATTACCTGTCCTGTCAGAGGAGCTGGATTAAAGCACCACTCCAGTGTTTTTTTTCTATCTGTTGGAATGAAGCTTGAATCTAAACTTCCTGCCCCCTGTCATACAGTGGCATGCAAACATTTGGGACCCCTGGTCAGAATTACTGTTATTGTGAACAGTTAAGCAAGTTAAAGATGAAATGATATCTAAAAAGGTATAACGTTAAAGATGACACATTTTCTTTGTAGTTTAAGCAAAAAAGCACAAGCTATTTTCACTTTTACGTTTTAAAAATGACAAAAAAGCAAAAATGAGCTGATGCAAAAGTTTGGGCACCCTGTATGCTTAGTACCTAGTAGCACCCTCTTTGGCAAGTATCACAGCTTGTAAATCCTTTTTGTAACCAGCCAAGAGTCTTATTTCTTGCTTGAGGAATTTTCATCATTTCTTCCTTGGAAAAGTCTTCCAGTTCTTTGAGATTCCTGGGTCATCTTGCATGCACTGTTCTTTTGGGGTCTAGCCACAGATTTTCAATGATGTTGAGATCAGGTGACTGTGAGGGCCATTGTAAAGCCTTCAGCTTGACCTTTTGATGTAGTCTATTGTGGATGTTGATGTGTGTTTAGGATCATTATCCATAAGTACAGTCATGGCCAAAGGTTTTGAGAATGACACCAAAATGATATTTTCACATGATCTGCTGCCCTCTGGTTTTTATTTGTGTTTGTCTGATGTTTATATCACATACAGAAATATAATTGCAATCATATTATGAGTACCAAAAGGTTATATTGACCGTTAGAATGAGTTAATGCAGCAAGTCAATATTTGCAGTGTTGACCCTTCTTCTTCAGGACCTCTGCAATACTCCTGGCATGCTCTCAATCAACTTCTGGACCAAATCCTGACTGATAGCAGTCCATTCTTGCATAATCAATGGTTGCATTTTGGCAGAATTTGTTGTTTTTTTGTTTGTCCACCCGTCTCTTGATGATTGACCACAAGTTCCCAATGGGATTAAGATCTGGGGAGTTTCCAGGCCATGGACCCAAAATCTCTATGTTTTGTTCCCTGAGCCATTTAGTTATCACCTTTGCTTTATGGCAAGGTGCTCCATTATGCTGGAAAAGGCATTGTTGGGCGCCAAACTGCTCTTGGACGGTTGGGAGAAGTTGCTCTTGGAGGACATTTTGGTACCATTCTTTATTCATGGCTGTGTTTTTAGGCAAGACTGTGAGTGAGCCGATTCCCTTGGCTGAGAAGCAACCACACACATGAATGGTTTCAGGATGCTTTACAGTTGGCATGAGACAAGACTGGTGGTAGCGCTCACCTCTTCTTCTCTGAATAAGCTGTTTTCCAGATGTCCCAAACAATCGAAAAGGGGATTCATCAGAGAAAATGACTTTACCCCAGTCCTCAGCAGTCCACTCCCTGTACCTTTTGCAGAATATCAGTCGGTCCCTGATGTTTTTTCTGGAGAGAAGTGGCTTCTTTGCTGCCCTCCTTGAAACCAGGCCTTGCTCAAAGAGTCTCCGCCTCACAGTGCATGCAGAAGCACTCACACCAGCCTGCTGCCATTCCTGAGCAAGCTCGGCACTGCTGGTAGTCCGATCCCGCAGCTGAAACAGTTTTAAGATACGGTCCTGGAGCTTGCTGGTCTTTCTTGGGCGCCCTGGAGCCTTTTTGACAACAATGGAAGCTCTCTCCTTGAAGTTCTTGATGATGCGATAGATTGTTGACTGAGGTGCAATCTTTGTAGCTGCGATACTCTTCCCTGTTAGGCCATTTTTGTGCAGTGCAATGATGGCTTCCACATGTTTCTTTAGAGATAACCATGGTTAACTAAAGAGAAACAATGATACCAAGCACCAGCCTCCTTTTAAAGTGGCCAGTGGTGTCATTCTTACTTAATCATGACTGATTGTTCGCCAGCCCTGTCCTCATCAACACCCACACCTGTGTTAATGGAACAATCACTAAAACGATGTTAGCTGCTCCTTTTAAGGCAGGACTGCAATGATGTTGAAATGTGTTTTGGGGGTTAAAGTTCATTTCCTAGGCAAATATTGACTTAGCAAGTAATTGCTGTTAAGCTGATCACTCTTTATGACATTCTGGAGTATATGCAAATTGCCATTAGAAAAACTGAAGCAGTAGACTTTGTAAAAATTAATATTTGTATCATTATCAAAACTTTTGGCCATGACTGTAGAAGACATACTCTTTTCAACTTCAGCTTTTTTACAGATGGTGCTATGTTTGCATCAAGAATTTGTTGAAATTTCATTTAATCCATGCTTCCCTCTATCCATGACATGTTCCCAGTGCCATTGGCTGCTGCACAATCCGAAAGCTTGATTAATTCACCCTCATGCTTAGCATGGTTAGCAAGATGATCCTTTCCTGAAATTCTATGTCTTTTTTTCCCACACATACTTTTGATCATTGTAGCCAAAGAGTTCCATTTTAACCTCATGGATCCACAGGATTTTGCTTCTAAAATGTATCAGGCTTGTTTAGATGTTCTTTTGCATACTTCTGATGCTGGATTTTATGGTGAGGATGCAGGGGAGGTTTTCTTCTGATTACTCTTCCATGAAGGCCATATTAGTGCTGGTGTCTCTGAACAGCAGAACAATGTACCACAACTCTAGAGTCTGCTAAATCTTCCTGAAGGCCTTTTGCAGTCAAGCATGGGTTCTGATTTGCCTCTAGTAATCCTGTGAGTAGCTCTCACTGAAATTTTGCTTTGTCTTCCAGACCTTATCTTGACCTCCACTGTTCATGTTAACTGCCATTTTGTAATTACATTTTGATCTTAGGAAAGGGCAATTTGAAAACACTTTGCTATCTTCTTACAGCCTTCTCCTGCTTTGTGGACCTGCACCATTTTGAGAGTGTAAGTCAGCTGTTCATAAGAACACATGACTGCTGTTTTTCGGCATAATGATGATAGTGAGCAAACCACCAAGGCTATGTTCACACACAGTGTTTTTGTTCCATTTTCTTTTGGGGCATTTTTCTCTCTTTTCTGGTGCAAAAGAGGATCAGCATTTCCAAAAAACGTATCAGAAAACAGATCATCCGTTTCTGATCCGTTTTTGATCCACTTTTGGTGGTGCGTTTTCTTCTACATTTACAATGGCTTCAATGGGAGAAGCGGATCAGAAAAACGCCACAGAAACGAACATGCACTTTCTTTGGACGGATCATTTTTCAAGGGAAAAAAACGGGTCAGATCATAAATTCCCTGTCTGAACAGCAAAACCTGAAAACCCACAGACTTTGCTGGGATTCCATTTGAGTGATCCGTTCACTGCATTTTCACTTCAAAAGCGGATAAAAAAAAAACAGATCAAAATCGGTGTGTGTGAACATAGCCTAACAGGTCTGAAACCTTGGTCAAAGTTATCTGAGCACACAAATCTCTAAGGGTGCCAACACTTTTGCTTCATCCCATTTTCCTTTTTTGCGATTTTTAAAATGATGACGATGAAAATATATGTTTATTTTTTTGGGTTAAAATACAAAGGAAACATTATCTTGAGTTTTTTGCCTTTTAGAGATTATATTAAGTTGCTTAGCTGTTCACAATAACAATAACTTTGATCAGGAGTGCCCAAACATTTGCATGCCGCTGTATATTCACCTTCTGGGAGCTTCACCTTTTAGGCCATGTACACACGCTGAGGATTTGATGAGTTTTTTACCTCAGGATTTGTAGCTAAAACCAGGAGTGGGTGATTAAATACAGAAGTGGTGCAAGTGTTTCTATTAGACTTTTCCTCTGATTGTTCCACTCCTGGTTTTGTCTACAAATCCTGAGGTAAAAAACTCATCAATTACTCAGCGTGTGCACGTGGCCTTACTGATGCCACTACAGTCCAGTGCATCTCTATGATGCCAGAACGAATCGCCCATAGAGATGTATTAAATAGTTACCTCTGGCACGCTCCTTCAAACACTGGAGCTACCGGCAGGACACAAATTGCTGGAAATCAAACAGAGCAGCAGTGAAATAAGGTGAAGAAGGCGCAAGGTGAGTATAAGACAGTGGTCCGAGGACTTCAATTTAAAGCACCTCTCCAGTGGTTAAGCAAAATAAAAAAATGCCAGAGGGGTTCTTTAAACGAGAAGATGAATACCCTTCTTTAGCTTACTGAGAATGACCATACACTTTAGTCAGTTGGAATGCTTTAGTGCGTATGTCTTGTGCTTCATGCAGTCTGTACTGCTGTGTATCCTGGCAGTTGCCATGCTCAAAATCCTGACAGTGCAGTAGATAAAGAATACCTTTTGCTAAATAAAGGTATTTAGAAAAATGTTTAAAATTAAATGGGTATTTTATTCCTTTATTTTATTACATTTCTTGGAGAGCCCTTTAAGATAGCAATTATCTGATGAAAAACGACAACATGGACAAAGAACATGATTGTGTTTTGTATTTAATTACATACAGCAGGATGGTGCCAGCTTCATAAGAAAATATCTACTGACAGGTTCCCTTTAAAGCTGATATGTCACCAGATCTCACAAAACAAACTGCATATATATTGAACAGATCTTTGTTACCCAGCATTCACCACCAATAGACATGTACTCCAGTCAGATAATGGAGTACATGTTGTGAATTTGATGGACAGCATACACATAACCCGTCCACACTGGTGTAACTGGCCAGTGCTGGAGTGTAAAATGTCAACTGTTACAATGCTTTTGCGCAACTTGCAATTTGTGCAAAAATGGTGTGGCTTGTTAAGGTGTTGCTTAAACGCGTTAATGAAAGGCTGGCTTCACACCACGGCGCAGTCCGGTCCGGGGCTGTCAGGCATGAACCTGACAGCCTCGGAACGGATCAGCACACAGAACCAGAGGGCCAAATGTGCCCTCCGGTCCTGTGTGCAGCCGGACGCAGCTGCAGCTGCTAATGATTCAGGACCGCGGCTCGCAGGGAGCTAGCCGAGGTCCTGAAATCACAGCGGCGTGCAGCCACCAGTGTCCGGATCCCGGATCCTCCTGGACCGGGGCAATCCGGCCCCATAGGCTCCCATGATAGGGAGCGCCGGATTGCCTCGGATCCGGGCGAATCCGGGATACAAGTTTTTGGGGGGATTTTTCTACCCGGACACAAAAACGTTGCAAGTAACGTTTTTGTGTCCGGTGAGAATAATCCGAATTCTCCAGGATTCATCCGCAGAGATGGAAACTGGATGGCAGAGAGCTGCCATCCGGCTCCATAGGCTAGTATGGGGCCAAAAACCGTTGCGGGGCTGTCTGGTTTACACTGGACAGCCCCGGACCGGACTGCGCCGTGGTGTGAAGCCAGCTAAAGAACCCCCTAGATGCATCATTACTGTCACAGACCAATTAGTAATAATTTGAGTAGAAAAATAGTTTCTGGGCACACAGGTTAACGAAACGTAAAGCTAACAACAGAAAGGGGGGTAAACCCAGGCCGATAAAATGTTGTTTTCTGCTATCTTTTCACAGTGGGAAGCCTTCACAGTTCCAGAACTACAAAACTTCTTGCTGATTCTGGACAAAGAAGAAAAAGAGAAAGTCCAGCAGGTGCAGAAGAAATATGTCACCTTTCGTCAGCACTTACAGAAAGCTCTCACAGATGCCACCAAGAAACCACTATAACTTCAAACCTCCAACATGGGAAAATAAGGATTTTTTTTTCTTTTTGGAGGTTGCACATCCTTAGATAATATGCAGAAAAGAAAAAAATGTGATAGTTTTGTTGAAGTTTACCTTCAAGGCATAAGACCTAGAATTATTATTACAGGCTAAGATGTTTCTAGTTGTGCCTTCAATGGACACGTCAAGGCAGGAGTAATTTGCACTTTTTGACCCACATTTTATGAACCAAAAACAAAGACTCCAATATCTCAGGGTCAGAGCCTTTACAATGTATTTTATACTTCAAAGAAAGTCAAGATTTCCTTCAGATCCACCTTGCAACAAGGCATCGGGAACTTGGCACGTCAGGTGAACAAGATGAAGAGCCATATTTACCTTTTGTGAAATCTCATGATCTGGTGAAGCTTTTTAGCTGCAGGTCATGTCTTCTTCTCCTATTAAATAATTGTACTATTTATTTATTTATTGCACAAGGTGACATTATTCATTAGAAAGTGAGTAGAAATATCTGCTTTAAGCCATTCTGATTGCTGGGAAGGATGTCATAATTTAGGAAGCCTCTGTGTGGGGATAACATTGGGGTGTATATTTTAAACACAGTAGATTTAAAAGGGAATATGTCACCAATTTTTTGCCATCTATTGGAAAGCAGCATAAAGTAGGAGAAGAAACCCTGATTCCAGTGATGTCACTTAGTCATCTGTTTAGTGTAGTTTTCATAAAATCACTCTTTTATTAGCAGATTATCAGAAGACTAGTAAACCTGCTACCAGGTAACCCTTAATATTCATGAGTTCTGAGTAACACTGCCCTCACCACTGATTGGCAGCTTTCTGCCCATGCACAGTGTGCACAGAAGGTGCCAATCAGTGGTGTGTGTTGGGATATATAGAGTTCAGCATTCAGAGAACTGTTCAAGAGACGTTCAGGTATTTTAATCTAAATGTGAAACTTAACATAACAGACGAGCTGTTTACAAACTTGGAATATGGTAACGTTTTGCTGTCATTACAAGATATTAAGCCGCAAGAAAACAAGCCTTAAACATTGCAAATAGTTTTCATTCAGAAAATGAGAAAGGTTTTTATGTAAATAATTCCATTTTTTTTCAAAACTACAGCACAAG
Source organism: Allobates femoralis (assembly GCA_033576535.1). Taxonomy (NCBI): domain Eukaryota; kingdom Metazoa; phylum Chordata; class Amphibia; order Anura; family Aromobatidae; genus Allobates; species Allobates femoralis. Next base: position 230,853,989 of record JARQOC010000002.1, read on the forward strand.
AAATGTCGCAGACATCAGGTAAAACTAGTTTCATTAAGCTTTCTGAAAAGGAACAAGAATAACAAAAAGGTGGTGCAGAATTCTTCCCTCCCCCCATAACGCCCCCAAGAGACAAAAAATAGGATATGGCAAGTTATTTTTTTACTTATATACTTTAGGTTTTATTAAATGTTTTGAACCATTTACAGTTCCTTGCAAAAGAATTCCCACCCCATTCCCTTGGCATTTTTTCATGTTTGCTACCTCACACCCTGTAACTTCACTGTCTTTTTTCTTTTTTTGATGGTTTGCAGCACATCATATAAAGAACATGCCTACAATTGTGAAAATGTGATTTTCTTTTTATTGTGAAGCAAACAGCAAATAGGACAAAATAACTGAAAATGTCAATGTGCATACCTATTCACCCTTCTAAAGTCAGTACTTTGTGGAACCTCCTTCTGTGGAAATTACAGGAGCAAGTTGCTTTCGATAAGTCTTTGTGAGCTTTTCGCCCATTCCTCAAGGTAAAACTGCTCCAGCTCCTTCAAGTTGATGGTTTCCTCTGGTGAAGAGCAATCTTCAAGTCTGAGCACAGATTCTCAATTGGATTATCATCTGGGCTTTGACTAGGTCACACCAATATATTTACATGTTTCCCCTTAAACCACTGGAGTGTTGCTTTAGAAGAATGCATGGATCATTGTCTTGTTGGAAGGTGAACCCCCATTTCAGTCTCACATCACTGACATATGTGTATATTAAAGATGGCTGGCACACCTCTATGTTGGGTGCTAGCTGGAAAAATACATAAAGTTACTAGATAAATATCCGCTGCACACCAACATCAGAAATTCTAACACGAAAAAACGCTAATGGCTGACCTGTATTAATGCACAGTGTGAACTGGAGCAAAAGGCATAGTAGAAAACAGCTCAAAGCTTATGTAAGGAATAACATGAGAACTTAGCTGATGTCATGGCCATCACATCAGCTAAGTTCTCATGTTATTCCTTACATAAGCTTTGAGTAGTTTTCTACTGTGCCTTTTGCTCCAGTTCACACTGTGCGTTAATACAAGTCAGCCATTAGCTTTTTTTTATTGTTAGAATTTCTGATGTTGGTGTGCAGCGGATATTTATCTAGTAACGTTATGTATTTTTCCAGCTAGCACCCAACATAGAAGTGTGCCAGCCATCTTTAATATACACATATAGTTATTTTTTGGACTGTGGCACCCTCCCCCCGCCCTGTAGCCGCAAGGAGACTCTGCATTTTATTTGTAGCTTTGGTTCCAGACACACCCCTTAAAAGCAGGTTTCAATAGCATTTAGTGGCATATACCCATACACGCAAGTTCACACTGCAGACATAAGGCGACTAGAGTAGGACCTGGAAGAATGAGAGACCTTGCCGCAGATATCGGGATCGGATGTCATGGCTAATCACATCAGCTAAGTTCTCATGTTATTCCTTACATAAGCTTTGAGTAGTTTTCTACTGTGCCTTTTGCTCCAGTTCACACTGTGCATTAATACAGGTCAGCTATTAGCTTTTTTCACATCACTGACAGACTGAAACAGGTTTTGCTCAAGAAAACCCTTGTATGTTGCATCATCTTACCCTTGACTTTGACCATTTTTCTTGTCTCTGCTGCCAAATAACTTCCCCACAGCATGATGCTGCCACCACCATGTTTCACTGTGGGGATGGTGTTCTTGGGGTGATGAGCTGTGTTTGTTTGTCACCATCCATACATTTTGGGTTACAGGTGTCCCACATGTCTTTTGGCAAATTAAAAAGCAGCCTTCCAATTTTTGGCTGTAAGTAAATGTTTTTTTCTGGCCACTCTTCTATAAAGACCTCCATAAAGTGCACGGCCTATGGTGGTTGTATGGACAGATACTCCAGTCTCTGCTTGGGCCTCTGCAGCTCATTCAGGGTTACTTTTGGTCTCTGTGCTGCCTCTCTAATTAATGCCCTCCTTGCCCAGGCTGAGAGTTGTGGTGGGCGCCCATCTCTTGGCAGATTTGTTGTGGTACCAATTCTTTCCATTTGATGATAATGGATTTGTTGGTGCTCCGGGGGATCATCAGATATTGGATTTTTTTTATAAACCCACCTCTGACTTGTACACCTCAACAACTTTGTCTCTGACTTGTTTTGAGATCTCCTTGGTTTTCATGGTGTTGTTTGGTTAGTGGTGTCTCTTGCTTAATGGTGGTGCAGCCTCTCTGGTCTTTCAGAAAATGTTTGTAGTTACTAACAATGTGACACTTAGGCCCCTTTCACACTGGCGTTTTCGCCAAAATGCAGATTTACTGCATCTGCCGCCTAATGGCCGCACTTGCGGCAAGCCCCATGCGTTGTCTATGGGACTTACAGTAAGGTGCAGCAAGTGCGGTCGCGAAAAAAAAAACCGTGGTCAGCTGCGTTTTTATTCCTGACCGCAACTGTCGCAACCGCACTTGCTGCACCTTACCGTAAGCCCCATGGACAATGCATGGGGCTTGCCGCAAGTGTGGCCATTAGGCAGCAGATGCGGTAAATGTGCCGCATCTTCGCGAAAACACGCGGTCAGCTGCGGTTTTTTTGGCTGCCGCACCTGCCGCAAGTGCAAAACCGCACTTGCCACACCTGCCGCAAGTACGCCTATACTTTGCATGGCGTTTACCGCAACCGCGCCGCAAGTGCATCCGGTATGCGGTAATTGCGGCAGATGCGGTTTTTTTCACCGCATCTGCCGCAAATTTCAAAAAACGCTGATGTGAAAGGGCCCTTAGATTGCATACAGGTCAACTTCCTTTCACTAAGCATGTGACTTATTGAAGCTAATTGTATGCACCAGAAATGTTTCAGGGCTTCATAGCAAGAAGGATGACTCTATGTGCACATGGCAATTTTTATTTATTCTATCCCATAAAGTTATTTTTTGCCTATATTTTTCTCACTTAACTTCCCCAACTTAAAATATTTAGTGCTAATGCATCACACAGAAACTAGATTACAAAAATATTTAAATACCGGTTGTAATGTAACAAAATATCCAAAAAACCAAGGGAGTGAATTCTTTCGCAACGCACTGTAGCTTCCACTGCCATTTATTTATCACTTAACATCGCTGGTTGCAGAATGAGTCAACAAAGCATCCGTCAGTGAGCTCATTTTATGGCAAGATTTGTAACTCTCATCTTCTAAACTGCTGATTTATAACCACATAAAAGTTGAACCAAAGGCGTCCATATCCTTTATGATGCAGTAAATAAAGCATTAGAAGTTAATATCACAATATTTCTCAATTCATACTGTATAAAGATTACAGAGATTTAAACTAGTTTGTAATATTATAATATGCTTAGATTGAAGAAAAGATACAAGTCCATCTAGCTCCACCAAACTTGACATGCAGATAAAACTACTGCAGTGGGGTAGTTGTTAAAATGTCTTTAAAGGAGAAAAATATTAAATTGATGTATAAATATGTCTGTTGAATACAAAGGACTGGCGCATGACTTATTCCTTCCAAAGAACCAGGGGACATTCATCACGTATGGTGGAAAGACGATTCCTACAGTTTAATAGGAAAGGGTTCTTTACAGCTAGAGCAGTCAGACTGTGGAATGCCCTACCGCATGATGTAGTATTGAGAGATAACAGTATGGATGCTCTCCTCCACACAATTGGCATTGTGGGTTATTTCACCCGAGTGAGAGCTTTCAGATTTGGGTTCTGACTAGTGAAGAATACAAAATGAAATGAGCTAGATTGCCAGTCTAATATCTAAGCCAGCCCCCTTCTCTATCTTTGTAATGCCCATTACACAAAAAGATATTGAAATAAGCCAGCCCCCTTCTCTATTTTTGCAGTGGTCATTACACAGAACACTACTGACATAAGCCAGCTCCCTTCATACATCTCACCAACAGTGGAAGTGGAGGAAACGTTCCGCTGTGATGAAACAAAGCCTGCTGTGGAGCAACTGGAATTCGAGATCACTATGTTGAGATCAAGTCAGCCTTTCTAAATTCTACAATTAGTCATTTTCTTATTTCTTTTCCTTTACACATATTGAAACATTTTATCAAGCTGGATCTTTGGGAAGTTTGACCTCCGAGTGCTTAAGTTCAGGACCCGTAGATTGCCTAATGTACCATGTCTTTCATTGGGTTCAGGAGAGAATTCCACCATGTGTACACATTAGATATGTTACAAGTGTATTTTCACAAATCAGTATGAAAATAAGCAAGGAGAGATCTCAATATGTTTGTATGAATCTGAGACATTCAGTTGGGTTCAGTGGAGGCATCGAAGGCCGGCTTCACACCACGGTTTTCAGCATCAGGTTGTGTCTGTTTTGAACCGGACACAACCTGATCTGGTTTTGCCTCCCATGTATTCCTATGGTGCCGGATCGATCCTATTTGGCCTTCCGGCTTTGTGTATTTTGTGCCTGATCCGATTTTGTCTGATTTTTCCTGGCCCCAAAACCGAAACCTGCATAATTTTTTGGCTCGGTGCAAAAATCGGACAAAACCGGACAGAAAGGAATCCGGGGTGATCCGGCAACCATAACATAGGAGCCTATGGGCGCCGGATCCGGGAAAATAAAATCAGATTGTTTCCTGGATGCGATTATTTGCATAGCGCATGCTCTGAAATGCTGCTGTGCTCAATCAGTATCATGGATAGCAGAATTTCAAAGACATGGCTGAACGTACAGGAGCATGGAGAACAGCACTGCGGACACAGCTGACAGATCACTGTGGACAGCAGCAGAAAACGAATCCTGCAAAAAACAGGATAAGGAAAACAGGAAAGCATATTTGGCCACACTTTCTACTCATCCTGTGTTGTCAGGTTCTTTCCGGTGGATCCTGCAAAAATCAGGATTCAACCCGACAGACAAAAAACGTGGTGTGAAGCTGGTCTAAGCGACCTATTACTGCTCTGTTCTAAAGAGGGCTGGAATCTGGATTAACACAGAAGCTCCTAGGCTGGCTTCACACTACGTTTTTGTTCCTGTTCGTGGGATCCTGTTTTTTGCAGGACCCAACGAACAGGAATGGATAGGTAACTCCGGATGCCATTTCTGTGTCCAGGTCCAGTATCCGACACAGAAAGAGCAGGGGAGGAGCCGAGCCAACAACTGCTGTCGGCGCTGTCCACTTTCAATTTAGCAATGTATCTATGTACACTACTAAAGTGAAATTAAGTCAATGGATGGTTAAAAATAAAAAAAATTATAAATTCTCACCTATTTGCCAACTCCGAGTGTCCCGTGATGGATTCATCTCAGAAGGCAAAAGGACCTAAGCATCTTTAAAACCGCGCTGATGCGGTCATGTGACCTATCAGCTGATAGGGTTGCCCTGGTTAGCTGATGCACAGGCCTTTTGCCTTCTGAGATGAATTCATCATGGGACACCTGAGTCGGTGGATAGGTGAGAATGTATTATTTTTTTTAATTTTTAACCATCCATTGACTTAATTTCACTTTAGCAGTCTATATAGATACACTGCTAAAGTGAAATTACACATATGTACCACGGGTACAGAGCAGTGCTCTTGTTCTGAGCATGCTCTGTACCCTGGAACCGGATTCGGGAAACGATCCGATGTTTTAAAGAATCCAACTCCATAGGCTATGTTAAGTGTCCTGGACTGCACTGGATTCGTTTCTGTCTGATTTCGTCACTGGATCCCAAAAACGATGCAGTCTTTGTTTTTGGGACCAGTAAAAAAAACAGGACAGAAACGAATCCTGTACCGAATACACAAAACCAGATGGCCAAATGTGGCCAATCGTGCATCATAGGGATACGTGGGAGGCAAAAATGATCCTGTTCTGCTTGTTTCAAAAATGAACAGAACAGAATCGCAAAAAACGTAGTGTGAACCAGCCTTACTTTTTATTAAAATGTAAAGCAAAATTCTGAATTTTGCATTATACACGTTAGTAGAGTGCCATGCAGTGTGAGCTTAGATGACATCTAAGTTCACATGTCCAGTAATCCTCTTATAAAATGAATCCAGCAAGATCAGTCGGCAAAAAAGATAACGAATCTGCTTCTGTTTTTTTAACATTGGAGTCTATAGAGAACAGATCCGTCAACTGATATTTATCTACTATTTTAAACTGATCCAGTAAGCAAAACATGGCTCCTTTACAAACGCAAGAAATATGGCTAATTAATGGATGTTTTCCATCAAGCTGAAATCAGCTATTTAATCTAGGCCACGTGAACTTATGGTGGGTTTACACGCTTCAATATCGTTGCGATATCGCAACTCAATGGCGCGGGAGCGCGCAATTAGTGACGTTTCTCCCGCATCGCATTGGAGGTTTACACGCTGCGATATCGGAATACAACGTCCGTGCGATGTCTACGCCCCCCAACCCAGGAACGATCCTTTAACATGGGAGTGAATGGGTGACGTTTCAAATCGCATCGTAGTTGTGCGTTTACACAGCACGATCCGACTCCAATCTCCCTTCAATATCGGGGCATTGAATAGCACGCACATTCAATCCCCGATATCGCATTGACATCGTTCCTGCATTGTATTGGACGTTCACACCATACAACGCAGGAACGATCTCGGGTCCAACGATCGAACCACGTGACTTTTCATTGAAATTGTACTACGATATCGCAACGTGTAAACCCGCCATTAGTCTCGGTTAACATGTCCAGTTATCATCCATTAGAACAGATCCTGCAGACATCTGTTGGCAAAAAAAGTAGTGTAAACAGAACTTCTTTGTCTATTTTAAAACAACTGTTTTCAGCTGGATCCATTTTGTTTTAATATTGAAGAAATCAGAATACGGATCCGGTAACTGATTGCTACTTTTTTTCTTGCATTGGTAACTAATTTATTGTCCATATATGTATCTTGCATGCACCCAAAAAAAGTTGTGAGTGCACATCTCATTTTTCAAACTCCGTCTAAGGCAATCACATGACTCTTGCATGCCTCACCCGTCATGGCCGCCGGCTCTCTGGACGGAAGTCTCAGTTCCATAGAAACACATGCAGCTCCACACTCCTGCTGGGGAGCCAATGGTCATGACGGGTGAGGCAAGCAAGACTTGTGCATGCATCTCGCACCGTGTGTTACTGGCCTTAGACTAAGCTGCAAAATCAGTGTGGTGATTCACCATGGATGGTCCAAGCACAAACAGCAGAAATTTAATTTGCATGTGAATGGAGAAAACAGTTTCTCTACATGATCATGTGCTATGCTAATCTTGATTAAGCCACCCTAAAAAGTATAAGTCACAAATACTAAAGCCACTAAAAAGTAGCAAATTAATCCAGAAAAGTGTGAGACAGTGATGAATAATTGGGCCCACAATTTTGATAAAGATGGAGTTACATAATAGTAGGTAACACATTCCCCAACCTTCTTGTATACCCCATATTTCAGTTTGGAAGACTTTCTGTGTCACTTTTTTTTATCTAATATATAAAGCTGAATGTGGTGTGTGTGTGTGTGTATCCGGGATTGGCATCTACACCATCGCAACTACAGCCACAAAATTTTGCACAGTCACACATCTGGACCCCGAGAGCGTCATAGGCTATGTTGTGAGGCGAAATTTTAACCCTGCGCGTTCCAGTTCACCAAACAATTTTTTCCCTATCTACATAATTGGGAAAAAGTGAATGGAAAAGTGTTGGAGGAAAATCGACAGCTGTCAGCTACAGCCACAAAATTTTGCACAGTCACATGTCTGGACCCCGGGAGGTCATAGGCTATGTTGTGAGGCGAAATTTTAACCCCGCGCATTCCAATTTTACCAAACAATTTTGCCCTTAGCTACATAATGGGGAAAAAGTGACAGTTACCAGTTGACAGTTGTGAATGAGAGGAGCTTAATGATAGCGCCAAAGACTAACAGCACATACCAGCATATAGTCACTAAGGTGGGGCCCCAACATGAGATATTCACCACGCACGGGGACATGTATACACACCACACGCACACAAAGAGTAACAGCAAGTGTATAGTCGCTAAGGTGCAGCCCCAACATTGGATACTCACCATGCACCCGAACAAACACACACCATTAAGTCACACACAACACAGAGACACACACACACCCATGGGGACACACACACCCTATAGCGACAAATGCATTCACCCCACAGGGACACACACAAAAACAAAGAGACACACACAACACAGAAACACCACACAGACCCCCCCCCACAGGGACACACACACATAGCCACCCTATAGGGACAAATGTACTCACCCCACAGGGACACACCCACCACAAATACACACACACACCACACAGACACCCCCCACAGGGACACACACACATACACACCCTATAGGGACACATGCACTCACCCCACAGGGACACACATACACACCCCACAAAGAGACACACACAATACAGAGACCCCCCCCCACAGAGACACACACACACACCCTATAGGGACACATGCACTCACCCCACATGGACACACACACACCACAAAGAGACACACACAACACAGATACACACACACCACACAGACCCCCCCACAGGGACACACATACACACCCTATAGGGACACATGCACTCACCCCACAGGGACACACACATACACACACCCCAGGGACACACACACCACACAGACAGACACAGATGTGCACAAATCACCTCACACAACTCGCCTCATACTGTGCTATCTTTAATTTCCAAACATAAACATCTGATTAAAAACAGCCCATGTGCAACACATGTGCCATATAGGGAATTAAGGCAGATGTCAGTCACATGAACTGTCTATTACGTGTATGTGTGAGGTAACATATACTGCCCGGCCAGGGGGAGGGTTTACTGTTGGCTGGAGATTTATTAGGCTGCCTATAGCAATCAATCACAGCTCAGCTTCTATTTTCTTACAGGTCATTAATATGACATATTCAAATTCTATTTTGTTATAGCTAACATCAGTTATTTATTAACCCGGGCGTAGCCGGGTACTACAGCTAGTAATGAATAAAGTTAGTGGATACGGAGAGTCACGAGACAGGATAAGTTGGTTCTGTCTCTATTTCTCAAATTGTATTGTGCAGCTTGGACTACATAATGCTGCGTCCAGAAAAATATACTGAAGTCCACTAAACTCCTGGAAATGTGGCAACCTAAGTAGATATACACCGCACAAAAATGATCCAACTCCCCAATAAGAGGCCCATTGGATCCGTTCTCCAAAAGTGGTGTTCACATGCACTGGACTAACACACCAGAGCATAAAAAAATTAATTGGAGATCCACTATTTAACGGGAGTAAGAAGTGGACTATCAAGTACTTTCTTGCAAATCCAGATGGTGACCATGTTGTCCCATAAAAGATTTTTGGATCAACAGAGGTTGTACTTCTATGCATAGAAGACAATATAGCTATAGTTGGTGTTATTTATATTTTATATAAATACATACACACACAGAAATACACTGGCGATCAAAATTAGACAACAATGTATGATCACTTGATTTTTTCAGACAGAATGTAATCTACATTGATCAACATTTGAAGGCTTTTGTTAAAGGGTACACCATGACACTAGAACAGTGTTTTCCAAAATAACCAAAGTTTATCAACTTAAATCCTTTATTTTACACAAAACGTGATTATCATTAGAAAAAAAATGACTATAGCACAGAGAAAGATTAAAACTACTTTTTGTGAAGGTTACAACAGTCTCCAATCAGTAAGGCTGCTTTCACATCACGATTTTCGGTCATCCGATTGTATCCGTTTCAAAACGGATACAATCGGATCCGAAATCAGACCCTATGTTCCCCTATGGGAATCAGATTGGATCGGATGTGCCACTATTGACATCCGATTTTGGCACCATCCGATCTGATCCGATTTAATTACAGGCACAAAATCGTAGCCTGCTACGATTTTGTGTCCGTGACTCAAATGGGACAGCATCGGATCACTGCTGATCCGAGTGCCCACAACATGGGAGCCTATGGACATCGGATCAGAGTTCAACTCGGATCCGATGTCGGCTCCGTATTCCCTGTCTTTCCCTGCTTCTGCTCCTCCATCTTCTTCTCTCTCCTATTCTATTCTGTGTCCCTGCTATTCTATTCTGTGCCCCCGCTATTCTATGCCGTCTCCCCGCTAATCTATTCTGTCCCCCCGCTAATCTATCCTCATCTAATCCCTATCCTGTCCCCTCTTGTCCTGTGTGTAAAAAAAAAAAAAAAAAAAAACTCCTCCCGGAGTATACATCACCTGTCACAGGCTCCCACGCTGCAGCACCATCAGGGCTGAAGGACCTGTGATAATGTCACAGATCCGGTCACATGACTCGTCAGCTGACCAGCTCTGTAACATCATCACAGGCTCTTCAGTCCTGATGGTGCTGCAGCGTGGGAGCCAGTGACAGGTGATGTATCCTCCGGGAGTTTTTTTTTTTTTTTTTTACACACAGGGAGGACAAGAGGGGACAGGATAGGGATTAGATGAGGATAGATGAGCGGGAGGGACTGAGTAGAATAGAGGGGAGAGAGCATAGAATAGCGGGGGAAGAAGATGGAGGAGGCAGAAGCAGGGAAAGACAGGGGACCGCAGGATCCACACGGATCCTGCATAGAATCAGATGGCTATTTGCCATCCGATTGCAGGGATCCGTGTGGATCCGTGCCTGTCCGTGGGACCCTCTTTCAAAGTCGGATCCTACGGACAGGCACAAAATCGTTGTGAAAGCACCCTAAGAAGTGTAAAGGCCTTTGCTTTGAATTACTTCACTAGTCTCTCACACTGCTCTGGTGTGATTTGGGCCACTCTTCTTCCAGTCTCTTCCACAGTTCTGTGACTGTTCTGGGTTTCTTGACCATAACTTTGTCACCAAGGATTTTCCAGAGGTTTTCTATGGGGTTTAGATCAGGACTCCGGGTGGCCATTTCATTGTTTCACTGTTTTGTGTATCAAGGAACTGCTTTACCCGTTTTGCTGTGTGACAGGGGACATTGTCCTGCATGAAAATTGCTGGCTGATTGAGTGCTGAACGCAAGTAAGGAACCACGTGTTGTTGAAGAAGGTTCTGATACACACTTGCATTCACTCTGCCATGTAGCTGTATAAGATGTCCAACCCCTGCAGCAGACAACATTCCCCAAACACTTCCTCTACCGTCTTTCACTGACTTCTTTACACGCTTTGGGTTAAGTCTTTCCCAACTTTGTCGATGAACAATGTTTCCCATCACACCCACATAAATTAAACTTGCTTTCATCACTAAAATGAACTGTAAACCACTTCTCCTCTGTTCACTTGAAAGAGTTTGTGATATTATAAAGATTATAGAAATCACAGACTTGGAGTGACCAACGTCTTTAGGCATGGCTGATGGCGTGACCATTTTGGCCTTCATCTGGACAACCTGCTGCCGGAGGGTTTCAGTCACTTTGGAACGACACACTATTTTTTGCATACTGAGTGCAAATTGGAAAGTTAGGCTGCCAGTTAAATAGTGTTTGTCAGATAACTAAGGAAATTAGCATCAGGTGGCATATTAATACCAATAACTTGCAGGTATTTGAAAGTGTTCTTTTTCATTTATCTCATTTACAATTTTATTCTGAATATATTCAATTTATGAATTAAGCCTAAAACACTGCAATTTTACTCATGTTATTGAATATATTCAATTTATAAAATAAGCTTAAAATACTGCTATTTTACTCCTGGAAGGATATTTTCACATTGGACAACACAATAACCTTAACTTTAAGAAATTGTGTGCTGTTGTCTAATTTTGATCACCAATGTAGATATAGATGTGTGTATGTGTGTGTATATATAATATATATATTTTTTACGACAATATTAGTTCATTGATACTTTTGCAAGTCGAGAAAACTGATTCTAGTACTGCATTCTTGTCATTTCTATTACATTTACAGTATTCTTGTTATTTGGTTGAACATGTAATCATAATAATGCACAATACCATATAGCACATATTATCTGAGCTAATCTTTCACTTCTGTTCACAGTTGTTCTTCTGCCTTCCCCAGTTATGCCCCGTTCACATGTTCTGTATTTGAGTTTTTTACCTCCGTATTTGTAAGCCAACACCAAGAGTAGGCTAAAATATACAGGAGTGGTGACTTGTTTCTATTATACTTTTCCTCCGAGTGTTTCACCCCTGATTTTGTAGATCTGTAGGACACAGTGCCGTTGTGTCCGCGCTGCGGTCAAAAGGATCATCTAAGACAAGAGAGAATCTGGGCTGAATTGTGTCTATATTCTTCCGACGCGTTTCGGAACCTTCACCTGGCTCCTTCCTCAGGGACATTCCTGGAGCCAGGAGAAGGTTCCGAAACACTTCAAAAGAATAAAGACACAATTCAGCCCAGATTCTCTCTTGTCTCTGGTGATCCTTTTGACGGCAGCGCGGACACAACAGCACTTTGTCCTACAGATCTACAGGTTTTTCGCTGTGGTTATCCGTGGAGGTGCGGTCCTTGCAGCAGCTGTCTTTTACAGGCGACTACATTAATTTCTGGCTATCATACTGGTTGTGGGTGACACAACCAGACCAGGTGAGCAGTTTTACTCACACATTCCTCTTTATCTGGAGAGAAGACCCTATTGCGCATTTTCACATTTCACTCCTGATTTTGGCTCACAAATACTGATAGAAAATACTGATCAAATACTGCACATGTGAATGTGGCCTAAGTCTGTACACTAGAAAGGCTTCTTTCCATTATGTGATGAGCAGGGGACTTGTCCGGTTAGCATTGCTGACTACAGCCTTCCTTTCACCTACTTCCAACAATGTATTGCACTATGTCAATGTAATATAAAGCAGAGGAAAAGCTGGGATAAAGTTGCTTTTTTAGAGTGAACCTAGCTGTACCCAAGCTTTTCCACTGTACAAATTACAAAATCGGAGGACAAAAGGGAGAGTTGCACTTCTCATCTGCCATAAGAAATGAGGAGGCAAGAAACAAACCTGAGGATGGTCAAGAGATGAGGTTAGAAAAGCACAGCTAATCTACTACAGTCCAGCCATGATAAACATTTAGCAGCTACCCTTACTATATTCTGTGCTTCTGTGAATAAACACATACCTACTGATTTACAGATTCGGACGAAAGTCTAATGTTCATGGGTGCTCAGGTGAGTCAGCATCTGCAATGTCCAAGTTTGGACTGATGATCCTTCTGCGCTCTTTCACATAATCCACCAGAGTTGTTTGGCAGCAGCTGTCACATAGAGAACACAATAGTGCTCGGCAGAGAGAGGCTGGTGTAAGGGAAAGTTAAGCAAGATAGCTGTGAACCACTGTTCAGCCAACAACTATCCCAACGGGTATGTGTGTGTAAGACCTAGGAGCAAGATCATGCTTGTAAGGACACACCTCCATATTCCTGTTTTCTGTCCTGCTTGTCTGTCTGTATTCCCATCTTGAAAGACACAGAGGTGTTCAACCATGACATTCACTCCATTCTTTTTGTTTGGGACATGCTGAGCACTGCATGTCTACTCAAAGGCTGCCAAGCCCTGACTGCGGAATCACTGGGGATCCCAGAGGTCAGAGAGGATAACTTGATTTTTGGGAAAAACCCTTTAATGTCAAGAATAGGCATTTAATTTTGGATCATCATGACAAACCACATGAACTCTCTACTCCATTTAGTCAATGGTCCATGAGAATCACAGAGCTTCGTCACACAATAGATCTAGCACATCGTAGCTTCCATATGATTGGAAGCCAGACTCATGTCAGCACAGGAAGATTTACATTTATATTTTATTTGAAATGTATGCATTTTTTCTAAACCAAGTGTGAGAGGTCTATTTCTATATATCATACACAATGGAAATGTAAACTGCATGTTGACTGTTCAGCAGTTAAGAGTGACAGCGCAAAAATCCCAGCAGGGGTAGTGTGGGTACCAAAGAAAAAACCTGCCACCATCTCAGCCTAATTTAAGAAATCTACTATTGACTTTGTACATGCATACTGCACAAATAACCCTGTTTTTAACTGTCATCTGAGGGGAAAATAAGAAGCCTAAATTGTTCAATATGTTATGGTGCTGATCTTCAGCAATGTGTTACCTAGATGTGGGCTTAGGCTCCAGTGAATGTGACATTGCTGGTAGTGCCTTGCTTCATGCGGCTGTGTGTCTGCTGGCACCCATCAGTCAGGTGCCAAGTAATAATATCCTTACTACTGTTTGGACATTGTGTTCTTTGCTGCTGCTGCTCTTTATTTTTTTGGGGGAAATTAGTCTTAAAGTATATAAAGAATATAGAGATTACTAGTGTAATGTAATCTACATATAAGTATATTAAAACTGTTTCAAGCAAACTATGCTGCCTGACGTGATATTATATGGGATCCAATGGAATGACATACTCCAGGCTATTTTCACTAGAGTGCAGAATAGTGAACTGTACCTTCTGGAAAATACACTGTGTGCAGAATTATTAGGCAAGTTGTACTTTAAAGGATTATTTTTATTATTCATCAACAGCTATTCTCAATCAACCCAAAAGACTCATAAATATCAAAGCTTAATATTTTTGGAAGTTGGAGAGGGTTTTTTTTAGATTTGGCTATCTTAGGCGGCCGTCACACGCTACGATATCTTGAAAGATATCGCTTGAACGCGCCTGATTAAAAATCGCGTGATGATGTCTCTGCGTGTGACGGCAAGATACGACGAGCGAGAAGTGTTCAAATCGCAAGATCGAGATCTGAGCTCCGGACCCCAGATCTTGCGATGAACGATTTTACAAACAGCTTCATCGTGGTGTATAACACCACGATGAACGATCTCCCAGCGGCAGAGCCTATGCTGGGAGATGGTATCTATGGTAAACGTCGGGTTACTAAGCGATGCGCGGCGCCTAGTAACCCGATGTGTACCATAGTTACCAGCGATCTCGCTGGTCCACATCGCTGGTGAGTTTGTCTGTGTGACATCTCACCAGCGATGTGAGCGATATTGTAAGCGATCGCGCGTGCACGTGATCGCTTACAATATCGCAAGCGATATCTTAGCGTGTGACGGCCGCTTTAGGAGGATATCTGTTTGTGCAGGTAACTATTACTGGGCAGAATTATTAGGAACCTTAATAAAATCCAAATATATTCCGATCTCACTGGTTTATTTTCATCAGGTAAACCAATATAACTGTACAAAATTTAGAAATAAACATTTCTCACATGCAAAAACAAAGAACACAAAAAAAATTAGTGACCAATATAGCCACCTTTCTTTATGGTGACACTCAACAGCCTTCCATCCATAGATTGTCAGTTTCTTGATCTGTTTATGTTCAACAATACATGCAGCAGCCACCACAGCCTCCCAGACACTGTTCTGAGAGGTGTACTGTTTTCCCTCCCTGTAGATCTCACGTTTTAGCATGTGATGGTAGAATACTGGTCTCTGTAGAATACTTTGTAACATACTTCACCAACAAGATAGACCAGATCAGACAAGTCTTCACTACCCAACCACCAAAACCCCCCATGTATACCGGATCACTCCTCTCCCCCACTAACCCTCCTCCCATCCATCACTGAAGGAGAACTTGCACACCTCCTCTCCAGATCACTCCTCACCACTTGTGGACTATCCCATCCCACCTCCTCCCCAACCTAACCACAACACTAATCCCAGCCCCTAACCCACCTCTTCAATGTATCACTAACTTCTGGTATCTTTCCTTCTGCTTTCAAACATGCAACAATTACACCTATCTTAAAAGAGGCCATCCCTTGACCCCACTCTACATCCAGCTGCCGACCCATATCTCTGCTCCCTTTCGCTTCCAAACTTCTCGAAAAGCATGTCCACACTGTACTCCAGCTTCCGCCCTCACCACTCGACTGAAACTGCCCTGACCAAAATTACTAACGACTTACTCACGGCCAAAGCTAACAGACAATTCTCCGTCCTCCTCCTTTTAGACCTGTCCTCTGCATTCGACCACAGCCTCTTATTACAGATCCTCTCTTGCATTGGTATCACTGACCTTACCCTCTCTCATGGATCTCCTCCTACCTTTCCAACCGCACATTTAGTGTCTCCCACTCCTACACAACCTCCTCGCCCCATCCCCTCTGTTGGGGTCCCTCAAGGCTCTGTCCTTGGGCCCCTCCTTTTTTCAATCTATACTCTTGGTCTGGGACAACTCAAAGTCCCATGGCTTCCAGTATCACCTGTACGCTGATGACACTCAGATCTACCTCTCTGGCTCAGAGTAACCTCTCTGCTGTCCAGAATCCCGGAGTGTCTATCAGCCATATCCTCCTTCTCCTCCCGCTTCCTAAAACTCAATGCAGACAAAAGCGAACTCATCATCTTTTCTCCATGTCACAAACCTTCCTTACCAGACCTATCTATCACAATAAATGACATCACACTTTGCCCTGTACCTGAAGTCCGCTGCCTTGGAGTAACCCTTGACTCTGCCTTGTCCTTCAAACCGCACGTTCAAGCCCTTGCCACCTCCAACTCAAAGATATTTCTAGAATCCGTCCCTTCCTCAACCCTCAATCTGCTAAACTACTAATGCATGCCCTAATCATCTCCCGCCTTGACTACTGCAACCTACTTCTCTTGTGGCCTTCCTGCTAACACACTTGCACCACTTCAATCTGTCCTTAACTCAGCTGCCCGACTAATCCACCTCTCTCCTCGCTATTCCTCCACTTCTCCCCTCTGCAAATCCCTCCACTGGCTCCCAATTCACCACTGTATCCAATTCAAATTACTAACATTGACTTACAAAGCCGTCCACAATCTGTCTCCCCCATATATCTCTGAACTAATCTCCCGATATCATCCAACTCGTAATCTTCGATCCTCCCAAGACTTCCTTCTTTCTTCCACACTTGTATGTTCCTCATCTAACCGCTTGCAAGACTTCGCCCGAGCATACCCCATTCTCTAGAACTCTGCACCCCAAAACGTCTGACTGTCCCCTACACTCGGAACCTTCAAGCGGAACCTGAAAACCCATCTCTTCAGAACAGCCTACAGCCTGCAATGACCACGGTGCCACCTCACCACCACTGGACCCTAGCACTCCACCACCATCGGACCTGGCACTCCAGCACCACTAGACCCGGCGCTCCACCACCACCCGAGCAGACCCAACCTACTGTCTTCCCTCCTCATTGCCCCGTAGAATGTAAGCCCACAAGGGCAGCGTCCTCTCTCCCCTCTGTATCAGTCTGTTACTGATAGTTTGCTCATTGCATTTATAACTTGTTTGTATGTAACCCTTTCTCATGTACAGCACCATAGAATCAATGGTGCTCTATAAATAAATAATAATGGAGCATTGCCCTGCATGAAAATAATGTTTTTCTGGAACGATACCAACTTCTTTCTGTACCACTGCTTGAAGAAGTTGTCTTCCAGAAATTGGCAGTAGGTCTGGGAGTTGAGCTTCACTCCATTCTTAACCCAAAAGGTCCCACAAGTTCATCTTTGATGATACAAGCCCATACTAGTACCCACAGTACCCAACCTCCACCTTGTTGGCATCTGAGTCGGAGTGGAGTGCTCTGCCCTTTACTGATACAGCCTCTGGCCCATCAAGAGTCACTCTCATTTCATCAGTCCATAAAATCTTTCAAAAATCAGTCTGAAGATATTTCTTGGCCCAGTCATGACGTTTTATCTTATGTTTCTTGTTCAAAGGTGGTAGTTTTTCAGCCTTCCTTACCTTGGCCATGTCCCCGAGTATGGCACACCTTGTGCTTTTTGATACTCCAGTAACTGCTGCATCCCTCTGCAAGATATCTCACAATTTTGGAATTTACAGAGCCCATCAAATCTCTCTTCTGACCCATTTTGCCTCAGGAAAGGCATTTGCCTAATAATTAAGCACACCTTATATAGGGTGTTGATGTCATTACACCACACCCCTCCTCATTACAGAGATGCACATCACCTGATTTACTTAATTGGTAGTTGGCTCTCAAGCCTATACAGCTTGGAGTAGGACAACATGTATAAAAAGTATCATGTGATCAAAATACTCATTTGCCTAAAAATTCTGCACACAGTGTAAAATATAAATTTTTGGTACCATAAAATCTCTTTCATACAGTCTTCTTTGGGAGACACAGGAATTTCGTGACGCAACAGTGATCCCAATGGCGATCTCGTTAGCGATCTCTTTATGTGTGTCAGGGCCTTAAGGCTGGTTTCACGCTGCATTTTCTTCCCTGATCAGGTTCAATCAGGTTTGTGTGTCAAAACCAGGAGTGTCTCCCAAACCCAGAACAGGTGTCAAGCTTTCAATTATACTTTTTCTCTGTAAGTTCCTCTCCTGGTTTTGGCACACAAACCTGATCGAACCTGATCAGGGGAAATGCTGCAATGTGAAACCAGCCTAAGCTAAACTGCATAACTGGATGTCAAATGCCTAGGTGTTATCTAATGGGGAGTCAGTTTTTTTTCTAAAACGTATTCTTAGTGTCAGCCTCCAGGTGGAAGCATATTACCCATGACTTTTTTGTCTCCAAAGAAGTAACCGATTTTTTTTTTTCCAATAACCACTTCGTAAATGACCAGTCACATAACACTTGCTATGCATTGATTTGTTGACAGGAATTTATTTCTGCAGCAGCTGTATACAAATATATTTTTAACATAGTAAATGGGTAAAAGGGAATAAAACCATGACAATTTTACTACCAATTCTTTATGTGCCCTCAGGAAGTGACCCAAAAATAGCATCTTTCAATATATTCAACAATTTAATCTGAAATGAAAAACTGGGAGTCCAGGGTAATTCGGTCACAGTTTAAGGGTCTATTTTACTATTACATTAATATCTGTACCTTTTTTATGCAGAGTATCCCCCAAGACATTCTTTATAAAAAACAAAATGAGCCGAGCAGGACTTTTACTCTCCTTATTAAATTACCAAGATGTTTTCCACTACTATTGTGACCCACTTTCATTTGTGCTAAGTATTCCTAACACTTCCCCAATGTACATCTGCTACCTAATCTGCTCTTGTAAACTTATTTCTCGGAGGTTCGTAAATACCTTTACGGTTGTAGCTTTGATTATTCCAGTCTGGAGACCGGAATTGGCCCAACTGAGCAGGGCAGGTCACTGGTGGGGACTGACAGGAGAGTGAAGTGTGATCTATACAAAGAAAAAAGGGAAGACAAAGAGGCGCAAATGGGTCTTATCGTTTTTGACGGATAAGGTAGTACCGTCATAGGTGTATGTTCTCACCTGATCAAGTTGTTTCCCCACAACTGGTAAATTAGCTCAGACAGCTGCTGCTGGATCCGCACTCCCACGTAACAGTGGTGATGTATCCAAGAAAAAGACCAGAGAGAGATCGTGCTTTAGTGATCAGCGCTGCCTTCCCACAGTACCTGAATAAATGCCAGGGAAGCCAAGAGTATGCAAGCTGCTTCTTTATTCCATTAGTATTTCCATCCTATGGATGCAAATACTAATGGAATAAAGAAGCAGCTTCCATACTCTTGGCTTCCCTGGCATGTTGGAAATACCAATGGAATAAAGAAGCAGCTTGCATACTCTTGGCTTCCCTGGCATTTTGGAAATACCAATGGAATAAAGCAGCTTGCATACTCTTGGCTTCCCTGGCATTTATTCAGGTACTGTGGGACGGCAGCGCGGATCACTAAAGCACGATCTCTCTCTGGTCTTTTTCTTGAAGTGTGATCTAGGCATATATGCCCAGACCGCTGTCACTCACAGAGGTAGCCCCACCCCCTCAAGTGACCTGCCCTGCTCAGCTGGTCCAAATCCAGTCTACAGACTGGAAGGATCAAAGCTACAACAATAAAGGTATTTATGAGCTTCTTAGAGATCAGCTTACAGGGTAGGCAGCAAAAGTATATTTGAAAAGTATCAGGAATAGTTAAGACAAATTAAAGGGGGTCACAATAGTAGTGGAAAACTTCTTGAACTTATATGGAGTGAGGGTCTCTGTGGCATATTTGATGTAATTTGTAGAGAACTAATAAAAATGTAATTTTCTATTACACAGATCCACTAAAATGGACAATATAATTGGTCAATGATAAACTGAACAATAATATTATGCAAACTGTTAAGTGGACAGACCATTTATCTCTTAGAACAGAGATAATTTTGTCATTACCAAAATGATTGTGAGGAACAACTTCATGTTTTGGCAGCAAACCCTCATCTCATGCTCAGTAATGAGGTAAACCAAATTCAAGCTCATTCTCTGTCCAGAAGAAAATAAAATAACATTCACTTGCAGATGAAATATATATATACCTGATTATATGTCCTGTGTTACGTAAAAAGCTTTTCAGGTATTGTGCTTTACTACTTTTTCCATACGTTTTAAGTTGTGAAGTCTAGAAAAGATCATGGGTCCTATTAAGTAGATATGATTGGACGGGATCATAAGTGGCGATATATACCTGAACATGTATAGTACTAAATCTAGTGATCCAGTCCGTGTAATAGAATTTGAAATAGAGCGGTGTGATCCAGTATGCTTTTCATAAGTCTTTTTTTGGAGGAGAGGTGTCTTATAACACACTATTTTGCAGTTCAAAAAGGACTTTCAGCCACTGCAAATAGTATAATAATCCTGTTTCCTAATACTAGCTGAGGCCTATGCTTACTTGTGGCTGTTTATATACTGGGCATTTTATTATGACATATTTTGTTCTTTATAGCCCTCCTCCAAAGACTCATCCAACACAAACATATCTTGAGATTATTTCTTCTTGCCGGATTTAGCTGACAGCTCTAATCCATGGACATATTTCCGAGGAATCTTAAAATGTTCTAAAAAAGAAATATAATGAAAGGTATTTGTAAGTGCATGGTCAGCACAAGAAAGGCAGCAAGTCAATCATATCCATATATTCTATGATACTCTATTGGTGGGATCTAGCTTTGGAAGTGACCCCGGTACTACCTAAGTGTATTTTTAAACTTTGATGTCTATATGTCATACAATCAACCATGTGGAAGTATATTACTTGAAAGGAATCTGTCAGCAGTGTTTTGCTATGTAATCTGAAATCAGTATGATGTAGCAGGAGAAAGCTGGATTCCAGCGATGTGTCAGTAGCCTGTGTGCTGCAGTTTCAATAAAATCAGTGTATTATCAGCAGGAGATCATCACTAAAAGCACTATGTGTCTTGTGCCTCTTAGTCAACTGCTGTTTAACCATGCCCCTACTGACTAGCAGCTATCTGTCAATGTACAGTGTACACAGAAAGTCAGTGGCATTGGTGGGGTTATATGCTATATGCTGAGCACTGCTAGATCTACAGTGAGTGTTATAAAACAACAGCACATTGACCAGTAAGTGATACATCACTGAAATAAGAGTCTTGGCATCTACATCATGCTGCTCTCAGATTACATAGCAAAAATCTGGTGACAGAGTTCATTCAAATTGATTTTCTCAATGATGGAATGTCTACGTAAATGAAGCTGCAAGTGCATTGAGGTTGGAACAATATCCAACTAATGTATTGGTCCTTCTCTTAGACCCTACTGACTTGACATCAGTCCAGATCAGTCAGGCAATCCTCTATGCATTTGCAGTCTCAATTATGTAAAGATTCAAAGTTACTTTCTCATAAATAGTACAAGGTTAGGGCACACTAGTCAATGACATAGCAGGACCTTTACCTTGTAATTATTGCACCTTTGTATACGCCGACACAAATATGCTGGCACACTGCATATAAGAAGAAGTCAATGTGACAAGCTGGCAGACAACATATAAAAAAATGCTAACAAACTAAGGGCCCTTTCACATCAGCGTTTTTTTCAAATCGCGGCAGATGCGGTGAAAAAAACGCATCTGCCGCGATTACCGCATACCGGCTGCACTTGCGGCGCGGTTGCGTTTTTTTCCATGCAAAGTATAGGCGGACTTGCGGCAGGTGCGGCAAGTGCGGTTTTGCACTTGCGGCAGGTGCGGCCGCGAAAAAAACCGCGGTCAGCCGCGGTTTTTTTAGCGGCCGCACCTGCCGCAAGTGCAAAACCGCACTTGCCGCACCTGCCGCAAGTCCGCCTATACTTTGCATGGAAAAAAACGCAACCGCGCCGCAAGTGCAGCCGGTATGCGGTAATCGCGGCAGATGCGGTTTTTTCACCGCATCTGCCGCGATTTGAAAAAAAACGCTGATGTGAAAGGGCCCTAAGGCTGCTTTCACATCAGCATTTTACGCTGATCGCGGCAGTTGCGGTGAAAAAACTGCAACTGCCGCGATTACCGCATAACGGCAGCGATCACATACAATGTCTATGGGGCTTGCGGTAAGTGTGCAGCTGGTGCGGCAAGTGCGGTTTCGGCACTTGCAGCAAGTGCGGCTGTGAAAAAAACGCGGTATGCTGCGTTTTTTTCACGGCCGCACCTGCCGCAAATGCCGATACCGCACTTGCCGCAAGCCCCGTAGACATTGTATGGGGCTTGCCGCAAGTGTTAGCCCCTTTCATATCAGCGTTTTTTCAAATCGCGGCAGATGCGGTGAAAAAAACGCATCTGCCGCAATTACCGCATAACCGCGACACTTGCGGCAAGCCCCATGCAATGTCTATGGGGCTTGCGGTAAGGGTGCGGCAGGTGCGTCAAGTGCGGTTTCGGCACTTGCGGCAGGTGCGGCCGCGAAAAAAAAACGCAGTCAACAGCGTTTTTTTTCGCGGCCGCACCTGCCGCAAGTGCCGAAACCGCACTTGCCGCACCTGCCGCACCCTTACCGCAAGCCCCATATACATTGTATGGGGCTTGCCGCAACTGTGCCGCAAGTGCAGCGGTTATGCGGTAATCGCGGCAGATGCGGTTTTTTCACCGCATCTGCCGCGATCGGCAAAAAACGCTGATGTGAAAGTACCCTTAGACATGTATTACTGTCTTACATTGTCTGAATGTGACTAATGATATAACCTGGCACACAGCATGTCCAAAGATATTACTGGCAAACAGCCAACACCGATATGTCACTGGCATAATAATGGCACATGGTGTACCACCTTACAGTTTGGCACACTGAGATAAAAAGATGTCAGTGTGTCAGCCTGGGACACAGAATGTAGTAAAAACTAGCAGAGACTGGCACGTTATACTGATTTGTCACTGGCAAAGAGTTGCACAAAGCATTTACACATACATTACTGCTTCACATTGCCTGACAGTCACCACTTATATAGCCTGGCACACAGCATATACAGAGAGATCACTTTGATAACAGTTAACACATGTCACTGGCACATGGTATACCATTTTCACAGTCTAGCACACTGCATATATAAATATATTTATTGCATATAGAAGCGACACTGACATAGGCTGGCACACAGCATGCATAAATCCGTACATGAAAGAATATCTACCATGAACACTATGAAATAGCTAAATATATTGTCCAAAAAAGTGCAGCACATCACAGCTCATACAAAATTGGTACACAGTATACACATAAGTGGCACACTGTATATATAAATCTATGTTCATCAGTCTTCACTTTAATAGACCAGTATCCTGCATAAACATACTGGCACAAACCAATCACTACACACTGTACAGATGCAACACATGCACAGATGCAACACATGCAAACACACCGACAGCTAAACCTATACCTTCTTTTGGCACAAACCTGTCACTATATACTGTCAGAGTTGCCAACTTGATTATTAATTTTCTCTGGACAACTTACCAAAAATCATGGACAGCCAACATTATTTCTGGACACTTTGGAACACCATAATAAATAAGACATTTTAAAGGGGCTGCCCATTACTTAGACAACTCTTTCTCAATATCTTTCTTTGAGTATAACTAATAACGAATACTCACTCCCAATACCGGAGCTGTTCTAACAATTTTTTTTCTCGGGAATCACATACCATTATGTCACATGAACCCTGCAATCAATCAGCGCTGGCTTCACAGCGCTGTAATTGACATCTGGAGGAAGTGAGGGAGTATTGTTACTTCCTCCAGATGTCTGGTGTGTCCAAAGGAAGGGAGAGTGAATCCAGTGATTGGCAGCAGGGAACATGTGACATAATGTTACGTGATCCCCGGGAGAGGCAGTGTCCACACCGTTAGAACAACACTAGCCTTGGAGGTGAATAGAAGCATTTTTTT
The DNA here is from genome assembly GCA_033576535.1 of Allobates femoralis. NCBI lineage: Eukaryota > Metazoa > Chordata > Amphibia > Anura > Aromobatidae > Allobates > Allobates femoralis. Next base: position 230,878,119 of record JARQOC010000002.1, read on the forward strand.
TTTTACTGTGTGTAGGTATATAGGGATTGAAAAGGGGGTTGAAACCCCTTTATTTAATATATGTCTGCAGCCCAAAATTCGGAAACAAACACATTAGCTGCATTCACTGTCAACTGTAAAATGCTGATAGGTAAAGTCACAAAAACTTATACAGAATTCTCCCAACAGTAAAAAAAACATGAGCACATCAAGTTTTATCAATGGACAACAGAAAAAATTGTCCTAGTTTTACAGACTCTCTAGGCATTTCTGGACAGTTGTCAACCCTGAAAAACTATGCATTACCTTCTATTGGTACAAACACACAGTATACAGTACATATGCCTCTATCATTGCCTAGGACATGCACATATTGTACATAAACCTGACTAGGGTGGCACCATATGCGTAATATCACTGGCAGTCAGTATACATAAAGTTATTGACTTCCAGCAATTATAATAGTCTTGACCTAGATGGTAGGGAGCAAGTGAAGAGTGGGGGTCACATGATAAATCATTCAAAAATCTAAATAAATATGCAGCATATCACTGGCATGCCCATCTGGAGACCACTGTTTTGGGAGTTCTGCTCTGTCTGCAGATAGGGGGCCACCATTTCTTTTGATAGAGGTTCTGGTTAGGTCTGTATCCTCAGGCTCTGTTCATATGTTCATTTAGAAAGTCCATTTGTCTGTTCCATTTTAAATACAAACAAGCAGACTTAATGATTGCTGGCTTAATTTATGCAAGCACAAACAGACGGACCCCATAGATATTAATATGCGATGCATTTTTTTTAATTAAAAGAATGCATGCAGAATCTTGTCTTCATTTCTAAAGAAAAAACACAAACAGACCCATATCAATCAATAAGGCCCCTTGGCTTCTATTTGCATAAAGTTAACTATGAAATTATTTATTTTTGTCTGTTCCCAAGATGTAACAAATAGAATTTCCAAAAGAACATGTGAACAGAGCCTTAGTCATATAGCAAAGCTTGTAAGAAGGTTGATTGATACATTGATGTATAGGACAGCTATTTTCTATAGGTGACAGTAGAGATACATTTCCTTCTTCAGCAGAAGAGCTCGTTTGCACACCTTTTTCTCAGGTAGAACTGCTTGGCATACAAAATTCTCTAAGGATATATTTTATTTATTCATCAAAAATGAGGGAGGTGGCAGGAAAAATGCTGCTTATAGTAAAATTGTCACATTTTTACAGTGTGCTTTTGCAGTACATTTACTTGTGTATTTCAGCCATACATTTTAATGGGAGAAAAGTGCTGCAAAAACGCTAAAAAAAAAGAGAATTTTGTTTACGTACCGTAAATTCTTTTTTCTTTAGTCATCAATGGGAGACCCAGACAATGGGGTTTAGGGCTCTGCCCTCCGGAGGTCACACTAGGTACTACAAGTTTGTAGACACCGCCTCCTCCGCTTATAAACCCCCACCGTAGGAGACATCCTCAGTTTAGTCCATAAGCTGCGAGGAGAAATTAAACCACACCCGAAACATCGGGAAGAATGCCGTGCACAGACGGTTCAACAACCCGGCAAACACTGTCTCAACAGAGAACAGAACAAGTGCAAAATATGCAACGGAACAACTGGGTGGGTGCTGGGTCTCCCATTGATGACTAAAGAAAAAAGAATTTACGGTACGTAAACAAAATTCTCTTTTTTCTGGTCGTCATAATGGGAGACCCAGACAATGGGGATGTCCTAAAGCAATACCCCAGGGCGGGAAGAGTTCCTCAACAAGACGGATAACACATGGTTCCCTTTAAAGGTGGGCAACCGCCGCCTGGAGAACCCGCCTGCCCAAACTCGCATCCGCAGAGGCATGGGCATGCACCATATAGTGCTTAGAGAAAGTGTGCAGGCTGGACCAAGTGGCCGCCTGACACACCTGTAGAGCAGAAGCTCGATGTCGCAAGGCCCAGGAGGCACCTACAGCTCTCGTAGAGTGTGCCTTCAAACCCACCGGGAGAGGCAAACCAGAAGACCGGTACGCCTCCTGAATGGGAGCCTTGATCCATCTGGCCAAGGTCGACTTCGAAGCCGCGGCCCCCTTACAGCGACCCATCGTGAGGACAAATAAGGAATCCGAACTCCTAAAGGAGGCGGTCCTGGACACATAAATGCGTACAGCTCTCACGAGATCCAGAGTATGGAGGTCGCGCTCAACCTGATGAACGGGAGCGGGGCAAAATGATGGAAGAACAATCTCCTGGTTTAGGTGAAACGTTGAAACCACCTTCGGCAGAAATTCAGGCCGTGGGCGCCACACCACCTTGTCTTGGTGAACCACCAGAAAGGGAGACTTGCACGAAAGTGCAGCCAATTCTGAGACCCGTCTCAGAGACGTAATCGCCACCAGAAAGACCACCTTCTGGGACAGACGAGAGAGAGAGACGTCTCTCAGTGGCTCAAACGGCGGTTTCTGCAGTGCCGCCAGGACCATGTTTAGGTCCCAAGGGTCCAGAGGTCGTCTATAGGGCGGGACCACCCGAGACACCCCCTGCAGAAATTGACGTACCTTCGGGAGGAGCGCCAAGCGCCTGTCAAACAACACTGAAAGTGCTGATACTTGACCTTTCAGAGAGCCAAGGGATAATCCCAACTCCAACCCCGACTGTAGGAAGGCCAACAATGTCGGGATAGACAAAGGCCACGGAGAGCGGCCACCAGAGGCACACCAGGTAAAAAAGATTTTCCACGTTCTGTGGTATATCTTCCTGGAAACAGGTTTCCTTGCCCGATTCATAGTGGCAACCACTGTAGGAGAGAAACCTCTGGATGTCAGCAGCCAGGCCTCAAGAGCCATGCAGTCAATCTGAGGGCCCTGGAATTGAGGTGGAAGAATGGGCCTTGCGCGAGTAGATCTGCGCGTTCTGGAAGAGCCCACCTGTGTCCGCCTGACAGTTGCCACAGGTCCGGGTACCAAGACCTCCTGGGCCAATCTGGAGCCACTAGAATGGCCACTCTGCATTCTGTCCTGATCTTCCACAGGACCCTGGGAATCAGAGCCAGAGGCGGAAACACATATGGCAGCTGAAAGCTGGTCCAGCTCAGGATCAGGGCGTCCGCCCCCAGCGACTGGGGATCCCAAGATCTCGCCATGTATTGGGGCACCTGATGGTTCAGCCGTGAGGCCATCAGATCCACGTCCGGAGTGCCCCACCTGCCGCAGATGTCCCGGAAGACGTCTGGATGTAGGGACCACTCTCCGGCGTCTATCCCCTGTCGGCTCAGATAGTCGGCCTCCCAGTTCTCGACCCCTGGGATGTGAACTGCGGAGATCAGGCAGCCGTTTTCCTCCACCCAGAGTAGAATGCGGTGGACTTCGGCGAGGGCCTGAGCACTTCTGGTCCCTCCCTGATGATTTATATAGGCGACGGCCGTCGCATTGTCGGACTGTACCCGAATGGGCTGTCCTGACAGGAATTTCTGAAACGCTAGTAGCGCCAGATAGACCGCCTTGATCTCCAGCACGTTGATCTGCAACGCCGACTCCGACTGAGTCCAGAGGCCTTGAGCCCTGTGGTGCAAGAACACCGCCCCCCAGCCCTTCAGACTGGCGTCGGTGGTCACCACTAACCATGACGGTTTTAGGAAGGACCGGCCCCGTGACAGGTGATGTGGTTGGAGCCACCACTGTAGAGAGTCCCTGGTTGGTTGTGACAGTGTCACCAGCCGATTCAGAGAGATCGTCCTCTTGTCCCATCTGCGAAGAATCTCCAGCTGGAGAGGACGGAGGCGAAACTGTGCGAACGGCACCGCCTCTATCGCCGCTACCATGCGACCCACCAGTCTCATCAATACCCGTAGGGATGACTGTGGAGACAGGAGGACATTCTGCACTCCTGATTGGATCGCAAGCTGCTTGGCTTGAGGTAGGGACACCAGGGCCGAGTCCGTGTGGAAGTCCATGCCCAGATATGTCAATGACTGGGTCGGAACCAGGGTCGACTTTTGAATGTTGATAAGCCACCTGAACCGTTCCAGGGACTTCATGGTCACCTCCAGGCTCACCCGACAAAGGTCTTCCGATGGCGCCCTGACCAACAGGTCGTCCAAATAGGGTATGACGGCGTGTCCCTGCGCATGCAGGAGAGCCATCATGGAGGCCATCACCTTTGTGAACACCCGTGGTGCTGAGGCTAGCCCGAATGGCAGTGCCACAAATTGGAAGTGCTCTTCCCCCACTGCGAATCTCAACCAGCGCTGATGAGCTGGTGCAATGGGGACGTGAAGGTAAGCGTCCCTGATATCGATGGACGCTAGGAAGTCCCCCTGTGACACAGCCGCGATCACTGAGCGCAGGGATTCCATGCGGAACTTCCGAACCAACACGTGACGGTTGAACAACTTGAGGTCCAACACCGGGCGAAAAGAGCCGTCCTTCTTTGGGACAATAAAGAGGTTGGAGTAAAAACCCCTGAACCTCTCTTCCGTGGGCACAGGGACCACCACTCCGTCTCTGCGGAGTCCCTCCAACACCAGGTGAAAAGCCTGAGCCTTTTCTGGAGATGGAACCGACCGATGGAATCGGGGTATTGGTTGTGACGTCAGCTCTATCCTGTAACCTCTTGAGACTACGTCTCGAACCCACTGATCTTGAATGTGAAGAAGCCACTTGTCCTGAAAGCGGGACAGGCGGCCCCCCACCTGTGGGGAGGCAGGATGAGAGAGCGAGTCATGTCGAGGCGGGCTTGGGGGTGGCAGCCGCTGCCCCCGCCGGCTTCTTCTGACGACTCTTGGAACGCCACTGAGTAGCAGGCTTGCCCCCTCGGTCTGAGCGAGTGGACGCCGTTGATGACTGTGAACCGGAGCGAAAGGACCACTGCTTAGGGTTCCTTTTCACGGTGTACCGTGGCTTAGGCTTATTCTGCGGGATCTTAGACTCAGCAGAATCCTTTATCAATTTGTCCAGTTCGGTGCCAAAAAGCCTGTCACCAGCGAACGGAAGATTTTGTAAAATCTTCTTAGATGTGGCATCTGAGTCCCAAAGACGCAGCCACAACAGCCTGCGGATCGCAATTGCATTGGCCGAGGCCACAGCAGAGCGAGTGGCAGTTTCCAAAGATGCCGTCCTGGCATAGTCCGCATAGGCCCTTGCTCTCTCAGTGAGAGCCAGGACCTCTGGACTGGACCTAGCTAGATCAGTGATACCATCCAAACAGATAGTAATCGCTTGTAGGGTCCAGACCGCGGCAAAATTAGGGGCAAACGAAGACCCCACAGCCTCATAGGAAGACTTGGCGAGTTGCTCGACCTGTCTATCAGTAGCATCCTTCAACGAGGAGCTATCAGAGGCAGAAAACAAGGAGCGCGCAGCAATCCTAGTCATGGAAGCATCCACCTTGGGAGACTGCGACCATTCCTGGAGCGCCTCCTGGGGAAAGGGAAAGCGATTGTCCTTAGTTTTACGGACATAACGCCGCCCAGGATGCAACCTGGGAGCTTTAATCACCCTTCCGAAATTAGTGTGGTCCATGAAGGAGCCACTTGGTCTAGCCTCTGGCCGCAGCCATTGGTATACCTCCTTGGGGTGTACAGTCACCTCCTCAGGAGGAGTGACAAGACGCAATGTCTCATTGATGGAGGACACCAGATCCTCCACCCCATCTGGAGGTTCAGACATAGACCCAAGAGTAGAACCCCCATCATCTTCCTCACCATCAGAGGAACGCTCCTCCTCAGAGAGAGTCTGGAGCTCAGGAGAAGCCTCACGGGCTCGCTTAGGGGGTCTTACAGCAGAAGTAAGAGACACCCGGGGGTAACTAGGAGGAGTAGCTGGGTTCTCCAGTCTCCTATGCAGTGCCTCCAGGGTTTGCGACATGGAGGACATCTGGGACAGCAGAGATTCATTGATCTTATTCTGCGTTTCCCATGGCCCTGGGATCACCTGAACCTCAGGGTATAATCCCGGATTTGCAGACTCAGTAGTAGCAGACCGGGCCTCTGGGCGTCCGCAGTTATTGCAGGACCCCTCCACCAGTGTCCCGTTGCATGTAACACAGGCAATGGAGACCACCGCCGCCTTAGCAGCATGCTTCCCAACTGAGGACATCTCCACAGTGAGGGGAATATAAGCCAAAGTTCACAAACAAACCGGGAATCCCGGTGGCTTACCGACCGCAGTAAAGCGGTAGGAGGAAGCGGTGTGTGTGTGTGACCTCCGCGAGTTCCGGTCTCCCTTGCAAGTGCAGACACGCGCTGCAGCCAGATCCCAGCCGGGAAGTGAGGGAGAAGATGGCCGCCGACAGTGAAGATGTGGGCGGAGCCAGGAACACGCGGGAAGAACACATAACACGCCCAGCGGTGATGTCACCATAAGGGCTGCCTCCTCCTCCTCCAGACTGCCTCAGCAATGGAGGTGCCGGAGCCCGCAGCGCGGGAAAAAAGTGTGAATATCACCACACACACTCTCAGACTGCATGTACACATAAAAACACCCGCAGTCTACAGCCTCAGCCCCTGTGATACACAGGGCGGTCAGCCAGGGAGACCCCAGCACAGGGTCACCGCCAGAACCGCGGACCCGAGGGTAACCGCGCGGTCTGAGTGTCATGACACCACAGTGACAGACACTACCCCCAGGCACACAGGAGACACACCAGGTGCCTCAGTGCCGGTCCGGTCTGTAAGCACCTTTAGGGAGGCCTCGGACGGGGGTACAGCACCAGTCCGGAGTGTAAGCACCATTTAGGGAGGCCTCGGACTGGGCTGGCTCCGTCCGGTCTGTAAGCACCATTTAGGGAGGCCTCGGACGGAGCGGAGCTGTGCAAGGCTCCAGGCTCCCCCTTACCAGAGCCTCCATGGAGGGATGGAAAGGAAAGGAGCGCGACAGCGTACCGGGAGAACACCGAAGTGTCCAGGCTAAAAGCCCTCCGGTACCTCCACCAGCGTGTTCCGCAGAGGGTGAGCGGGGAGGCTGTCGGGGATCCCGAGCGGGACCATTTTACCTTGTCTTCATACGCCATCACGTAAGCTGTGAGAATGCAGTGAAGTGCAAGCAAAGCGTGATCCTCCGAGCACACTAAGTTTAAAACTGAGGATGTCTCCTACGGTGGGGGTTTATAAGCGGAGGAGGCGGTGTCTACAAACTTGTAGTACCTAGTGTGACCTCCGGAGGGCAGAGCCCTAAACCCCATTGTCTGGGTCTCCCATTATGACGACCAGAAAATTCACATGCTACTGGGAAAAAAAGCAGCATGCACATGAGAGATTTCAGACATCTTACTGATTATGCCGATACTGTAAACATATTAAAATATGCAACTAAAAAGGAACGTGTGAAGCTAGCCTGTTGCTCTCTACAAGGAAAAAATGAATGCCCCCAGCCTCAATTATCTGCACTTTCTGGTACATACACCATGTTCCAAATTATTATGCAAATGTTCTTTTTCTCTGATTTTCCTAAATGGTCGATGCAAATGACAATCAGAGTAATAAAAGTCATCACCCGTTAGAGTATACATCGAATTTTATTGAAGAAACCTCCCAATGATAACAGTATAATCTTCAAAATTTAAAAAAAGGAGATTTTTGTGTACTCTCCGTAAAATCCTTTTCTCTTAGCCTCTAATTGGGGGACACAGGACCATGGGTGTTATGCTGCTGTCCACTAGGAGGCGACACTATGTACAATCTGCAAAAGATTAACAGTGGCTCCTCCTCTGCAGTATACACCCCTGGAGCAGGCACTGCCTTAACCAGTTTTGTGCTAAAGCAGTAGGAGAAACTTAGCATTGAAAACAGTATAACAATGCCTATAGTAAGGCAACTATGTACAAGCTCAAGAATACTTTGAGAAGTCACACACAGCCCAAAACGGGCAACAGGGTGGGAGCTGTGTTCCCCAATTAGAGGCTAAGAGAAAAGGATTTTACGATGAGTACACACAAATCTCCTTCACCTCATTGTGGTACACACGCCCATGGGACGTCCCAAAGCAGTCCCTGGGTGGGAACAGCAATGGAATGGTAGTGCACCCAGACAGACCCCTACAGGTGGGCTACTGTCACCTGCAGGACACGTGTACCCAGACTCGCGTCCGCTGAAGCCTTGGCATGGACTCTGTAGTGTTTTGTACATGTGTGTAGGCTAGTCGAAGTGGCTGCCTTACACACTTGTTGTGTCAATGCCTGGTGCTGAATGGCCAAGGAAGCCCCTACCGTATAGGTAGAGTGCGCTCTGATACTGTCTGGAAGTGGCCAATATTTGAGCCTGTAGGCATCCTAAATGGTGGACCTGATCCACCTAGCCAGGGTAGCCTTTGCAGCCGGCATGCCTCTGCGCTTGCCTTCCGCAAGCACGCACAGAGAATCTGACTTCCGAAAAGGCTCTGTCCTCGACACATATATACGCAGTGCCCTGACAAGGTCCAGCGTATGCAGAGACTTTTCATTCCGATGAACCGGTGCTTGGCACAGTGATGGCAAGGCAATCTGCTCATTGATATGGAAAGAAGACATCACCTTGGGAAGGAAGGATGGAACCGTACGGAGAACCACCTTATCCTGGTGAAAAAACAGAAACGGCGCTCTGCAGGAGAGTGCTGACAGTTTTGACACTCTGCGGAGGGATGAGATTGCCACCAGAAACACCACCCTCTGGCATAGAAGGCAGAGCGGAATTTCCTTAAGTGGCTCAAAAGGTGGTTCTTGCAATGCTGACATACCAAGTTGAGACACCACGTGTCAAGCGGTCTTCTGTATGGGGGGACCAGCTGAGAGACCCCTTGAAGAAACGTCTTTACCTGTGGTCTAGCCGCCAGGCGTTGCTGAAAAAGCACTGAGAGAGCTGAGCCTTGGCTCTTTAGCGAACCGAGATACAGTTTGGCGTCCAGCCCTGACTGCAGAAAGCCAATGACCTAGGTCAGGGTCTCAAACACACGGCCCGGGGCGGCCCGTGAGGCTAGCTGATGCGGCCCGCGGATACACCAGTGTCTTGTCATCTAGCCAGCCCACACCTGCGTTCTGTTATGTAGCCGGCTCCGGTTGCACTTCTGCATTGCAGGTGCCGCTTTTGATTGCTTCTCCCTGGAAGCGTCTGCAATGCAGAAAACCAGGAAGAAGGAATCGAAGGCGGAGACCAAACAGAACTCAGGGGGACTTGAAGTCAGCTGCACTGCCAGCAGGTGCATCAGTCAAGGGAACACAGAACAGGGCAGGTGGGAACCTGTGTGTGTGTGTGTGTGTGTGTGTGTGTGTGTGTGTGGTGTGTGTTTGGTATGTGTGTGTATGATGATGATGATAGTGGTAGCTGTGTTTGGATGATGATGATGGTGGCTGTGTGTGGATGATGATGATGGTGGCTGTGCATGGATGATGATGATGGTGGCTGTGCGTGGATGAAGATGATGATGCTGGCTGTGTGTGGATGATGATGGTGACTGTGCGTGAATGATGATGATGGTGGTGGTGGCTGTGTGTGTGTGGACAGTGGTGGCGGCAGCTGCTGTGTGTGGGTGGTGGTGGCGGCAGCTTCTATGTGTGGATGTTAGTGGTGGTGGCGGCAACTGTGTGTGGGTGGTGATGGCGGTGGCAGATGTGGGTGGGTTGGGGGTGGCGGCAGCGGCTGTGTGTGGATGATGGTGGTGGCAGTGGCTGTGTGTGGATGGTGGTGGTGGCTGTGTGTGGATGATGATGATGATGGTGTGGTGGTGGTGGCTGTGTGTGTGTGTGTGTGGGTGGCGGTGGCAGCAGCTGGTGTGTGTGGATGGTGGTGGCGGCAACAGCTGTGGGTGGGGTGGTAGCAGTGGCTGTTTGTGGATGGTGGTGGTGGCTGTGTGTGGATGATGATGGTGTGTGGATGATGATGATGGTGCCTGTGTGTTCGTGTGTGTATGATGATGGTGGTTGTGTATGGATGACGATGATGATGGCTGTGTGTGGATGATGATGGTGGTGGCTGTATGTGGATGATGATGACGATGATGATGGATGAGATGTGGCTGTGTGTGTCTATGATGATGATGATGGTGGCTGTGTGTGGATGATTAAGTCTGTGTGTATGATGATGATGGTGGCTGTATGTGTATGATGATGATGATGATGATGATGGTGGCGGTGGCTCTGTGTGTGTGTATGATGGTGGCTGTGTGTATGTATATGATCATGATAATGATGGTTGCTGCAAGACAGGAAAATGTCACTGCCAGTCTCAGCTTGCTTGTCCAGAGAATATGGTACTGGCTTCTGATTCCGAGATGCGCACCAGGTAAAGAAAGTTTTCCAGGTGCGGTAAGTAAATCTTAGCCGAAGTTGGCTTCTGTGCTCTGATCATGGTTCGGATTACTTCTTGCGAAAACCCTGCCTTAGTTAGAATCCAGGTGTCAAGGGCCATGCCGTCAAATTCAGAGCCCCTGAATTCTGGTGGTAGAACAGACCCTGAGACAGAAGGTCTGGACAATCTGGAAAACGTCATAGTACGTCTGCCGTGAGCTGCACGATGACGCCGTGCCATGCGCGTCTGGGCCAGTCTGGTGCGATGAGAATGACTGGAACCCCTTCCTGTCTGATGTTTTGCACCACTCTGGGAATCAGTGGCAGAGGCGGGAATATGTATGACAGTTGAAACTGTGTCCAATCTTGCACTAGAGCGTCCGCTCCTAGCGACCGTGGGTTGTGCGACCTGGCCATGAAATTGGGGACTATCGCGTTGAGATGTGACGCCATCAAGTCCACATCCGGAGTCCCCCAGCGTTGGCAAATCTGTTGAAGAACGTTGGGGTGCAGGGACCACTCTTCTGAGTCTACTCCCTGGCGACTGAGGAAGTCTGCCTTCCAATTGTCCAAACCCGGAATGCGTACTGGTGACAGGACCGATCCCGTCGTTTCCACCCAATGAAGGATGCGTCGTACTTCCTGCATTGCCTGGACACTGCGGGTCCCGCCTTGGTGATTGACATATGTCACGGCCGTGGTATTGCCTGCTTGAATCCTGATGTGCGACCCCGTCAGGTAGCGATGAAACGCTTGCAATGCTAGGAAGATGGCTCTAATCTCCAGAATGTTGCTCGGCATGGTTGCTTCTGCAGATGCCCATTTGCCCTGTGCTCTGTGGCGTCGGTACACCAGGCCCCATCCCGTCAGGCTCGCATCTGTGGACAGGATCTTCCATTGACCCAGAAAAAAAGACTTCCCTCTCGACAACGACCCCAGTCGAAGCCACCAATGCAGCTAGCGCTTGGTTGCCGCCGCTAGGTGGAAAGTCTTGTCCAGGGTAAAAGTACTCTTGTCCCAGGCCTTGAGCATGGCCAGCTGGAGACCCCTGAGCTGCAACTGTGCAAATGGAAGCGCTTCTATCACTGCTACCATCCTGCCCAGAACGCTCATGGTAAACCTGAAGCATTGAGGCAACTGGAGAAGCAGATTGCGAACTCCTTGACATAGCGCCTGTGATTTTTCTCTGGGAAGGAGCACCAGCCCCCTGGCTGTGTTGAACTGCATGCCTAGGAAGACCAGCAACTCACTTGGGACTGGCGATGACTTTTGTAGGTTGACTAACCAGCCTAGGCGACGCAGTGTGTCTACCTTGATGGCTACACTGTACTCGCAATCCTTGAAGGTGGGAGCTTTGATGAGGAGATCGTCCAGGTATGGGAGGACGACTATTCCTCTCGAGTGCAGAATGGTCATGACGGCCGCCATGACCTTGGTGAACACCCTCTAAGCTGTGGCCAGCCCAAAGGGAAGCAACACGAATTGATAGTGTTCCTGCCCTCCTGTGAAGCAAAGGAACTTTTGATGAACCGACGCGATCAGTACATGCAAGTAAGCATCCTGCATGTCTATGGAAGCGAGAAACTCTTCCCTTTCCATGGATGCGATTATGGACCGGAGAGACTCCATGCGGAATTGCCTTATTCAAATATTTTTTTTTGTAGTCAGTCTCTTCAAATAAAGTACAGGCCTCACTTTCCCTCCTTTTTTGGGAACTATGAACAGATTGGAATATAACCCGTGGAACCACTTGGCCGAGGGAACCAGTCCGATGACTCCTGAGTGCAACAGTGAGTCGATCGACTGAAAAAAAGGCACTGGCCTTGGATGGCGTTTGTAGTGGGTGGGAGGGACAGAAAACTCTATCTTGTAACCGTAGGACACCGGCTCCCTGACCCACTTGTCCTCTGTAATAGGCAGCCAAACTTGATGAAAGTTTACAAGTCTGCCGCCTACCAGCGGGGTGTCATCCGAGGAAACGCTGAGGAGGACCTATTGGGCTTAAACCCCTTAGGTTTGGATTGGCGCGATCTTGACTGCCAGCCCTTGTCCGATTTCTGGTTCGACCACGAGTTATCTGTATGCGGCGAGCAGCTACGTGCCTGCGCTGGACACTAAGCGGACCAGCCTGACGAATTCCTTAGCTGCTGACGTCGATTAAAACTGCGTTTCAACTTCTGCTGGGGAAGAGAAGTGCTCTTGCTCCCTGTTGCGTTAGATATCAAGGTATCCAATTTCTCCTCGAACAGCCGCCCACTAAGATATGGCAGGTGTGTGAGGGACTATTTGGAGGCTGCATCAGCCTTCCATTCCCGTAACCAGAGGGCATGCCTGATGATGATGGCATTTGAAGCTGCTACTGCCGCGCAATTTGCGGAGTCCAGCGCCGCATACATCAAGTAATTTGCCACCACCTAAATTTGCACTGCTTGATTCGCCAGGTCTACGGCTGTTGATCGAAGAGCGGCATGTAATTGTGCCGCCCAGGTCATGATGGCCTTGGCTGCCCAGACTGAGGCGAACGCCAGTGCTAAAGATGACCTTGAGGCCTCAAAAACCGAACGAGCCATCTGTTCTACCTGCCGATCCGTGATATCCTTAATGGATGAGCTATCCGGCAGTGACAGAAGCGGCTGCGTTGCCAGCCTAGACACTGGGGGGTCCTCTTCAGGTGAATCTGCCCAGATCTGGGTTACCTCCTTTAAAAACAGGTAACGTGCCTCCAGAGATTTGCGATTGCCAAATCTTGTCAGGTTGTAAGCAATGTTTTTGGAGAATCGCTTTGAACGCGGGATGATTTGAAAAGTATTTATGAGGTTTTGTGGCTCTATGAAATGAAACTTTGTGCTCTGGTGCATCAGGGGTAGGGTCAGATATGTCCAACACCTGATTGATGGAAGTAATAATGTCCTCAACTAATGCTGTGGTGTCTGCATCGTCCAGGTCTAGGGACGTCTCCTGATCCAGCTCTGACCCGGACTCACAGGAGCCCTCAGAGCCCTGAGGATCACTCTGCCTCTCCCTGGTAGGAGATGACCTGGAACTGTGCAAGGATGCTGGGGAGTGAGACCTATGTGTCCGTGATTGGAGCAATGTGGAAGACAACTTTTCTATGGACTGCGACACAGATTGTGACACTGTTTGGGACACAAGCATGGCCCATTCCGGCACCGCACCAGGCGCATCCGTACTCGCCGGGGTTACTGTGGGCTCTGGCACGCTGGCCTGGGCGCAGTAATGGCAGTGCGGAGACGTGCTACAACTGGGAAGAGAGGCCCTGCAGGCTGTGCATGAGGCATAATAAGAGCTATAAGCCCTGGTCATCTTACTTCTTGAGCCCGGCATATTGCACTAATAGCCACCTGAAATTAAGGGCCCCCAGCAGTGTAGAAAACACCACAGTTCGTGTCTTACCCCGACTCAGACGTGTGCTCCACCAGTGGTCCAGCGTCCTGTGCCCCCCGGAGATCGCTGGCTGTTGCAGTATGCAGGCAATCTGTGTCCCTTCTTCTTCACAGCTGCAGCTGCAAGCCTTAATGGCTGCCGAGCTGGAGCTGCATGTAGCCAGAAGGAAGAGGTAAGGAGGGGGGCGGAGCATGCAGGAAAATAGAAACTTAAGCTGAACAGGGCCCTGCACGATCTGTTCCGCCCCCTCTATGACACTGATCGCGTCATCCGGGGGGCGGGCTGAGGGCGGAAACATGGGTGGCGGCTTCAAGCTAGGCCTAAGCCGCGGCCTAAAGTTAAAACTTCAGCCTGAAAATGGCTCCATAGCGGTCACAGAACGGCCCCGGACCTGGCGGACCTTCGGAGCCGAGCAGCGCTAGGGTCAGGGTGTCGTCCGCAGGCACCCCACAAGCCAGGATCCTCCGAATCCAGCCAAAGTGCCGGCGCCCAGTACACCCAGGGATGCACAGGTATACTGTGCCCCTGGCATTGCTACTCCCAATGGCCCCCCGACCCTTTCAGGAGCCCGCAGCTGCTACTCCTCGCTGTGCAGCCCAAAGACGATTGCTGCAGCCGACAGTGTAATGCAACCCATTAATGTGCTGCTCCTCTGTGCCCATCGGGCACCTGCAGCAGCGATGTCACAGCTGTGTGCTGCCGTGCCGTGGAGGGATGTGCAGCTGGCCGCCTTATCTGCAGTTGCTCAACCTAACACTCCCTCAGGGACAATTAGGAAGGAATGCTGCCGTCTACTGTCCGAGACGTCCTGCGCAACCTCAACCCATGATCCCCATCAGTGGGGGCCTGGGGAAGGAGCGGCATGTGTATGGAACAGTCTCAACCTCAACCAGACGCCCCCAACAGTGAGGGGCCGAGGAAGGAGCCATGCCAGGAGTCTTGTCCAAGACTCACTTTTCTTCTCCTTGAAAATGTAAAAAAAAAAAAAAAAAAAAAAAAAAAAAAAAAACGAAAAATTGTAGAATGAAATAAAATTTAGATGTGCCTCCTACGCACTAAGCAAAAACTGATTAAGGCAGTGCCTGCTCCAGGGGTGTATACTGCAGAGGAGGAGCCACTGTTAATCTTTTGCAGATTCTGCATAGTGTCGCCTCCTAGCGGACAGCAGCATAACACCCATGTTCCTGTGTCCCCCGATGAGGCGAAGGAGAAAACTCTAAATGCACTGTTCCAAATTATCAGGCACAGTAGAGTTCCTAAACCTTCGATATGTTTTAAAGAACTGAAAATGCTCATTTGTTGAATTTGCAGCATAAGGAGGTCAGATTCACTGAAATAAATAGCTATTTAACTCCAAAACATCCTAACAGGCTAAGGTACATGTTAACATAGGAACCCTTCTTTGATCTCACCTTCACAATTCTTGCATCCATTGAACTTGTGAGTTTCTGGAGAGTTTGTGCTTGTATTTCTTTGGATGATGCCAAATAGCCTCCCAGAGCTGCTGTTTTGATGTGAACTGCCTCCCACCCTCATAGATCTTTTGCTTGATTATACTCCTAAGGTTCTCTATAGTGTTGAGGTCAGGGGAAGATAGTGGCCACCATGAGTTTATCTCCTTTTATGCCCATAACAGCCAATGACTCAGAGGTATTCTTTGCAGCATGAGATGGTGCATTGTCATGAATGAAGATGATATTGCTCCTGAAGGCATGTCTCTGCTTTTTGTACCATGGAAGAAAGTTCTTAGTCAGAAACTCTATATACTTTCCAGAGGTCATTTTCACACCTTCAGGAACCTTAAAGGGGCCTACCAGCTATTTCCCCATCATTCTGGCCCAAAACATGACTCCTTGCGGACGTCGCAGCCTTGTTGGGACATGGTGGCCATCCACCAACCATCCACTACTCTATTCATCTGGACCATCCAGGGTTGCTCGGCACTCATCAGTAAACAAGACTGTTTGAAATTTAGTCTTCATGTATGTCTGGACCCACTGCAACAGTTTCTGCTTGTGAGCACTGTTTAGGGGTGGCCGAATAGTAGGTTTATGCACCTCAGCAAGCCTTTGAAGGATCCTTTTTCTTTCCCACGTTACTTGAAAACTGTGGCCTGTTTAATATTGCGGAACATCCAGTTTTCCTTTTATTGGGCTCACCTGCCAAACTAATTATCACAGATATTTGAGATTGATTTCAGTGATCCAAAGAACCCTGAGGCACAATACCATCAATGGGTTTCATTGAAAAAAAACATTATTACATAATAATTTGGAACATGGTGTACAGAACCCACGTATCACCTGCACTTGCTGGCACATGCAGAACCCACATATCAACTGCACTTGCTGGCACATACAGAACCCACCAGTGGCGGACCTTGTGCCAAGAGGGCCCTGGTGCAGCATTTGATGGCGAGGAGCGGGGGGGTGCTAGTGGATGTCGGCGCGGAGCGGAGGTGGTGTGTGTGGGCACAAGTGGACACACACTATACGCAAGCCCTTATCTCCATACCTAACAGGTTACCACAACTCTCTACTATACAGGATACAGTATATACACCTCTCTCTATCCCAGGCTGACAAAAAGTAGAAATATATTCATCACTTTATGTTCCTCAGTGGCCAATTTCCCCATTTATTTTCATTTTACAAAGCTCATTGTGTGGTAAAATAGCCTGGCAGCATACAGTTGAAAATAGAAATGTACATACACTATATTAAAATATAGCTATATATGTTTTTCTCAATATCTGACGTGAAATTAGAGTAAACCTTTTTCTTTTTAGGTCAATTAAGATTACCATAACTATATATTTAGATTTGCCCAATGCCAGAATAATGACAGAGAAAGAGAGAATGTTTCACGGCATCTTTATTACTTTCTCCAAAGTCACAAGTTTACATAGATTTCATTACTATTTGGTATCATTGCCCTTAAACTGTATGACTTGAGTCAAACGTTTTGGATATCTACAAACATCTCGCAATAGATGGTAAGAATTTGGACCCATTCCTCCTGAAAGAACTGGTGTAACTGAGCCATCTTTGTAGGTCACGTTGCTCACACCTGCTTTTTCAGCTTTGCCAAATAATTTTCGATATGATTGAGATCAGAGTTTTGTGATGGCCACTCCAAAACATTGACTTTGTTATTCTTAAGCCACTTTGTAACCAGTTTGACAGTATATTTCAAGTCATTGTCCATTTGGAAGACCTATTTCCGCCCAAGGTTTACCTTCCTGGCTGATGTCTAGAGATGTTGCTTCAGTATTGCCACAATCTTTTTTCCTATCATGCCATCTATTTTGTGTAGTATACAAATCTCTCCGGCAGCAAAACAGCCCCACAACATAATGCTGCCACCCCGTGTTTCAAAGTTGGGATGGTGTTCTTAGGGTACCGTTACACGTCACAACATTGCATGCAATTTCACTTGCAATTTGCAGGTTGCAGTGAAATCATGGACACATTGTTCTATTTTGTTGCCGTGTACAACAAGGCTTCCAACCTTCTCCCTATTTCCTCCAAATATAACAATGGTCATTATGGCCAACAAGTTTAATTTTAGTTTCGTTAGACCACAGGACAAGTCTCCAAAAATGTAGGTCTTTGTTCCTGTGTGCATTTGCAAAAATTATTCTGGCTTTTTTTTTTGTTTCTTTTATAATAATGAATTATTCCTAGCATTCACTTTGGATAATGACACAACCTTACCAGCTTCCACCATCACATTCACAAGGTCTTTTGCTTTTGTTCTTGGGTTGATATGCACATGTTGGACCAAAAAACATTCATCTCTGGGACACTGAACCTGTCTCCTTCCTGAGTGATATGATTGCTGTAAATTCCCATCTTATTTCTACTTGCATATAATTGTATTTACAGATGAATGAGGCACCTTCAGGTATCTGGAAATAACACCCAAGGATGAACCAGACTTCTACAACTCCATAATTATCTTCCTGATATCTTGGCTGATTTCTTTACACTTTCCCATAATGTTACACAAAGAAACAGTTTTTTTCAGATAAACTTTAAAATACATCCACAGCTGTGTCTCTAACTCACATGTGGCCAATAAACTTATCAGAAGCTTCCAAACACATGACATCATCATATGGGTTGTCCTAAATTGTTTAAAGGCATAGTTAGCTTAGTGTACGTAAACGTTTGACTTTGCAGAAAGTAATAATAATGCATTTAAATATTCTCTCATTATTCTGGCATTTGGCAAAAAGTAATTATGGTAATCCTAATTGACCTAAAACGAGAAAGGGTTATTCTGATTTCAGGTCAGCTAGTGAAAAAATCATGAATATGTCTTTTTATATGGTGTATGTAAACTTCTGGTTTCAACTCTAAATCTCAAGGATTATGGGGATACCAAACTTGTATGTCCTCTGCTCAAAAAAATAAAGGGGACAGAAAAATACCACATCCTAGATATCAATGAATGAAATATTCCCTTTGTAAATCTTTAGTCATTACATAGTAGAATATGTTGAGAACAATAAAGCATAAAAATGATCAATGTAAATCAAAATTAAAATCCCATAAATCCCAAGCAGCATTAAACAGAGGTCTTTTTTTTCAAAACTTGCCGTTTGGCCCCACCCCCTGCGGGCTAAATGGGGCGGGGCTAAACGGCAAGTTCTGTAAAAAAAACAAAAAACCTCTGTTTAATGCTGCAGAAGAGGGAGAAAATGATTGGCAGCGGTGGGCAGATTAAACATACAGGGGGTGTGCATCTGCCCTACGGCTCCAGCCCCTAGCCACCTCCTTTCCGGCTGCAGGATGTAAGTTTTCTAAGTGTATTATCTCGGGGTACAGGGCTGCTCAACGGCTGGGGGACCCCTTGCCTGGATGCTGCAGACATGCTGCATCCAGTGCTGTAATTAGATCACCATGCCTGGTTTGGTGACAGGTCCTCTCTCTTTAAGCAAAAACAACTTTCCATTTTGTGCAATAAACTCTGCTAGTTCATTTAGTTATTGTGTGGACCTTTACTTACCCAGCAATAATTTTCCAATGTGTGATAATTGGTTACCCTGAATCTGCACCTGGACTTTGTCTTTGGCTCCTGGAAGTGGATTGCAGGTGGCGCTGGCCTGGACCCTTTGTTGTAGCTGGCTGGCAAATGATGAGGGGTCTAAACCGTACAACTCTAGATTTCTGATCATTGTTACCTGCATCAAACAGTTCAATATGTCTATATTAAAATGTGCTAAAACAAAGATGATTGAACCGCTCATCAAACACACAAAAAAAAAAAAATCATATTTCATACAAAGGTACATTGTCGCATTCTGTATCACTTATCTAAATATCAATATATCAAATATAATTAAGGTGCTCTATAATGCTAGCCAAGAGATGATTCATCCAAAATTAGTCTTCAAGCGGTATTCCAGCCTGGTGCGAGTCCTATCGCTTCTTGTGTTCCCCATTCTTCCATGATTCCTGTTCTCCAGTGTCATAGGTTTGGAATGTGGCAGGTAGGAAAAAATAGGGAACATAAGGGCCAAATTCTTGTCATTAGTCAGAACTTAACTAATCTAGGGTGTGTGTAATATAATATAACCCCTCTTAATCTTACTCTTCTTTTTTTTTAAATTGATTTTTTGCAACAGCTATTTCAGTGTGATATATGTAATAACTGATGGACATAGTAATATTTCAGGATTGAAATGAAGTTTATTGTAGTAACCAAACATGTGAAATATGCATTATTTCAAAATTTGACAGGTGCCAAAGTATGGGCACCCTTCTGATTTTCATGATTTGAATACTCCTAACTACTTTTTACTGACTTACTGAAGCACTAAATTGGTTTGGTAACCTCATTGAGCTTTGTACTTCATAGCCCGGTGTATCCAATCATGAGAAAAGCTATTTCAGGTGTCCACATGCAAGTTGTTCTCCTAGTTGCATCTTCTCTGAGGAGTGGCATCATGGGCTCCTCAAAACAGCTCTCAAATGATCTGAAAAAAAAAGATTGTTCAACATAGTTGTTCAGGGGAAGGATACAAAAAGTTGTCTCAGAGATTTAACCTGTCAGTTTCCACTGTGAGGAACATAGTAAGGAAATGCCAGACCACAGGGACAGTTCTTGTAAAGGCCAGAAATGGCAGGGCAACAAAAATATAAGAAAGGCAGAGAAGAAGAATGGTGAGAACAGTCAAGAACAATCCACAGACCACCTCCAAAGACCTGCAGCATCATCTTTCTGCAGATGGTGTCACTGTGCATCGTCAACAATACAGCGCACACTGCACAAGGGGAAGCTGTATGGGAGAGTGATGCAAAAGAAGCCGTTTCTGCATGCACGCCACAAACAGTCGCCTGAGGTATGCAAAAGCACATTTGGACAAGCCAGTTTCATTTTGGAAGAAGATCCTGTGGACTGATGAAACAAAGATTGAGTTGTTTGGTCATACAACAAGGCGTTATGCATGGCGCCACAAAAACACAGCATTCCAAGAAAAACACTTGCTAGCCAGTGTCAAATTTGGGGAGGGTCCATCATGCTTTGGGGCTGTGTGGCCAATGACGGCACCGGGAATCTTGTTAAAGTTGAGGGTCGCATGGATTCCACTCAGTATCAGCAGATTCTTGAGAATAATGTTCAAGAATCAGTGTCAAAGTTGAAGTTACGCCTGGGATGGATCTTTCAGCAAGACAATGATCCAAAACACCGCTCCAAATCTACTCAGGCATTCATGCAGAGGAACAATTACAATGTTCTGGAATGGCCATCGCAGTCCCCAGACCTGAATATCATTGAACATCTGTGGGATGTTGTGAAGCGGGCTGTCCATGCTCGGCGACCATCAAACTTAACTGAACTGGAATTGTTTTGTAAAGAGGAATGGTCAAAAATACCTTCATCCAGGATCCAGGAACTCATTAACAGCTACAAGAAGCGACTAGGGGCTGTTATTTTTGCAAAAGGTGGATCTACTAAATATTAATGTCTCTTTTCTGTTGAGGTGCCCATACTTTTGCACCTGTCATATTTTGAAATAATGCATATTTCACATTTTCGGTTAGTACAATAAACCTCATTTCAATCCTGAAATATTACTGTGTCCATCAGTTATTACATATATCACACTGAAATAGCTGTTGCAAAAAAACGATTTTAAACAAAAAAAAAAAAAAAAAAAAAAGAGTAAGATTAAGAGGGGTGCCCAAACTTTTTCATATGACTGTGTGTGTGTGTGTGTGTGTGTGTGTATATAAATACATATTTATATTTATAGATATGTAACAAATATTCTACACTAATGTGGAGCCTCATTAATCTAAGGTGATAATTTAAGTAGACTGGAATACGCCCTTAATAGACAGTGTATAGCTGTTTGTATAAGTATATGTAGCATAAATATCCTGCACTTTATAGAACTTTGTTTATTTTAGTTTCACTCAAAATCACCTTTTTGTTTGAAGCCCTTTGTGCCACGCTGATGTCAATTGGTTCAATGTTTCCTTTCCGAATAACTGGAGAGCACCCAGGGAAGGTCACTTGATGTGAATGCTGCATTCTTTCTAAACACCTAGGGGAAAACCATACATAATCATATAAATGAATGAAGCCAACATTGAGCATGTGAACTTCTAATTAATTCATTCATTCATGATCCATATCCCTACTCTGAATATATTGTATTGCAAATGTGGTGAGTGGACAACAACTTAAGACTTTGTATCAGGGTTGTGAGGTCAGTAAACCAAACATCCAACTATAACTCCAATTCATCAATTTCCCTGAATCCGACTCTGATTCCATCCAAAATGGACACCAACTCCAGGACTCCGGCTCCACAGCCCTATTTTGTATACAAACAAAAAGAATGGGGCTTGGTGGGTGGTTGAGTCTGAAAAGCCACATAAGGGATTTCATAAAATATGATGTCCTAAAAAAAGTTAACAGGAAGTGCGCCACAGGGGGACCGACTTCCTCTGCACACAGGAAACATGGATGCAACAGAGAAGGGGAGAAATGATTACTCACCCAAAACAGTTCTGGGAGGATACTGCAGTGGTTCTCTAAAGACGATGTTTCACTGGATTTTGTTAATAGAAACTGAATACCTCCTCCAATTAGTGCTGCTCCAGTTGGAACAGTTATTCTTTTATTTTCTATGCCCCTTCTTTATAAAGTTTTTATCTATATATTAAAAATGCATAAAAAATTTCCATTCTCTATGCTGTTTGCTTTTCCTCTACGATAGAAGTAGTGTGGTAAATGTCAAGTTGGTTGAAAGGAAAAATTGCACCATTATTACCAGAGGAAAAAAAGAAAAGCTGTTCCAGGATAAGTGGAACAGCGACAATTAGAGAAGGCACTGAGAATAAATGAAAAAATATCCAATGACGGATTCTCTTGGGAACCTGAGATCTGATTCACGCTGTCCAAGCCGCAGGCAGCAAGAGTCACAGCTTGGCTGTACAATGCAACCAGGTATACTGCTCTGTGAAATGCAGATTCAGAGAAATTCAGAGAAATATACATTGAAGATAGTGTTGTCTGGGCTGTCTCTGTCTGGGCTCGGACAGCCCTGTGTACCTGAGCTCCTATGCACGGATGTTGTACAATGTATATGATGCATAGGAGCAGGACTGTCCAGTAACAGTAAATGTTGGTAGAAATGATCTTTACGCCAGACACTGGACATTAAACTAAGACACAACATCCAGCATAGTTCATTTGTACAATTTCTGTAGTCCTGTTTTACCTGAAGATAATGTATATTGTAGTCACTAGGATGTTTCAGGCTATACTGCAGTTCATAAAAGTAACTACCGTATATACTCGTGTATAAGCCGAGTTTTTCAGCCCAAAATTTGGGCTGAAAAGTCCCCCCTCGGCTTATACACGGGTCTATACGGTACCACCTGCTGTGGTGGGGGCTGTGGAGGCTGGAGGAGGCGGGGGGAGGCTGCTGTATGAGCGGCCCCGTCACGTGGGGCCGCTCATTATATATGCACTGCTTCCCCCTGTCAATCAGCGGCAGGGGGAAGCAGTTCATATAGCCCCCCAAAAGCTGGCACTGTCCCCCCTTGTAAGGGCCCCCCCGCTGCTTATACATTACCATCCCGGTGTTCTGATCGGCGCCGCTCCTCGGTGCTTCTTCTTCATCCTTCCGTCCTCGCTGGCTGCATCCGGGATCTCCGGCTGTCGCAGCGATATGACGTCATCGCGCGACGGCCGGAGATCCCGGATGCAGCCAGCGAGGACGGGAGGATGAAGAAGAAGCACCGAGGAGCGGCGCCGATCACAACACCGGGATGGTAATGTATAAGCAGCGGGGGGCCCTTACAAGGGGGGACAGTGCCAGCTTTTGGGGGCTGTTGGTACCCCCAGGGGGCTGCTGGGTACCCCCTGGGGGCTGTTGGTACCCCCAGGGGGCTGCTGGGTACCCCCTGGGGCTGTTGGTACCCCCAGGGGGCTGTTGGTACCCCCTGAGGGCTGCTGGGTACCCCCAGGAGGCCGCTGGGTACCCCCTGGGGGCCGTTGTATAACCCCTGGGGGGTGCTGTATAACCCCTGGGGGCTGCTGTATATACTGCTGAGGCCTGTATACCACTGGGGCTGCTGTATATACCACTGGGGCTGCTGTATATACCACTGGGGCTGCTGTATATACTGGTGGGGTCTGTATATACCACTGGGGAGGCTGCTGTATACCACTGGGGTTGCTGTATATACTACTGGGGCCTGTATATGCCACTGGGGAGGCTGCTGTATACTACCATTGGGGGGCCTGTATACCACACTGCTGGGGGCTGTACACCTGTGCTGGGGTCCACCCTCGGCTTATACACGAGTCAATAGGTTTTCCCAGGTTTTGGGGGCATAAGTAGGGGGGTCGGCTTATACACAGGTCGGCTTATACACGAGTATATACGGTAAGTCCTATCATTATTAAAAATTGGTAGGCTATGGTTTTGGTTTTCTTTTTTTAATTCTGGAATCATTTTTGATCAACAATATCATGGCAAAAGTGAACGGTATACTACTTCTACATGAGAATGTGGCCCAACTGTCCTAGTGATTTATGGAAGATGAGCAAAAAGTAGTTTACAACTGTTTTTTAATTAGTAGGTGATTACTGCATTAAATCCTGTGGGCCTGGGTGTAAGTATTATGAGAATGCCACCATCAGCTATGCAGTGCGTGACAGTGTGTAGCACATCTAATATATAAAGCTGAGAGTAGGTATGTGTATATGTCCACTGAAGGAATCCGCACTGTTGCATCTGCAATCACCAAATCTTGCACACACTTCCCATTTGATTCAGGGAATGTCTATCACTATGTTTTTTGGGGTGGGGGGAATTTTAACCCTGCGCCTTAAAGTCAGTCACCAAAAAAAGCCCAATTGACTATATGGGCAAGCATAGCTCCACCCCTTCATAGCCACACCCCTCATTTATTGTGACTTTTATTTGCAAAATACATATTCTATTTTGTTATAACTAAGAACCTTTAGGTCTTCTTGAATCCAGATTAAATATTACATTTTTTTCTGATCCACAAACAGAAAAAAAAGCCCTTGGCTGCAGTGAAAAGGGCAGTTTAAATGTGGTTCACAGAGATGTCGCATGTGCTCATTCACACTTTGCAGCTCTATTTTTTATGATTCTGACCATTCAAATAAATATCAAATCAAACAGGTATATTAATTGTGATTCAGAGAACCTGGTATATAAAATTACTTGCACCATATGCGATACATTGAACATAGGTTGCAGTACATGTAAATTGTAAACCAGATTTAAAGTGAACCTGTTACCCCCCTAGTGCTTCGCAAACTGAAAGCAGCACCTTCAGCAGTGTCTATGCTGCATTCTGTGAAGGTGGCTATTATCTCTCTGCCCTCCCTGTACACTGGATGAAACACTTTATAATGTTTCCCGACATATATTTAACTGGTCTGATGGGTCTGGTCCTTGTGTCCTGAGATCACTGCCAGCCCGGTCCACCCCGCCTCCTCTGTGTGTCTGCCACCTCCTCTTCTGTTTGTCACCTCCTCTTCGACACCTGCGCACAATCACCTTTATTCAAGCAGGCGCACACAGCTCAGCCGGTGTGCAGGGAGCCTGGCTGTCATCAATGCTTGTATGTGAAGTGCAGGCACCAGAGCCCGCTGCATACAAAATAACATAAAACAAGGCGGACTCTGGTGCCTGCACTTCACATGCGAACATTGATGACAGTCGAGCTCTCTGCATACCGGCTGAGCTGAGTGTGCATGTGTGAACTAAGATGATTATTGTGCGCAGGCACTGAAGAGGGAGGGACAAACAGAAGAGGAGGCGGCACATACAGAGGAGACGGGGAGACCGGGCTTCAACCCTAGCCAAGCTTCATCCCTTAGCTTCATACCTAGCCAAGCCTCCTGGGTGGAAGGACCTATTCTGGAAAGCTGACCGTTGCCAAGCAGTCAGTTGCCTAGGAGAGTGGCAGCAGCCATGAATTTGTGTTGGTGTTTCCTGTCTGTCTTACCTACTTGTGGATTTTAGTGAAGTGGTTGGCACTAGTGCTCCTGCCAAACATATTCCTAGAGGGGGTTAACATCAGGGCCAGTGAGGTACTAGGTATCTTGCTCGGAGACAGGGTGAAAGTACCCTTATAGGGCACAACCTCAGGTGAGTGCAGGAGGTCTCCCTTTCCCCCCATCTCCTAGTAGCAGGGCCCTCCTTGTTGTACTTGCCCCCAGGTGTTCCTCGTTTCATAATTTTGTGTTGTGCGCCAGACACTGTAGATCTGGGTGCCACTGTCACGCACTGTATCCGGATGCACCCTAGTCCGTGCCGTAACAGAACCGACTTCTTCCTCAGGAAACAACCAGATTATGCATAAAGCATATTGGCTCCTTTACTGTCAATCCAGCAGTGCAGAGGTAACCACATTACTCTGACGTTCATGCACAAGGTCCGCTGATGTTTGATCCATGGTTCTGCAGCAACTGGCTCTGTCTCGGAGGTTTCATTCAAGGTTGTGTGAGAGGTGAGCGAACACATCACATTATTTCCTTTATTGCTGTTAGCCAAGATCCTATTGCACTTTCCACTCACATAAGCTACACAGACCTTTCCAACCACTATTCACAAACACAGGTAAAACAATAAAATGACTAACTACAATAGGTAAATAAACCTTTTAAAAAAAGGAAAATTATAGGGTTAATATATATAATTTTGCTTTTAAGTTTTAATGACAAACGTTACCTTGTGACCAGGTCATCCCATTTAAGATGAGTGATGTCATTCTGCTCACATTTATCCAGCAAGCAGTCACAGATCACAGGGTTAACGGTCACAAAGCTGCAAAGGACAGAATGATCAAAACTGTGACATGGAAAATTAAATCCTGCTGAAAACTACTAGCAGAAATAAAACAGAAGCCAATTTACCACAAAAGTTATTTATACAATACAACATTTAATAAAATGTTGGGGCTGAGCTTCACTAGGTAAAAAGGATATAGGAAGAATGGATCAAAGGCACACAACTGGAAAGGCAAGGTGATATGTAAGTTGTGATCTAGAATATGTAGAAATAAATACATAGGTAGTATATACTAAGTAAAGACACTAAGAAGTTGGGACACTAGTGGACTTTATGTGTGGATGAGAGGCTATTCAAAATCCATGTAGGAAAGGATTCATTAGTTAGGAATGGACAATTTTTGGAATACCCTATCTCAAAAGATATCACAAGGCATTTATCATAACTAGTGGTAATCACTTACAGTAAATGCAGGAAAAGGAGGCCTAATCAATCTGTTCTTCAGGGGTCCACTATGAAGATACAAGTGACCTACTTCCAGGATAAACTACTGAAGATTAATTTGTGGTTTTCCTAGACATTTCCATCAAATCTATCAGCCAGGAGGCCTGGCGCAGAGCGTTTTCATTGACTAGCGCCCCCCTGTGGTGACATGGGTGCATTAAGCAATCAGATATATTGTATATGAATGACGTACTGGCAATGAAGATTTTTGCTCCTGAATAATAGATCAACAATAATCTTACTTTTATGCTTATTATGGTGGATTATTGATTCACTTTTCCAAAACCACTGAATCCTAATAAACAGGGTATTTCATAAAGCTCCAACTTGAACAGTTGCCATTTCTTTAACCAACTAAACATCTGACATTGAGACCTAGCACCTCTTATAAAGCTTCCCTGTTATGTACTTCTTAAGAGATGCTTACTTTTTGTTTTCTGGGTGGACAAGTTCATTTGTCTTGACATAAGAGATGACCAGGTTTCGGACATCACTCGCAGTTAGGAGCTCAACTCTTCTACAAAACAGCAAACAGAAATAGAAAGAATGATATGTGGCCATTACCAGTAACCATCACAATCAAATAATTCTCTTCACTCTACATTTAGTCAGCAAAACTTTATTTGTTGTTTTTAATGGGCAAAAACATGGTTGGCTGAAGAGGCCAGATGTTTCACGAGCATTTCATCAGATAAAGATGGCCACGGAGCTCCCGAATGTCAGCAGTGGAGCAGCAGGACACTTAACAGGCAAGCATCGGCAACTTTTTGTGACGACCATCCACTGTGAAGCTGAGCTGCTGGTAAGGCAGCACCCCGAGAAACCCCGAGACCCTTAACCCCTATACAGGGATCTGGAATTACAGCGGAGCCCAGGGGGTAGCTGCCTATATGAGCAACCGAGCAGGAAGGTCGCCAGGAAGGGAAAAATCAAGACCTGAAAAACATAGTCAGGAGTCCGAGTCAAAACCGAGAGGCAGCGAAGTACAAAATCGTCAGGTTGTAGCAGAGTCGAAAATCCAGGCAAGGTCAAGGCAAAACCAAGAGGCAGCTGAGGTACAAAATCGACAGGAAGAAGCAGAGTCAGAAATCCAGGCCAAGGTCAGAGACAAAACTACACACACACACTATCACTGGCGAACCAAAACTATATCTGGCGGCCTGCAAGACAGGCTCCAATGTATTTGAAGGGCCGGTTACCTCCCATAGGCTGGAGCTCACAGCCTGATGATCTCATCCGGACCGCCCCTAGAACCAGGCCAGATGGAGAAGCACGACTGGCTCCACCCATCCCACCTCTGACAGAAGAACGCAGGCTGCGCCTAACGGACACCTCTGCAGGGCCCGCTCCTCTGCGACCAACACCACCCAGAGGGGAAACACAGCGGCCCTCAGCGACAGAGGCAGACATCGTGGGAGCAGTTCCATATGAGGACAAGGCCCTCCTATCACCGGCGCCACCAGCCGAAGGAATCTGGCTCCTCCCAGCGGCCGAGGCAGGAACACCAGCCACCGAGTCCAATGGCGATGTGACACTTTTATTTTAAATATTTTCTGACACTAAGACTTATTTTCCATTTTGGCTAAATGTTGGAGGAGCAAAATAAGCTTCTACCCTCGGTCACCCAGAAGGTTTGGGAAGTTATTGCATTCTCTCTATTTTTCAAGCTATGTAAAAAAAAAAAAAAGAAAGAAAAAAGAGAGGGTAAACATGCTAAAGTCTCTGTATATGGCTCATTGAGAACAACCTGGACAAAGAGACAAAAAATGTACAAAAAATAGCAAAAGAAAAATACCCACCTTAAGAAGTTGGAAGGGGCTGCACTGATGTACCCCCACCGATCAAATATTTATGGAACATCTTTATTATGGATATTGCTGGAAATCCCCTGTCACCAGGTTTTTGCCACCTATTCTGAAATAAGCTTAACGTTGGGACAGAGACCCCGATTCGAGCACTGAGTCACTTACTGGGCTGTTTGCTGTAGTTTTGACAAATTCACTGTTTTATCAGCAGGAGATTAGCAATAGCGGTATACTAAAGCTGCTGCTATGTTGTCCTCCATATTCATGTACTCTGTATAGCACAGTCTAATCACTGATTGCTTTCTGCTTGTGTCCATATGGGGGAAAAAGGTTATACCGAGCTCAGCATTCAGAGACATGGTGGATCTGCGGTAGACGAAATATGGATTTTATCCAGACTGCAGCAAGCAGCACAGTAAGCGATACATCACAGGAATCAGGGTCTCTGTCCCTATACCACTAAGATCTCATATGGGGTAGCAGAATCCTAGCTAGAGATTCCATTTAGTTAAAACCAATTTCTTCCATAGAATTGCGAGTACTGAGCAGCAGAAAAACATATCATTTGCTCACATCATTACCCCAAGTGTAAACGGCTATAATGTTATCTATATTCCACCTGTGCCCATATTCACAAATAACAATAACTTCTTAAAATATATTTAATCTCCTTTTAGGAATGAGGTGATTAACTTTCTTATAAAAAATTCAGATGTGCGACCCAAGAACTGTATTGCTTGGTAGAACCTGTCCCTTACTTGCGGCCCGACTCCTGGAATAGAGGCAACATCTTGGCAGAAATGCCATACAGTGAGACAATCTCAGGAGGCAGATAGGTGTGCTCTACTCCACCACCCATATCTTCTGCTGAAGCAGGTGGCTCTAAAACTGGGGCAACGAAAGATCTGATCCTGACAAGAAAGCAAAATGGGAAACATTTACATTTTTACAACAACAAAGTAATAATACACACTATATGAGCAAAAAAATACTGGACACCACACATTATATTCAGAAGAGGTCTTATGACATCCAATCCTAAATTCATAGGCAGTAATATGGAGTTGGTCGACAAGTTGCAGTTATGAACAGCTGCTTCTCTGCTGGGAAGCACTTTACTAAATACTGTGCTTTCCCAATTCTGCCATATGCTGAGCTGCTCTTCTGGTCCCAATGACCTCTAGCTGAGAATCTCCTGTTTCCAGTGATGTCACATCTAATGCTCCCTGGGATCCAGGCTGCAAAAACAGGTGGTTGTGGCTTCTTGAGTGTGGGCAAGGTTCCCTTCAGCAGAGCTTACATTGCTTTCTGTACATTCTGCAGAGACACCGCTCCTCCCTGCAGACACCGCTCCTTCCTGCAGGCACCGCTCCTCCTGCAGGCACCGCTCCTCCCTGCAGGCACCGCTCCTCCTGCAGGCACCGCTCCTCCCTGCAGGCACCGCTCCTCCCTGCAGGCACCGCTCCTCCCGCAGGCACCGCTCCTCCCCGCAGGCACCGCTCCTCCCCGCAGGCACCGCTCCTCCCCGCAGGCACCGCTCGCCCCGCAGGCACCGCTCGCCCCGCAGGCACCGCTCTCCCTGCAGACACTGCTCTCTTCTATATCTGTATGTATTGACCAGGGTATATATACATGTGGAAATATTGTATGTTCATTACGCAGGGTATACAGCAAACAGCTGTGTACTCTCTTATGTAAAGACTAGTGCATCTTAATGAATTAGAAAATCAAAAATCAATGTAATATTGTTATGTTTCAAGTCGTTTCCGGGAGCCCTGCACATGTTGACTAATAAATCAATATTATATTCATCCTTTGATGTCGCGTGGAATACGACAGTGTGGTTTTTAACCCTTCATCCTCCCTACTTTAATTTTCTGAGATAATGACCTTTGGGTTTTCATTGGCTGTAAGCCATAATCATCAACATTAACAGAAATAAACACTTGAAACATTACTCTGTATGCAATGACTCTATATAATATATGTGTTTTACTTTTTGTAATGAATTAGTAAAATAAATTAAGTTTTTGATGATATTCTAATTCATTGAGATGAACCTGTATATTCAGATTCTCCCATCTTTCCAATTACAATAGAAGATGCTTAGTCAGTGAGGGGGAGCAGGGGATAACCTTTAATGCCAGAGCTGATGTGCTGGTGTTTTGTGTTACTCCTATGCACTGTATCAGTGATTTGCCTGCAGCACTACCCTGGAAAGGACATACTCGTGAGGAGGATCTGGAAGAATTTACATAGCGTTACAGGGGGTGTGCTCTGACAGCAGATCTGGTGCTAAAGGATTAAGCTGGAAGGCATACAACTATTTAAACTGGCACAAAAGATATATGGGAATCTTAGGAGCATTACCATTATAGCACCACTCTAGCGTTTTTTTAGGTCACTGCTGGAGTGAAGCTTTAAATCTAAGTCCCCTGCCCTTTGTCCTATACTTCCCCCTCCCCCTTCGACGTCTTCATCCGTTTTCTGCATTGCTCCTGTCCATCTAAGTCAGTTTGTAACCTGCTAGCAACTCCAGTGTTTCACGGAGCGTGCCAGAGGTCTTAACAACTTAAAACATCTCTATGAGATTTCTGGCTCTCATAGACTTGTATTGAGTGCATGGGACATAAATTCTGACTTTCGGCCAGTCAGAAGTTATGGCCACAAAATTGTGTGGTCGGACCATCCAAAAAAAGATGAAGACGCCGAAGCATGAGTTTAAGTGCAGGAGCAGAAGACTTGGATTTAAAGCGATGAAAACAAAATGCTGGCATGGTGCTTTAAGTATTAAAGGCAAAAAGAGTAACTGAGTTACAGTAGTGGACAACCTCTTCAGTGAATGAGCTGAAGTGTTTGTACAAGAAAAGCCACTTCATTATGTTGATTTGTCGGGGCCTTGAAGGTTTGACTCAAACTAATCAAACATGATTGAGTTATTCGAAGAGGCAACTAATATTATAGTCTCGGAGAACCCCTTTAACATGCAGCATGTGCCCTATTCCATACTTACTCTGGGTGCTTCCAGTCTACCTCCACAATACTCTCCACTCCTTTACTCAGCTCCTTTACCTGCAGGATCTTACGTTGCTGCATAACCTGTAAGAATTTGGACAGCTGGAAGAAGGACATTGTATAGATTAATAAGACAGGAGACAAAATTACCACTTAATATATCAAATTCTGCTGGCTCCATGAAACGGATAGGATTTCTAATATAATAATGCACAGACTGATTAAATGTATTTTCCTAAAATCAGATGTCCACCAGTAAAAGTCCACCATCTACTTTTATATGTCAAGTACCACATTTTTCAGACTATAAGATGAACTTTTTTCCTCCAAATTTGGGAAGAAAGTGGAGCGTGTGTCTTATAGTCTGCATGTATTGGTTGTTGACTTACTGTTGAGGGGGTGGGGGGTGTTCATGGAGAGAGGCCCACCTCTTGGCCTTGAAGAGATGAGATGTGTGGGGGAAGGAATATTCAGATTCTTAAATAGCCGGCACACGTGGTTGCCCCCTGGCCACTGGCTTCCTGCAGCTGCTGGGGAGATTGTGCGTCTTCTAATAAAGAACAGGGGAGAAGGGTGCCAATGGCGGCAGGTGTACCAGCACCGTCATCGTGCTGAAATCACTGCTGCGAAGATGACATGACAAAGGTTGAGCAGCACATGTTTGGTACCTTAGTAGTATAGGGTGCAGTCTCTTTGCTCACATTAACGATCTCAGCCTGGCCCTACCGCCATGCTAGAATCCAGCAAGTGGACAGTTTCCCATCCAGCTCAAGTGCTGCAGTGATGTAATGGAGAGGCAGGGCCAGAGCATTACAGAACAGCACAGTGTGCAGTCCCTATGGCCCTGCCTCTTCATTACATCCCTGCAGCGCTTGAGCTGGACGGAAAACTATCCACTTGCTGGATTCTAGCATGGCGGTAGGGCAGGCTAAGATCGTTAATGTGAGCACACATACCATACCAGGAAGTGGGCCATATATAACAGGATGGGGCCATATATACCAGGAGGGTGGCCATATATACCAGGAGGGGGGCCAAATTCCAGGATGGGGGTTCATATGTACCGGGATGGAGGATGATATATACCAGGATTGGGGCAATATTCCAAGATGGGAGCCATATATACCAGGGTGGGGGATCATAAATACCTAGATGTGGGACATGTACCAGGATGGGGGATCATATACAAAGATAGGGATCATATACCAGGATATATATTACAGTATGGGGAACATATATATCAGGAGGTGGAACAAATAGACCTGGAAGGGGCCTAGGAATGGGGTCATTAGTACAGGATTTGGTGGAGAACCCCTCCCCTTTTCGTAACAGTGTATCTTTTATAGTCCAAAAAATACAGTAATTTAATATTTTGTTACACAGCCTGTCTTCAAGGAAATTGGACCTGTCTGTTTCAATAAATACTTGCATAACTCATGAAATAACAATTCTGGAGCATCTTTTCTTTGATCAGTTTATTGTGCAATTCCTCTGTTACTTCCCATTGAAATCCTCATATATTTTCAAAAAGGTAAACTGGGTGCGTGATAGATTTGTTATAAGACAGAGAGAATTTGACTTATGTTTGCAAATCCGTTATCTAAATTACTGACAAAAAGCTGAAATATATTTTAATATTAATTATTTGTAATAATCAATGTTGTCTTGTCAATTTATTTTAAAACCTTCTGATAAAACAAGGCTGAGTTCTGGTTAGCATACCTTTTTGTAACTGGACTTCTTTATGTCCACTTGCTGTCCGTCAGGGCTACAAAGTAAACCAATTAACAAAAGTAATGTAAAAGACTATAGTATAAAAAAAAAAAGTAGAATATTGTTTTCTGGTTTCTAATACAGCCCATGCCCAGGGCTTTGGTTCTTTAGTTCACTGGTCCAATAGGGAGGTGAAGCTAGATTTGACCAACCTTAAAGGGATAATCATGAACTAAAGTGGAAAGTCACCTAAAATATGGTCAGTATACCTAAAAAGGACTTTATAATATATGTTATCTAATGAAATTGGGTAATTTACAACTAGATATTATGCTTATAGTAATAAAAAAGTAAATTGGTGCATTCAGCATAGCTGACGGTTCAGACACTTTTCCAAGATTTCAGTGTGAAATCAGTGGTAAGAAAGGAGCAGCTGTCGAGAAAGGTTGAAACAGAGATACTGGTTCTGCTTCTGTATTAAAGAGGGGGGGTAGCACTGCTTGACATTGGCAGGGTGGCTCAATTATTGATCAATCAATTAATAAAAGTCTCATTTTACATTTAAAATGTAAATGTCATTTCATTGAAAAAAAAAACCAATACTGCGCTGGTTGTTAATGATGGGTCGTATAGTCGCTAAGATAATGTTTTTTTCTGCCATGCAACTTATTTTCTCACAGTTTTCTGAGCTATTTTAAAAACAGCTTTTGTGTCTGTGTGGGAGTGGTCAGCAGCTGATACCAATTAGTGCAATGTGCTATGATAGCAGAGAAAGACACAAGACAGATCCTGAGCTGTGTGGAGCCAGCAGACAAGGGGTTAACAGAGATGATGACATCTTCCTGGCACAAATTAGTTTGACCTGATCCTGAACTCTGACGTTGCTTAGCAACTGGGCTGTGAGCTGAGCCTCATCTGATACATTGCTACATATCCATATTCACTGAAGAGACGGGTGTGACTGATAAAAAAAAACATGTGTCTGCTTCATACACAGTGCAGTTGGGACATCTTGTAGTAGCTTTAGGAATGGTTTGCAACCAGAATTTTCTAATGAAGTATATTAGAAAGTTTATTAAAATCACTTGCTCTACATTATTACTATTTATTAAAAGTTTAAATGATGGTTATGCTTTATGCACAATTTGGAATTAATATGTGCATTTGCACTTTATGTATTGCATATTAACCTCAGGCAGTGCTGATGCAATACATCCCTCTTTTGATATATTATTGGTTCTGCATCTAGTATTTTATGTCACCACAGGACGTTTCACAGCTACAATGCTTAGCATTACTGAGGAATGTTGTTCCATGCTACTGCTTCTGTGTACTACACAAAGACAAGAGGAGCATAATTAATTCCCTCTGTGTGCTGTGTATGGTATCCCTCATAGCTATCATTGATAGTTTCTTTAGAACTATTTTGGTGTGTTTCCCTTTTTTGTTCTTATTAGGTACTAGTAAAAAGGCCCGATGCAATTGCATCGGGAGCAGGGTGAAATGAATTGTGTGTATACAGGCGGGTCAGTGGGTAGCAGAGTATAGAGGCGGCTCTGTGGGTAGCAGAGTATACAGGCGGCTCTGTGGGTAGCAGAGTATAGAGGCGGCTCTGTGGGTAGCAGAGTATACAGGCGGCTCTGTGGGTAGCAGAGTATACAGGCGGCTCTGTGGGTAGCAGAGTATAGAGGCGGCTCTGTGGGTAGCAGAGTATACAGGCGGCTCTGTGGGTAGCAGAGTATACAGGCGGCTCTGTGGGTATCGGAGTATAGAAAGGGCTCTGTGGGTATCAGAGTATACAGGTGGCTCTGTGGGTAGCAGAGTATACAGGCGGCTGTGGTGGTGGCAGAGTATACAGGCCGCTGTGGTGGTGGCAGAGTATACAGGCGGCTGTGGTGGTGGCAGAGTATACAGGCGGCTGTGGTGGTGGCGGAGTATACAGGCGGCTGTGGTGGTGGCAGAGTATACAGGCGTCTGTGGTGGTGGCAGAGTATACAGGCGTCTGTGGTGGTGGCAGAGTATACAGGCGTGTGTGGTGGTGGGTGGCAGAGTATACAGGCGTCTGTGGTGGTGGCAGAGTATACAGGCGTGTGTGGTGGTGGTGGCAGAGTATACAGGCGTGTGTGGTGGTGGCAGAGTATGGAGGCGTGTGTGGTGGTGGCAGAGTATACAGGTGTCTGTCGTGGTGGCAGAGTATACAGGCGTCTGTGGTGGTGGCAGAGTATACAGGCGTCTGTGGTGGTGGCAGAGTATACAGAAGTCTGTGGTGGTGGCAGAGTATACAGGCGTCTGTGGTGGTGGCAGAGTATACAGGCGTCTGTGGTGGTGGCAGAGTATACAGGCGTCTGTGGTGGTGGCAGAGTATACAGGCATCTGTGGTGGTGGCAGAGTATACAGGCGTCTGTGGTGGTGGCAGAGTATACAGGCGTCTGTGGTGGTGGCAGAGTATACAGGCGTCTGTGGTGGTGGCAGAGTATACATGCGTCGGTGGTGGCGGCAGAGTATACAGGAGTGTGTGGTGGTGGCGGCAGAGTATACAGGCGTGTGTGGTGGTGGCGGCAGAGTATACAGGCGTGTGCGGTGGTGGCGGCAGAGCATACAGGCGTGTGTGGTGGTGGCGGCAGAGCATAAAGGCGTGTGTGGTGTTGGCGGCAGAGTATACAGGCGTCTGTGGTGGTGGCAGAGTATACATGCGTCGGTGCTGGTGGCAGAGTACACAGGCGTGTGTGGTGGGTGGCGGCAGAGTATACAGGCGTGTGTGGTGGTGGCGGCAGAGCATACAGGCGTGTGTGGTGTTGGCGGCAGAGTATACATGCGTCGGTGGTGGTGGCAGAGTATACAGGTGTCTGTGGTGGTGGCAGAGTATACAGGTATCTGTGGTGGTGGCAGAGTATACAGGTGTCTGTGGTGGTGGCAGAGTATACAGGCGGGTGTGGTGGTGGGGGCGGAGGGGGGTGCTGTCAGAGGCCAGCACCGCCGCCCCTTTAGTCGCTGCTGAGGATCGGAGGGTGGGGCTGCACGGCCACCCCTATAGTAGGCTGTGGGTGAGGAGGTATACAGAGTATACAGGCGTCTGTGGTGGTGGCAGAGTATACAGGCGTGTGTGGTGGTGGTGGGAGAGTATACAGGTGTTGTGTGGTGGTGGCAGAGTATACAGGCATCTGTGGTGGTGGCGGCAGAGTATACAGGCGTGTGTGCTGGTGTGCGGCAGAGTATACAGGCGTCTGTGGTGGTGGCGGCAGAGTATACAGGTGTGTGTGGTGGTGGCGGCAGAGTATACAGGCGTCTGTGGTGGTGGGGGCAGAGTATACAGGCGTGTGTGGTGGTGGCAGAGTATACAGGCGTCTGTGGTGGTGGGGGCAGAGTATACAGGCGTCTGTGGTGGTGGCGGCAGAGTATACAGGCGTCTGTGGTGGTGGGGGCAGAGTATACAGGCGTGTGTGGTGGTGGGGGCAGAGTATACAGGCGTGTGTGGTGGTGGGGCAGAGTATACAGGCGTCTGTGGTGGTGGGCAGAGTATACAGGCGTCTGTGGTGGTGGCGGAGAGTATACAGGCGTGTGTGGTGGTGGTGGCAGAGTATACAGGCGTGTGTGGTGGTGGTGGCAGAGTATACAGGCGTGTGTGGTGGTGGGCAGAGTATACAGGCGTTGTGGTGGTGGCAGAGTATACAGGCTGTGTGGGTGGGTGGTGGCAGAGTATACAGGCGTGTGTGGTGGGTGGCAGAGTATACAGGCCGTGTGTGGTGTGGCAGAGTATACAGGTGTCTGTGGTGGTGGCAAGATACAGTGTTGGTGGTGGCAGAGTATACAGGCGTGTGTGGTGGTGGCAGAGTATACAGGCATCTGTGTGGTGGCAGAGTATACAGGCACTGTGTGGTGGCAGAGTATACAGCGTGTCTGTGGTGGTGGCAGAGTATACAGGCGTCTGTGTGGTGGCAGAGTATACAGGCATCTGTGTGGTGGCAGAGTATACAGGGCCATCGCTGTGTGGTGGCAGAGTATACAGGCATCTGTGTGGTGGCAGAGTATACAGGTGTCTGTGGTGGCAGAGTATACAGGATCTGTGTGGTGGCAGAGTATACAGGCATCTGTGTGGTGGCAGAGTATACAGGCATCTGTGTGGTGGCAGAGTATACAGGTGTCTGTGTGGCAGAGTATACAGGCATCTGTGTGGTGGCAGAGTATACAGGCATCTGTGTGGTGGCAGAGTATACAGGTGTCTGTGGTGGCAGAGTATACAGGCATCTGTGTGGTGGCAGAGTATACAGGTGTCTGTGGTGGTAGAGTATACAGGCATCTGTGTGGTGGCAGAGTATACAGGTGTCTGTGGTGGCAGAGTATACAGGCATCTGTGGGGTGGCAGAGTATACAGGTGTCTGTGGTGGCAGAGTATACAGGCATCTGTGTGGTGGCAGAGTATACAGGTGTCTGTGGTGGCAGAGTATACAGGCGTCTGTGTGGTGGCAGAGTATACAGGTGTCTGTGGTGGCGCTCCTGCAAGGCAGGGGTTAAAAAAAATAATAAAAGATTATGCTCACCTCACCCCGAGCCCCCGCCGTCTTCCTCCAGGCTCCCAGTGTCTGCAGAGCTCTTCTACAGCAGTTCAGGACCTGCGGTGATGTCAGAGTCACGTGACCCACGGTTACCATGGAGTAAGCTGGTGTCACGTGACTCTGACATCACCACAGGTCCTGGACTGCAGTAGAAGAGCACTGCAGGCACCGGAAGCCTGCGGGAGCCACCGGGAGCCTGGCGGGAGCCTGGCGGGAGACGGTGGGGGCTTGGGGAGAGGTGAGGATTTTTTTTTTTTTTAACTGTAGAGCGGCTGCGGCTCGTGATGACGCTGCGCGTCATCACTCGCAGTGCCGCTAAGGAGTCTGGGATTCGGCGACAACGCCCGAATTCCCAACTTCCGATTATATAAGTAGATAATTCTTGTTTTTGGGATGTTGACAAAAAAAAAAAAAACCCCAGAAATTCTGGCATTGTTTATTTTC
Source organism: Allobates femoralis (assembly GCA_033576535.1). Lineage (NCBI taxonomy): Eukaryota > Metazoa > Chordata > Amphibia > Anura > Aromobatidae > Allobates > Allobates femoralis. Next base: position 230,916,074 of record JARQOC010000002.1, read on the forward strand.
CCTTAACCCCTTCATGACCCTGGAATTTTTCATTTTTGTTTTTTGCGATACCAAACATGTATACTTTTACTGATATCTAGGTGCTGAAAAAAAATTCAGAAGTTTGAAAAAGAAATCACACTTTTTGCGCCATGTTCTGCGACCCATAGTGTCCTCATTTTTCAGGATCTGGGGCTGTGTGATGGCTTATTGTTTGCGTCTTGAGCTAACGTTTCTAATTATATCATTTTTGGGTGGATGCGCTGTTTTGATCGCCCGTTGTTACATTTTATAGCAATGTTGTGTCGACCAAAAAAAACGTAATTTTGGCGTTAGGACCATTTTTTCCATTACGGAGTTTAGGGCTCTCATTAACTGATTTAATATCTTCATAGATCGGGCGATTCTGAACAGGCGATACCAAACATGTATTTTTTTAATAGTTTTAATGTGAATGGGGGGAAAGGGGGTGATTTGAACTTTTCTTACATTTTTTTTTTTTTTTTACAGGTTTTTAAAAACTTTATTAAAAAGTCAATTCTTACTTTTACATTGCCTCTTAGAGAGGCACCCTGCTACACAGTCCAATCGCTTCTGAGAGATACCGATGAGCTGCAGCTCATCTGTATATCTCTCAGAATCCCGGACGTGATGTGGTTGGCAGTGCTTGCCAACCACAATCCGGAAGTTCTCTGTGACAGCTTCCAGGGTCTAGCCAAGACCCCGCGCTGTCACATGAGCATCGGAGATCCCGCGATATTATCGCGAGATCTCCGTTGCAGGCGGGGAATGGAGCGTTCCCCACCTCTGCACCTTTGGATCCAGCTATCAGTGATTGATGGCGGGATCCAAAGGGTTAACAGCACCGATCGGATCCCGGATCCGATTGGTGCTGTTAGCCCGACATCTCAGCTGATGACATCAGCTGAGATGTCGGCTGTTTGATGTGAGCTCCGGCGCGTCATAGGTCAGGAAGGGATTAAAATCTACTGTAACAGCTTAATTTATTGATTTTTTTTTTCATAGGTTGGGAGATTACTGATGTGGCAATAAAAAAAGCATAGATTCCTTTTCATTATTTTATTTTCTCACAATGAATAAAAAAAAAAAAAAAAAAAAAAAAAAAAAGGTGTAACCTTTTTTTTAGATCCTACTTTGGGACTTCAGCATCTAACCAAATGTATAATGCACTGCAATACATCTGCATTGCTTCTCATTATACTCTGCCAGGCCCCAATAGGCTCTATAAATTCAGACAATTAATACATTGCACCTCCAGTTGCACTGAATAATGCTGGCATTAATTTTGGAAACTGTAGTAGGATATAGTTTATGAATTGTGTTACTGACACTGACATCATGATATACAGTATATACTTCATACTTCATAAACTGGACCTCGCTCATGGGGAATATATACACAAGTATGGATTCGGTTTTAATACATTTCATGTAATTCTGCTCTGATCACCTATTCTATGGTTTAACCGTATATATGTGATTGATCCCACCAAGGACAACATCTGCAAGGAGTTTGTATGTTCTCCCGTGTTTGTGTGGGTTTTCTCCAACATTCCAAAGACATACTGCTAGGATTTAGACTGTGAGCCCTAATGGGGACAGTGTTGTAGATGTATGTAAAGTGCTGTGGAATTAATGACGCTATACAAGTGAATATTTATCATCATTATTATTATTATTATGAGTGACCCCTCATCGATCAGCAGAGCAATGGAAAAAAGAGAATTTTGTTTACTTCCGCCTCCGGAGGACACACAAAGTATTACACTTAAAACAAGAAGTGTAACTCCTCCCCTACTGCCTATACACCCCCTCTAGGAGGAATCCCATCAGTTCGGTGCACAAGCAGGAAGGAGGATAAAACCCACACCAAGACCAAAAGGTCCGGCTAAACATTGTCGGCCAAAAAGGCCGAAAAAGCAACATGCACAACACCAGTCACTCACAGAAAAGAACAACGCCCAAAGGGCCAACAGGGTGGTGCTGGTTCTCCCAATTAGGAGCTAGAAGAAAAGAATTTACGGTAAGTAAACAAAATTCTCTTTCTTTTTCGCTCCATTGGGAGACCCAGATATTGGGATGTCCAAAAGCTATCCCTGGGTGGGAAGAGACCCTAGCAAGACAGTAACTTCAAATGTGAGCGACTGCCGCTTGAAGGATCCGTCTGCCCACATTAGCGTCCGCAGAAGGATACGCATGAATCTGATAGTGTTTTGTAAAGGTGTGTAGGCTAGACCAAGAGGCCGCCTGACACACCTGTTGTGCCATGGCCTGATGACGTAAGGCCCACGAGGCACCCACAGCTCTTGTGGAATGCGCCTTAATCCCAGCAGGTAAAGGTGTACCAGAGAGAAGGTAGGCTTCCGAATAGGAGCCTTGATCCACCGAGCCAAGGAGGACTTGGAGGCCTGCATTCCTTTTTTCTCGCCTGTCGTGAGAACGAACAGGGCATCCGAGCGGCGAAAAGCAGCCGTACGGGAGACATAAATCCTGACAGCCCTGACCAGGTCCAGAGTATGGAGAGACTTCTCATACCGGTGAACGGGATTAGGACAAAAGGACGGCAGGACAATGTCTTGATTCAAGTGAAATGGAGAAAGCACCTTCGGTAAGAACTCCGCCACAGGTCGGAGTCACTACTTTATCCTGGTGAACCACCAGGAAAGGGGATTTGCAAGACAGAGCTGCCAGTTCCGAAACTCTTCGCAAAGACGTAATAGCCACAAGAAAGGCAACTTTTTGAGAAAGTCTAGAGAGGGACACCTCTCTTAAGGGTTCGAAAGGCGGCTTCTGTAAGGCCGCTAGAACCATATTAAGGTCCCAGGGGTCCAGAGGACGTCTGTAGGGGGGAACAATGTGATTTTCCCCCTGTACAAACGTTTTGACCTGAGGCAGGCTAGCCAGACGTTTGTTGAAAAGCACAGACAGAGCGGAGATCTGAGCCTTTAGGGAACTGAGAGCCAAACCCTTGTTCAGCCCAGATTGAAGAAAGGCAAGAAGGGTTGGAAGGGAGAAAGGCCAGGGAGACTTTTTGTTGAGACGACACCAAGAAAAGAAAATCTTCCAGACCCTACGGTAAATCTTTGCCGATGAGGGTTTCCTGGCTTGTCTCATGGTTGCGGCGACTTCAGAAGAAAAGCCACAAGATGTCAGCAACCAGTCTTCAAGTGCCACAAAGTCAGGCTGAGGGCCGCTGAATTGTGGTGGAAGAACGGCCCTTGAGACAGAAGGTCTGGCTGGAGAGGGAGCCTCCACGGATTCCCCGTCGAGAGCTGTAGAAGGTCCGGATACCAGGCCCTCCTGGGCCAGTCTGGGGCGATGAGCAGGGCTTGACGACATTCCATCCTGAGTTTCCGAAGAACCCTGGGTAAAAGCAGAAACGGCGGAAACACGTAGGGAAGGCGAAACCTGGACCAATCCTGGACCAGAGCGTCCGCCGCCACAGCCTTGCTGTCCCGAGAGCCAGACATGAACAGCGGAACCTGGTGGTTCAACCGAGAGGCCATGAGGTCCACGTCCGGTGTGCCCCATCTGTTGCAGATGTGAAGGAAGACATCTGGGTGGAGAGCCCATTCTCCTGCGTCCATACCTTGCCGACTTAGATAGTCGGCCTCCCAATTGTCCACACCGGGAATATGCACTGCCGAGATGGACGAGTCGTTGTCCTCGACCCACCTTAGGATACGGTGGACCTCCGCGAGGGCCTGAGGACTGCGAGTGCCTCCCTGGTGGTTGATGTAAGCGACCGCAGTGGCGTTGTCGGATTGTATCCGAATCCGATTCCCCACCAGGAATCTCTGAAATGCCAGAAGAACCAAATAAATGGCCCGAATCTCCAGAACGTTGATCTGAAGGGAGGATTCCTGCTTCGTCCAGGTGCCTTGCGCCCGGTGGTGAAGAAAAACTGCACCCCAGCCTAGGAGACTGGCGTCCGTGGTCACTACCAACGAAGAGGGGGGCAGAAAGCATCTGCCCCGAGAGAGGAAGGTGGGAAGCAGCCACCAACGAAGAGACTCCTTCATGACCGATAACAGAGGGATATGCTGGTCGAGTGAGGAGGACCTCTTGTTCCATCCGCGCAAGATCTGCAATTGCAGCGGACAGAGATGGAATTGCGCAAATGGTACTGCTTCTATGGTCGCCACCATCTTTCCCAACACAGTGCATCAGACGCCTGATGGATACTGAGTCTGACTGTATGAGAGACTGGACCTCCTCCTGAATCGAGATCTGTTTGTTCGACAGGCAGGACGATCAGAGCCGGAGCAGTATGAAACTCGATGACCAGATAAGTTCTTGACTGAGCGGGAAGGAGAACCGACTTGGGTATGTTGATCAACCACCCGAAGTGCTGCAGAGTGTCTAGAGTAACTGAGAGACTCAGCTGACACTGCTCCACAGAGGGGGCTCCGACCAGAAGGTCATCCAAGTACGGAGTCACTGCATGGCCCTGTGAATGCAGAACCGCTACCATCGCCGCCATCACCTTGGTGAAGACCCTCGGTGCGGAGGCAAGTCCGAAGGGAAGAGCCACGAACTGAAAGTGCTCTCTCCTACAGCGATCCCAGCCACGCTGATGCGCAGGAGCAATGGGGACATGTAGATAGGCATCCTTGACATCCACTGATGCTAGGAAGTCCCCCTGAGATAGAGACGCTATCACAGATCGCAGAGATTCCATGCGGAATGACCTGACTTTCACGTGCCGGTTGAGAGGCTTGAGGTCCAAAACCGGTCTTACCGAACCGTCCTTCTTGGGAACCATGAAGAGATTCGAGTAGAAACCCTGGAAGCGTTCCCCGGAGGGAACCAGGGTCACCACCCCGTCCCGTCTCAAGGCGTCCAGCGCCTGACGAAAGGCCGAGGCCCTTGCCGGCGGGGGCGAGGAGAGACAGAAACGAGTCGGAGGACGCGAGGTCAGCTCTATTCTGTAGCCGTGGGAGATGACATCCACTTCCCATTGGTCTTGGATCTGGCGGCGCCAGATGTCTCCAAATTGGGAGAGCCTGCCACCGACCGAGGATGCTGCTGGGAGAGGCGGTGAGTCATGAAGAGGCAGCCTTGGCGGCTGTGGCGCTGGCTGGCTTCTTTTGCTGATTTTTGGACCTCCACGTCCGGCCTGACTTCTGATCCCTGTATGTACGGGAGGAGGAGGAGGAGCACGTCTTTGAGGAGGGACGAAAGGCCCGAAACTTGGCGTGCATCTGACGCTGACCCGACTTTTGCACCTTAGTTTGAGGCAAAGAAGTTGACTTCCCACCTGTGGATTCTTTGATGATATCGTCCAATTGTTCGCCAAAGAGCCTGTTTCCCGCGAACGGGAGACCCTGGAGGAACTTCTTGGACGTGGCATCAGCCTTCCAGTCACGCAGCCATAGCATTCTGCGTGCTGCGAGTGAGTTAGCCGAAGCCACAGCAGTACGGCTGGCAGATTCCATGATCGCTGATCTAGCGTAGTCTTTAAATGCAGAAGCTTGAGACGTGAGGGTAGTCACATCGGGAATATCCTGAGCTACAACATTTAGCTCTGCCAAACAGGCAGAAACAGCCTGCAGGACCCACACTGCAGCGAAAGCCGGGGCAAACAAGGCTCCTGTAGCCTCATAGATTGACTTCTGCAGAAGTTCAATCTGTCTGTCAGTGGGGTCCTTAAGAGAGGAGCCATCTGCAACCGACAGGACTGTATTGGCCGACAACCTGGAGACCGGGGGGTCTACCTTAGGAGAAGCCGACCAACTCTTTAAACATCAGGGGGAAAGGATATCGAATATCCTTCTGCTTCCTGGAAAAGCGTTTGTCAGGACAAGCTCTGGGGGTCTGTACCGTTGATCTAAAGTTCGAATGATCAAAGAAAGAGCCCTGGGGTCTGGATGGAGAAAGGAACTGATACAGTTCCTCTGAGAGCGAAGTCTCCACCGTGGGAGGGGGAGCAGTTAAATCCAATACCGTGTTAATGGAGGACACTAAGTCATCCACCAAGAAATCCTCCTCTGAGGTCTCGTCCGAGGGCCTCACGGAATCCTGACCATCAGCCCCATCAATCTGAGAACCCTCAGCATGAGACTCCGTGTGAAGAGAGGAGGCCGGAGATAGTGCTCTACGTGGCCGTTTAGGAGGTCTAGGAGAGGGAGCTATGTCCGAGACCCCTGTATTGTCTCCAGAGTCAAAACCCCCAGAAGGGGACGACTCGCTGTGGCGCCTGCGGCGAGAGGCAGAGGGACCGGGGGCACTTTCCCGGTGACAAGCCTGTAAAGACTCCTGCAAAACTCTGGTTAGAGCCGTCATGGACTGGGCAAAAGATTCTGAAAAGGACCTAGTGAAAGCTACAGTCCAAGGAGGGACAGCCTGGTCCCCCTGACTCGGGGAGGGCTCTGATGTAGCAGAGCTGGGGGGAGCCCCATGTGCTCTTCAGATTCATGTGAAGAGCAGGCAGAGCAATGAGGATAAATAGACCCAGCAGGCAGGGCAATCTTGCAAGCAGTGCAAGAAGAATAAAATGTCTGCACCTTAGGGGCTTTGCTCCTGGTGGAAGACATGTCGCCCTTAGTATTAATCCTCCAAGAGGGGAAAAACTAGAGGGGGGAATAGGAGTAGGAAGGCACCAACAGGAGACCTGTGGTGACTTACCAGGCTGAAAAGGGAGAGTGTGTGTGCCCTCCGGATGCCCCGCTTCTTAGTAGCAGCCGCAGAGAGCAGGGAGAGACGCTGGGAGATGTGACCAGAAGTCTCCAGCCCCTACATAAGATGGCCACCGGAGCCGAGAGAGGGGGCGTGGCCTAGCGGCGCGGGAATCCGGAGGGGCTACTCCCCTTCCCCAGCCAGGCTATGATGCGAGCCATGGCTGGGAGCGGCCGAGCTCCAAGACCGCCCCCAAAGGGCCCGCCTCCTGTGGAGCCCGGGCTTATGAAGCAAGACAAGGCCGCAATGAAGCCGGGGCCTAAATTTAGACCGCCGGCCGGCGCTTGGGAGCACCCGAGCGCGGTAGTACCCTGCACCCCCGGGAAACCCGCAGCGCTGCAGTGACGGGCCGCTAGGGACTGGGGGAAGGCCACCAGGGACCCCTCTAGTGTGTGAGCAGGGCTGCACACACATTATAGCGCCCAAAGGCTGATAAGGGCAGAAGGGCCAGGAGACATGTAAATCCCCCGTATGACATGTTCCGACCACCCAGGTGGTTGGACCGGGCTGCAGCTGTAGCATAACCAACACAGTACCTTCAGTAGGCGCAGGGGGTCGAGCCCATGTGGTCCACGACTCCAGCCGACAGGATCCAAAGGGGCGTGGATGGAGTCAGAGCTCCAGAAGTTCTGGGAGCCCGTAACGATCCCACTTCTCCAGAGCCCCGAGGGGATGGAGAAGGAAACAGCATGAGGGCTCCAGCCCTCTGCACCCCAAGGGTACCTCAACCGCCTCTGCCAAAAGGTGAGGAAGGAGACATGCTAGGGATCCATAAGGATCCTCTTTGTTTCCATCCGACACTCTCCAAAGAGAGTGAGTAAGACTAAGTGAGAGTGCATGAGTGCAGAGTGTGCCTCCTTCAACACAAAGCTAAGAACTGATGGGATTCCTCCTAGAGGGGGTATATAGGCAGTAGGGGAGGAGTTACACTTCTTGTTTTAAGTGTAATACTTTGTGTGTCCTTTGGAGGCGGAAGCTATACACCAATGTCTGGGTCTCCCAATGGAGCGAAAAAGAAAGTGGTGTTAACGAAAGAACTATGGCCTCCTTTTTTTTTTTAGTTCATAACACAGCAATGTTTATAAGCATTTGGCAAAGTCTGGTACCATGAACAAGACACAACAGTGTGTACTGCAATAAATGTTCTGCAACCTACAGAAATTCTAACAAATCCTTCCCAATATTATTAATGAAAGTATAACATGACTCACCAACACAGAGAAAAGATGATTTCGCAGGAAGGTGCTTGTAAGTAGGGGGAGGTCTGACTTCTTCACTTTGTGCCTCAAAGCATGGAAGAAGCACTGGTTTAGTAAGCTGTCCATGGCCTCTATAGTGTAATAATGAAAGAAACATTTTATGAGAGACATGAACTGCGTTTTTAATATATATTACACACACACAATTAGTAAGTGTAAAACGTGTTTTTCTAAGTTAAGAGGCAAAAGCTCAGGCCCTTTAAGAGATGAAGTTAGGATCTACCACTATCCTTCTATTTTGACAGTGGTGTGAGACCGCCTGCCTCTGCGCTGGGAGTTACATGAGAGTAGGGGGGTTTGGTGCAGCATATAATCATTGGAGGTCTGTAGCTTACGTCATGCTGGATACAGTGATAGTGTCATACACATAAGACAGTTGTCCTATTGTCCTACCTCTCCCGATTTCAGGAGTGCTCAGCTCAGCCAAGCACTCAAGTATTTAAAATGGATGGAGAGGAGAAATCAGTTTCCAGATACCTTGAGTGGGGAGGCCTAAACACATATCAGACATCCAACCTATACTGCCAAAATTAGTGAGGTATGCAGACTTTCACCTAACATAAGGTTGAGCCTTAAGGAGGACTTGCTACCAGGTCAAAAGTGGCCAGTTTCTGTTTAAATTGTGTATTTCTTTACTACCTTGAGTATTTTCTTCTTATTTTGACATATGGTCCATTTTGACCTGGTGAATGGTTCCCTTTTACAGCTCATACCAGTGACCATTTGTTTTAAGCAAAGTTGACATGTTTATGTCTATGTGGACCAGGGGAAAGGTTAATGGTTACCTTGTGAGTTTACAGGACAACCTTCAGTAGAGTCTTGCATTTCCTCTCGGTCTTCCTCTAATCCGAGGTCTTCACCCTCCTGTGGTGTGCGAGTTGCTACTTCTACTAGGCACAAATTTTCTAGTTGTCCTTCAGGCACAGGGGTATCAGGCACCGAATTGTGGGTCATTAATGGTTCCTCCTGTTCTGCCACATGTTCAGCCTCTGTCTCCAGAGGAGCAATGACTGGAGGACCTGACTTGTCACCAGAGGCCCTGCCATAACCACATTTGAAAAGTAAGGCTTAGCTTATTCCCAAAATGTTCTTTTATGGTACTTCTTACTTCATTCTTTGGATTACAGCACAAACACACTAGCTATGCTGACAATTATGCTTTATACGTGAAACCTATCTACTAAAATTACGTAAACCTGATCTATCCCAAGCCTACAGCACAGCAAGATTTTAGCAAAAGTGGTCACTTGCTTACCATAGTTGATCTTTGTAGGTGTGTAAAATATTGAAGCCTTTCCCCTTCATTCCACATGCCAACATCTCTCTTGTAGACATAGTGGCCACACCAACTGCTACAGGAGCCCTGCATAAAATAAAGAAAATAAAGATAACAAATGCTGTTGCGCATGATACCCAGAATTGCTGCATTAGTGGTGAGGAAACAACAGTCAAACAGGTATGTGGGTAAAACTGCCCATAAAGGGCCACTGTAGATCTGTTCTATACAGCAGGACATGTTACTATATCCAGGGCCCAAGATTGGATTGGCAGGTGACTCCAAGGGAATCTGTCTCCAGCTTTTTGCTACCGTTTTAGAAAACAGCATGATGTAGGAGCAGATACCCTAATTCCAGATATTTATTTATTATTTACTAGCTGGGTGCCCGATACAGATGCATCGGGATTCTAGAAGAGCGAGTCTCTGACTCGCAATGGCCGCTTCGCGGCCAATGCTCGGCTGCTAAAGCGACTGCGCCATGCCCGATGCGCGGGCATAGACGGAGTCGCCTAGAACTGCTCGCAATGGCCCTGACGGCCAATGCTATCGGTTCGTATCCACATGACACGCTGACTCGCAGCGCGAGCGGACTCAAAAGGAGAGAAATACCCATTCGTATTATATATAATAGATTAATATAGCGCCATTAGGTTCCATGGCGCTTTACATGAGGATGAGGGAGACAAGAACAAGTACACTAAATCTAGGCGATCAGGACGTACAGGTACAGGAGGGGCAGGGACCCTGTCCACGAGGGCTCACAGTCTACGAGGGGCGGGTTAGGATACAGTAGTCTGGGGGAGTGTCAGTTATGGGGGCGGTCTCATGGCAGGTTGTAACCTTGACGGAACAAGTGAGTCTTTAGGTGACACTTGAAGCTACTCAGGGTAGGAGAGTGTCTGACGTGTTTGGGCAGGGAGTTCCAGAGTAAGGCAGATGCCCGGGAGAAGTCCTGGACTCGGTTGTGTGAAGAGGTGATGAGGGTGGAGCACAGAGGAGTTCTTGGGAGGAGGAGGTTGCGTGAGGGTAGGTATCGGGAGACCAGGTCGGAGATGTATGGTGGGGACAGGTTGTGTATGGCTTTGTACACCATGGTTAGTGTTTTGAATTGGGATCTCTTGAGACGGGGAGCCAGTGAAGGGCTATGTGTCACTTACTGATCTGCTTGCTTCAGATTTGATTAAATCACTGTTTTATATGAGCTTTTGTATTGAACAGCTCCACACACAGATTTTGTGCTTTATACATATAAATTTAGGCCAGAGTCACACTAGCAGGTGACTCGCACGAGTGCAATGTGAGAAAATCTCATATTGCACTCGGCCTAATGTTAATCAATTAGGAAGCTCAGACCTGCGAGTTTTTCCTCAACCCTAATCGGGCTGAGGATAACAGATTACAGCATTCTGTGTTTGTCAGCAGGTCTCAGATCAGACGCACCCAGTCTGTGGCGGTGTGAGAAACATCGTACTGCACTAATGTCATCCAAACACAGTGCAATATACTAAGTGTCAGGTAATGGAGAATATGGGGAGATTAATCTCTCTCTCCTCCACAGCTGTGATCTAATTGGAGATTAGATCACAGTTGCCTGACACTCAGCTCACGCTTGCAACAGAGCCCAAGCCGAGGGTCATCATCATATCGCATCCAATGCTCTTGCAACTGATGTAATACGCCAGTGTGACTCCAGCCTTATGAGGATTATAAAGATTCAGGTCTCAATTCATCAAGAGCAGCATTGTTCACTCTGATGAAGAGGCATGCCCTCTGTCAAGTTTGAATACAATTTTTACTCTAGTCCAGGATTGCCGCTCGTCATGAGATACACGAGTGGGGGTCGCCACTCTCATCCTTCTCTAATTACTCTAGTCCAGGATTGCCGCTCGTCATGAGTATACGAGTGGGGGTCGCCACTCTCATCCTTCCCCAATATATTACTCTAGTACATGATGGGTCGCCGCTCTCTATGAGATTGACATGAGTCACGGGGGTTGCCATTTCATCCTTCCCCAATTACTCTAGTCCAGGATTGCGCTCGTCATGAGATACACGAGTGGGGGTTGCCACTCTCATCCTTCCCCAATTACTCTAGTCCAGGATTGCCACTCTTCATGAATACACGAGTGGGGGTCGCCGTTCTCATCCTTCCCCAATTACTCTAGTCCAGGATTGGTGCTCGTCATGAGATACACGAGTGGGGGTCGCCGTTCTCATCCTTCCCCAATTACTCTAGTCCAGGATTGGCCGCTCGTTCATGAGATACATGATGTGGGGGGGTCGCGTTCTCATCCTTCCCCAATTACTCTAGTCCAGGATTGTGCGCTGAGATACACGAGGGGTGCCGTCTATCTCCCCATTACTCTAGCCAGGATTTCGCTGCATAAACACGAGTGGGGGTTTGCCACTCTCATCCTTCCCCAATTACTCTAGTCCAGGATTGCCGCTCGTCATGAGATACACGAGTGGGGGTCAGCCGTTCTCATCCTTCCCCAATTACTCTAGTCCAGGATTGGTGCTCGATCATGATTATTACATACAGTGGGGGGTTTGCCACTCTCATCCTTCCCCAATTACTCTAGTCCAGGATTGCCACTCTTCATGAATTTGGCAACGATGTTGGGGGTCGCCGTTCTCATCCTTCCCCAATTACTCTAGTCCAGGATTGGCGCTCGTCATGATACACACAAGTGGAGGTCGCCACTTTCATCCTTCCTAAGTTCCTCCTACTTTGTCAAAGCTACTAGGCAAATATGATGAGAGACCTCACAAAGTTGCAAAATTTCAGCATAGCCTCATATTGTGCTAACATTTTGGAACTTTTTAAAGCTTTTTAAACCAGAATTCTGCTATGAAAGCGGCGATGAATCAAACCCTTAAAGTGTACCGCTGGTTCTATGGGAAGTCATGTAGTTGATTAGCAAAGCACTTTATCTGCCTCGGCCTCCATAGACAACAAAAAGGCTCACTGCACATGAGAAATCTGGTGTACAAGCCAAATGTAAATGAGACTACAAGAGCATTAGGGGTGTGTTAGTGTCTCTGGAAGAAGCTGTCCAAGTGCTCAGACACCACAAATCCACTCCAAGCCTGATATGGATTCTACACAAAATTTCTCATGACTGGTACATCATATCTCTGCAGAAAAAGGTATAATTTTTATTAGGGGGCAAGGGGCATTACTATCATATTAGTATTTCCAAAAGAAAAATGTGCTGACACAAGCATAGCCTCTGAATTTTCTGGCTTAATTTAATGGAAATGGGATAATCGCAAAAAAGATTTTACGACATGACATTTTGTGTCGTTCATTACCTTCCTGCAATGTTTCCATGCTGAGAATGAAAGTTTCTTGACATCAAGAATAGGTGCATTATTCACCTGCTTAGAACACTTTGAGACTATGTCACACTTAGACCAATTTCAATGTGGTTAACGTATTGTACCTGCTTCCAACTAAGCTGACCGCGCACAGGGTGCCCCGTTGAACCTCTGGAAAGCCTGTAGGTGGCACCACAACACCAGGCAGCATCAGATCTGGAAAAGACACAAACATCAGCACATGAAGGATATGATGGGAAACTTTCCCTTAGTAATGACATCCTTGGTAGGCTGTAGGGCAGGGCAGACACTTCACTATTAGTTATTATTCTCACTTTTCATGCTTTGCAACAAACAATGTGTCATCATGTCTGCATCATAGTTGTTCAGTTAGATATCAGGGCTATTGTCACATATAGAACTTCTTTTTAATCAGAACACAGCTGAAAACACCAAAAGAATCCTTTGGCTAATTTTTTAGTGCAGAAAAATCTACCAGTATATCCAGAAGGAAACATACCCACAGTCACCTGCTGCTGAGTGATTTGTGTTGGATGTGAGTCTATGGATGGTGCAGTTGATAAAATTACATTAGTGAGTGAATACTTCAGGATTTTTTATATGATTGCTCAAATATAAAACCTTTCCTTTAAGGGATCCTGTCACCTCCAAAACACCTCATAAGCTAGCAAAACATGCCCCTGCAGCATCCTATCACTATTCTCACACTCCTTTTGTCTCCTAAAAGCATCATGTGAAAGTGCATAAAAACATTTTATACTCACTCATTAGTGATTATAATTAGCAGGGGCTATATTCTTTGGCCCTTAGGGCGTGTTGTTTTGCAGCCTGAATTATCCACCCTCTGTCTGTGCTGCTGTGATGTGGCGCTGAAGGCAGGACTAATGATCACATTCTGTGAGTGACAGAGAGGGGGAGGGCAAAGCCTGCACAAGCAGAGCACACAGACAGAGAGAGGGGCTGGATCCTGGAGCTGCGAAACAACACACCCTAAGGGCTAAAGAATATAGCCCCTACTAATTATAATGCCTAATGAGTGAGTATTAAAACGTGTTTATGCACTTTCACAGGATGCTTTTAGGAGACAAATTCTATTCTACAAGACTCAAAAATATACCAAACAAATACGGTAATAGCTTTCATTAGGGGTCGTCACTCAGCAGATGACATATATCAAAGACAACTGATGGTTCACATTTTACATTCTTGATGTATTTTAGGAGGGAACGGACTTTAAGAAAGTTCTTCAATCTGATCAACTGTTACAGTTCATGAAATGGTTAATAAAAACAAAATATAATTAGGGGATAAAAAGACAATCCAGAAAAAGCATGGAGCAGGTGCCTCGTCCACTGCACACCCACCATACAGTCTAGATTGCCAGTGCTATCAAAGTCCCATATTTGTAGCTCAGCAAAGACTATTTGGAAGAAAACATTGTAGAACAAATACAACACTTGAAGTTCTGTATGAGAGATGCAGTCAAAAGTCAATAAAGGTCCGCTCACCATGGATAGACTGGTGGCACTGACTGCTGATTGCTAACTATTTAGGGTGCTTTCACATTAGCTGCGGAAGGGAGCCGCAATGTAAGCGCAGCACTGCAAGTCCCTACCTTTATAATGGGAGCGCACGGTGCTGCGCTTGACCGTGCGCACTCATTCACTCCCAATTGTGATCTGTGCGCAGCCCCGTTACACTGCACGACGTTGGAACGATGTTGGCAACGATCTCAAGGGGCGCGCGGTCATTGCAGACATCGTTCTGACATTGTTGGTGAGATGTCATACATGTAGATATCACAGAGAAAAGGTATTAGAGTGGCACTAGAGGGCGATCCACCAGTCACATGCTATACACCAATAATGAAAAGGAGGAAAGAACCAGAAAGCATGTACAGATGACCGGGATCAGAGAAACAGACAAATAATTCGAAAAATTGTAAATCTTTATTATCAATACAGAGAAATATGAGCAAAAAACACAAACAGAATAAAAACACTTAAAATGTGTGATGGACAACCACCAACACAGCAATGACTATGGCCCCAGATGTCATCAGAATAGCTGTATCATGAGACCCAAACATGGGTTTAAATATTTGATTAGGACCCGCTGGTGACTAGACTCACAGGAAGGCAAGCCTGCTGACATAAAGGGATGAAAAAACACTAGAAATTCCAGGACAATGTAGGTGGCATTGATCAAAAAGCAAGAAAATCAGAGATAACAATCATCAAACCCAGTTGAAAGATAATGCAGCTCAGCTAATATTGATTCAAAATATATTGCACCAATGTACAAAACAGTGAAATGCGACTCATAGACTCCTGTGATAGAGTGTAATACAGGGACCCAATGTCCCTATGGAGTAACAAGAATGAAAGTCACAAATGCTATAATGTCAGTCCTGCCTAGGAGCTAATCAACGACAAAGCTCTGAGGTCAAAAACACAGGTCTAGGAGAGCACACCATAAACTGGAATGGTCAGTTCAGTTAATGCTGAGGCATCAAAGCAGCAGGGTCCCTGCTGCTATGTGCCCCGGTCTCCTGACCTGCCATGGTGACTATAACTTATTTTTGATTCTTTTTCCAGGCACTGGTGTTGCATTGTTGAAGCGACCAGTGGTAAGGCCGCGGGTGTGTGTGTATGATCTTTCTCAACAGAATCCCCATACTCAGGTTTAACCGATAATAACTTTTCTTTACTGGCAAACATGTTTATATCACAGTCAACCGAACTATATGCGCACTTGTATATATTAGAGTCTCTGAATCTTCACTTCTGCCGGGTACACAGCAAGAAAAGAAAAAAACACAACAATGACGGTATCTTTCCCTAACTTTCCCTAAAATCACGTACCAGTCTTATCACAGAAGAAGATGTCGCTCCCACGTAGCAGGCCTGGGGAACTCCTCAGTCTTCGTCGTTGGTCTCCTTCCGCAGGTAACAGAACTTTTCTTTTAATGTCTCTCCCAGTCTCAGGGCACACAGAGCAGCAGGAGGGAGATCACAACAGCCAAATGGCTCCCTTATGTCGGTCACGGCCCCTGCACATGCACTCTGGGTGCTCGGCGGGCAAGGTTTTGCAGAGCGGCCAGATACACAGCATCAAAGTCCAGTGGCCCAGGATCAGTCACAGGGGCTTCTGCGGGGTGATTTTTCCGGCAAGGTGTAGCAAAGTAGCCCTCTTTCAACAGACATCCACAGGGAGATCTTCTCTGGTTCAACTCTGTATCTATACTGACTTCCCGCCCTTTCTGTTCCTCAGCACAAGGCTCTTGGGGGAGGGGATCAGCAAACAATGTTTTTTTTCTCTCTGCAGTCGTTTCAGCAATTGTCCACAAGGGGCAGTATCGGACTGTGTAATGCTCACTTCAGTGTCGATTTCAATAATACAATCTGAATTGCTCACCTCATTACATACCCCCCCACTTAAAGGTTGACAGTCCCTGTCAACAACCATCGGCTCCAAGGCAGTGATGGCCGTTGATATCACAGGGATTGATCTCCGGCGGAGTAGGGACCTCTGTTGGGGGAAACCGTCATCCCCCCGTTCACCTTCGCTCCCTTGTTCAGGGCTCACAATATCTCCAATAAACTCAGTCACGTTTTCTACCCGGGGAGAGTAGGATCGCCGGCGGTAGTGGCGCCGGTTGGGGGCAAATCTGCTTCCTTTAACGGGAACACCCCCAGGACCGGTGACGTCGGCGGCCTCTGTACCCCTCTCTCCCTTCACAACATCAAACTGTACCACCTCCCCATCACCAACGCTGCGGAGGCACTTACGAGGATTGTTACGCTTTATGGCAGTCTGATGTACAAACACGTCCTCCATTGTGTCATTCCTGCTGATGAAGCCATACCCATCGCGGACATTAAACCACTCACCGTCCCCTGGACCCGAGTGGCCAGCACTTGCTTATCGGTCTGGCTCTGTCTCTTCACACCCTTTTCCCTGATCTCCCCTGCCGAGCGAGCCGCTTTGGCGGGGGCGTCTAGTTTAAAGGTGGCTGCTATTGTGGGGCATGACTTGCTGGTTCTGGTATATCGGACCACGGGTGGAGGATGTGGACAACGGTTTGCCCTATGGCGGGGGTCGCCGCATGTCCAGCACCTTCCCATAGGCCGGCTGGGTTGCTGTCTTGCTTGCCTGTCCGCCTGTTGGTCTAGCATGAGCTGTAGCTGTAGTATCTGTTTCTGCAACTCTGCTATTATCTGCTTCAATTCTTCCGTGTCACTGTTCGGAGTGCTGGCACTGGATATGGGCCTGCAGGCCGTAGTATAAGTCTGGTTATAAGTTACTACCGGGAGGAGATTCTGTTGATCACACATCCTGCCGACTACGCCAGATGAAGCGACCGGTGGTAAGGCCGCGGGTGTGTGTGTATGATCTTTCTCAACAGAATCCCCATACTCAGGTTTAACCGATAACTTTTCTTTACTGGCAAACATGTTTATATCACAGTCAACCGAACTATATGCGCACTTGTATATATTAGAGTCTCTGAATCTTCACTTCTGCCGGGTACGCAGCAAGAAAAGAAAAAAACACAACAATGACGGTATCTTTCCCTAACTTTCCCTAAAATCACGTACCAGTCTTATCACAGAAGAAGATGTCGCTCCCACGTAGCAGGCCTGGGGAACTCCTCAGTCTTCGTCGTTGGTCTCCTTCCGCAGGTAACAGAACTTTTCTTTTAATGTCTCTCCCAGTCTCAGGGCACACAGAGCAGCAGGAGGGAGATCACAACAGCCAAATGGCTCCCTTATGTCGGTCACGGCCCCTGCACATGCACTCTGGGTGCTCGGCGGGCAAGGTTTTGCAGAGCGGCCAGATACACAGCACCAAAGTCCAGTGGCCCAGGATCAGTCACAGGGGCTTCTGCGGGGTGATTTTTCCGGCAAGGTGTAGCAAAGTAGCCCTCTTTCAACAGACATCCACAGGGAGATCTTCTCTGGTTCAACTCTGTATCTATACTGACTTCCCGCCCTTTCTGTTCCTCAGCACAAGGCTCTTGGGGGAGGGGATCAGCAAACAATGTTTTTTTTCTCTCTGCAGTCATTTCAGCAATTGTCCACAAGGGGGCAGTATCGGCCTGTGTAATGCTCACTTCAGTGTCGATTTCAATAATACAATCTGAATTGCTCACCTCATTACATTGTCCTGACTTTTTTTGTTTATCCTTCATGTTTTCTCACCCTGTTAACAGGTTGAATGATTTTTGATGCCTCAGCATTAATTGAACTGACCATTCCAGTTTATGGTGTGCTCTCCTAGACCTGTGTTTTTGACCTCAGAGCTTTGTCCTTGATTAGCTCCTAGGCAGGACTGACATTATAGCATTTGTGACTTTCATTCTTGTTACTCCATAGGGACATTAGGTCCCTGTATTACACTCTATCACAGGAGTCTATGAGTCGCATTTCACTGTTTTGTACATTGGTGCAATATATTTTTAATCAATATTAGCTGAGCTGCATTATCTTTCAACTGGGTTTGATGATTGTTATCTATGATTTTCTTGCTTTTTGACCAATGCCACCTACATTGTCCTGGAATTTCTAGTGTTTTTTCATCCCTTTATGTCAGCAGGCTTGCCTTCCTGTGAGTCTAGTCACCAGCGGGTCCTAATTAGGGATGGCGAATCTACTCGCTAGGGCTCGTTACTCGGCGAGTAGTAAGGGACTCGCAGGACTCGGTACTCTGCGAGTTTCCCAGTGATTACTCGCACGAGTCCAATGCAAATCAATATCAATCCTAGTTTTGTCAGAAACGCTGACAAAACGAGGATTGCCATTGTTTGCATTAGACTCGGCTACTGTGCCAGTGATAGCAGGGAAGCTCGCAAAGTAACTGCTGTTACATTGCGAGCCGAGTCCAGCTGTCTTCTCTGTGCAGCTCCAGGGTCCTAGAGCCCGCCTGCTCACAGAGATGATGTAGCAGAGCTGAGATTGTTCTCAGTCTGCTCATTCCCTGTGCATAGACATCTATATCTATGCACAGGGGATGTAGCAGAGAGGACATCGCGTTTTGGACTACGTCGGACGGAAGAGGATTTTTTTAATTAAAGATGGGGTCCCTAATGGCTTTTTTTTATTTCAAATAAAAATTTTTCTCTGTGTTGTGTTTTTTTAACCCTTTATTGGAGATTCTTAGTGGCTGGGTCAAACGTGGCCTGACATTAAGAATCTCGGGCTTAATACCAGCTTGTATAACAAAGCTGGTATTAACCCCTTTATTACCCAGCGTGCTACCGCCACCAGGGCCACTGGAAGAGCGGGGTTCAGCGCCAGAGGATGGCGCTTCAATGAACGCGCCATCTTCTGGGGCGGCTGTGGGCTGCAATTTGCAGCGGGGGGTGCCCAGAAAGCTTGGGCATCCCTGCGCTGCGGATTCCAGCCCCCAGCTGCTTAGCTGTACCTGGCTAGACATAGAAATTGCGCGGAGCCCCACGCATTTTTTTTTTATTATTTCATGAATTTCAGAGTCAGTCAGAATCTTAGAATTTCATGAAATAATTTTAAAAAAATGCGTGGGGCTCCGCGCAATTTCTATGTCTAGCCAGGTACAGCTAAGCAGCTGGGGGCTGGAATCCGCAGCGCAGGGATGCCCAAGCTTCCTGGGCACCCCCCGCTGCAAATTGCAGCCCGCAGCCGCCCCAGAAGATGGCGCGTTCATTGAAGCGCCATCCTCTGGCGCTGAACCCCGCTCTTCCAGCGGCCCTGGTAGCGGTGGCACGCTGAGTAATAAAGAGGTTAGGGCCAGCTTTGTATTATCAGCTGGCCCTAAGCCCGAAATTTATGGCGGTCACGCCAATATTAGACATGACCGCCATGAATTTCTATTAAATTGTTTTAAAAAAAACACAACACAAAGAAAATTTTTTATTAGAAATAAAAAAAAAAAGCCATTAGGGACTCCATCTTTAATTAAAAAAATCCTCTTCCGTCCGACGCAGTCCAAAACGCGATGTCCTCTCTGCTACATGCCCTGTGCATAGATATAGATGTCTATGCACAGGGAATGAGCAGACTGAGAACAATCTCAGCTCTGCTACATCATCTCTGTGCACAGACATTCATGTCTGTACACAAGAAATGAGCAGACTGAGAACAATCTCAGCTCTGCTACATCAGGCAGCAGGCAGGCTCTAGGACCCTGGAGCTGGCAGCCAGCACACAGAGCAGACAGGACTCTTATCTGTGCGAGTTTCCCAGCGATTACTTACAAAGTAAACGAGTCCAATGCAAATAAATGACAAAACTAGGATTGCTTCAGGCTGAAGCTTCCGAGACACATCTGCGATTTGTAAATGTCACACTACTCGCTATTACTCGCTTCCCCATTCATTAACATTGGACTCGCTAGACTCGCAACGAGTAGCGAGTCCCGGGCTCGGACTCGCTAGAGTCAAGCGATTCCGAGTAATTTAGGATTCGCCCATCACTAGTCCTAATCAAATATTCAAACCCATGTTTGGGTCTAATGATAAAGCTATTCTGATGACATCTGGGGCCATAGTCATTGCTGTGTTGGTGGTTGTCCATCACACATTTTAAGTGTTTTTATTCCGTTTGTGTTTTTTGCTCATATTTCTCTGTATTATTGATAATAAAGATTTACAAATCCCGGTCATCTGTACATGCTTTCTGGTTCTTTCCTCCTTTTCAATGTAGATATCATGGACGACTCACCAACGATGTTGTGAGCAGGTATCGTTTGCACAACCCTGCGACCGATCCCTGCTTATTGCTGTGAAGGGGCAAAGTCGTAAACGACGTCATTATCGCGGTGTCAAACACAACAATATACCAGGTTGGCTGATCGTTGATCGTGTGGTTTGAGAACATGCTCTGAAACCTGCGATCAACGATCCAACGATTTATCGTTACACCTTCGCAGAGTCACGCGCAATGAGGTCGTAACGATGTCGCTGGAATGCCTCCAAATCTGTGACGTTTAAGCAATATCGTTAACAATGTTGTGTCGTGCAACAGGGCCTTAAAGCTGACATCCGGCTGCATCAGTCATGATCGGTAACCAAGGCTGTTTAAGGCTGTGTTCACACATAGCATTTTTGCTGCGTTTTGCACTTTTCCCTGCCTTTTTCCGCATATTTGTCTGCGCTTTTTTATGCTGCGTTTTTTGCAGTGAAAACGCAATTGTTGATACGCAGCCCAGCCAAACCTATGGGTTTTGGCAAAATCCATTCACATACTGCGTATTCCTGCACTTTTTTACGCTTTGTGTTTTCACTGCAAAAACACCAGCGTAAAAAGAATAGACCTGACAATTCTGTTTTTTCTCCCTGCGCTTTACCCACATGATAAAATGGGCTCTGGAAAAGCACAGAGAAAAACACAGTAGTAAACGCAGTGTGTGAAAGGACCTGCGTTTTTCACAAAAAAAAAAAAAAAAAAAAGGAAAGCATAAAAAAGCGCAGCTGCGTAAAAAGCAGCAAAAACACGGTATGTGTGAATGCAGCCTTATCCCTTAGAATCTACTGTCCATACATGGTTAACAGAGTGTGGGAGCTCCCTCCTTAACTCCAACAGCATCCTGAGATCATTATTGTGTGGTCCAGATGTTTGTCAAGAAAATTCATGGAAAAATTACGACCTTATAGTCTATCGGCTAAAGTGATCCTTCAGAAATTAGCAACATTTAGGTGGTAAAAAACATTTTTCTTTCCTGTAATGCCACTTTGCATTAATACCTGAAGGGTTAATAAGCTCCCTGACAGCAGTGTTGAATATTTTTAGCGTTGTTCTTTTGAAAATGATAACCCATTTTGGGAGATTTCCAATATGTCCCTCAAAGTCACTTTATAACTGAATAGGTCCTTAAGAAAAGGAGATTTTTGTGTACTCACCGTAAAATCCTTTTCTCTTAGCCTCTAATTGGTGGACACAGGAAAATGGGTGTTATGCTGCTGTCCACTAGGAGGCGACACTAAGTATATTTTGAAAAAGAGAACAGTGCGGCTCCTCCCCTGCAGTATATACACCCTGGCTGGCCACAGCCTCACCAGTTTTGTGATCAAAGCAGTAGGAGAGCCTAAGTAATACACATGTATATGGTAACACAACTATGCAAGAAACTCGAAACAGTTAACAAGAATCAACAGCCTAAAGAGGCAACAGGGAGGGTGTTGTATCCCCCAATTAGAGGCTAAGAAAAAAGGATTTTATGGTGAGTACACAAAAATCTCCTTTTCTCCTTCGCCTCATTGGGGGACACAGGACCATGGGACATCCCAAAGCAGTCCCTGGGTGGGTATACAGTCCCAATATCATTGCGTCCTACAGGTGGGCTACCGCCACCTGCAGAACACGTCTGCCAAGACTCGCATCTGCCGAGGACTGGATATGCATGTTGTAATGTTTATGGAAAGTGTGAAATCTGGACCAGGTGGCAGCCTTGCACACCTGTTCTCCAGAAGCTTGGTGCCTGATGGCCCAGGATGCCCCTACCGCACGAGCAGAGTGTGCGTGCAGCCCACTCGGGGTGGGCTGATTCTTGAGCTGGTAGGCTTCAGTGATGGTTGTCCTGATCCATCTGGCAAGAGTAGCCTTGGATGCAGCCAGCCCTTTACGGTGACCCTCCGGAAGGATGAACAGAGAGTCTGATTTCCGAAAGGCCACCGTTCTGGAAATGTAAAGGCAGAGATCTAGCGTATGCAGCGCCCTTTCCACACGATGTACCAGCGCTGGACAAAATGACGGAAGAGATATGTCCTCATTCAGGTGGAAGGAAGAAACCACCTTGGGAAGGAAGGATGGTACCGGAGGGAGGACCACTTTGTCCTGGTGGAAAGTGAAAAAGGGGATCTTGCAGGAGAGAGCAGCAAGCTCCGACACGCGGCGGATAGACGTAACCACAACAAGAAATACCACTTTCTGGGACAAGAGACGAAGGGGAATGTCCTTGAGAAGCTAAAAAGGAAGCTTCTGTAGGGTGTCTAGAACCAGGTTTAGATCCCATGCCTCTAAGGGCCTTCTGTAAGGAGGAACAAGGCGGGATACACCCTGTATGAAGGTCCTGACTTGAGAACTATTCGCCAGCCTGCATTGAAAGAGAACAGACAAGGCGGAGATCTGGCCCTTTAGGGATGCTAAGGAGAGGCCAGAGTCAAGACCGGACTGAAGAAACCCTAAAATAGCCGGGAGGGAAAAACGGAGAGGAGGGCGGTTTTGGGACCTGCACCAGGAGAAAAAGGTCTTCCAGGTGCGATGGTAAATGCGGGCTGAAGACGGCTTCCTTGCCCTAATCATGGTGCTAATGACGCCCGGCGAAAAACCAGCCTGGGCTAAATCCCAGGTTTCAACGGTCAAATTCAGGGCCAATAAGTTCTGTTGGTGGATAGGGCCCTGGGAGAGAAAGTTCGGATGGTCAGGAAGACGCCAGGGGGAGTCGGTGAGTAGACAAACCAAGTCGGCGTACCAGGTGCATCTTGGCCAGTCTGGTACAATGAGAATGACAGGAACGCCCTCCGACTTGATTTTCCTCACCACTCTGGGTATTAGGGGCAGAGGGGGAAAGATGTAGCGGAGACGTAACTGAGTCCGGAACTGAACCAGTGCGTCTGCTCCCTCTGATCGTGAGTTGTGGCATCTCACCATGAATCTGGGCAACTTGTTATTCAGCCACGAGGCCATCAGGTCCGGTGTTCCCCAGCGCAGGCATATCTGCTGGAAGACTTCTGGGTGCCGAGCCCACTCTCCTGAGGCGATGCCCCGATGACTGAGGAAGTCCGCCGCCCAATTGTCCACAACGGGTATGTGAACTGCTGAAATCACTGACAGCTTGGATTCCGCCCATTGGAGTATGGGGACGAACCTCGCGCATCGCCGACTTGCTGCGTGTCCCGCCCTGGTGATTGACATATGCCACCGCTGTGGCACTGTCTGACAGGACTCGGATGTGGAGACCCGCTAGCAGCTGATGGAAGCCCTGCAGGGCTAGGAAAATGGCATGGATCTCCAACAAATTGATGGGAAGAGTGGCCTCTTGAGGGGACCACCTGCCTTGAGCCGTGTGATGGCGATAAACCGCTCCACAGCCTATCAGACTGGCGTCGGTGGTGAGTACATCCAGTTCACTGGTAGAAAGTACCTCCCTCTTTGAAGAGAGGCAGGGCGGAGCCACCAAAGGAGAGACTGTTTTACAGATGGTGACAGGCGCAAGGTTCTGTCTAGAGTAGCGGGATTCCTGTACCAGCATCAGAGGAGAGCGGGCTGTAGGGTTCTTAGATGGAGCTGAGCAAATGGGACCGCCTCCATCTTTCCCAGCACTCTCATCCCAAGGTGAAGAGAATGTGGCCGAAGACGGAGGAGGGTCTGTACACCCTGACGCAAGGCAAGAGCTTTCTCTCGTGGAAGGAGCACCAGCCCTCGAGAGGTGTTGAAGACCATCCCTAGGAAAGTGTGGGTCGGACTCGGGACTGGGGAGGACTTGGGTAGGTTGACCAACCACCCCATGCAGACTAGGTTGTCTATGGTAATTTGCACGCTTTCCTCGCAGTCTCTGAATGATGGTGCCATGATGAGGAGATCGTCTAAGTAGGGTAGGACCACCACACCCCTTGAATGGAGTACTGTCATGACAGCAGCCATGATCTTGGTGAATAATCTGGGGGCAGTCGCAAGTCCGAATGGCAGGGCGATGAATTGGTAGTGGTCTTCGCAGATGGCGAAACGCAGGAAGCATTGGTGAGCCTGGAAGATCGGGATGTGCAGATACGCATCTTTGATGTCTATTGATGCGAGAAACTCTCCCTCGTCCATGGAGGAGATGATGAATAGCAATGATTCCATGTGGAAGCGGCGTATCCTGACAAACTTGTTCAGGTGTTTCAGGTCTAGAATCGGACGGACAGACCCGTCCTTCTTGGGTACCACAAAAAGATTTGGGTAAAATCCCGTGAAACGCTTGTTCGTCTTTACTGGGACGATGACTCCCACCTGTCGGAGGGAATCGATGACCTTGAAGAAGGCGTGAGCTTTTGCCGGGGAAAAACTGTTCGAAGGTAGGGTGAGGAACTCTATGTTGTATCCGGAAGAAATTACCTCCCTGACCCACTTGTCGTCTGATACGGCAAGCATAATCTGTTGAAAATGGGAAAGATGGCCGCCTACCCGGGAGGGATCTTCCGGGGGGAGGGGAGGAGTCAAGAGGAGGAAAACCTCTGGGACCAGGATCCCTTAGGTTTTGACTGCCGCGAGCGTGACTGCCAGTTAGAAGAGGACCTCTGAGAGGACTGGGGAGTTTTGTCCATATTTGGGGATCGGCTATTGGTTTGAGACGGGCGGGATGCTGATCAACCAAAAGCATTCCGAAAGGAACGGAAGCGGGTCTGTTGGCGTCAAAAGAAGGGCGCTTGGGTTTTTGCTGTGTAAGAGAGGTGCTCTTTCCTCCCATGGCATCCGAAATCAGTTTATCTAGCTTTTCCCCAAAGAGTCGTCTGCTAAGGAAGGGCACACTGGTAAGGGACTTTTTGGAAGCTAAGTCCGCCTTCCAGTCACGGAGCCAGAGTGCTCTGCGAACAGTAATGAAATTAGCCGCCGCGATGGCTGAGCAGTTGGCGCTGTCCAGTGCCGCTTGGAGCAGATATTCTGCCACAATAGAGATCTGGGCCGCTAGGTCCGACCTATCAGGGGACTGCGAGGTATCACGGATAGAATTTGCCCAAGTAATGACGGCCTTAGCTGCCCACACTGAAGCAAATGACGGGGACAAGGCCGAATCAGTGGCCTCGAATATTGAGCGAGCCAATTGTTCGACCTGCCGTCAGTGGGGTCCTTAATAAAGGAACCATCTGGAAGAGAAAGGAGGGTATGTGTAGCTAAGCGGGAGACTGGGGGGAAGTCGACCTGTGGGGAGTCTGCCCAGTCCTGGCCTAAAGTAGGCGGGAAGGGGTAGCGGGATTTCATGGCCTTACGGTTGCCAAACCGTTTGTCAGGGCGGGTCTGTGTTTGGTCAGGATTTCCTGAAATTCAGGATGGTCAAAAAAGAATATGTGTGGGCGCTTTGCCTGTGGGCTCATGTGTGTCAGATGGGGGGCAATCCACATTAAGTGTCCGATTAACAGCCGTTATCAGATCTTGCACCATAGCCTGGGTATCAGGGTTGTCCAGATCAAGGGACATGTTCTGCTCTGGGTCCGAGTCATAAAGGCCTTGAGACGAGGGAGGGCCCAGTTCCTGATCCCGGGATGGGGCGCCATGGGAACTTCTGGAGGGGGAAGGAGGAAAACTCCTATGGGATCTTTTACGTCTAGTGACCTAAGCGAGGAAGGCAACTCCTGGGTATTGCCCCCAGATGGAGTGCTTTGGAACTCTGTGTCATCCTCCCGTGGCTCAGGGAGTCCGGAGGGGCCAGGTGTGGGGTGGACTTGCAGACCTTGGATGAGAGTTGAGAAGAGCTTCTCCATAGACGGCGCCATAGATTGAGTCAGTCCATTCTGGTGGAGTGGGATTACTACCCGCTGCAGCAGAGACTGTGGGTTCCAGGGATACCTCAGACACTTCGGCCGCTGGGTTGGGGTTTTCTGGAGCAGGGTTATGGTGGCAGGCCTGGCAGAGCGTGGTAATGTCACCGCTGGGCAGGTGGGCCTTGCAGGTAGTGCAAGAAGCATAAAAGGTTGCCAGCCTTGAGGCTTTCTTGTTGCCGTTTAAACAAATATAATATACGATGTAGCTCACCTATCCCTCGTTCCCCTCCATCGCTCCTAGCTTGCAGCACTTCGCATCCTGAGTCATGTGTGTGGCGTCCTCCTGAGTGCTGCCGACATGTGATCATGTGACTGGCACAGCAAAGTGATGATGTCACTATGCTGCCCCGGTCACCTTAATGAAGCTGATAATCAAGGCGGGATGCTGACACATTGTCAGCTTCATTAATGCACCGTTTGCATTGCGGTTGTTCCGCCTCCGGATACTGACACTGTTTGATTTGCAAGTAGTCAGTGTCAATCAAAGCATCTGCATGCAGAGGTGGAACAAGTGCGGCACTGTAATGAAGCCGGAAGCACAGCACAGAGCTACTTATTGTTATCAGCAGCGGGCGGTGAGTGAAACTGCGCCATGGCATATGTGTAAGTAAAAACTCCTTGGTGTGTCACTGCTGACACATGTGTCATAGGTTACCATCACTGCTCTAGGACATACAAAATACCTTTCTGAATGAATGCTGCTACAGTGTGTATGGAAAGTATTCAGACCTCTTTACATTTTTCACTCTTTGTTTCACTCTGCACCTCATTTTGACTGAACAAAAACAAAAATCTAGAAATTATTGCAAATTTATGAAAAAAGAAAAACTGAAATATCACATGGCCATAAGTATTCAGACCCTTTCCTCAGTATTGAGTAGAAGCATCCTTTTGAGCTAGTACAGCATGAGTCTTCTTGGAATGATGCAACAAGATTTTCACACCTGGATTTGGGGATCCTCTTCCATTCTACCTTGCAGATCCTCTCCAGTATCGTCACGTTGGTTGGTGAACGTTGGTGAACAGCCATTTTCAGGACTCACAGAGATGCTCAATTGGGTTTAGGTCAGGGCTCTGGCTGGGCCAGTCAAGAATGGTCACAACATTGTTCTGAAGCCACTCCTTTGCTATTTTAGCTGTGTGCTTAGGGTCATTGTCTTCTTAGAAGGTGAACCTTCGGCCAAGTCTGAGGTCCAGAGGACTCTGGAAGGGGTTTTCATCCAGGATCTCTCTGTACTTGGCCGCTACCAGTTGTCTTGTCCCTGAAGCTGAAAAAAACCCAATAGCATGATGCTGCTACCACCATGTTTCACTGTTGGATTGCATTGGGCGGGTGATTAGCAGTGCCTGGTTTTCTCCACACATACTGCTTAGAATTATCACCAAAAAGTTCTATCTTCGTCTCATTAGACCTGAGAATGTTCTTTTTTGTAGTCTGGGAGTCCTTCATGTGGTTTTTTGCAAACTCTATGCAGGCTTTCATATGTCTTGCACTGAGGAGAGCCTAAAGGCCCGACTGGTGGAGGGCTGCAGCTGACTTTGTGGAACTATTACCCATCTCCCTACTGCATCTCTGAAGCTCTGCCACAGTGATTTTAAAGGTTCTTCTTTACCTCTCTCATCAAGGCTCTTCTCCCACGATTGCTCAGTTTGGCTGGACGGCCAGGTCTAGGAAAACGTCTGGTGGTCCCAAACTTCTTCAATTTAACAATTATGGAGGCCACTGCGCTCTTAGGAACCTTGATACTGCAGAAATGTATTGTAACCTTCGCCAGATCTGTGCCTTGCCACAATTCTGTCTCTGAGCTCCTTGGCAGTTCCTTTGACCTCATGATTCTCATTTGGTCTGACATGCACTGTGAGCTGTGAGGTCTTATGTAGACTGGTTTGTGTCTTTCCAAATCAAGTCCTAGAACCATCTCAAGGAGGATCACAAGGAAATGAACAGCATGTGACTTAAATATGAGTGTCTGAGCAAAGGGTCTGAATACTTATGACCATGTGATATTTCAGTTGTTCTTTTTTAATATATTTGCAAAAATGTCTACATTTCTGTTTTCTTCAATGTGCAGAGTGTACATTAATGAGAAAAAAATTAACTTTTTTGAATTTACCAGATGTCTGCGATGAAACAAAGAGTGAAAAATTTAAAGGGGTCTGAATTCTTTCCATACCCACTGAATACCGAACTCAAAAGTATCTGGCATTCTCACCACCAACCTGAATGACGAGGTCACAATTAGAGATGAACAAACCTTTCAAGGCTCAGGAACTTCCCTGTGTTGAGCAAACCTGTTTGGGATTTTTAAAGTTTGCATCACTGTGGTCGGGCACAGTTGGTGCTCGGCCCAGTGCGAGCCTCGGGCAGGGTTTGATCAGCTGGCACTGGGGTTAAAAGCACAGTTATTAGGTGTGTAGTGTGTGTCCAAAAGTAATAAATAAATTAAAAAAAAAAAAAAAAAAAAACACCCTTTCAGCCCAAAAGTATTCTAACTATGGCTGGCTGTATTTGGGTGGAGAGCTGATCTGCCAATCAGTGACTTCCACTGAGATTGGGGGTCACGAACAGTGCATCAAAAAGTTCGGCTGCACGGCCCCAACCCGAACTTTCAAAGTTTTGCTCATCTCTAGTCGCGGTCTTCTGCACCATCCACAGCCTGCTATAAATCTTACACTAGCAATGTTCTGCAGTGCCCAGAAGCATACACCTGGAGGCTCCCTATTGCACATACACTCATCCACATATAGATCCAGAAATATGTTTCCCATCACAACAGACACCACAGCAGAGCATAGCACAGAGGTGTGGCGAACAGGGCCAACTGATTACCTACAGGATGGCTGTCCAAGTCTGTCCCCATCGGAGATCATATAAAAAAGTCCTATCATGGAAGTATGTCTTTAACACGACTACAAGTTTTACATTGAAGACGACATGTCAAAGTGGCCAATGTTTGCTCTTGCTTAGATTTTTATTTTTTTCTTTAAAAATCAGCCTTACCCAAAGATATGGGTTATTAAATTGAGTGCTAATGGCAAATTAAAAAAAAAACTAGAAGAAACAATGGGAATAAAATAAGAGTAAAAATTGCTTTTGTTTTGCTTAGTCATTAGGCGCCTGTTGGGCTTCTTACATACTATTTGTTCGTTCTCCAATTAATAGCCTTTCTAAGGCTATATTCACACACAATGTATTTGGCGGCGTATTTTGCAGTGGCGATTTTTTTTTGCGCGCGTTTCTACGTAAAAAAGCACGACTGCATGCAGACGCTGCACTTTTCCCAAGGCAATTTTAACATGTAGTCTATGGTAAGAGCGGCCACAAAAAAAAAAAATCTGAAAGAATTGCTGTGGTAATTTTTTTCGCGTGCACACAAAAATACATGGAAAAACGCAGCGTCTGCACCCTTTCAGCAAAAGCCATAGCTTTTGCTGGAAGTGTATTAGCTTTTTAATTCACTGCATTTACGCGCGCTCAAGAGCACCGCGTAAATGTGGGAATACGCCTGAATTACGCTATGTATGAACGTAGCCTAAATTGATCTTTATACACCATGGTTTTGAACTGTATTGTCCTACAAGCTCATATAGGGGAGATGGTAAGGTGCCTATGTATGTTTGGCCATACATTGAAATAAAACACATTTACCAAATAGTTGATAATTTAGGTATTTGCCCTCTCCTTGGAAATAGTGCAAGTAAAGGATATTGGTAGCGATCTTTACAGGAAGTTTTGGTTTTGAAAATTTAACCATCATATGATGGGAAAAAATCCATAAAATGTCTTGTTTAAAATAACTACAATAATCCAGAATATTACCTGCTCCGCCAGCCATTTTTTCAAGAACGGTGGCCAAGTGGTAAAAGTTGGAAGAAGATCTGGAAAACTCCATAGGGTATAAACTGCAGAAATAAATAGAAACAGTGAATATTTACAATATAAGCTGGTGTAAGATAAAGGGCACGATGATCAGCTTTGATTCTAGAAATAGGCCCAAACTCTACCTATTAAAGGGATCCCGTCATAAGGTTTTTTTTCCTCCTAAGGGTACCTTCACACGACGCAATCTCGCCTGGGGAATCCTAGATATGTCGCCCCGGAGCATTCGCCGTGAAATTACCTCACGATTCTGGCGTGTGTTTGGGGAATTTTGCGGCGATAAATCGCGTCTCGCCTGTCGCCTAATTCCTGAGCACTGCTCAAAAATCAGCTGCAACCATGAAGGCGATATTTCCGAGTTGTGGCATGTGATAGGGCGATAGTGATGTAACCAGTGTTGCCTAGAATTTCCCATAGGTGTGCGCAACAGTTCTGTAGTCCACGCCTCGTCTGCGATGACTGGTGTTGGCTACTGTGTTCCCATTGGCTGTCAGTTCACAGGCACCATATTTGAAGAGCTGTCCGTTCAGCAACACACACATCTTCAATGGCGTCATGTATTAGCCAGCCTTCCAGAGCAGGCTGACCAATCATAATGCTGTTGCGTTGTCCAATGAACACGTATGGCGCGTGGTGTAAACCACTGTGGCACGCCTATGTCATCACAGCGCTGACCATGTACGCCCACATTGCCTTTGGAATTGCGGTGTGTGAAGCGGCGATGTAATTAGGCAAGATTGGTTCGCGCTGTAGGTGAGGCGATTTCCGGAGCGACACATCGCCTTACTTTCAGGGCGTGTAATGCCACCATTGGTATCTGAGGAGACCATGAAAAATGTGCACGCGCACGTTATATCGCCTCATATCGCCAGGCGAGACTGCGGCATGTGAAGGTACCCTAAGAGAGCCTGATTCCACTTACTCAGCTGCATGTTGTAGCTTAGACAAAAATCATTGCTTTATCAGAAGGAAATTATCACTAGAAGACTAGAAAAACCTGTAACCATGTAGACATCCATATTTATGGGCTTTTATATACTGCCCAAAACATTGATTGGCAGCTACACAGTGTACACAGAAATCTGAATCAGTGGTGAAGGTAAGGTTATTCAGAGCTCAGAATTCAGAGAACTGGCAGATCTGAACTAGAGAAAACATTGATTTTTATTAAAATGGGCATACAAAATTTCAAATTGGTCAAATATAAAGGGTGGACTTAGCATTTGAGGTGAGACAAAATTGTATGAAATCCACTTAAAGAAATGCATTTCACTGGAGGTAATAGATTTTATTTTACATTTTAGCTGATAGAACAGAAAAACACATATGGGTCATTCCATGTCAAGTGATCCAAAAATGAATATTTTTTTTCCCTGACGTCCTCAGATTTTTTAAATTTTTTTTCTATATGAAGAACAACTTGGCTTTACATTTTCTATCATATCTCAGGCTAGAAATAAGATAGAGAAACAAAATAAACACCATTCTACTCAGAACTGTGCAGGCTTTCACCAGATATGTCACAAGAGGATCTTTGTTAATATTTTACCCATGTGATCGCAAGCGCAAAACTTTAAAACGCATTTCCGAAAAATTGGCGCGCTTTAAATATTTCATAAACTGCCCATGTGTCTGCTATGCTCTTAGCCACATTTGTACCAAATTTCAAGTTGGGATCGTGATGGGATCATATTTTAATATTAATAGCGTCAATGGGTCATTCTATATCAAGTGATCTAAATATGAATATTTTTTTTTACCTGACGTCTTTAGATTTTTTTTATTCTTTTTCTTTATGAAGTACAACTTTAGTTAATTACAAATTAAAAGTTTATAATTTTTTTCTTCATCAGTTAATTTTTTACAGATTTTTAAAGTTTAAAAAAAGGGTGAATTTTGGCCTGGTATGACTTTACATTTTTTTTATCTCAGGCTAGAAATAAGATAATGCAGTGGGAGAGGCATAATTTTACTCAGAACGGTAACAGCTTTCATTTGAGATGTTACAAGACTATGTTTCTTTATTATATCAAATTCAAACTATTGACGGGCAATTGTGAAAAAATGACTGATTGTGTTCTTGGTTATATTTGTGCAGAGATTCAACTTGGGACCTGTCAAATTTATATATTTTTTATTTTATGGTTGTATGAGTTATCACAACTTACCGTATATACTCGCGTATAAGCCGAGTTTTTCAGCCCAAAAATTGGGCTGAAAAGTACCCCCCTCGGCTTATACGCGAGTCAGTGCTGTATACCGATGTATACATCGGTACATACCGATGTATACATCGGTATACAGCAGCCCCCGCATCCCCAGTAATGCAGGGCCCCCCCAGCGTCGCTCCGGTCACCTGTAAAGCAAACTATACTTATCACAGTCCCGCTGTCCGCCCCGCCGCTGCCGACATCCGCGATCCTCCATCTTCATGCGTCTTCTTCCTGTTTCTGTGCTCGTCGCAGGCAATGACGTCATTCCCTGCGACGAGCACAGGAAACATGAAGAAGTCGCATGAAGATGGAGGATCGCGGACGGCAGCGGCGAGCGGGCGCGGACAGCGGGACTGTGATAAGTATAGTTTGCTTTACAGGTGACCGGAGTCAGGCTGGGGGGCCCTGGATTACTGGGGATACTGTTTACTACCACTGGGGCTGCTATACACTACTACTGGGGCTGCTATATACTACCACTGGGGCTGTATATACTTCTGGGGCCCTGTATACTACCACTGGGGCTGTATAAACCACTGGGGCTGTATATACTGCTGGGGCCCTGTATACTACCACTGGGGCTGTATATACTGCTGGGGCCCTGTATACTACCACTGGGGCTGTATATACCTCTGGGGCCCTGTATACTACCACTGGGGCTGTATAAACCACTGGGGCTGTATATACTGCTGGGGCCCTGTATACTACCACTGGGGCTGTATATACTACCACTGGGGCTGTATATACTACCACTGGGGCTGTATATACTGCTGGGGCCCTGTATACTACCACTGGGGCTGTATATACTACCACTGGGGCTGTATATACTACCACTGGGGCTGGATATACTACCACTGGGGCTGTATATACTACCACTGGGGCTGTATATACTACCACTGGGGCTGTATATACTACCACTGGGGCTGTATACTACCACTGGGGCTGTATATACTGCTGGGGCCCTGTATACTACCACTGGGGCTGTATATACTACCACTGGGGCTGTATATACTGCTGGGGCCCTGTATACTACCACTGGGGCTGTATATACTGCTGGGGCCCTGTATACTACCACTGGGGCTGTATATACTACCACTGGGGCTGTATATACTGCTGGGGCCCTGTATACTACCACTGGGGCTGTATATACTACCACTGGGGCTGTATATACTGCTGGGGCCCTGTATACTACCACTGGGGCTGTATATACTGCTCGGGCCCTGTATACTACCACTGGGGCTGTATATATTACCACTGGGGCTGTATATACTACCACTGGGGCTGTATATACTGCTGGGGCCCTGTATACTACCACTGGGGCTGTATATACTACCACTGGGGCTGTATATACTACTAGGGTTGCGTCTATACTACCACTGGGGCTGTATATACCACTGGGGCTGTATATACTATTGGGGCTGCGTGTATACTACCACTGGGGCTGCTGTATCTACCTCTGGGACTGGTGTATACCACACTGCTGGGGGCTGTATACTTGTGCTAGGGTCCACCCTCGGCTTATACACGAGTCAATAGATTTTCCCAGGTTTTGGGGGCAAAAGTAGGGGGGTCGGCTTATACACGGGTCGGCTTATACACGAGTATATACGGTATTGAATAAAACATTTATATGCAACAAAAAAGAAACACATAAAACAAATCCCATAAGTGCCAGGATAAATATATCTTAATCACCAGAACACAACGCTCAGCATTTTCAACTTGAATGTATTGAACAAACCAAAAGAAGAAAGGTGATCATATCCTCAAGTTTGATTAAACAAGATTAAAAGAACCAAAAATATTAACCCCTATTTATACATATAAATTTGTTTTCTATTCAATCACTAAACATGTGATTTATGAAGTGTTTAATAAGAATAGTACAGTAGTTAAATCATCGTTCTATAAATTATGAACTAATCAAACAATTAATAGTATGTTTTTAAAGTGGCATTTTATCAATTTGTCCCTTCTAGTGGGTGAAATGTAATCTTGTCCATAAACGCTTACTAGCAATCGCCATTTCCTTGTGTGTCAAAGAGTATGTCCGGCCTGTCACGGTGTTAGGCTCCGCCTGAGTTAATATCTGATTTTTGTGCACTTTTAAAATGTCTGGCTTTCTTGGATACAACAAAGGATGGCGCTGGACCAGAAGGATGCAATAAAGTCAATTCTACTTCTTCATTTTCACAATCTTTGGAGAGTACAGTAGCCAGCCATCCGGCGCCAATCATATTCATATTTTTTCAAAAGGATTGCAACAGTGTCTATGATAAAATGCTGTTTCTTGAGAAGTAGCAGCCATTGCTGTGTGGGAAAAATACAGTTAATATTAAGTAAGGAAGATAGGTAATAAAAATAAAGATTTACAGTACACTTGAGATAGAACTGTATTACTATAAAGTGAGTTTTAGGGCTAGCGCGCACAGTTTTTTCTGTCTGCAGATACACGCTGCAGTTCTGGCAGCTTGTTTTTCTACCAAGTTTTTACCACATATGCGTTAAGTTTTTTTAATCGCTAGTGAAAAAAATGGCAGCTTTTTTTATATAAATTCTGCGTTTATTGCAGCGATTAAAAAGTAGTTCAAGCAGTGATTTACTCACTCTTGAGTGTTTCCAAAAACACTGCATGTGTTGAACCCCATAGAAATCAATGGGGCTGTTTTTCTGAATGATGATCCATAAGAATAGCACTGTGTGTATTGGCCTTTAATAATAAAGCATTAAACTATTAATATATTTACTCACCCATATTTTAGTACACAGCCTTGATGGCTTTGTACAGACTATTGTTTGTTCAGGAGTGAAGATGTCCAGACATGTCAGGACATGAAAGGTCTGAACGAGCTGTCTTACTTCCTGAATGCAGCGGGTAGACACTTAACATGATTGACAGAGCTGCTGGCCTATCATCTGCTCTGCATTCACTGTCTATCCCTGTGCTTTCTCAGGTTGAGTCCTAACAAAGCTTTTTCCTATATGTCCTCTCCTGCTTCTAAGCTGTAACATATCAAAATAATACAGTAATGTCTAAAAATAATGGACTTGATAAATATAGACCCCACGCTTTTAGACCACAGGTTGAACAGATCTGAATTCAAGATTTTTGAATTGACACTATAATAGTTAAATATTTTAAAATATGATCCCATCACGATCCCAACTTGAAATTTGGTACAGATGTGGCTAAGAGCATAAAAGACACATGGGCAGTTTTGGAAAATTTTTATTAAAACGTTTTTTCGGAAATGCGTTTCAAAATGTTGCATTTGCGTTCACATGGGTAAAAAATTAAAATTAACAAATATACACTTGTGACATATCTGGTGAAAGCCTGGACAGTTCTGAGTAGAATGGTGTTTATTTTGTTTCTCTATCTGATTTCTAGCCCAAGATAAAAAAAACGTAAAGTCATACCAGGCCAAAATTCACACTTTTTTTAAACTTTAAAAATCTGTAAAAAATTAACTGATGAAGAAAAAAATTCTAAACTTTTAATTTGTAATTAACTAAAGTAGTACTTCATAAAGGAAAAAAAATTAAAAAAATCTAAAGACGTCAGGTAAAAAAAAATATTCATATTTAGATCACTTGATATGGAATGACCCATTGACGCTATTAATAGTAAAATATTTTAAAATATGATCCCATCGCGATCCCAACTTGAAATTTGGTACAGATGTGGCTAAGAGCAAAGCAGACACATGGGAAGTTTTTGAAATATTTAAAGCGCGCCGATTTTTCGGAAATGCATTTTAAAGTTTTGCGCTTGCGATCACATGGGTAAAATATTAACAAACATCCTCTTGTGACATATCTGGTGAAAGCCTGTATAGTTCTGAGTAGAATGGTGTTTATTTTGTCTCTCTATCTTATTCCTAGCCTTCGTTATGAGGAGAAACGTAAAGGCAGGCAACAGCGAAATTCGCACTTTTTCCGAACTTTGAAAATCATTTAAAAAAAAAAAAATTTTTTTTTAAATTTTTCTCTTCACATTTTGCATTGTCTGACATGCTATTATCAAATAACAAAATCTCAAAAGAATTAAAAATATAGAGGTAATAATCATTGGTTCACTTGACATGGAATGACCCATATGGTCAGATTCACGTATATTCGTTTGCGTGGCCGTCTAGTTGGGTCAGATGACCCACAGCCAATCCATGAATGGTGGCCCGTGCTCAAAGCATGGATAGGGGAATTTGGCCTAAACCATAATCCCGTATTAAAGTCAGCTGACCCCAACGATTTGGAAGGATTATTGCACAAAGACATAGAGCAGTGGCCTATTAGATACAACCATGCACGCTTGTTTGCTTGATGCATATTTACATGGTAGCTAGTATTCGTAAATGTTGGTTTGTTAGATTGCTCTTTCGACGATTATTGGCTTGTGACAACAGTCACCCAAAGAAAGAACAAAATATTTCTTTGTAGGATGACTGGAATGTTCCCACTCAGCATTGAAAACATTGTTATCGACAGCCCATCATCCTGCACAAACAGACAACATGCTGCCGATAACGACAATGATCAGGGAGAATAGAGTTTGTGCATCTCCACACTGCCTATCAGCAATTATCTTCGGATTATACAGACTTTTTTGGCACATAATCTGGACTGGATTTAGGAATCTAAAGCTGATGAAAATATACTTTGCTATGTGTATTTGACTCTACTTGACAATATGTTCAATATTGAAACTGCAACATCAAGAAGAAAAATTGATGGAATTAAGGAAATTACCAGATGTATAGATATGTTAATGGTACAAAAATGAGGAGAAAATGGAAACAACATTTTTAAAACATCTCAACTCAGTATTGAGAATGAGCATCATGTACAGATATAGACAAATTTACACACTTCGGCTATGATCAATGAGGTTATTGATGGTTGAGAAATGTTCCGCCACGCTGAATGTCCTCAGGCACACAAATCATCATTTGCAGTTACATCCAATGAAATCCCAGATATGCTCAATGGGCGACAAGTCTGGAGACGTTGCAGGCCATGGTAGCACATTTAGGCCATTCAGGATGCTAAAACTACGGCTCCTGTGACATTTTAGAGAATGGCAGCACCAACGGTTCCCCGACCAAAGCAATGTACTGTTGAGCCATTAATGTACGTGGGATGAAGCATAAAGAGGCCGAGGTACTGTACATTATGACACCTTACACCACCAGAAAGAGCATGACGCTGGACTATGAGCAACACATCTAATTACAGGTGTTCCTTTGACCTCACATCATTGCTCTCAAAGACCATCATAGTTCAGCACAAGACAACAATGGAGGATTGTCCTTTTCAGCGATAAGTTCCGATTTTATCTTAGATCCAATGATAGCCAGAGATTACTCTGGAGACCACATGGGCAATGCCATGAAGAGGCCTTCACAAGGAAAGTCACAATGGGTGTGACATATTGTACAGTAGTTGGACCCCTCTAGTCTTCACTCCAGTTACAGTAACATTTGCCACCTGTTGCTTGTGTTATGTACAGAGTTTAATGAATTATACTTTGTTCGTTTTCCTGTAGTTTCTTCAACTTTACACAGATGGTGTTATGCCATCCCCCTTTTTTGGGCTCTGCTAGCACATAGAGAAATGAAATACTAGGGTTAGGGACCATCCTGATTGGGTACACCTTGTTGGGGTAGGATGGTTCTTATGCTCTTGCAATCAGAATAGTGTCAGCTAAGGGCCCTATGTTATTACATGTATTATTACTATTTATTTATTTACTGCTGGGTATTTGCTCATTTGTTTTTATCCCAGATTTTATATGTTAAGGTCAGTGTGAATGTGCACCTAAACATTACAGTTATACCAACAGGTGTGTCGGCCCCTTTCTTCTTCAAGTTTTGTTGAATTTGTAGAAAATATCTAGATGGCACTCAAAGGGTTTGTAGTGTGCATGTCTTAAGAATGGCGCCCCCTGGAGACCGGCGTTCACTCTTCTAAATTATCTGTTGTAGTTTATTCAATACAGAATAGAATCATACAATGTAATACTATATTTATTCATTTGTATATCGCTATTGATTTCACAGCACTTTACATACATCAGTAACACTGTCCCCATTGGGGCTCACAATCTAAACATTATATCAGTATGTCTTTAGAGTGTGGGAGGAAACTGGAGTGCCCGGAGGAAACCCACACAAACACAGGGATAACATACAAACTTCTACAGATGTCGTCCTTGGTGGGAATTGAACCCAGGACTCCAGAGCTGCAGTGCTAATTACCTAGCCACCATGCTGCTCATGACACATTTCGCTTCTATTTGAGCCAAAATCCACCACATTGTTTAATTCTGTTTTAACTAAACATCTATAATTCCTTTAGAAGAGTGAGTGCCGGTCTGCACCATGTGGTGGATTATAGGAGGTATCAGCATGTTACTTATTGCTCATTATTAGATCTCTGTATGTAACCTGGCTTTTCCTCCAATTTTCCCTATTATCACTGTACAGGCCAAGCTTGCCTTGTAGACTATAAAACACATGATGATCACCTGATTTCATGACACAGCTGTATTCCTGGAAAGTATTAGAGGAACACAAATCACAGGCCCTGTCTAAAGAGCTGTGCCCTAAGTGTTCTCTATCCATATAAAATAATGCATTATTATAGAGGCAGGAAGGGTGTGGCTGCGCTCTATTAACATGACATACATACATCACTGTATAGTAATCATCTACACACCTTTATTTCCCAACTCTTACTTCATTAACACGAGTGGCACGATTTCAATAATGCTACAAAACATAGCGTTACATTGCAGATCGGCTGTAGATCTGTAGACTGGAAAAATAAAGAAGTGACAGCAATCAACTAAAACCTTAATAGGATCTAATTCGACAAAATAAGACTGCACACATAAGGACCTCACAGAGTTTAATATCGGCCTATTCAGCTCACCATGTTTATGGGGGCATCATGGCTCTCCGCTGTCGGGAGCAATAGAGAATAAATTAAATGCAGATATTATTAAATTGAGCTCACAGACCTGATTAGATGGGTTCACTCATTAAAAATTAATATCAGAATGTATGGTATGTAATAGCAATATAGCCCGATTTAGACTTCAATATGGGATTACACAGAAGGTACCGTCACACAGGGAGATATCTCCGGCGATGTTGCCGGCAACTGAGGGGCGTGGCCAGGTTGCGGCGACATCGCCGGAGAGTTGCCTCGTGTGACAGGGCGATAATCAGGGGAAAAAAAAAATCGCCTGAGTAACATCGCCAGGTTTCCCAACAATGTTGGGAAACCTGGCGATGTTGGTCAGGCAATCATGCCTGATCGCCCTGTGTAACGCGGCAACCTGCAATGTTGCAGGCGATTCCGACTATCTCCAACATTGCGAGTTATCGCTCG
The DNA here is from genome assembly GCA_033576535.1 of Allobates femoralis. Classification (NCBI taxonomy): domain Eukaryota; kingdom Metazoa; phylum Chordata; class Amphibia; order Anura; family Aromobatidae; genus Allobates; species Allobates femoralis. The sequence continues at coordinate 230,955,618 of JARQOC010000002.1, forward strand.
CTGGGTTGCTGGGCAACCCAGCGAGCGATAGCCGCGGCAACTAGCCGGCGACATCGCCGGTAAGTTGCTTCGTCTGACATCTCCCCGGCGATGTTGTCAGGGATGCGCGCTCCCGCGATCGCCGGCAACATCGCCGGCGATATCTCCCTGTGTGATGGTACCTTTAGAGATGAGCGAACCTGGTTCGGACGACGATTCTAAAGTGCTGCATATTTGCCGCCCAACGTTCGCACTTGCGCCACACTTGCAGCAAGCCCCATGCATTCTCCATGGGGCTTGAGGCAAGAGCGGTATTGCCGGGATCCGGCACCTGCGTTAGTGAAAATAAACGCATTCAGCAGCGGTTATTTTGCACGGCCGCAAGTGCCAGATCATGGCAACACCGCACTTGCCGCAAGCCACATAGAGAATGCATGGGGCTCGCCGCAAGCGTGGTGCAAATGCGGCTTTCTGTCCGCATCTGGACAGAACCGCTAATGTGAAAGGGGCCATAAAGGCATAAAGTTAGAAATGACACATTTCTTTTTTATTGTAGGCAGAAAAAAAATTATTGTATTTTTTCAACTATTAGATGCACCAGACTATAAGGGTGCATTCACACGCTGCGTATATGCTGCGTATTTTTACGCGAGTGCTCTTGCAGTTTTTGTAGCCAAAACCAGGGGTGGCTGATTAAAACCACCAGTGGTGATAAATACAGAAGTGGAGCACTTGTTTCTATTCGACTTTTCCTCTGATTGTTCCACTCCTGGTGTTGGCTACAAAAACTGCAACTACACTCGCGTAAAAATACGCAGCAAATACACAGTGTGTGAACTCACCCTAAGACATACCATGGTTTTAGTGAAAGAAAAAAAGAAAAAATTTGAAGCAAAAAATGTGGTCATGATGCACTTATAAGGGTGGGGAGGGATCTGCTGCTCACACTGTTATGGGGATAGTGTCCCAAAATTCTGTATTAATATTAACCATACCATCCTGGGCCTCTTCCAGGTATATACCATATGTCCTCCATACTGGGATATATATGTTTCCCCCCATCCAGGTATGATCCCCCCCCCATCCAGGAATATGATTCCCCATCCAGGTATATTTCGCCCATCCTGGTATATATGATCCACCCCATCCAGGTACAGTATATATGATCTCCCATCAAGGTATATGAAAAAAATAAAGCATAAAGCATCACCTTTCCTCCGCTCGTCTGTAGTGCGTCATCTTCTGATGCCGGCAGCTGACTTCAGCTTGTAAACTGGGCAGCGCATGCCATACACGCCCAGTTATACTGATATCAGCTGCCGGAATGCTCACTGATAGAGGGTAGAATGGATTCAATGAAATTTCAACTAATTCCTCATGCAAACATAAAACCATTTGTAAAAAAAACGAAGCTGAAAAGAGGATGGCTTCTACATATGGACAAAATATACATCCAAAGGGCAGAAGCTAAAGGTTTTACAATGGCCCTCACAGTCCCCTAATCTGAACATCATTGAAAATCTGTGGCTAGACCTCAAAAGAGCATTGGCAAGACAACCCAGGAATCTTACAGAACTGGAAGACTTTCCCAAGGAAGAAAGGATGAAAATCTCTCAAACAAGAATTGAAAGACTCTTGGCTACCTACAAAAAGTGTTTACAAGCTGTGATAGTTGCCAAAGAGGGTGTTACTAGGTACTGACCATACAGGGTGCCCAAACGTTTGCATTGGCTCATTTTCATTTTTTGTTAATTTTAAAATGTAAAAGATGAAAACATGTATTTTATTGCCTAAAATACAAATGAAATGTGTCATCTTAAACTTTATGTCTTTTAGAGATCGTTTTATCTTCAACTTGCTTCACTATTCGCAGTAACTTATTTTGACCAGTGTCACGTTTATATGTCACTGTTAGAGGGGTAACTTCGGAGACATAAAAAAGTTGCATTGTCCCTGCCACTCCTATACTATAATGGCAAGCTGCCTGTTACACTTGTATAATGTTTAGAATTCCAATAAATCACTTACTCACTAAATACTCCTTACCGTTACCCCTCCCATATAGGAGATTATGTCACGCCTGATTGAGCAGCTATCCCCTCCCTCTCACTAAGCGTCATTGTGTCTGATAACAGACACTTCCTCATTTAATCATGTGGGGTGATATCATAAAAGGTCTTACACTGAGTGGGTATCTGGATATCTACTTCTGTACAAAGAGCAGGGGGCATGACCAACCTCGTCTCAGAAGAAATGGTCACAATATAGGACCTTCAGTGATGTCATGCTATGTGATTGAATGAGGTAGCGTCTGTCATCAGACAGGTTGAGACTTACTGAGAGGGAGAGCTGCTGAACCAGGAGTGACGTATTGTCCTATACAAGGGTGGTGACGGTTTAGGAGCAGTTAGTGATTAAGTGATTTATAGGAGTTCTAAACATTACACAAGTGTAACAGGCAGCTTAGCATTATAGTATAGGAGTACAATGACCATACAAAAAAAAAAAATGTTATCTCCCTTTAAGCATCCTAAAAAGGACCTGAGTACAATGTATACCCCATGGTAAAAAAAAAAAAAAAAAAAAACAAGCTAAAAATAGTAGGAAACCACTATGGCTAAACAGAGCTGTAAGGGCACAATATATGCAAAAAGAAAGTGATTAAGGAATTATAGCAAGATGGTAGTCACAGGGTAGTGATGAATCCCTTCACAATGTGACCAATTTTTGGTTGAGCGATTTTTATTCCTTCCATCCTTCCCAGAGCCATAATTTATATATTTCTCAGTCTACATAGAGATATGAGGGCTTTTTTTTGATGGGATGAGATTTACTTTTGAACAACACTATTTATATTAATACAGTGTACATTAAATCGGGGCAAAAATTAAAAATGGGGAGAAATTAAAAAAAAAAAAAAGATCACAATTCTGACATGTTTTTTGGGAACAGTTATTATGGTGTACTTTCAGAGGTAAACAATGACCGTGCAATATGATTCTCCTCATCAGTACAATTACTGCGATAGCAAACATGTCCATTTTTCTTAATTATTTTAGTGGTGAAAAAAAAAAAACACCAGAAGTATGCAAATAGAAAATTTAAATTTGGGGTGCTGTATCGCCATTTTCCAAGACCCATAACATTTTCACTTTTCAGTGAAAGGAGCTGTGTAATAGTTTATTTTTCTTAGGGCGAAATAACATTTTAATTGATACCATTTTGGGATAGATATGACATTTTGATCGCTTCTTACAGCATTTTTTGTGTTATTGCAGAGACCAAAAAACTTAATTTTTTGGCGTTCTTGAATTTTTTTTGTCTACAGTGTTTACCAATCATGTTAATCATTTTTATATTTTGATCAATCAGACTTTTCTAAACGCGGTGAGACTACATGTGTATTTTTGATTATCTCTACTTTTAATGGTGGAAAGAGAAGGGAGATTTGAATGTTTATGGTTTGTTTGTTTTTTTTTCCCCATATTTTTTAAAACATTGACTTGAAGGTGTCATTGTCTGATCACTTGTACTATATATGCTGTATGTAGTAAAAATCACTGTCTCCTTTGAGGCCCGCCACAAGCAGGGCTTCAAAGGAGCGCTGTTATGGCGAGGACAAGCAAGGTGGTCTTCAGCAGACCCCCTGCTGTCAAAGCAACCCATGATCACGTCATGGGCATGTCAACGAGCACTTAGCCTAGTATGTGAGTGCCATTTTATGTTAAATCCCACTGCCAAGAGTTTGACAGCGGGATTTAACAAGTTAACAGTCACGGGTAGAGTTCCATTTTACCTGTGGTTGTTAGAGGCACAGCCATTACCTGCCAAGACGGGGTGGGCTCACCCAATCCATACACCCACGTCCGATGGATGTTGTAAAGAGGTTAAATACTTAGACAAAAGAAATAGTGTAAAAAAACTAATTAAGACTACAAAGATTGAGTCAGAGAGTCTCGATGCCAAAAAAAGTAAAAATAATCTTACAATATTCTTCAACTACATCAACTACATATCAGTAAGAAAATAAAGAAAGGATAGTGCTGGTTCCCTGAGAAATAATCTAGATGAAACGATAGATGAGGATGAGGGAAAGGTCAATTAAATGCCTTTTTTCCCTAGAGTATTTACACATGGAAATACTATGACAGGTTACATGATCAGTGAGAACATAAATTCTCCATTACAGGTCACCTGCTTAACCCAGCAGGAAGTACAGAGCCACCTCAAAATCACTAGATAAGTAGAAAATAAAAAATGGGTTTACCGAGCGCTGCAGGGCCAGAGACCAATGTAGGAGCCAATTAATTCTCCGGTTTATTGAAATAAAAAAAAACAATGAAACAAAATGCACAATTGGAGCCACTTTATCTTGTTGCAACTTACCATTGGTCAAAAAAATAAATCTTACCAATGACATCTCCGATATCTCCGATGTTTCCGATTTTAGAGAACTCAGTCTTCCCCCATGGATTGGAAGATGCGGTATTCAGATCTTGGATCTTTGAGGATCCTTTAGGGTACTACACTTTCGCAACGGTCTTGCCTGGCCATCTAGGGAGGATCTTGTTTACCTTCGGACCCCCAATACATTAGATGTGTGGAGAGCCAATCAACTGTCACATTTTATGAGTTCCCTTACTATTCAAGGGTCCAGACTCCCTTTGAGGAGGAATGCCCTGTCTCTTGCATATATCTTAATAAATGAACCCTTAGGGTGCCATCACACCTGGCGACGGCATCGGAGAGGTCAGCGGCGACTGGCGGGAGCGCAAACATTTTTGGCACCCCGCCAGCGTCACCGCCCCCAGTTTACACGGGGAGACACCTCTGGCGATGCCCCGGCGAGCTGAAAGGCGGCATCGCCGTCGGGGTGTCTGAAAACCCCAGCGACGATGCAATACAATGGGAGCCTATGGCTCCCATCGCCTGTCAGGTCACCAGCGGCCGTTAACATGTGTACACATCGCCCCAGATCGGCCGCCTGGTTTCACATCACTGATGTGAAACCAGACGAGCACTCAGAGGCGCCGACATCGCCCCTTTACATTAGGCGATGCAGGGATGATATCGGCGCCGATAGGCCACGCCCCTACGTCGCCCAAGACATTGGCGGTGCCGTCACCAGGTGTGACGGCACCCTTAGAGTAATAAGACTAAATTACAAATTCAGTGGGAAGAGGATTTACAAATCCAAAAGATCAGTGGGAGATAATCTGTACACTGACACATAAATCCTTCATCTCTTCACTCTTTCAGGAAGCCAGGTATAAAATACTCTCCAGATAGTATATGATGCCAACTAGACTACATTCCATTTTCCCAGAAGCCTCCTGTGCTGGAGATGTGGGGAGGAGGAGGGTAGCACTTTACACATATTCTGGTTGTGCGGTCACCTGACCTCTTTTTGGGAAAGAGTGCAGCGGGTAATTCATAGAGTCACCAGTTTTGATATGGACCTCAACCCGACTCTTGTTCTTCTCCATCATAGCGATATTCTTCTCAAGACATACCGGCACTTATTGCTACATCACCTGGTGATGACTGCCACAGCCTATATTCCTCTTCCGTGGAAGAGATGTGCCTCCCACGTTGACGCTCTGGCTTGCTAAAGTTAACAAGATGATGCGGCTTGAGGACCTTATTTTGGTAATTAATAACTCTCAAGACCGATTTACTAAAGCCTGGTTCTCTTGGACAGAATTTATAAGAACTGACGAATGTAAGGTCCTACTGGAAGAGACTTGAGCATGTCTTACTAGTCTCTTTGGACATATTCTCAGCACCCCGGTACCCTTCCCCAGGCCAAATCTGCACATTTTACAGATTCCTGCCCTCTTTCATACTTCTTTCTTACTGATCGCAGCCTCTCCTCCCCTTTCGCGTTTGGCGCCACTCTTCATCTCTACGTTCTTTTCTTCTCAATTGTTTTTGTTAAAGTAAGTTTTTTCTTAGATTGGCTTTCCAATGTTGTACATGCTATGGGACTAGCTTGAAGGTTAGTTTGGCAGAACCAAGGTAGACAGTATATTAGTTGCCCCAGCCTTTACAAAGCAGGATGAAAAAGTAGATGGTTCGGTCTAGATGCAAAATGTTGGTCTTTTTATGCAATCTGTTACCATGACTGTACATTGTTTTATTGTGAAGTTTCTTAAATAAAACAAAGTTTATAAAAAAACAAAATACATAACGCATGTTTCAGGGCAGGGACAACTGTCCCCCTTTTTCAGGTGCACTACAGATACAGCACCCGAAGAAGAGAACAATTCATCCCTGTAAGGCTGATTTCACACTACGATTTGTCTAAATCCGATGCTGTCCGATGAAAATCGGACAGCATCGGACCGATTTTCGGACCCCATGTATCCCTATGGGCATCGGACCGAATCGGATGTGCACTAAATGCCATCCGATTTGGTCCGATCCGAATCTGTCCGATTTTATTATCGGTGCAAAAATCGGAGCTTGCTCCGATTTTTGCACCGAAAATAAAATAGGACAGATTCGGATCGGACCAGATCGGATGGCATTTAGTGCACATCCGATCCGACCCGATCCCTATAACATGGGGCCCTATGGAGAAGGGTCCGAGGAAACATCTATGTCTCCTCGGACCTCGTTTTACTGTACTGAGCATGCTCAGTACAGTAAAACTGCTCCTAACTAGGAGCACAAGGGTTAAAAAAAAAAAAAAAAAAGTTATTCTCACCTCTCCACGAGCCCCCGCCGTCTTCCGCCATCTTCTTGGAGGCTCCCGGTGGCTCTCGCAGGCTGCCGGTGTCAGCAGAGGGCTTCCTCTGCCTTATAGGACCTGCGGTGATGTCACAGTCATGTGACCGCGGGTTACCATGGTGAACCCGCGGTCACGTGACTGTGACATCACCGCAGGTCCTGTGTACAGCAGAGGAAGCGCTCTGCTGACACCGGCAGCCTGCGAGAGCCACCGGGAGCCTCCAAGAAGATGGCAGAAGACGGCGGGGGCTCGGGGGGAGGTGAGCATAAGGTTTTTTTTTTTTCTTTTACACCCCGGAGGCACCGATTTTATGCCGGAATCGGGTGCCTATTTGGCACCCGATTCCAGGCATCAGAAGGGAGCCGATGCTGTCCGATTTATATCGGACAGCATCGGCTCCCTAAAAATCGTAATGTGAAAGTAGCCTAACACGCTTTGTGCATTTTGTTTTAATGTTTTTTTTTTATTTCAATAAACCGGAAAATTAATTGCCTCATACATTGGTCTCTGGCCCTGCAGCGCTCAGTAAACCCACTTTTTATTGTCTACTTATCTAACAATTCTCTCCCTCGGGAGAGCTGGATCATTCTGCAGCAGGGCGTTACCATCTTCTACTCCACACCGGTTACCAGCAGGTTCTTTTTTCGCGGCCGTTCTGCTGCGCTTGGACATGTTATAATCACCTCCATAGTGAGCAGCGGGCCACGTGAATCCTCCCATCCAGCTGGAGCGTTCCCTCGGACCCTGCAACTTCAGATTGTTAAGAAACACTTATTCACCATTTAACAGTGTTGTGCCTTCCAGCACAACACTATAAGGCAAGTGTGATAACTAGACATTAGTACACTTCACTGTTTGACCCCACACAGGAGCGCACTTTCTCCCTTGTTGTTTTGCCTCAAAAATCACTAAAATTGAAAAATCCCCATGCTCAGATAGCATACACCCCCGACTACTGCAGGAATTAAATACCATGATAGACAGACCATATAGCAAATATAGTACCAATATTCAAAATGGGGACAAAATCTGACTCTGGAAATTTTAGGCCTGTAAATTTAGCCTCAACTACGGGCAAAATCTTTAAGTGTTTAGTAAGAAATGCTATCTTGAAGTATTTCAATTAAAATATTCTCATGACCCTACTTCACCATGAGTTTATGAAGGATTGGTCCTGTCAGACTATCCAAATCAGCTTCTATGAGGAGGTAAGTTCCAGACTGGACCAGGAAAACACCATGGATGTTGTCTATTTGGACACTGAGTAAAACTGAAAAAAAACATGGGTGTATGGGTGGATGGCAAACTCACATTTAGTGGCCAGTGTCAGGCAGCTGTTGCCAAGTCTAATGAAATAATAGGATCTATTAAAAGAGGCATAGATGCTCATGAGGAGAACATAATTTTACCTCTATACAAGTCATTAGTGCGACCACACTTAGAATACTGTGTACAATTCTGGTCTCCAGTGTATAAGAAAGACATAGCTGAACTAGAGCGGGTCCAGAGAAGAGCGACAAAGGTCATTAGAGGACTAAGGGGTCTGCAATACTAAGGCCGGTTATTAAACTTGGGGTTATTTAGCTTGGAAAAAATGAAGGCTTAGGCCGGATTCACACTGCAGTGTGATCAGGTCCGGACTGTCCGATTCACATCCGATTTGCAAACAGAACCGGAGGTTTGCAGCCAGATACCTCAATTGCAGCCGCAGCTGCTGATTTTTCAAGATCGCGGCTAGCAGGGAGCTGAGCTGAAAGCTCAGCAGGGTACAGCTGTTGGTGCTGAAGTTTAGCAGCGCTCGCTGCTAAACTTCAGCCGCCGGTGTCTGGTTCCCGGATCCAATGGTTTTGTCAGACCAGGGGCGCCATATCGCCCCGGATCCGGCAGGATCTGATTTGGGCAGATTTTCGCCCCAGACACAAAAATGTTGCAAACAACATTTGTGCGTCCGGGAGGAAAATCCGAATTCACCCGGATCCTCCTGGATAGATGGAAACCGGATGGCACATAGCTGCCATATGGTTCCATCCGGCCCCATAGGGCTGCATAACAGCAAAATCAGGTCCGGGGCTGTCAGGTTTACACCGGACAACCCTAGACCTGATGCTGCCGCGGTATGAAGCTGGCCTTAGGGGTGATCTTATCACTATGTACAGATATATGAGGGGACAATACAGAGACCTTTCTAATGATCTTTTAACATCTAGGCCTGAGACAGGGACAAGCAGGCTTCCACTATTTCTGGGGGAAAGAAGGTTTAATCATAATCACAGACTGCTCTTTACTGTAAGAGCAGTGAGACTATGGAACTCTCTGCGACTTAGAAGTATAAAAATAGGAGATGCACATTATTGCTTATCGTTATTCATGTCATGGCTAAAAGAAAAAGAAAAAAAAGGGGGACCTATATGATAGGCTAAAACAGCCTCTCATTGGTGTGATGGAAATGCCTATTTACTATCTAAATTATAGGTCTGGGGGACTAGCTATTCTCCTAATGAAGAGAAATCTGCCTGCCGGCATAAGGAGACTTATAGGGGATCTGATCTGGCACAAATCCCAAGTCATATTAAAAGGATTGTTAAAGAGTCAATTATGACTTTGAAGATTGATACCTTTATTGGGTGGTACTAGAGTTCGTGCACTTCCTCTTTGAAGTGACAATTTGCATATCTAAATTACAATAATTTATCAGTGGGTTTAGCAAACTATCTACTATATAATTGCCGTAGGCATTTTCGTGTCGGCCCCCGAAAACGCCGTGGCTTTGTCACGCTGTGACGTCACCACGCGCGAGCAATGGCCGCCAAGCGGCCATTGCGAGTCGCTGGCCGAAAATAGAACCAGAGGCTCGGCCACAAACTTAGCGATGTACCGCTGAGGTAGCGCGAGCAATGGCCGCGAGGCCATTGCGAGTCGCTACCTCAGCCGCCGCACCTGCCGCAAGTCCCCCTATACTTTCAATGGGGATCCATTGCGAGTCGCTGTGTAGCGCGAGCAATGGCCGCGAGGCCATTGCGAGTTGCTACCTCAGCCGTCGCACCAGCCGCAAGTCCCCCTATACTTTCAATGGGGATTCATTGCGAGTCGAGTCGCTACCTCAGCCGCCGCACCTGCCGCAAGTCTCCCTATACTTTCAATGGGGATCCATTGCGAGTCGCTGTGTAGCGCGACCAATGGCCGCGAACGCGGCAGATGCGGTTACACTTGCGGCGCGGTTGCGGTAATCCCCATAGAAAGTATAGGGGGACTTGCGGCAGGTGCGGCAATTACCGTAACCGCGCCGCAGATGCGGTTTTTTAATAAAATAAAATAATTTTAATACAAATAAATTCACTTAAAATAACAAATAATAAATAAATTTAATAATAATAAAAATAGTAAAAAAACAAAACAAAATAAATAAAAATAAAAAATAGCTATCTACTATAATCAAATTAATGCACGTTCTAGAATCCCGATGCATTTGCATCGGGCTCACAGCTAGTAATATATTATAATCAGTTTGTGAAGACTAACTACTGTGTGACTAGGTAAAGATGTCCCATAACCCTGTCACTAGTTCCCATGAACTTTAATTACATCAGCTTTAGTCATTGAAATCTCTTAAGTTTTACAACATAAAAGATGCCAAGTTCAGCAGGAAACGCTTACATCCATATATTTGCTCAACGCCACATAAGTATGACTGAACAGAGTATTAGCATATCACAGCCAGGGGGCATGTAGTAATCAAGTATTATTAATGTAGGTCATGTCCACTGGCCTTTGTCACCTGCATTAGGGTGTCTTTTTTTTAAGGGTTACAACATATCACCAATCTGTTCATTGTATGAAAGGGTCAGTTTACACAAGCAAAACTGGGCTCTAAATGACCACCAATCAGCCGCTTGTTTGATGATCAGCAGTCATAATAGCTGATCTATCCTCTGACGCGCAGTGAACAATCTATTTTTTTTTGTAGCTTTTTTTTTTTTTTAAACACAGGACGATGCACTGCTGAAAATGATGATACAGCAAAAAATATCCCTTCACCCAACGACGAGCATTTTGCTCATTCACTGGGTGATCTGTAGCCTGCGACACTTTCAATAATCGCTTATTCAGGACCTTAATGGGACAGATCAGAAATGTGAAAGGCTACATTAACATTTTGCCATTATCAGTAACAACTTTCACTCACTTCCCAGTATTGAAAACCTACTGCCAATCATACGTTGAATGAAAAAACAACTTGTTTGTCATGTGAAATTATGTCTTGGTTTGCATGAGAGATAATCATTCTTGGCAGCACATCGTCCTGTGTAAACAGGAACTGTGCTGCCGAAAACAAAACAGCAACCTATGCACACAGAATGATCTATTACTGATATTAAATTTTGTCTGCCTTTCTGAATATGATAATAAACGACCACCAATCAGTGAAAAAGTAGCTGATTGGCGGTGGCTTAGGGCCGCTTCACATTGCAGCGTGATCCGGTCCGGTTCTGTCCAGGATACCCCAGACAGCCGAGGACCGGATCTGCACACAGGACTGGGGGGCTATTATGCCCTCCGGTCCGGTGTGCAGCGCACGCAGCTGCAGCCGCTGACAGGTCAGGACCGCGGCGCCCGCGGTTCTGACTTATCAGCAGCGGGAACTACGTGCGCTGCACACCGGACCGGAGGGCATAATAGCCCCCCAGTCCTGTGTGCAGATCCAGTCCTCGGCTGTCTGGGGTATCCCGGACAGAACCGGACCGGATCACGCCGCAGTGTGAAGCGGCCCTTAATGCCGTGTTAGGCTGGATGGTGTGAAGCCACCTGTTAGCCTGCACTACATGTGGCACATATTGGACAAGCATTTGATTTCAAATATGGACGCCTCTTTTCAACCTGAACGAGCATGACAAAGGCCAATTAATCGCAATAGGCTGAAAAGGAAAGAAAGCGCAATAGGGTCTTATCTCACAAATAACACAGGACTTAGAATGAGCACTGCTCATCTGGACAAGTTGTGTAGCACACAACTGGCTTAAATGCAAAATGGCTGCTGCATGGTCCACTCAGCGATCGAAACCGTAGTAGAATGGAGGCAATAGAACTGTGTATACTGTATCCGCGCTTCTGACACAGAAGACGGCCAAAAAGATGTTTGTAGCAAGCGACTTCTTTTTTGTATCCAACGCGTTTTGGAGCCAGACCAAATGTAATGTGTAATGTGTGCTCCTGAGAAGAAGTCGGATCTGGCTCCGAAACGCGTCGGTGACAATAAAGAAGTCACTTGCTACAAATCATCTTTTTGGCCATCTTCTCTGTCAGCAGCGCGGATCCGGTATACACAGTCCTATTGCCTCCATTCTACTATAGAGGCCAATTAATGTCACACATCTATCCAAATGTTTAAAGAAGCTTTTCCTTTCACGAATTCCAGCTTCACAAGTGAAGTTTGAGATATATATAAGAAACCTCACCTTTCCCAGGTTTCGCTCCTGCAATCTACAGCACAGCAGTGAATCACTGAGCTCAGCGGCTCTGACCATGTAGTTGTAATGCCCCCTCAGAGCACCTTACCTGATTTTAGCAGTCATTTAGTGCTGACAGACTCACTTTAAGACTGGAAACACACTGTCCGAATGACATGCGAGTTACTCGCTCGAGTCTCGGATCATTCACCCGGCACGACCCCTGCTCTTTGGACGGGATACTGTCAGTGGTATGTTTTCCTATGTAGCTCCACTGCTTCTGAAGTGGCCAGGGCTGTGGGGGGTACTTGGTCACCGGGTCTGCTAAGTAGGGAGTCACAGGTGGACGGTATCCCGGTGCCGTGCCCTCGGGATCATTTGAAGGGAATGGAGGAATTATTTACAGGGGAACGTGACGCCACCTATAGTGTCCGGTAAGGTGGTACCGGCGCTGCCAGCCGGCCGCTGAGGTGATGGAGGGGGCAGCGAAGTGTGGTACAGCCCCCGGTGGAGCTTTACTTCAGGGCAGCAATAAAGGAAGATGGTGAGGGAGGGCAGTGAAGGAGGAAGATGGTGAATTATAGCTGACGAACAGTCACACATACACATAGGGATAGTTGTTCCAGTACCTTTTTACTGGTGGTCACATAACAGGTACAGTCCAGAGTAATAACCAGGTCCCTGGTGCAATTTAGGATTAACTCCTTGGAAGGATATGAGGCCTCCTTTATCTCTGTGCTTTGCCTTGAGAATGAGTCCTGCCTGAGTCTGAACTCTCCACTTCTTTATTATCTTAAACTAACAGTGAGGTCCTTCTGCGGGTCCCGGTTCATCCTGTGGCCCCTGGTCCTATGTTTGGTTAGTTTTAAAGTCTTTTTGTTACTATCCTCAGGGCTAAACTACTCCTGAGACTGCTGGGCTTTTCACTGTGGCTCTGCAAGCCCACAGCATCGGACTCCAGTATCCGGTTGTGCTAAAGGGGAATATATTTTAATCCCTTTTCTTGTTCCCTACCTCCTCTCCTTGCCTCCGGCCCCTTCCCTGGGGTATGAACAGCTGACAATTGTCCCTTCTGGTCCTGGCCTATGTCTTTTCCAGAGACCAGCAGCTCAGCCTCCTCCTTTCTCCTCTCCTCACACGAACTAACTGCTAACTGTCTCCTGGGACTAACTGTCTCCTCCTCTCAGCCTGGATCTTCTTAAAGGGGAACTGACTTAATGCAGCCAGTAGAGCTCCCCCTTCAGGTCTGGAGTGGTAGGTGGTGTGTGCTGAGCAAACCAAGGTGTCAGTCCTTCCTTGCACCAGTGTAACCTGTGGCAATCCCCCGCAGGGTGCCACACTTCCATCCAGAGAGGGGGAGGCCATACTGGGTGAATGATCTGAGATTTGTGCAAGTAACTGCATGTCACTCAGACAGTGTGTTTCCAGCCTAAGGGGACCTGTCACATAGAGGAACACTAATAACACGAAGGCAAAGCAGTAATCTGACAGAAAACAGAATTAAATCCTGTTTAGCTGGGTCACTGGACCAGCAGCTACAGAGAGAAAATAATGTTTTATTCTTCCTGCAGCCATTCATTTTCAGTCAACAGGCTGTTATACTCACCTCCAGACCCGCTCTGTGTGCAGCAGCCCTGGAGCCTGATGCTTCTCTCCAGTCCTCCCGGTACCATAGAGAGCGCATGCACAGAGCCGGTGGAGTGGTCCTCACTATACGCCGCCGACTCTATGCTACCGGGAGGACTGGGGAGAAGCATCGGTTACAGCACACAGAGCCGGTGGAGCGGTCCTCACTATACCGCCGCTGGCTCTATGGTACCGGAGGTCTTGAGATGAGAGAATAAGCATCGGGCTCCAGGGCTGCAGCACACAGGGCGGGCTGCAGCATAGAGATGGAGTGCAGACCTCGGCTTCACAGCACAGGGACCTGTGCGGAGGACCTCGGCTCCAGGGCACAGAGCCCACAGGGTGAGTGGCACACACATGCAGTGGTCCCCACTGCACAGACACACTGTACCGAATCGCCTTCACAGCTGGCAATTCGGTACAGTGTGTCAGCGCAGTGGGGACCACTGTGTACAATGGGGTGGGTGGTGACATTAGGGGCTGGAAAGGGCTATAGGATCCTGGGGGTGGCCGGCCATAGTGAGAGTGGGAGAGAGGGTAGGCTGTAGGAACCCTGGGGGTGGCTGTCCATACTGTGAATAGGGGAGGGGGTAGTAGAGTAGGTGGAAATGACCAGTTTCCATTTAAATGCACAAACACCCCCCCAGATGTTCCCTGACAGCCGCAAATATGTGATATCTAGGAAACCCTACAAAATGTTGACAGCATGTAATTATAAACTTGTCAAAATTTTGCAGCCAAGATACACATGTGAATTATAGCAAAAGCCTGGACAACCCCTTTAAGACTTTTTTCTATTGTGTGTTTTTAAAATGTATCTTCAATAAATTGTGATTTCATATTTCCTGGTGCAGGAGCCTACCAGTCCCTCTCTAATGCTATACAGCGAGTGTGCTGTAGTCACTTCCCTGTACTTTGAATGACAGCCTGCTCTGTAACCAATATAGTCAGACTGTCAATCTAAAGCAGGGAGTGATTGGAGCCGAGCGTGCGCATTAGTGCTCTAGTCTAAGTTTATATGACAAATGGTGCTACGTTTGGCTACCTTCATCCTTTGAGTTGCTTTTATTTAATCTTTAAAAGGAATCTGTCAGATCAAAAATTCATATGTAACTGCTATCATTTTCTAATTCCTCCCTTTAAGCTTGCTCTATTCTGTATTTATTTTATTATATTACCCACCTAATCTCTGTAAAATGCAAAAAAATGAGATTCATTCCAACTGTCAATCACAGTGAGTGATCATTTTCTTCTCTGCTGCACACTCCCTAGTAATTGATATTCAAGTCACATATTCGCATCACTGCACTGCACATGAGAAATAAGTAGAAATCACTCATATTGGGGTGGGGGGTGCTATATCTTCCTCTATGTTCTCTTTGTTTGCAGCAAAACAAGAGGTCAAATAAAACACAGAATATGTCACAGGACAGCACGGATACCTGCTTAGAGAAACAATTGGAGTAGATATCTTATCTAGATCAGGTAAGGCAGATGTATGCCTGCAATATCTCCCTCCCTCTGTCTTCTCATCAGAAGCTGCTAAAGGAAAGTGAAACCTGACAGGCAGAGCAGAGGGAGGAGGGAAGGAGGGGAGAGCTGCTTGAGGAATGAATAATAAATGAACTGGATGGACTAATTGGCTGTGAAAGCAATGAAGAGGACTAATGCACCAGCTGCCTGCAGGGGGTCAAGGTGCTTATAGCAAGGAAACTACAAACAGGACAATAATGATTTTACATGTTTTTAAAAGGTCTGTCCAGGCACTATTCAAGGGTAATATTGATATCATACTGAAAAATTACCTGACAGAATCTCTCTACAGGGGTTGTCCAGGCTGCTTTTACTCTACAAGTGAATTAAGAAAGCTGCACAGGTCTAGTTGAAATGTCCCTGGGAGTTTGCATGTCGCATACTTGCAGTCACATGACTGCTCAGTATCACCGCTGGTACCGGAGAATCCTCACAGTGCTCGCTGCACATAGGAGGGTCTGCAGACTTTCTTGATAAGGCTGGAAAACTCCTTTAACTGATTTATATAAAAATACTAAGAACTAATTATATTCATTTCTGTAAATGTCATACAATTATCAGAATAGACACAGCACATAATGGAGATTAACAGCTATTTATTTTTCCCAGCTTACTAGGAATATTATGTCTGACAACCTGTAGAAGGACTGGTTATTTTTTAAGACATAACTTCCAAACAAACTGTTTGGACTTAAGGTCCCGTCACATACGACGACGCTACAGCGATCCCGACCTGCCGGGATCGCTGGAGCGTCGCTACCTGGTAGCTGGGGAGCTGGCAAACAGGCAGATCTCCCCAACGACCAGGGACCAGGGAGCCACCTCCCACATAGCGATGTTACCAGCGTCCTCCCTGCTTAGCTCAGCCTGCAAGCAGGGAGGAAGCTGGTAATTATGATAAACACGGGTATCTATGGCAGCGCGCGCTGCTTAGATATCCGTTGTTTATCATAGTTACCAGCTTCCTCCCTGCTTACAGGCTGTGCTAAGCAGGGAGGAAGCTGATAACTATGATAAACACCAGGTATCTAGGCAGCGCACGCTGCTTGGATACCCGGTGTTTACCATGGTTACCAGCCTGGGAGGACGCTGATCGCTGGTCTCTCGCTGTCACATGCAGCTATGCGTGTTGACCAGCGGGAGACCAACCACCAAAAATGGTCCTGAGCCCTTTGCAGCGATCAGCGATTTCACAGCAGGGGCCTGATCGCTGCTAGATGTCACACACAGCGACATTGCTGGAGAGATCGTTGTAACGTCACAAAACCTGTGACGTTACAACGATCTCGCTAATGATCTCGTTATTGTGACTGGTTTACTTATTCGTTTACCTCCATTCTGTACAGTCAATGCTGACAGTAAACAAGGAGACATACAGCTGTCCTTCATCACCATTCCCTATACCAGGCTGCAGTAGTAATCACATTTTCCTGAAACTAATAATTACTTGGGATGGTCACTTGATTGTAGGCAAAATCTACATCCAGCCCAAGACATATGCCTCCTGCTCTGGGAGTGACTGTAAAATTATATATATATATATATAACATATATGTATTACTATAAATTAACAACTGTCATTTCCTATGTAAGTAAAGAAAAATGCTTCTGAGATGATCCTGTAAGAAAGTCATGTCTCTTCTGGGTCTTTAGAATAAGATTAGGTATGGTTTTCTTTTTTATGCTACCTTACAGTTCACTGTTCAATCTGTCACATCACTTTTTGGTGTATAGCGAATATTCTTGGATATCCTTCATAAAGACATCAGTAGACATCAGGCTGCTAACGTACATATCAACCCAAAAACTGCTACCATCAAGAGACAAAAAGTTAGTAGCTGAGCCCTGTATAGGATAAGCTAATTGTTCTCAAATCTTGCAGGGCATTTTGTTTTAAGAGTGGAGGGAACTTGACTGCAACCTAATTTTGCTTTTCCAAGAATTAAATACTGTCATGACTCGCCTCTTTGTTAATGGAGCAGGGGTGCCGCATATGGTTTCATATTGCAGTGACCCAGGAAAAAAACAATATATGTTGGAAATATTACTGTTACCAGTGTGCTACCTTTTTAGATATAACCAATGTGAAACATATCACAAACAGTGCAAAGGAAAAGCAATCACGGACCCAAACGATGGCGGCTTCCTGTGAAGTGTAAAGTGAACATAACAAACATTCAGTCAGCCTTTCCTTCTTATGTTGTGGTCTCACTAGCGTGAGACATGCGAGACTCTACGAGTCTCACATCAGCATCACCTAGCATGGCTGCCCACTCCATGGACAAGAGCAGGTAGCCGAGCCTGGGTGATGTGATGTGACACTGGGTGGGTCTTTCGCAAGTGTGACTCTGGACTTACCTGTTGGATATAGATTTCTCTCCAGTTCAAACATGATGGGGTTCTTGTTGTGGACATAGATGGTCAGTGAATCTCCTTTGTGAGCGTATACCTTAACAGTAGTCAGTTCTTCTTTCGGTGGCAGAAGTTCAGAAAGGTTTTCAGTGCTCAAAGCAGGGAATGATGAGCTGACGTCAGCTCGCAGCTTTCTCCTGTTAAATACATCATGACAATAAAGCACAACTTTTACATATACTTATTGTTGAAAAAACTAAGTGTCAAACTACTTTACTACTCTTACATTTCTACTCAAAATTTTTCCTCTATAGTATGGGAGGACACAAATGACCATTAAAGGGGTTTTCCAGTTACAAGGCATGATAATTATGCCCGACTGCTGGCACATGCACCAATCTAAAAACGAGAGATTTTAATTCCATATGTGGTACTTTTATCATTCTCCAGACCACCGCTCAATTCAATTTGTATAGTGCTGCCAGAACAAACGAGTGCAGTGCTTGTTAGCCTCATACAGAATGAACGGAACAGCGGTTAAGTAGGCGCACAGTAGCGCCATTCTAACAGAGATTATGACCCCTGCTCTGTCAATCAATGTCAGCCCCCACTGATAAACTAGATGACCTATGCTAGGAATAGGTGTTAATATGTTTTAAATGTTCAAACCATGTAAAAGCAATCGTGCATCATGGGGCGGCCAAACATTTAAAGGGAACCTGTCAGGTGGTTTATGCCTCCCCAGCTATAACTATCTGTACCTGCAGCTTCATAATACTATTCTAATCATCCCTGTCTGAGCTCATAGTGTAATGTGAAAAGTGAAAAAAAAGAGAATTTTGTTTACGTACCGTAAATTCTTTTTTCTTGAATCATCAATGGGAGACCCAGACAATGGGGTTTAGGGCACTGCCCTCCGGAGGCCACACTAGGTACTACAAGATCTGTAGACACCGCCCCCTCCGCTTATAAACCCCTACCGCAGGGAATATCCTCAGTTTGGTCCATAAGCTGCGAGGAGACAACAGAAAAAACCACACCCGAAAATCTCGGGGAAGACACCGTGAACAGACGGCTCAACAACCCGGATAAACTGTCCCAACAGGAGACAGATCAACCGTAACATAAAACGGAACACTGGGTGGGTGCTGGGTCTCCCATTGATGATTCAAGAAAAAAGAATTTACGGTACGTAAACAAAATTCTCTTTTTTCTGATCATCATAATGGGAGACCCAGACAATGGGGATGTCCTAAAGCAATACCCCAGGGCGGGAAAAAAAGTTCCTCAACAGACGTTTGCATACGCGGTCCCCCTCAAAGGTGGGCAACCGCCGCCTGGAGGACCCGCCTGCCCAAACTTGCATCCGCAGAGGCATGGGCATGCACCATATAGTGCTTAGAGAATGTGTGCAGACTGGACCAAGTGGCCGCCTGACACACCTGTAGAGCAGAGGCGCGATGTCGCAAAGCCCAGGAGGCACCGACAGCTCTGGTCGAGTGCGCCTTCAAGCCTACCGGAAGAGGCAAACCAGAAGAACGGTAAGCCTCTTGAATGGGTGCCTTGATCCATCTGGCCAAGGTTGATTTTGACGCCGCTGACCCCTTACAGCGACCCGCCGTCAGTACGAACAAGGAGTCCGAACTCCGGAAGGAGGCAGTTCTGGACACATAAATGCGTACAGCCCGCACGAGGTCCAGAGTGTGTGAGGTCGCGCTCAACCTGATGAACAGGAGCGGGAACAAAATGATGGGAGAACAATCTCCTGGTTCAAATGAAAAGTGGAAACCACTTTTGGTAAGAATTCCGCCCGCGGGCGCAACACCACCTTGTCTTGGTGAACCACCAGAAAGGGTGACTTGCACGACAGTGCCGCCAGTTCAGAGACCCGTCTCAGGGACGTAATCGCCACCAGAAAGACCACTTTCTGTGACAAATAAGAGAGAGAGACTTCTCTCAATGGTTCAAAAGGTGGTTTCTGTAAAGCCGCCAAGACCATGTTGAGATCCCAAGGGTCCAGAGGTCGCCTATACGGCGGAACCACACGAGACACCCCTTGGAGGAATTGACGAACCTTTGGGAGGAGCGCCAAGCGCCTGTCGAACAATACAGACAGCGCTGATACCTGACCCTTCAGAGAACTGAGGGAAAGGCCCAACTCCAAACCTGACTGCAAAAAAGCCAACAGGGTCGGGATCGACAAAGGCCAAGGTGCATGTCCCCCAGAGGAGCACCAGGCGAAAAAGACTTTCCACGTTCTGTGGTAAATCTTCCGTGACGTGGGCCGTCTAGCTCGGTTCATGGTGGAAACCACCGCAGGAGAGAAACCCCTGGATGTTAAGAGCCAGGCCTCAAGAGCCATGCAGTCAATCTGAGGGCCCTGGAATTGGGGCGGAAGAAGGGGCCCTGCGCGAGAAGATCTGCGCGGTCTGGAAGAGCCCACCGGTGTCCGCCGGACAGTTGCCACAGATCCGGATACCAGGACCTCCTTGGCCAATCCGGAGCCACTAGAATGGCTGTGTGACATTCTGTTTTGATTTTCCACAGGACCTTGGGCATCAGTGCCAGAGGCGGGAAAACATATGGCAGGCGAAAATCTGACCAACTCAGGACTAGAGCATCTGCCCCCAGAGATTGAGGGTCCCACGATCTCGCCATGTATTGTGGCACCTGATGATTCAGCCGGGAGGCCATCAGATCCACATCCGGGGTCCCCCATCTGATGCAGATGTCCCGGAAGACGTCCGGATGGAGAGACCATTCTCCGGCGTCCATCCCCTGTCGGCTCAGGTAATCTGCCTCCCAATTCTCGACACCTGGGATGTAGACTGCGGAAATCAAGCAGTTGTTGGCTTCCACCCATGATAGAATGCGGTGGACTTCCGCCAGAGCCTGTGCACTCCTGGTTCCTCCTTGGTGATTTATATAGGCGACAGTCGTCGCATTGTCGGACTGAACCCGAATCGGTTGTCCGGATAGGAACACTCGAAAGGCCAGGAGAGCCAGATAGACCGCCCTGAGCTCCAGTACGTTGATCTGCAACGTCGCCTCTGGACGTGTCCAGAGACCTTGAGCTCTGTGGTGTAAGAACACCGCTCCCCAGCCCCTCAGACTGGCGTCGGTGGTCACCACTAACCACGATGGCTTCAGGAAGGATCGTCCCTTCGACAAGTGATTCGGCTGAAGCCACCACTGTAGAGCATCCCTGGTCGGCTGGGAGAGGACCACCAGCTGATTCAGAGAGGACGTCCTCTTGTCCCACCTCTGGAGGATTTCCAGTTGCAGAGGACGGAGGCGAAACTGTGCGAAGGGCACCGCCTCTATTGCTGCCACCATGCGTCCACCAGCTTCATCAATACCCGCAGGGATGAATGAGGTGATCTGAGGAGATCTTGCACTCCTGACTGGATGGCCAGCTGTTTGGCTCGTGGTAGGGACACTAGAGCAGAGTTCGTATGGAAGTCCATGCCCAGATACGTCAGTGACTGGGTTGGAACCAGGGTGGATTTCTGGATGTTGAGAAGCCACCCGAACTGCTCTAGAGACTGCATGGTTGCCTGCAGGCTCCGCTGACACAGGTGTTCCGATGGCGCTCTGACCAGCAGGTCGTCTAAATAAGGGATAACGGCGTGTCCCTGCGCATGCAGTAAGGCCATCATTGATGCCATCACTTTCGTGAACACCCGGGGGGCCGAGGCCAACCCGAAAGGCAGCGCCACGAATTGGAAGTGCTCTTCCCCCACCGCGAATCTCAACCATCGTTGATGAGACGGTGCAATGGGCACGTGAAGGTAAGCGTCGCGGATGTCTATGGACGCTAGGAAGTCGCCCTGCGACACAGCCGCGATCACGGAGCGCAGGGATTCCATGCGGAACTTCCGAACCAACACATGGCGGTTGAACAGCTTGAGGTCCAGAACCGGGCGGAAGGAGCCGTCCTTCTTCGGGACGATAAAGAGGTTGGAGTAAAAAACCCCTGAACCTCTCCCCAGTGGGCACTGGGACCACCACTCCGTCTCTGCGGAGCCCCTCCAACACCAGATAAAAAGCCTGAGCCTTTTCTGGAGATGGAACAGACCGATGGAATCGGTGTGAGGGTTGTGATGACAGCTCTATCCTGTATCCTCTTGAGACTACGTCTCGGACCCACTGATCTTGGATGTGGAGTCGCCATTCGTCTTGAAATAGAGACAGGCGACCCCCAACCTGTGGGGAGGCAGGAAGATAGAGCGAGTCATGCGGAAGTGGTTTTGGGGGCGGCAGCTGTTGTACCTGCCGACTTCTTCTGGCGACTCTTGGGACGCCACTGCTGAGAAGTCTTGGCCCCACGGTCCGCGCGAGCGGAGGAGGATGACGGCTGTGAGCTGGGACGAAAGGACCACTGTTTAGGGTTCCTCTTCACAGTATACCTAGGCTTAGGTCTGTTCTGTGGAATCTTGGACTCCGAAGAGTCCTTGATCAACTTGTCCAGCTCGGCACCAAACAGCCTGTCACCAGAGAAGGGAAGATTCTGCAGAATCTTCTTTGACGTGGCATCTGAGTCCCATAGACGTAGCCACAACAATCTGCGGATCGCTATCGCATTGGCCGAAGCCACAGCTGAGCGAGTGGCAGTCTCCAGAGACGCCGTCCTAGCATAATCTGCGTAGGCTTTTGCCCTCTCTGTAAGTGCCAGGACTTCAGAGTTGACACCTGCTAGGTCAGCAATACCATCCAGACAGGATGTGATCGCCTACAGAGTCCAGACCGCAGCAAAACCCGGGGCAAATGACGACCCCACAGCCTCATAAGACGACTTGGCGAGTTGTTCGACCTGTCTGTCTGTCGCATCCTTCAGTGAGGAGCTATCAGAGGCAGAGAAAAGGGAGCGTGCAGCAATCCTGGTCATGGAAGCGTCCACTTTTGGGGACTGCGACCACTCCTGAAGCACCTCCTGAGGAAAGGGAAAACGGTTGTCCTTGGATTTGCGGACATAACGCCGTCCAGGGTGTACCCTGGGAGCTCTAACCACCCTTTCAAAGTTAGTGTGATCCAAAAAGGAACCACATGGTCTAGCTTCGGGTTGTAACCACTGATAGACCTCCTTCGGGTGAACGGCTGTCTCCTGAGGGGGTAGCCCGAGGCGTAAAGTCTCGTTGATGGAGGACACCAGATCCTCCACCCCTTCAGCTGGTTCAGACACCGACCCGAGAGTTGAACCCCCATCATCCTCGTCACCGTCAGAGTGACGCTCCTCCTCAGAGAGGATCTGGAGCTCGGGTGAATCCTCCCGGCGAGCCCGCTTAAGGGGTCTCACGGTGGAAGATGGAGACACCCGGGGGTAGCTTGAAGGAGTAGCTGGAGCATCCAGTCTCCTTGTTAGTGCCTCCAGGGATTGCGACATGGAGGACAATTGGGACAACATAGAAGCATTAAACTCGCTTTGTTTTTCCCATGGCCCTGGGATCACCTGAACCTCAGGGTATAGCACCGGAGCTGCTGACTCAGCAGAAACAGCCCGGGCGTCTGGACGTCCGCAATTATTGCAGGACCCATCCACCAGTGTTCCTGTGCATGTAGCGCAGACAGGGGTGGTACTGGCCGCCTTGGCAGCGCCTTTCTTCCCTGAGGACATACCCACGGTAGGGGAATATCAAACAGGAGAAAATTCACCGGAAACCGGTGGCTTACCGACCGCTGCACAGCGGTGGTGAAGGGAGCGGTGTGTGTGTGTGGCCTCCGCGAGGTAAGAAGACCTGGTCTCCCCTGGAGTGCAGCAGAGCAGTCTCCAACGATCCCAGCAGGAAAGTGAGGGGAAAAGATGGCCGCCGCTGTAGAAACAGAAGGCGGGGCTGAAACACGCGGGAAGCACACACACACGCCCATCCAGGTCACATGGGTCGCTCCACATCTCTCCCGGCCGCCATTACAATACTGTAAGCGCCGGAGCCCGCAGCGCGGGAGGTATTAAACATAAATACCCAGGCTTACAGACAAAAGTCTGAAGCCCACAGCCGCAGCCCCTGTGACACACAGGGCGGTCAGCCAGGGTGACCCCAGCACAGGGTCACCGCCAGAACCGCGGACCCGAAGGCAACGCGCGGTCTGAGTGTCATGAACACACTAGTGCCAGACACTGCCCCCAGGCACACCGGAGACACCGAAGTATCTCAGTGCCGGTCCGGTCTGTAAGCACCATATCATGGGAGGCCTCGGACGGGGGTTCAGCACCAGTCCGGTCTGTAAGCACCATTTTAGGGAGGCCTCGGACTGGGCTGGCTCTAGTCCGGTCTGTAAGCACCATTTAGGGAGGCCTCGGACAGAGCTGACTCCAGTCCGGTCTGTAAGCACCATTTAGGGAGGCCTCGGACGGAGCGGAGCTGTGCAAGGCTCCTATCTCCCACTTCCCAGAGCCCCCAGGGGGGATGGGAAGGAGTACGGCAGCGTACCGGGAGACACAGTGTGCCCAGGCACTAGGCCCTCCGGTACCTCGACCTGCGTGTTCCCCGAGGGTTAACAGGGAGACTGCCGGAGATCCCTGACTGGGACCTTCTTTTACCTTGTCTTCATACGCCATCACGTAAGCTGTGAGAATGCAATGAAGTGCAAGCAAAGCGTGTGATACCTCCGAGCACACTAAGTTTAAAACTGAGGATATTCCCTGCGGTAGGGGTTTATAAGCGGAGGGGGCGGTGTCTACAGATCTTGTAGTACCTAGTGTGGCCTCCGGAGGGCAGTGCCCTAAACCCCATTGTCTGGGTCTCCCATTATGATGATCAGAAAAAAGCATTTATACACTTATATTTCAGTCCCCACCTTGGAGGAGGGGGACTGTCTGGCAGGATAATAGTTAACTCACTATTAACTTGCATGGCTAAAGGACCTGTGTGATGTAATGATCATGTGATTATAGTGGGTGGAGCTAAGCCAGCAAACATATTATGTTCTATGAGAACTTAGCTCCGCCTGTTGTAGTCACATGGTTGTGACATCACATCAGGTCTCCCAACATGTTCTAGCACAAGGCTGAAATGTTAACTATTAACCTGCCAAACAGTCCCCGTCCTCCAAGCTGGGGCCTGACTGCCTCATTACATAAGGAAATCTAAGTGTATAAATGCTTTTCTTTCACCTTTCACATTACACTATGAGCTCAGACAGTGATGATTAGACTGGTATTATGAAGCTGCAGGTACAGACAGTGATAGCTGGAGGGGCATAAACAGGCTGACAGGTTCCCTTTAAGTGCATCTCCACACCTGCTTGTTTTTCCATCTATCTCCATTCTTCTCTATGAAGTCAGAGCTGTCAATAAAAAAAAAAAAAAAAGAGAGAAGCAAGTGGAAACAGAGGGAAGAGAAACAGGTAGGAAAGTGTATTTTAATGATTGGGACATTATACACCTGCGACCGTACTTGGCATGCACCATCATTCCCTTCTGATAGAATCCCTTTTAGGCTGCTTTCACACTGCAGTTTTTTCACTGATCAGTGTCCATCAGATTTGTGTGCCAAAACCAGGAGTGTCTCCAAATCTCAGAACAGGTGTCCATCTTTCAATTATACTTTTTCTCTGCAAGTTCCTCTCCTGGTTCCTCTCTGGTTTTGGCACACCAACCTGATCAGTGAAAAAACTGCAGTGTGAAAGCAGCCTAACCAGACAAACCTTCTAATTAAAATAACCCCAAACTAGTGACCAATCTATAGCAATACCATGCACTTTCAGCATTACTGCAAACAAAGAGCCACCTGTCCTTCTGCATGGCAGATTATAGGACCCCAAAACTCAACATACAATTGTATAGATGTCTGTTGCACTTAAAGGAACCAAGAAAATTGACATCTTCTCACCGTAAAATTATTTTTACAACGTTGTAAATAACATACAGCATCACTTTATGATTAGTGGATTTCAACCTCTAGGACTAGTGCTAGTTCTCAAAATGTAGGGAGCATGGCTGTGGGACAAATAAATGTCACAACAATCTATATTAGATCAAGGCAACTCATTATGTTTTTTGTATTAATTTCCTAATGGTTGTCAAATTCTCCGCTGGAAGTCGTGTATTATCAGCTGAGAGCTTCCTCCACTGTCCTGTGTTGGTGAAATGTATAATGGGGCTGTTTGTCTATATATTAATAGCTGAGCCAGACCCCTTCTGTCCTTTAAAGGGAGCAGTTAGCTGGGGCTCTTCATGTGAGGACAATATACTTACTGCCACCTTCAGGCATCTATGACTGGTACATTAATCTATATATATGGAGGACACTATATTTTAGCTTATTTGTTGTAACCAAAACCAGTTAACCAGTTACCTATTCTCTATCTTCGCAGCACCCAAACTGGTCACCCCCTTTAAATATATACTAAAAGAAAACCTGTCACCTGCCAGTGACCCACAACTCTGAGACCTCCAGCACAGTATAAATGCATAATCTAGTAGTCTAGACCCCACTGTGTGTGCCATGTACCATTCCCCAGCGGGCAGGGCTGTATTAGGTGTATCATGGCGCACGTCACCTGTCTGAGCCTTTCATGGCCGTGTTGGACTTCACCTTGAAGGCCTTGGCAAACATGATTAAAGTCTATGAAGACAGCGACAATAAACAGGGGAGACAGCGAGCGGAGAAGCCGGCGCCTGCACATAGCATGAATCACTCCCTGGGCGCCGCCATGTTTGGTCCGTCCCTCAATACCGTCCCCCGGAAACCAAGGTCCGCTCAGAGCGTTCTAGTGATCGTCAGGCCGCAGATCTGAATACATTATTTCACATATGCAGACACTGTACTGAGTGCCAGACACTGTCTCCATGTGAAGGCTCTCCTATCAGGACTTCCACCTTTACATTTTTCTTTTATTGTGGATTGTCCTATTGCTGGGATCTGACATGATCACAAGGCCTAGAAAGCCCCAGGATATCATCAAGTGCCTTCATGGCTCTGGGGGAGAGGGGGGCGGAAGTTATGAAATGTCCTTCTCTACAGATGGATCCAAAGTAGAAATGGGCAAATATACACAGATTGAGGCTTTTGGATCCATCTGCATATCGGCTTCTTATGTAAAAATGATCTGTATAGTCGCAGATAAAGCTTGGCATATCCACTAGACACATTGACATGTATTTGAAGTACGCACCACAGAGCAGTTTACGCTGCGTAAACATAGTCAAGTCTATAGGGGGCGAGAGAAGAATCGGATGCCACATGGACCATTCTAATGGCGTCCATTTTTACAGATACATTACTATTCTGTTGCATAGAACACTGTAAATCTAGAATTGGAGCTCCTGAGCAAAAGAACAATTGCGTTCGGTTGGCATACGGATGCTCGGCAAGAAAATAATTGTATACTCACATTACATACGGCATACAAGATGGATTTCACTGATCCCACCTTTCTGGATGAGAATGGGACCGATTTTGTTATACACCAGTGTGAGCCTGAAGCGGCCGTCACACGCTAAGATATCGCTTGCGATATTGTAAGCGATCACGTGCACGCGCGATCGCTTACAATATCGCTCACATCGCTGGTGAGATGTCACACAGACAGACTCACCAGCGATGTGGACCAGCGAGATCGCTGGTAACTATGGTACACATCGGGTTACTAGGCGCCGCGCGTCGCTTAGTAACCCGACGTGTACCATAGATACCATCTCCCAGCATAGGCTCTGCCGCTGGGAGATCGTTCATCGTGGTGTTATACACCACGATGAAGCTGTTTGTAAAATCGTTCATCGCAAGATCTGGGGTCCGGAGCTCAGATCTCGATCTTGCGATTTGAACACTTCTCGCTCGTCGTATCTTGCCGTCACACGCAGAGACATCATCACGCGATTTTTAATCAGGCACGTTCAAGCGATATCTTTCAAGATATCGTAGCGTGTGACGGCCGCCTTAGTCAGAGTTCCCACAATGAGCTATTGGTGAGCTTCTTTACATCATATTTTTACTCTGTCAAAGACATAACGTACAATTCCAGCACCGTGGACGGATTTGTAGAAATCTGCTCATTGTGCTTCTTTTTTACTCAGCGTCAACTGATCTGCGGTGCGTGCTTCAAATCCACACCATGTCAATGTCTCTAGTGCATATGATGAGTATTATGTTCACATTTTACCTGTAGATTTGCAACAAATGCGGAAAATCCACACGTTAAAAACGTACATGAGTTTTTGCTGTGTTTCTGCTGCACAAACGCATGTAAACCGCATCAATACATTTTTGTCAAAGTCAAATACCAGTAAGCATCAAAAACAAACAAAAACCGCAGCCTAAGCAACAGAATAAAACACATGGAAAAAAAAAACGCAATGAAAAAATGCAACTAACCTAATCTACTATATACTTACGTAATCAGTCCAGCAAGAGCTGCGAAACGGCAAGCCGCTGTCCGCCGACCCCCACTCCCTCTCCCCGCCTGGTTTGTCTATGCTAGGATGAGCAAGACAAAATAAAGGATTTGGCATATAAAAGGGTGAGTGCCGCCTCTCTCTTTTTTCTACATTGGACTGATTACTTGTGTGTCTTATTGAAGCGTGCAACACCCGTTGCCAGGAGGAACTCCAGGTAGCTTTTCACTTGCACTCAGACAACCTGTTAGTGCCCGGTCCTCTACATAATTGGAGATACTATATACTTACCTTGTGGCGTCTGTCATCCACTTCCACCAGGTTGTCCCTGTATCATATGGCAGCAGAAGTCTTATTTGTACATCCAAGTGATGGGTGTGCAAATATGGTGTCCACCTGAACCCAACGACACCCGAAACCGATGGACACATCGTCGACGCCATCGATGCACCTCACCGCCACACACAACGCCACCTCAGTAAGTGCGCATATGCATACCCGACGTGCATGCCAAGTTACTGAGGCAGTCACCAAATTTAAACACGTCATTGTACATAGATGGTGGCAGCCTGCATAACAGGGCATAGGCACACTGAATATGTGCATGCACACTTACTCATGCTGCTGCCATCTTTGGACACCCAAGTATCGGGGGGGGGAGGGCACAAAGACGGCAGGGGGTCACAGTGCACGAGGGTGCAAATGAAGTCTGTGGAGCCTCGATTAAGAGTCTCAAACACGGGACTAGCCGTGAGTCCTGAGATCAGTGAATACTTTGTGATGTTGGTCTACCAGGCATTGCTCCCACCTAGCCAGAATCCTACTCCACACTGATGAGAGGCAATACCCCGAAACAGCTGTCTGTGGATGGATACCTGGCTCTGTTAATTCCCTTGTCATATCCTTAACTCGTAACTGAGTGGGATATTAACTAAAAGGGCCACTTAATATGGTGGTTATGGTGGTCTCCGCAAGGATTCCATCCCTGGGCTAGGTCCTTCCCTGGAGAGATATCTGGCTAGTCCCGTGTTTGAGACTCTTAATCGAGGCTCCACGGACTTCATTTGCATATTTGGGTTTCCAGGGCGCAGTGCATCATGGATTTCACTGTGTTTGGGCGCTTTAGCTGGCTGCCCGCAGTGTTTTCCTTGGCTGCTCTCCCTGAGATCAGTGAATACTTTGTGATGTTGGTCTACCAGGCATTGCTCCCACCTAGCCAGAATCCTACTCCACACTGATGAGAGGCAATACCCCGAAACAGCTGTCTGTGGATGGATACCTGGCTCTGTTAATTCCCTTGTCATATCCTTAACTCGTAACTGAGTGGGATATTAACTAAAAGGGCCACTTAATATGGTGGTTATGGTGGTCTCCGCAAGGATTCCATCCCTGGGCTAGGTCCTTCCCTGGAGAGATATCTGGCTAGTCCCGTGTTTGAGACTCTTAATCGAGGCTCCACGGACTTCATTTGCATATTTGGGTTTCCAGGGCGCAGTGCATCATGGATTTCACTGTGTTTGGGCGCTTTAGCCGGCTGCCCACAGTGTTTTCCTTGGCTGCTCTCCCTGAGATCAGTGAATACTTTGTGATGTTGGTCTACCAGGCATTGCTCCCACCTAGCCAGAATCCTACTCCACACTGATGAGGGGCAATACCCCGAAACAGCTGTCTGTGGATGGATACCTGGCTCTGTTAATTCCCTTGTCATATCCTTAACTCGTAACTGAGTGGGATATTAACTAAAAGGGCCACTTAATATGGTGGTTATGGTGGTCTCCGCAAGGATTCCATCCCTGGGCTAGGTCCTTCCCTGGAGAGATATCTGGCTAGTCCCGTGTTTGAGACTCTTAATCGAGGCTCCACAGACTTCATTTGCATATTCGGGTTTCCAGGGCGCAGTGCATCATGGATTTCACTGTGTTTGGGCGCTTTAGCCGGCTGCCCGCAGTGTTTTCCTTGGCTGCTCTCCCTGAGATCAGTGAATACTTTGTGATGTTGGTCTACCAGGCATTGCTCCCACCTAGCCAAAATCCTACTCCACACTGATGAGGGGCAATACCCCGAAACAGCTGTCTGTGGATGGATACCTGGCTCTGTTAATTCCCTTGTCATATCCTTAACTCGTAACTGAGTGGGATATTAACTAAAAGGGCCACTTAATATGGTGGTTATGGTGGTCTCCGCAAGGATTCCATCCCTGGGCTAGGTCCTTCCCTGGAGAGATATCTGGCTGGTCCCGTGTTTGAGACTCTTAATCGAGGCTCCACGGACTTCATTTGCATATTCGGGTTTCCAGGGCGCAGTGCATCATGGATTTCACTGTGTTTGGGCGCTTTAGCCGGCTGCCCGCAGTGTTTTCCTTGGCTGCTCTCCCTGAGATCAGTGAATACTTTGTGATGTTGGTCTACCAGGCATTGCTCCCACCTAGCCAAAATCCTACTCCACACTGATGAGGGGCAATACCCCGAAACAGCTGTCTGTGGATGGATACCTGGCTCTGTTAATTCCCTTGTCATATCCTTAACTCGTAACTGAGTGGGATATTAACTAAAAGGGCCACTTAATATGGTGGTTATGGTGGTCTCCGCAAGGATTCCATCCCTGGGCTAGGTCCTTCCCTGGAGATATCTGGCTAGTCCCGTGTTTGAGACTCTTAATCGAGGCTCCACGGACTTCATTTGCATATTCGGGTTTCCGGGGCGCAGTGCATCATGGATTTCACTGTGTTTGAGCGCTTTAGCTGGCTGCCCGCAGTGTTTTCCTTGGCTGGTCTCCCTGAGATCAGTGAATACTTTGTGACAGTGCACGAGGGGGGGCATAAAGAGTGCACCAGGGCCACAGAGAGTGCACAGGGGGCCAGAGACAGCGCACAGGGGGGCACAAAGAGAGCACTCAAGGGGGACATAGAGAGAGCTCACATGAGACACAAAGTGTACAGGGGGCACAGGCAGCGCACAGGGGTGAGCACAGAGGGGGGCAGAGAGAGCGCTAAGGGTTGCACAGAGAGCGCACAGGGGGTCAGAGACAGCGCACAGGGAAGGCAGATAGCACACTGGGGGGGCAGAGAGAGCGCACTAGGGGGCAGAGAGAACACACTGAGGGGGCAGAGAGAGCACACTGAAAGGGCAGAGATAGCACACTGAGGGGGCAGAGAGAGCACTGGGGGGCAGAGAGAGTGCAATGGGGGTAGAGAGAGCACATATAGTCCTATATTTGGTCTGCCATACAGTGCACAATCACTATAACACTGGAGACTGCAACAAGAGGACGCTTGAACCCTTGCTGCAGTCTCTGGATGTAGCAGAGACGATCGAGCGTCGTGGGACCATCGTTTTGGACTACATCGAATGACAATAAAAAAGATAAAAACATAAAGGGAGGGGACAAGAGGCGCAATAGTGCCCTATCACTAGTGACACTAGTGTGTAAATGGTGATGCTGTGTGGCCGCTCACCTGGTCCAGTTGTGGTCCCCACAACCGGTTTACTCGCGTTTTAGGAATCAATGTTCCAAGCTGCTGCAGGACCTCCACCTACCACTGGATTGTGGTATGTTCCAAGAAGGGATGATGGGAGTGATGGTGTGTCACGGTCCGCGCTGCTTCTGGATTCAATAAAACTCACCAAAGAGCCCAGCAATCTTTCATCCTCTTTATTCCTTATTCCTACGCGTTTCAGCGCCACACCCGGCGCCAAAAGATGGCATCCAAATTTTAATAGTGTTTTTTTTTCTAATAAAAAGATGTTTGTCTGTGTGGTATATTTTTTTACTATTTACTAGAGCTTCCTAATGGCCGGGTCTAACGCTGACCTGACATTATGAATCTCGGGCTTAATGCCAGCTGTCAATAATTACCCAGTTTGCTTTTATTACCCAGTTTGCCAACGGCACCAGGGCAACTGGAAGAGTCTGGGTACAGTGCTAGAAAATGGCACTTCAATGAATGCGCCTTTTTTTGGGGTGGCTGCGGGCTGCAATCTGCAGCATGGGGGGCCCAGAACGCTTGGGCCTCTACTTGCTGAGGATTCCAGCCCCCAGCTGCCTAGTTGTACCTGGCTAGACCAAAAATATGGCGGAGCCCCACGTGTTTTTTTTGTGCAAATTTGTGATAAATAAAAAAAATGTTGGGCTTCGCTGTATTTTTGGTTGCCAGCCAGGTATAACGAGGCAGCTGGGGTGTGGATGGCAGTCCATAGCTGCCAAGGTGTACCTGGCTGGACCAAAAATATGGCGAAGCCCCACATAATTTAAAAAAAAAAATTATTTCTACAAATAAAACGTCATGGAGCTCTGCCGTATTTTTGGTTGCCAGCCAGGTACAACTTGGCAGCTGGGGGCTGGAATCCTCAGCGTGGAGACACCCAAACTTTGAGGGCCCCCCACGCTGCAAATTGCAACCAACAGCCACCCCAGAAAATAGCGCATTCATTAGAGGCACCATTTTCTGGTGCTGTACCCTGACTCTTCCAGTTGTCCTTGTGCTGGTGGCAGTACTAGTGGCAGACAGGGGCTCTCCATACGCGACATGGTGTCCGCTAACAATTTGAATGGAAAATTAGCTCCAATTTTTAGCGGACACCATGTCGCATATGGAGAGCCCCCATGTGCCTAAACATTGGAGCTCCCCTACAAGTGACCACATTTTGGAAACTAGATCCCCAAAGGAATGTATCTCGATGCATAGTGAGCACTTTGAATCCTCAGGTGCTTCACAAATTGATCCCTAAAGATGAAAAAAGAACATTTTTGTGAAAAAATTTGTGAAGCACCTGAGGGTTCAAAGTGCTCATTATGCATTTAGATAAGTTCCTTGGGGGGGGTCTAGTTTCCAAAATGGGGTCACTTGTGGGGAGCTCCAATGTTTAGGCACACAGGGGCTCTCCATACTCGACATGGTGTCCGCTAACAATTTGAATGGAAAATTAGCTCCAATTGTTAGCGGACACCATGTCGCATATGGAGAGCCCCTGTGTGTCTAAACATTGGAGCTCCCCTACAAGTGACCCCATTTTGGAAACTAGATCCCCAAAGGAACGTATCTAAATGCATAGTGAGCACTTTGAATCCCCAGGTGCTTCACAAATTGATCCATAAAAATGAAAAAAAAAAAGGGATTTTTGTGTACTCTCTGATACATCATTGGGGGACACAGGACCATGGGTTATTCTGCTATCCTTAGGAGGCTTGACACTAAGTGCATTCTGAAAGAAACAGATTGGCTCCTCCCCCACAGCATACACCCGCTGGCCGGGCCAGGCCCCGAACAGCTTAGTGACCAAGCAGTAGGAGAATAGGTATAAACAATGGAGTACAACCAAAGTTAACATGCCAAACTCAGAAATAACAAACCAGAAGAAAACAACGCCCGAAATGGGCAACAGGGTGGGTGCTGTGTCCCCTAATGATGGCTCAGAGAAAAGGATTTTATGGTGAGTACACAAAAATCCCTTTTTCTCTTGCGCCTCATTGGGAGACACAGGACCATGGGACGTCTTAAAACAGTCCGTGGGTGGGAAAATAGAATCTGTAACCCAAGGAATGAGACCCCCCCTGCACATGAAAAAGAAAACTCTTACATGGAGAGGTGCACTACAACCGCCTGTAGCACACGTCTGTCAAGGCTTGCGTCCTCAGAAGCCTGAGTATGAACCGTATAGTGTTTTGCGAAAGTATGTAGGCTGCACCAGGTAGCCGCTTTACACACTTGTTCCGCCGATGCCTGGTGCCGAATAGCCCAAGATGCATCTCGTCTCACCCGTGGCTGCATCTCATCTCACCCGTGGCTGCATCTGCATCTCCATCTCACCCGTGACCGCATCTTGATCTCATCCTGTGCCGCATCTCATCTCATCCTGTGCCGCATCTCATCTCATCCTGTGCCGCATCTCATCTCACCCTGTGCCGCATCTCATCTCATCCTGTGCCGCATCCCATCTTATCCGTGGCTGCAACTCACCTCTTCCATGATCACTTCTCAACTCCTCTGTGACTGCATCTCATCTCATCAGTGACTGCATCTCACCCTGCTACATCTCATGCCTGGCTGCTTCTCGCCTCTAGTTGCTTCTCCCCCTGGCTGCATCTCACCCCTGGCTGCATCTCACCCTTGGCTACATTTCAACCCCCGGCTGCATCTCACCCCTGGTTGCATCCTACCCCTGGTAGCATTTCGCCCCTAGTTGCTTCTCACCCCTGGTTGCATCTCACCCCTGGTTGCACCTCGCCCCTGGCTGCATCTCGCCCCTGGCTGCATCTCTCCCCCTGGCTGCATCTCTCCCCCTGGCTGCATCTCATCCCTGGCTTTTCTGTGTCCCTGGCTGCACCACTTCCCTAGCTGTCTTCCACCCCAGGTTACACCTCAACCCTGGCTAAATCAAATCTGTGACTACATTCCATCCCAGGCTACACCCCACCCCTGACCGCACCCTACTCCTGGCCACATCATATCCTGAACCGTGTGCCACCCTTGACTGTACCCCGTCCTCGACCACCCCTCAGCCCTGTCTGCGCCGCTTCCCTATCTACGATCCCCCATCCTCACTCTCCATCACCCAGCCCCCGGCACCTTCCCCAACTTGCCCCCACAATGTTTCCCCTCCTTTTCACCCTCACCCCCATCCTACTTCACTTCCTTCTAACCCTGAACATCCCTCCACCCACCAAGGCTATAGTTACTGTATCTCTCCCTCCTTCCTACCCATCCATTTCACCTCCTTCTCCGAACTGTTCCTCCACACCCAGTCCCTCTTCTCCACGCATGCACGGTCACCACACAAACTCTCCTGCTCCCACCTTCTAACCTTCTCACTGTTTCTCCTACTCGCAGGCGACATATCCCCCAATCCTGGACCTCCCCACCACATCAATCCGCCTGCCTCCAACACGTACCCATCCCCCATCACAAACTTTCACAACCCCCACAACCTTATACCCATTCACCCAACCCCAGTCCCCCTGCCTGGAGCACTGTGCCCGCTCGGTATGCAATAAACTCTCTTTCATCCGCGACCACTTAATCAACAATAAACTCAAATTCCTCGGCATCACCGAACCTTGGCTTACCCCCACGACACAGCCTCCCCTGCTGCACTCTCCTACGGCGGACTCACATCTTTCCCACACACCCCGCGTCCAAGTAACACCCGCGACGGAGGTATGGGTATACTCCTGTCCGACAGCTGCTCCTTCACCCCAACTACACTGCCTCCCTCCATCTCCTTCCCCTCCTTCGAATTGCACTCAGTCCGCATTTTCTCTCCCTGCAACCGCCAGCTCGCTGTCACCTACCGCCCCCTGGGACCCACCACCTTGTTTCAACACTTGGCTTCTCCACTTCCTTTCCTCCGACATCCCCACCTTCATCATGGGTGACTTCAACATCCCCATCGATACCCCCGACACCGCTGCCTCCAGACTCCTTTCACTGACCACCTCCTTTGACCTTTCGCAATGGTCCTCCTCAGCCACTCACAAAGACAGCCATACACTTGACCTTATCTTCACCTGCCTTTGTTCCCTCACCGACCTCTCAAACTCGCCCCTCTTCCTATCTGACCACAATCTGTTGACTTTCTCCTCCCTCTTTCCCCCTACCTCGCCCCCCCCCTCTCTGGAAACTCAGTCACCCGCGCAGAAAACTTATCGATTTCAACTCACTCTCCCACTCCCTCCTCCCTCTCACAGACCTCGCCTCCTCACCTGACGTCAACACTGCTACCACCCTCTATAACTCCACATTAACTGCGGCTCTCAACCAGGCTGCCCCCCTCACACACACCAAAACCTGCACGCATAGGCAACCCTGGCTCATCTCTCTCACAAAAGAACTACGTCGAGCGTCCAGGGTAGCCGAAAGGAGATGGAAGAAATCCCACTGCACGGCCCACCTCAACACGTACAAACAATCCCTCTCCAACTTCAAGGACACACTCACCGCCGCAAAGCAAACCTATTTCTCTTCTTTAATTAACACACTATCCCGAAACCCCAAGTAACTATTCAAAACCTTCAACTCCCTACTCCGTCCCCTGACACCTCCTCCTTCCCACCTCATCTCCACCGACGACTTCGCCACCTTCTTCAAACAAAAGATCAACAAAATTAGAGAAAGCTTTGGCCCAGCGTCCCCTCGACCCACCCTCATCACCGCCCAACCCCCTTTGACCAAAGGAAGCTTCTCCAGCGTGAGTGAAGAACAGCTCTCCTCCCTCCTGTCACGCTCTCACCTCACCACTTGCACCCTCGACCCACTCCCCTCATACCTCATCCCAAACCTCACCACAGTCCTCATCCCTGCCCTAACCCACCTCTTCACCCTATCACTCACTACCGGCGTCTTTCCCTCATCTTTCAAACATGCCTTGATCTCACCCATCTTCCAAAAACCCTCCCTTGACCCATCATCTGTCTCCAACTACAGCCCCATATCTCTTCTCCCTTTCGCATCCAAACTACTTGAACAAAACGTCCATTCTGAACTGTCCTCCCACCTCTCCCCCTGCTCCCTCTTTGACCACCTACAATCCAGTTTCTGACCTCGTCACTCCACTAAAACAGCCCTAACCAAAGTCACCAACGACCTACTGACCGCGAAGAGTAAACGACACTACTCCGTCCTCCTCCTCCTTGACCTTTCTGCCGCCTTTGACACTGTCGACCACTCTTTCCTACTTCAAATCCTAGAATCCCTTGGAATCACTGACCTCGCCCTCTCCTGGATCTCCTCATACCTTACGGACCGCACTTTCAGCGTCACCCACTCTCACACCTTCTCCTTGTCCTGACCCCTTTCTGTCGGCGTCCCCCAGGCATCGGTTCTGGGACCACTACATCCTCGGCCTAGGTCAACTCATTGAGTCCCATGGCCTTCAGTACCATCTCTACGCCGACGATACCCAGATCTACCTCTCTGGGCCCGATATCATCTCCCTTCTGTCTAAAATCCCCCAATGCCTGTCTGCCATTTCATCTTTCTTCTCTGCTCGCTTCCTCAAGCTGAACATGGACAAAACAGAGTTCATCGTCTCCCCCCCCAGCCTCCCTCCCCCTCTACCGGACCTGTCCATCCTAGACAATGACTGCTCTCTCCCCAGTTCCCCACGCCAAGTGCCTTGGGGTTACTCTCGACTCCTCCCTCTCCCTCAAGCCCCACATCCAAGCCCTCGCCACCTCCTGTCGACTCCAGCTCAGGAGCATTTCCCGGATCTGCTCCTTCCTTAATCACGACACCGCCAAAACTGTTGTTCACGCCCTCATCATCTCCCGACTCGACTACTGCAACCTACTGCTCACGGTCTTCCGGCTTCCTCCCTTGCACCTCTCTGCTCTTTCCTAAACTCTGCTGCCCCCAGAGACCTTGATTTAAAGTCCTAACCCTGACATACAAAGCCATCTACAACCTGTCCCCCCCTTACATCTCCGACATGGTCTCCCGATACCTACCCGCACGCAACCTGCGCTCCTCCCAAGAGCTCCTCCTCTCCTCCCCCCTTATCTCATCCTCCCACAACCGCATACAAGACTTCTCCCGTGCCTCCGCCATACTCTGGAACTCTCTCCCCTATCACATCAGACACTCACGTACACTTGGGAGTTTCAAAAAGAACCTGAAAACTCATCTATTCCAACAAGCCTACAACCTACGTTGAGACCCAGCGCCACACCACCACACGCTTGGCACTTCCCCTCCTATTGTCTCCTCTCCTACCCCTGTAGACTGTGAGCCCTCATGGACAGAGTCCTCTCCCATCGTGTATCAGCAAGCCTTGATTGTTCATATGTTCATATGCACTGTATTTGTCCTTGTTCCCCCCCACTTCTTATGTAAAACGCCATGAAACCAATGGCGCTATATAAATGTGGAGCCCACTGGGACGGGGTACTCGGTACCGGACCAGGGTACTGCTGGGGATGTCACGGAGGTCCTGGTCCGGACCGTGTCCCGGGTTCTTACAAGTAAAGGGGGTATTTACAATGGATAAAGTTTGTCGTGACGCCACCCACGGGTTGTGGTCAGTAATGGGACCACCGCTGCAGCGCTGCTCTGCCAGGAGGATGGATTGATGATGGGGCTGCAGGCAGATGGATGAGCCCGCCGCGGGTCGGGCTGCTCCTGGCAGGTTAAAAGGTATGATGTACAGTTCTAAATACCTGGAATCAAACACGGACACTCAGGCAGTGTGCAATAACCCTATCTTGCAAGGCGTTACCAGACTCCATCTAACCCATGTGATTCCAGTCCAAACTAGGGAAAACTACTCCGCCTGTAGTTGGTCGGTGCTGCCGTGTGTGGTGACCCTGCGACCAGGGTGGCCACATAGGGAACTGCAGCCAGGTAGGAAGATAGACAGTTTGTACAACAAACACCCTCACGGATACACACACACCACTAGAGGCAGCACCCAACCCGGAGCCCGGGACTCTAGGCGGGAAAGGGGTGGTGGGTTTAGAGGAAAGTGGGTGGGAAAGAATGTAGATCAGGTGAGAGAGAGCACAAATAGAGGAGAAAGAGGAGGAAGGAGTTAGTAGGCCGGGGTAGGCTGAGCTGTAAAGACACAGTAGGTCAGAGTGAGCCGAGCAGCACAGACATCAGAAAGACAGACACACATCCCGGTGGGGTTGGGCTTAATAGAGATGCAGAATCCACAGAGTCACAGAAACCATGGAGAGAAAGCTCGTCCATAGCCGGCATCCCAGGGGAGTGTGAGGAAAGAGACCAGACCAGTATCACCGGGTCTGAGGAACACGGCAGCACTGATTAACTGGTGGAGAAGTTTTCCCTGATTTGTGCTGGAGTCACACGGGTTAGATGGAGTCTGGTAACGCCTTGCAAGAGAGGGTTACTGCAGGCTAGGCACACAGCAGAGTGTCGGCTCTGGAGGGAACCGATGATTCACCCGGCTTCCCAGATTAACCGACGGGGAGCTCTAACTCCAAGTTGGAGTTCCCACAACAAGGGTTGAAGGCACAGCAGCAACCAGGAGGACTCACAAGGGTCCGAGCTGCCGCCATACAACCCAGGGAGACAACACAGAGAGAGAAACAACGGCCTGGAAGGACTTAGAAGGAGTGAGGGGTCTCAGAGTGACAGCCTGGCTGCAGTGGGTTCAGTGTTACCGGAGTTAACTGACTGTGAACTGTTAAGAACTGAACTGTGCTGAGAACTGCTGTGTTAACTGTGAAGAACTGACAAGTAAACCCGGTGAACCCTGCCTGTGTGTCCGTGTTTGATTCCAGGTATATTGAACTTTGCATACCTTTTATCCTGTCAGGAGCAGCCCGACCCGCGGCGGGCTCATCTATCTGGCTGCAGCCCCATCATCCATCCATCCTCCTGGCAGAGCAGCCCTGCAGCGGTGGTCCCATTACTGACCACAACCCGTGGGTGGCATCACAACAAACTTTATCAATTGTACATATCCCCTTTTACTTGTGAGAACCCAGGACACGGTCTGGACCAGGACCTCCGTGACATCCCCAGCAGTACCCCGGTCCGGTACCGAGTATCCCGTCCCAGTGGGCTCCACACGTGTTCCTCGGACCCGGTGATACCGGTCCAGTCTCTTTCCTCACACTCCCCTGGGATGCCGGCTATGGACGAACTTTCACTCCATGGTTTCTGTGACTCTGTGGATTCTGCATCTCCATGAAGCCCAACCCCACCAGGATGTGTGTCTGTCTTTCTGATATCTGTCTACTCGGCTCACTCTAGCCTACTAACTCCTTCCTCCTCTTTTCCTCTATTTGTGCTATCTGTCACCTGATCTACATTCCCCACCCACTTGCTCCATCCGGCACGGATCCCCCTGAAAAAGGCATTTTTATTACATAACAATAACATTAAGCAGTGTTTTTCATCCACTTAAGGAGGCACGGGTCTTTTAATGTTACATTAACTATTTACATTAGTCCACAGGTGTTTCTGCTTAGGAGGCCTGGATTCGCTACACCACCCCCAGACACTTGCTTTCCCTAACTTAATGTGCATGGGGGTCAATCCAGTTCCTCCACCCTTTTGGCATGGTCTACCAGGTTAAGTGCAAAAACTTCACATTTAAATATTAATATTTAAATATTCACTTTATTCTCTAAACATTACTTTTCCTGTTCTAGCAAAAAGGCACATTACTTTCTAGCATAAAAGTATCAAAGTCTTTCAAAAAGTGCAAAAACGTTCCAAACAGGCACTCTGCAGTTCACTTCAAAGTTCTATGCACCATCTCAAAGTGCACTTTGGTCTTAAAACCAATTGGGAGCATACC
This sequence comes from Allobates femoralis, assembly GCA_033576535.1. Classification (NCBI taxonomy): domain Eukaryota; kingdom Metazoa; phylum Chordata; class Amphibia; order Anura; family Aromobatidae; genus Allobates; species Allobates femoralis. The sequence goes on from JARQOC010000002.1 coordinate 230,995,878, forward strand.
AGGTGCTCAACTATGTACAACCGAAAGTTTATACCAAGTCATTGTCCATGGCATCAAATGTCTATGAAACATGTTAGACAGACAGGGGAAAAGGCTAACATTCATTCAGGATTGAGATGGGGCCAATAAGGATCACATCACATTCACACTTACTGTCCTTGCAGCAGGATCTGGGTCTTCACTTTTGATCCTTCTTCTCCACTTTCCACGGAAGCACTTGTGTAGCTCTCCTTGGAAACAGTTCCAGCTCTTGCAGGGCTTGGACTAGCAGGTAACTGCTGGGCGTCTGGGTAGCAACATCTGCTGTAGACTTTGCGGTAAAAGTCTCTGTTAAATTTGTAGAACCCGTGTTAACAACTAGATCCGTGTGATCACTTGAATCCGGGTAAATGACTGGATCGGGTTCTGGATCCTCTAAGGCTAGGAGTTCTTCTTCTTCTGGTGTTTGCAAAGACAGTCTCCTTACTTGGACTCCATAGGGACCTCTTTCTCCCTGTACTACGTTGTATGAGACCCATTCTCCGATGGTCACTTTCCTGTCTGGGTGTTGTGCAAGAAGATGCGCTTCTACATCACGCCTGTTTATAAAAATGTCTCTGGGCGCACCGGATTCATGAGCAACGGAGAATCCTTTATCTTCGATTATTTTTACTATTTGTCCCTGGTGCCGTGGGGATATCCGCACCTCTCTATCATGTCGGGCCTCTGCCTTCGCCTCTATAGTGTGGGCTATCATGATCTGTTTCTGTACCTGCCGTTCTACCTCCTCCTTCTCCCGCTTGCGAATACAGCGTTGCAGGTACTCCTCCCGGGTGATAAGCTCTGCAGGGCCTACTGGGCCGCCAGGATCCCCAAAGAAACCAATGAGGTCATCGCTGGCCTCACTCTTCTCCCAACAGCATCGGAGCTGTCCCCCTCTCACTTCTGATGTTACAGGCGCAGGTATCAGGGGCTCCGGCAATGGCAACAATCCGTCTTCCAGGGCTCTGAGTGGGTCGGTTATTCTTGGGGCAGGTCGTGGTGCAGCTTCAGGAACGAACAAGTCAATCAGGGTCGCGGTGCGGCATTCTTCCTCGCTCCAGGTACGACTATTAGAGGCGCCAGCCCAGCCGGGTTGCGCAGACCAAGACTGCAGGTTTTGTTGCACGTCGATTCGAATCTGGGTCCTTTGCACAACTTGGGCCCAGGTCATCTGTAGGGGCAGCAGCCGCATTACACCCCTCCGGGTGTCTCGGATCTCCGGACGCTCTCTGCCACCTTCTGCCATGCTGCCTCGATCACTATTGCTCTCTCCCTGGCCGGGTTCCTCCACTGGTACGTTCCGTGGGCCCTCCGGGATCACTTCAGTACTTTCGACCGCAGCAAACTCCTTGGCATCCTTCTCTTCTGTCTGCATGTACTGCAATGGCGACTGCTCCGCATCCGGTTTCCTGTCCCGCCTTTCCGGGGCGACGACTACCTCTTCAGCTCTCGCCAGCTTTTCATTGGTAGGTGCACTTGGGGGCGGAGGCTGCTCCTTGGGATTGATGGCTGGCTCCCCCGGAGTTAAGGGGAGCCAGGGCGGGCCTTTCTTTTCCCGCTTTAGACCAGGCCGGCCCACGATGGGGGGTCTGGGTACGCCTCCCTTGCACATGGCTTCAGGCTTCCATGGCCGCCATTAAGCCCAGATTTGGCGGGAAAGGTCCAGAACACGAGTCTTAGGCACACGGGGTCCGGTTCCTTTGGTCCAACCTGTTCGTGATGTCAAGTTGTGGAGCCCAGTGGGACGGGGTACCCGGTACCGGACCGGGGTACTGCTGGGGATGTCACGGAGGTCCTGGTCCGGACCGTGTCCCGGGTTCTCACAAGTAAAGGGGGTATTTACAATGGATAAAGTTTGTTGTTACGCCACCCAAAGATTGTGGTCAGTAATGGGACCACCGCTGCAGCACTGCTCTGCCAGGAGGATGGATGGATGATGGGGCTGCAGCCAAATGGATGAGCCCGCCGGGGGTTGGGCTGCTCCTGGCAGGATAAAAGGTATGATGTACAGTTCTGTATACCTGGAATCAAACACGGACACTCAGGCAGGGTTTACCGGGTTTACTTGTCAGCTCTTCAAACAGTTTACAGCAGTTCTCAGTACAGTTCTTTACACAGTTCACAGTCAGTTAACTCCGGTAACCTTGAACCCACTGCAGCCAGGCTGTCACTCTCAGACCCCTCACTCCTTCTAAGTGTCCTTTCAGGCTGTTCTCTCTCTCTTGTTCTTCCTCTGGGTTGTATAGCGGCAGCTTGGACCCTTGTGGGTCCTCGTGGTTGCTGCTGTGCTTCCAACCCTTGTGTTGGGAACTCCAACCTGGAGTTCAAGCTCCCCGTTGGTTTTTGGGAAGCCGGTATGGAATCTCAGTTACCCTCAGAGCCGACACTCTGGTGTATGCCTAGTCTGCAGTAACCCTATCTTGCAAGGCGTTACCAGACTCCATCTAACCCGTGTGATTCCAGTTTAAACTAGGGAAAACTACTCTGCCGGTAGTTGATCGGTACTGCCGTGTTCCTCGGACCCGGTGATACTGGTCCAGTCTCTTTTCTCACACTCCCCTGGGATGCCGGCTATGGATGAGCTTTCTCTCCATGGTTTCCGTGACTCTGTGGATTCTGCATCTCCATGAAGCCCAACCCCACCGGGATGTGTGTCTGTCTTTCTGATGTCTGTGCTGCTCGGCTCACTCTGGCCTACTAACTCCTTCCTCCTCTTTTCCTCTATTTGTGCTATGTGTCACCTGATCTACATTCCCCACCCACTTGCTCTCTAAACCCACCACCCCTTGCCCGCCTAGAGTCCCGGGCTCCGGGTTGGGTGCTGCCTCTAGTGGTGCGTGTGTCCGTGTGGGTGTTTGTTGTACAAACTGTCTATCTTCCTGCCTGGCTGCAGTTCCCTATGTGGCCACCCAGGTCGCAGGGGCGCCACATAAATAAATAATAATAATAAAAATAATAATGCTCCCACCACACGAGTGGAGTGTGCTTTTAGACCACTAGGAATGGGTACGTTGCACAGCCGATACGCTTCTTGGATGGTAGTACGTATCCACCTAGCCAAAGTGGCTTTAGACACTGCCATGCCCTTTCTGTGACCTGTGATCTTCCGGAAGGACAAAAAGATTGTCCGTCTTACGGAAGGGGGCTGTTCTTGAAACGTAGTATCTAAAGGCTCTCACTATATCCAGGGTATGCAGATCCCTCTCTACACAGTGCACCTGAGCCAGATAGAAAGGTGGAAGGACGATATCTTCTTTGAGGTGGAAGGAGGAAACCACCTTTGGAAGAAAAGATGGAACTGGACGCCTGACCACCTTAACTTGATAAAAAGAAAGGAGCAGCTCTCCGCACGAGAGTGCCGCCAATTCGGAAACACGATGGATGGACATGATTGCCTCAAGGAAGACTAGCTTCCAGGACAGGAGAGTGAGAGAAACCACTTTCAGAGGCTCAAAAGGCGATCTCTGGAGTGCATCCAAGACCAAGTTAAGGTCCCATGGCTCTAACGGTCTTCAGTAAGGGGGAACTAACCGAGACATCACTTGAATAAAGGTTCTAACTTGTGGAAGTGTCGCAGGTTTTCACTGGTAAAGGACTGAAAGAGCCGAAATTTGGCCTTTCAGGGAACTAAGGGCCAACCTAGAGTCTAGTCTCGACTGCAGAAAACTGAGGATCGCCGGGATTGAAAAAGTAAAAGGAGGTGACCACGGTCTTTGCACCATGAAAAGAACATCTTCCACGTACGATAGTAGATATGTGCAGAAGCTGGTTTTCGCGATCTAATCATGGTACCAATGACATCAGGTGAAAAATCAGCCTGAGTCAGCACCCAGGTCTCAACGGCCCTGCCGTCAAATTCAGAGCCCTCGAACCTTGGTTGCAAATCGAACCTTGAGATAGAAGGTCTGGACTTTCTGGTGAACACCAGGGAACGCCTGCGACTAGATGAACTAGGTAGGTGTACCAGGCCCATCTGGGCCAATCTGGAGCTATGAGGACGACCGGGACTCGTTCTGATTTGATTTTCCTCAGTAACTTTGAAATTAAGGGGAATGGAGGAAAAATGTATGGGAGACGGAACTGACGCCACGATTGCACTAGTGCGTCCGCTCTGATTGATGTCGGATCATGAGAGCGGGCCATGAACACCGGAACCTTGGCGTTTATTCGAGAAGCCAGGAGGTCCACGTCTGGTGTTCCCCAGCGGTAGCAAATCTGTTGAAACACTTCCGGGTGTAGGGACCATTCTCCTGTGGCGAGGCTCTGGCGACTGAGAAAGTCCGCCGCCCAATTGTCCCTACCAGGATCTGCACTGCCGAGATGATGGACCCGGTCGTCTTGACACAGAAGAGAATGCTTTCTATCTTGCCGAGAGCCCTTTTGCTGCGGGTGCCGCCCTGGTGATTGATGTAGGCCACTGCCGTCGCGTTGTCCGATTGGACACAGATGTGACGACCCGCCAGGAGATTGTGAAAACAACGTAGAGATAGGGCTATGGCCGTATCTCCAGTAGGTTGATTGGAAGCGTTGACTCCTGTTCGGACCAGTGACCCTGGGCAGTATTATGACGATAAACCGCCCCCCCAACCCAGGAGACTGGCATCGGTGGTGAGGAATAGAGCTGTCGGGAACATCCACCATCGTAGTGACCTCTGGACGGAAGGGGTCAGGGAGAATACCCTGTCCAGTGAGAAGGGACTCCTGTCCCAGGTTGTCAGCAGGGCCATCTGTAGCGGGTGAAGGTGAAATTGAGCGAATAGGACTGCTTCTATTGCAGCCACCATTTTGCTGAGAACCCTCATTCCGTAACGAATGTAGTGCAGGGAGGATCGGAGCAGGATGCGTATTCCCCGATGTAGGGCTTGCACTTTGTCTCGAGGAAGGGTGACTAACCCCAAAGATGTGTTGAAGACCATGCCCAGGAAGGTGATAGACTGGGCAGGAATCAGAGAGGATTTTTCGAGATTGACTAACCAACCCAGTCACGAAAGAGTGTCCATTATTATTTGGACACTCTCATCGCAGGCTGTGAAGGAGTGGCCTTTGACGAGGAGGTCGTCCAGATAGGGCAGGACGACAGTTCCTCTGGAATGAAGGATGGTCATGGCAGTAGCCATGACCTTCGTGAATACTCTTGGTGCCGTTGCGAGACCGAAGGGTAAAGCAACGAATTGGAAGTGCTCCTCGTGGACAGAAAATCGTGGAAAACGTTGATGCGCCTGAGCTATCAGGATGTGAAGGTACACATCCCTTATGTTGATGGAGGCGAGAAACTCGCCTTCTTCCATAGATGCGATGACGGAACACAGGGACTCCATCCTGAAACGACGGACAGCGACATATCTGTTTAGATGTCTTAAGCCCCCATCACACGGGGCAACATCGCCGCCCATTACAGAGGCGACGTGGGGGCGTGGCCTATCGCTGGCATCATCACCCCTACATCGCCTCATGTAAAGGGGCGATGTCGGCGGTGCGGGGCGGTCGCCTGGTTTCAGAGCAGTGCTCTGAAACCAGGCAACCATCATGGGGCGATGTGCACGCCAAAAACGTGCGCGCACCTGCCAGTCGCCGCTGACATCCCCAGCCCTGTCGCCAGGTGTGACGGGGCCTTAAGGTCCAGGATGGGACGTACCGACCCGTCCTTCTTGGGAACAACAAAAAGGTTTGAGTAAAAACCTTTGAAACGTTTGGAGTCCGGCATAGGAACGATTGCCCCGGCGAGCCGAAGCAAGGATATTGCGTGGAAAAAATCGCAAGCTCGTATCGGTGACTTTGGTGGATTGGAGGGAAAGAAACGGTTTGGAGTGCTGGCTATAAATTCTATGTAGTAACTGGAAGACACGAGATCTTTGACCCATTCGTCGTCGGTGACGGATTGCCATACGTGATGAAAGAAGCGTAGACGACAGCCGACGGTGTGTCTTACGGGAATAAGTGTGAGTTTCGACGAGGCGAAGCGATTGGATCTGGACCCTTTGGATCAAGATTGCTTTGGCCTATTTTGCCAGTTTTGATTCGACTTGTAAGATGACTGGTTGCTCCTCCTGAACGGCTTGCGGATGTAGGCACTCGAGAGGATGTCCAGCCAAATGAGGAACGAAAGGGCCGAAAACGTGGTTGTAGTCTTTTAAAAGAAGGGTGCTTTGGTTTGTGCTGGGGAAGAGATGTACTTTTTCCGCCAGTCGCGTCCGAGATGAGTTTATCTAATCGTTCGCCGAAAAGTTGCTCGCTTTGATAAGGAAGGATGGTTAAGGACTTTTTCGACACTGAATCCACTCGCCATTGCCTTAGCCAAAGGGCTCTGCGAATGGTGATCGCGTTAGAAACTGTGAGGGCAGCACAAGTGGCCGAGTCCAGAAAAGCATGGATTAAGTAATCTCCGGCCATAATGATTTGAAATGTCAGATCCACCAGCTCTGGGTCTGAACGTTTGAGGGATTTTTGTAAAGTTTCCGCTCAAACTACAACTGCCTTGCTCACCCAGACCGAGGCGAATGAAGGCGATAAAGCCGATCCTGCTGCTTCAAAGGCTGGCCATGCTAAATGCTCAGCCTGCCTGTCAGGTCTTTAATAGAGGACCTATATGGCAAGGAGAATATAGTCTTTGCCACTAGATGGGAGACTGGGGGGTTGACCGGCGGCGAATCTGCCCAATCTTTAGTGAGCGCTGGAGGAAAGGAATAACAAGCCTCAATGGGTTTGCGACCCACAAACCTTTTATCCGGTCTTTCCCGTTGTTTGGACAGAATATCCTGGAATTCGAGGTGATCGGCAAAAAATCTTTGCTAACGTTTTGCTTTCTTAAATGGTTATAGGGTCATCTATCTTAAGCGTTTGCTTAACTGCTGACACCAGGTCATCAACCATGGCCTGAATCTCATGAGATTCTAGATCAAAAAGGTCGTCCATGTCTGATTCTGAGTCTAGAATATGAGTTTCGGCCGTAGTAGGAGAGCCGGGTCTCGAATCCCGTGAGGGAGAGGCGTGCGAGCCATGGGAAGAAACAGGTCAGACATTTCTGTGAGAATATGATTTAGCGGTCTTGTAGAAGCGCTACTAAAGCTCAGGCACCAGGATGATAAGGTTTATGAACAGCAATCTTTATTTTCCCCTCACAGCTCCACAACATGTTTCAACTGCTCAAGGCAGTCTTCCTCAGGTAGTACTAAGGTCCACCTGAGGAAGACTGCCTTGAGCAGTTGAAACATGTTGTGGAGCTGTGAGGGGAAAATAAAGATAAAGATTGCTGTTCATAAACCTTATCATCCTGGTGCCTGAGCTTTAGTAGCGCTTCTACAAGACCGCTAAATCATATTCTTACAAGCTTCTATTCCCCCTGAGGGATCAGCGGCTGGAGCAGCACAGCGAGGGCACAGTGGTGAAGGATATGGCGTTCCCTAGGTAAAAAGCAGTGACGCACATCCGGGACCGGCGCCACGTGACCGGAAAGGTCCTGTACGGACAGCTGGGGACCAGCGAGGTCGAAGGAGAGGAGCGTGCATATTGCCGGGGGTCCCCCATATATCAGAGGCTATTACACCGGGTTGTGCAGGTCGTGCACAACCAAAACAGGTGAGTGGCCACCTGTAATAACGCCATATTAACTGAGCTATAGTGATCCTACTCATGCGCCCCTTCTCTCCCTTTTTTTCTTAGACATTTCTGTGAGACCTTTTCTTAGTTGCATCTGTTGTAGCTGGACGTCGCCTGTCCTCGACAGTTGTGGGCTCCTGAATAGGGTCCTATGCCTGTGCACCATCCTGTAGAAATGGTTTAAGCGGTTCTTTGGTAGAGCGCTGAGATTACACAAACACAATTATCTCCAATCTCTATCTTTATTCTTTAAAAGATGATGCTCCAAACTCCAACCCACAACATGTTTCGATGTGGCAAACACGTCTTCCTCAAGCGGATCCGATTGAGGAAGACGTGTTTGCCACGTCGAAACATGTTGTGGGTTGGAGTTTGGAGCATCATCTTTTAAAGAATAAAGATAGAGATTGGAGATAATTGTGTTCGTGTAATCTCAGTGCTCTACCAAAGAACCGCTTAAACCATTTTTACTCGTATACATCTCCCTTCGGGGAAAGCGGTCTAAGGGTATGTGCACATCAGTCGTTTCTGCATCTTTGCAGAACGACCGGGAACCAGTGGAGACTGGCAGAAATTGAGTTTTCTGCACTCGCTAGTGTCCCTGGTTTTGTTAGCGTTTTGCTAACGATTTGCGATCGGGTTACTAGCGGTCGGACAGCGTGTTCTTGGCGATTTTCCCGGCGTTCTTCTTAGCGATTTCCAGACTGGTCTTTGGTGCACTTGTTCAGCTGGACCCGCTGGAAAAACGCTGAAAAGAAGTCGCTTGCTCTATCTTTGACAACCGGTGGTAAACCGGTGAATAAACTGAAATCGTCAAGACAAAAATCGTTCTAATGTAGACAGTGTTTTCTAAACTCCATTGACTAGCATGTTAATCCAGCCGGTGGCTAGGATTAACATAAATTAACATAAAACTCAGCGGAACCCGCCGACGGAAAACTTCCAAAAACAGCCCACAAAACGACTGATGTGCACATACCCTAACAGAGCTGCAGAGGGAAAGGACCTGATTGACGTCGTCCGGCCTGGCCTTGGAGTGAGCACTTGATCGGGAGCTGAGAGGATCAAGGACACGAAGGAAATACAGGTCTGAGGCTGGCAGCCCGAGCCATAACACACGCTCACATTCTGGTTGTGCGGAAGTGGCACAACCACAAAAGGTTAGTTAATTCCTAAGTGCAACCTTATAATAGCAGGATAAATCCACAGGTGGCGCAAAACTCTTTTTTTTCTTTTCTGTGCACCATCCTGGGAAGACATGGCCGGTGAACGGTGCTGCATAGCCTGGACCAGGGAGTTAGACAGCTTTTCCAAGGATTGGGTGAGAAATAGTGCCCAGTCTGGCGGGCCCGGAGCACTAGTTGCTCCGGCATTGCCGGAGGGTTCCTGGGCTTCTGCGTGGACGCAGGCCTGGCAGTGTGGTGTGGTGTGACCACTCGGAAGGGCCAGGTGACAGGTGATGCATAATTTAGACGTTTGCATGTTAAAAAAGATAGTGGTATTCCTGCTAGGATCAACTTAAACAGGTTGTATTGAAGTGCTTTAGCAGAGCTGCTGCGGGTGAGGGCTTTTTCTGCAATCCCTTAGGGTACCTTTACACACGGCTACATTTGTAGCTTGTCACCAGGTAACTTACTGGTTGCAGTGAAATCATGGATACATGGTTCTATCTTGTTGCTGTATACAAATGGAATCATCTCTCCATGATTTCACTGCAACCAGTAAGTTGCCTGGTGACAAGCTACAAATGTAGCCGTGTGTAAAGGTACCCTTATGGTACCTTTACACGCCGCCACAACAGGATGGATACAACCCGCTACAGGCTACAAATGTAGCTTGTCGCGCCAATATCGCCCGTAGTAGCGGCGTCTGAAGACGGGACGACACAGCCGGCTACAGATACATCTGTATCCGTGCACTGCCCATAAACAGATGGCAACAAAGCCGATTGTAGCGAGCTGTATCGGCGTGAAAAGAAGGAACAGAAGGGTTGTTTCTACACCATGCTATGTAGCTGGGGCGTGACACAGGGTCCGGGTTTCCGCGCCCCCTTCAGCGATCATTGGAGGAAGCTCCTGCGTTGCGATTGGTTGTCGCCGCACAGGGCGGCATATTTAAGGAGCTGACGAGTCACACTACACAATTGCTCGAGCGTCAAGTATTAATCTGCCTCCTGCGATGCCTGTCCAAACATGGTAGTTTTGCTTTCTCCTATCAGCGTACGGACGTCTCGTAATCCACAATTTGAGCACGCCTATGTGCTGTCCCTGCTGCACCAGGTACGCCCATAGTAGCTGGTTGTAGCGGTGTGTAAATGAGCTATAGATGGCTACTTGAGACACCCGGCGATGTATCTAGCTGTAGATGTAGCGTAGCGTAGCGCACCTTGTGGCGGCGTGTAAAGAGGGTGCGTTTCCCGTTGGTAACCGTTTGGGCGTGCTCGTGCACGTGAAGTAGCCGTTGGTATCCATCCTGCAGTGGCGGCGTGTAAAGGTACCATAAGGGCCCCTTTACACGCGGCTACATTTCTTGGGTGGCTACAGGTAACTTACTGGTTGCAGTGAAATCATGGAGAGATTATTCCATTTGTACACAGCAACAAGATAGAACCTTGTCTCCATGATTTCACTGCAACCAGTAAGTTACCTGTAGCCACCCAAGAAATGTAGCCGCGTGTAAAGGGGCCCTAAGAGATTTGGATGACTCTAGAGCCTAGGGGTCCACTCTTACCAGAAAAGAGGGGATTCCCCTTTAGCAGCCCAATGGTCCTGTGCCCCAAAGACTGGTACTGACCCGAAAACCACCTTCCAGAACGCCAGCGGTGAAGAAATGTCCCTCTGCTGCGCTGTATACACAGAAAAGATCGCAGGAGCAGTGTTACCTCACGCAGGAGACGGAATACACGATGGGCGGGGCCAGGAGCTGAGGATCGGATTCGTGCCCAATGTGACATCACATTGGGGGCATGTGCGGGAACCCCACGTCATCAAAGGGGCGGACCAAAAGCGACAACCGCAACTAGGCCGAAGCCGTGGCCTAAACTTATTGCCCCGGCTGGGAAGCTGAGGTGAAGAAGCGGTTCGGCGGTCGGCAGCGGTCCGGAAGCCTAATGTGTATGGTGGATTGTTAGGGAGACCTCTGCCGTATAGACACCGATGTCGGGACCTACACCGGCACTGGGTGTCGACTTTCCCTGGAGGTCAGTCACCGTCTCACAAGATGAAATGACTGCTGCACATAAACAGCGCTGCTGGCAGTATTACCTCACGCAGGAGAATATGCTGCTGAGCGAGACCTCAGTGTGACTGGGGGCTGTGCTTTGAATCCTGCGACTCAGGCCCCTTTTATAGGAGGCTGAGGAGGTTTATAGTGTCCCACAGGACTGGGATGATGGGTATACGCCAGGTGCATAGGGGGATACGAGGAGGTGACACTTCGCGTGCCCTTCTGTTAATGGCTGGGAAATCAGCTCCTTTAAAAGGACACAGAGACTCTCTCTCTGCATAGGCCATACAACTGCTCCATTGATTTAAGTCCAGGTGCCACCCTTCTTTGGGGAAGATTATATTCTCTGTTCCCCATGGAGATACAAGCCGTGTCCAACTATATCAAGGAGAACCTCGTCTGGGGGTTCATCCCGAAATCCGCCTGTCTGGCTAGTGCAAGTTTTTCTTCATTAAAGAAAAAGGACGGGTCACTTCATCCTTGTGTAGATTACAGAGGTCTGAATCAGATCTTTGTCGAGAACAAGTACACTCTTCCCTCCAGAGCTGTTTAATAGAGATGAGCCACCACCCTGGTGTTCGAATTTGATTCGATTAGTCGAATCGGGTGTGTGTTCGTTGAACACCGTCGAACACATAAAACAGCTTCTTTTAACTTAGGACCGGCGGGGGAGCAGCTCCAGGGAGCGGAGAGCGCAGCACCAGGGAGTGGGGAGCGAAAGACCCAGGCGGGGAACCCGGCTGTAATAAGACTTCACCTCCGGCTTTCCTGCTTTGTTCTGCGCTCCCCGCTCCCTGATGCCCCCTCCCCACTCCCTGGAGTTGCTCCCCCTGCCCGGTCCTAAGTTAGGATCGGGTGCAGAGGCAGCGGGGGGGAGCAGGGAGCGAAGGACCAGGGCAAGGAAGCCGGCGGCAGTGAGATGACTTCACTGCCGGCTTTCCTGCTCTGTGCTGAGCTCCCTGCTCCCTGATGCCCCCTTTCCACACCTGGGGGCTGCTCCCCCCGCCCGATCCTAACTTAGGATCAGGCGGGAAGGTGGCGGGGGGAGCGATGAGGGGGCATGAGGGAGCGGGGAGTGCAGCAGAGAGCAGGAAAGCCGGCGGCACTGGGTAATAAAAGGGTTAGGGCAAGCTTTGTGTTATCAGCTGGTTCTAAGCCTGAAATTCATGGGGTCACGTCAATAGTAGACATGACCGCCATGAATTTCTAGTAAATTGTTAAAAAAGAAACACAACACAGAGAAATTTTTTTTTATTAGAAATAAAACAAAAAATACACTTAGGGTACCTTTACACACAGCTACATTTGTAGCTTGTCACCAGGCAACTTACAGGTTGCAGTGAAATCATGGATACATGATTCCATTTGTACACAGCAACAAGATAGAACCATGTATCCATGATTTCACTGCAACCTGTAAGTTGCCTGGTGACAAGCTACAAATGTAGCCGTGTGTAAAGGTACCCTTAGAGACTCCATCTTTATTAAAAAATTCCTCTTCTGTCCGATGTAGTCCAAAAACGCAATGTCAGCACTGCTACATTGCTCTGCATAGACACACACGTCAGCCAACAGAGCAGTGAATAAACCGGAAGTCATTAACTAGCCCTCTTGATAAATTTGAACCCTGCGGCTTTGACTTTAGTGCGAAACAAAACTGCTGCATGTCTGCCATTTTTGATGTATTTTAAAAAGTCATATGACGAACCCAGGGCCGGGTACTCAGATCTCAGGCTCAGTCTGGGATGTCACGGGTGGCTGCCTGATACTGTGGCCCTGGTAGTCAATGGATAAATAAAGAAAATAAAGTATAGTTCGTGACGCCACCTGCAGTACCTGGTGATGCTCACCAGCGCCTCTACAGACCTCCGGTGGTCGATGGTATTGCGGCAATGATGGTTTAGTCCTCCGCAGGCAAAGTCATTACAGTTCACAGTGCAGTAAGATGTTACAAGACAAATGGCTACGGGTGCTGCAAGTAGACTTTATGGTTGATAGATGGATTCCCCAGTGTGTGCCTTTCTTGTTCTTTCTCTTCCCTTGCCTCCCAGTGGGGTGAAGTCTGACCTCATGTAGATTAAATCTGACCTCCTGCTGTTCCTCTTTACCTCCCTTGCTCCCGTCGGTAAACCTTCTGTTGATTACCGCAGCCAGCTACCGCGGGTCTGATTCCCTCTAATGGATGCTTTGGAAGTAAGGGCCATATCTGAATATGACGCACCCAGGGCCGGGTACTCAGATCTCAGGCTCAGTCTGGGATGTCACGGGTGGCTGCCTGAGGCTGTGGCCCTGGTAGTCAATGGAATGAATAAAGAAAATTAAAGTATATTTCGTGACGCCACCTGCAGTACTTGGTGATGCTCATGTCGGGCCCACTGGGACGGGGTGCTCGGTACCGGACCGGTTCTGCTATTAAGGAAGTCACGGTGGTCCTGGTCCGGTCCGTGTCCCGGGCTCGGCAATAAAAAGGGGATATTTACAGGGGTTGTCAGTCGTGACTCCACCCACTATATCGGCCAGTGATGGGGCCGCGCTGCTGCAGAACCTCCGGGAATGATGGAATAGCAGCTTAGATGTAATAGTTCCAGTGGGTAGAACTGTGTTCCCCGGGGCAGTAAGGGTTAAGTCTATTGTGGAATGTTCAGTACACTTACTGTGCAGATGCTGCAGGGATCTCTCCTCAATGCTGGTGCTGACAGGCTGTGCTGTGGCTCTGCAGTGTGGAGCTTTCTGTAATCCTGTATGAGAGAGAATCGCTTTCATGCAGAGACACAAGGGAGGAATCTCAGGTTTTCCGTGTTTACTCTCAGTTCTTCAGACAGTTCACAAGTCAGTTACAGTTCTTACAAAGTTCAGTACAAGAACACGGGCACACTCTCCCTCTCCGGGTTCCCTTTATCTCTGCAGCCAGGTCGCTCTCTCTGTGACCCCTCACACAGTCTCTGTGTCCTTTCCGGGCTGTTTATATTCTCTGGTTTATTTCGTTGTGTGTGACACTGGACAGTATGGGGTGACTCGGGCCCCTGTGGGTCCTCCTTGTCACTGAGCTGCCTGTCCTTTGGGGTAGGGACCCTAACGTGTAGCTGTGGTCCCCCTGTCGTGTTGTTTGGGGATTCCGGGTAAACTACGGTCCCCTCTAGACACACTCTACTCAGCCCAGCCTCCAGCAGTCCTCAAGTGTGAGGCTCTATCAGGCTCTTTCTCTCTGCGTCTCTCGGTATCATAGGAGGGCTACTCCCCTGCAGTCGGTAGCTCAGCTGTGTTCCTATGGCCCGGGTATCACCGTCCCTCTTCTCTCCTCACACTCCTGGTGGTATTGGCTTCGACGTGCTTTCTCTCTCCTCCAGCTCACACTGGCTCGGTATCAGATTCTGCGCTCCTACACCGTACACTCTCAGGACATGTGAGTCTTCTGTCTGCTCAGCTTCACTCAGCCTTCTGCTGTTCTCTGTGCCGTGCTCTCAGCTTCTGGTCTTTGCAGCTCGGCACCCTGGGCCTACTGAACTCCTTCCTTCTCCCCCTTCCTATTTCTACTGTCAAGTCACCTGACTACGTGTGTGCCCAACCCACTCCTCTAAATCCACCACCCCTCAATTGCCTAGAGTATTCCAATCTTAGGGCTGGATGCTGCCATCTACTGTACGTGGGTTGTGTGGGCTGTGAGGGTGTTGTTGTGCACAATTGTCCTACCTTGTCTGGCTGCAGTTCCCTTTGTGGCCTCCTGGTCGCAGGGGCGCCACACTCACCAGCGCCGCTACAGTCATCCAGTGGTCGATGGTATTGCGGCAATGATGGTGTAGCCTCCTGCAGGCAAAAAAGCCCCCCCGCTCCTCCTGCCCTGCCCGCACTTCCCCCCCAGCTCCTCCTGCCCTGCCCGCGCTCCCCCCCCGCTCCTCCTGCCCTGCTCCTTAGGGCTACTTCTTTAGTGATGTCACAGAGGGGAAAGGAAGAATCCTGTTCCACCTCCCCTGTGTGACCTCTGTCACAGCCCCATTTCATTTCGCAGTGCATTATACACTGCGAAATCAAATGTAAAATTCAGCCAAATGTATTAAAAATAATAAAGACTTACCCTCCGCCGGGTGCTCTGTAATCGGGGGCAGTAGCAGGCAGTGTCCTGCTAGGACCTTGCATGATGTCAGAATGACATGGCGTTCGGCGCTGTGATTGGCCCGCTCGCGGTCATGTGATATGCGCTCACATATCCATGCAAGGGCCTAGCAGGACACTGCCTGCTACTGCTCCCGGCTCGCGGTTACCGAGCACCCGGCGGAGGTAAGTATAACAATCTATTATTTTTAATACATTTGTCTTTATTTTACATTTGATTTCCACATGCGACGGCTGAGACAGCTCACACAAGGGATCACAAAAGAGACAGCACACACAAGATCACAAAAGAGACAGCTCACACAAAGGATCACAAAAGAGACAGCCACACAAAGAATCACAAAAAAGACAGCTACACACAAGGATCCAAAAGAGACAGCACACACAAGGGATCAAAAAGAGACAGCACACACAAGCAATCACAAAAGAGACAGCTCACACAAGGAATCACAAAAAAACAGCACACACAAGGGATCACAAAAACAGCACACACAAGAATCACAAAAGAGACAGCACACACAAGGATCACAAAAGAGACAGCACACACAAGGATCACAAAAGAGACAGCACACACAAGCATCACAAAAGAGAAAGCTCACACAAGGAATCACAAAAAGAAACTCACACAAGGAATCACAAAAGAGCAGCACACACAAGGAATCACAAAAGAGACAGCACACACAAGGAATCACAAAAGAGACAGCCACACAAGATCACAAAAGAGACAGCTCACACAAGGATCACAAAAAAACAGCACACACAAGAATCACAAAAGAGACAGCTCACACAAGGAATCACAAAAAAACACACACAAGTCACGAGACACACACAAGGATCACAAAACAGACACTCACACACAAGGAATCACAAAAGAGACAGCACACACAAGGATCACAAAAGAGACAGCACACACAAAGGAATCACAAAAGAGACAGCTCACACAAGGATCACAAAAGAGACAGCTCACACAAGGGATCACAAAAGAACAGCACACACAAAGAATCACAAAAGAGACAGCTCACACAAGGAATCACACAAAAAAACAGCACACACAAGGAATCACAAAAGAGACAGCACACACAAGGGATCACAAAAGAGACAGCTCACACAAGGGATCACAAAAGAGACAGCACACACAAAGAATCACAAAAGAGACAGCTCACACAAGGAATCACACAAAAAAACAGCACACACAAGGAATCACAAAAGAGACAGCACACACAAGGATCACAAAAGAGACAGCACACACAAGGAATCACAAAAGAGACAGCACACACAAAGGATCACAAAACAGACAACTCACACAAGGAATCACAAAAGAGACAGCACACACAAGGGAATCACAAAAGAGACAGCACACACAAGGAATCACAAAAGAGAAAGCACACACAAGGGATCACAAAACAGACAACTCACACAAGGAATCACAAAAGAGGCTGCACACACAAGGGATCACAAAAGAGACAGCTCACAAAAGGGGATCACAAAAGAGACAGCTCACACAAAGGATCACAAAAGAGAGAGCTCACACAAGGGTTCACAAAAGAGACAGCACACACAAGGGATCACAAAAGAGACAGCACACACAAGGCATCACAAAAGAGACAGAACACACAAGGGAGGAAAGAGACAGCACACACAAGGCAAAAGGGACAGCCCACACAAGGGATCACAAAAGAGACAGCACAAGGGGCAAATGAGACAGCACAGCACAAGGGGCAAAAGAGACAGCACAACATAAGGAAGGAAAAAGCCAGCACACACAAGGAAGCAAAGGGACAGCACACACAAGGAAAGAATGAGACAGCACACACAAGGAAGGAAAGAGACAGCACCACACAAGGAAGGAAAGAGACAGCACACACGGGGCGAAAGAAACAGCACACACAAGAGATCACAAAAGAGACAGCACAAGGGGCAAAAGACACAGCATAGCACAAGGAGCAAAAGAGACAGCACACACAGGGTGAAAGAGACAGCACACACAAGGGGAAAGAGACAGCACACATGGGGCAAAAGAGACAGCACAGACAAGGGAGGAAAGAGACAGCACACACAAGGGAGGAAAGAGACAGCACACACAAGGGGGGAAAGAGACAGCGCACACAAAGGGGAAAGAGACAGCACACACAAGGAATGAAGAGACAGCGCACACAAAGGGGGGAAACAGACGGCACACACAAGAGGGAAAGACACAGCGCACACAAGGGGGGAAAGAGACAGCAAACACAAGGGAAGAAAGATATAGTGCAAACAAGGGGCGAAAGAGACAGCATCTAAGGGGAAAAGAGACAGCACGCAAGGCGGAAAAGAGACAGGGTGCAAGGGGGAAAAGAGACAGGGTGCAAGGGTAAAAGAGAGAACGCATACAGCGGGAGAGCGCACAGAAGAAAGACAGCTCAAAGAAGAGAGCCCATGAAGGAAGAAGACAGCACAGTTGGGAGACAGGTCAAAGGAAAGAGTACAGAGGGAAGAAGACAGTGTAGGGGACAAAGACAACACACACGGGGAGACGGCTACCGCCCCCAGCACCACCGAGCCCGCCCCCCATCGTGATGCTACCGTCCGCCCACATCTATCTACTATATAATTGTCTAATGTTCTCTGTCTGTCACGGAAATCGCGCGACAAACAGAGGCTGCTCATTGGTTCCCGCCTGAGGCGGGCGCCAATAAGCGCAGACTATGCAAATAGGCACGAGAATTCAAAGTTCGAATTTCCTCCTGCCCCCCCCGTTCCTCATGCCCCCCCCGCACTCCGCGGTCCCCCCGCTCCTCCTGCCCCCCCCATTCCTCATGCCTCCTCGCGGCCCCCCGGCTCCTCCTGCCCCCCCCGTTCCTCATGCCTCCCCGCGGCCCCCCCGCTCCTCCTGCACCTCCATTCCTCATGCCCCCCCACTCTCCGCGCCCCCGTTCCCCCTGCCCCCCCACTCCTCCACAGTGATAAAAATAAAAAAATCCCATAAGGATACTTACCCTCTGCCAGCTCGCTGCTCCACCTCCATCTTCTAGCGGGCTTCAGGACCTGTCGTTGCCTGGGAAACCAATCAGCTGATCGGTTTCCCAGGAAACGACAGGTCCTACCATGGGAGCTTCAAGACGGAAATGGACAGGTGAGTATCCTCACATCCTGTCCCCCCCCCCGCCGCCACCATCCTGCCCCTCCACCAGCTCCATCCTGCCCCCCCCCCCCCCCCCCCCCCGCTGGCTCCATCCTGCCTCTCCCACCGGCTCCATCCTACCATCCCCCCGCTGGCTCCATCCTGCCCCCTCGCCAGCTCCATCCTGCCAAGCCCCCACCATCCTGCCCCCCCAGCCACCATCCTGCCCCCCCACTGGCACCATCCTGCACCCCCGCCGGCAACATCCTGCCCCCCCCCACCGCCTCCATCCTGCCCCCCGCCAGCTCCATCCTGCCCCCCGCATCCATCCTGCCCCCCCGCCAGCTCCATCCTGCCCCGCCGGCTCCATCCTGCCCTGCTCGCCACCATCCTGCCCCCTCCACCACCACCCTAGCCCCCCGGCACCATCCTGCCTCACCGGCTCCATCCTGTCCCCCCCCGCCACCATCCTGCCCCCGCAGCTCCATCTTGCCCCGCTCGCTCCATCCTGCCCCGCTCGCTCCATCCTGCCCCGCTCACTCCATCCTGCCCCCTCCACCATCCTGCCCCGCCGGCTCCATCCTGCCAAGCCCCCACCATCCTACCCCCCCAGCCACCATCCTGCCCCCGCCGGCTCCATTCTGCCTCTGCCGGCTCCAGTCTGCCCCCCGCCAGCTAATCTGCCCCGCTCGCTCCATCCTGCCCCACTCGCCACCATCCTGCCCCCCGCCACCATCCTGCCCCCGCCGGCTCCATCCTGCCAAGCCCCCACCATCCTACCCCCCCAGCCCCACATCCTGCCCCCGCCGGCTCCATTCTGCCTCTGCCGGCTCCAGTCTGCCCCCGCCAGCTAATCTGCCCTGGTCACTCCATCCTGCCCCGCTCGCCACCATCCTGCCCCCCGCCACCATCCTGCTCCCGCCGGCTCCATCCTGCCCCCGCCGGCTCCATCCTGCCCTGCCGGCTCCATCCTGCTCCCGCCGGCTCCATCCTGCCCCCGCCGGCTCCATCCTGCCCTGCTCGCCACCATCCTACTACCCCGCCACCATCCTGCTCCGTCGGCTCCATAACGCCCCGCTCGCTCCATCCTGCGCCCCTCCACCATCCTGCCCCGCTCGCTCCATCCTGCGCCCCTCCACCATCCTGACCTGCTCGCCACCATCCTGCCCCCCGCCACCATCCTGCTCCTGCCGGCTCCATCCTGCCCCCGCCGGCTCCATCCTGCCCTGCCGGCTCCATCCTGCTCCCGCCGGCTCCATCCTGCCCCCGCCGGCTCCATCCTGCCCCGCTCGCCACCATCCTACTCCCCCGCCACCATCCTGCTCCGCCGGCTCCATACTGCCCCCCTCGCTCCATCCTGCGCCCCTTCACCATCCTGCCCCGCTTGCTCCATCCTGCTCCGCTTGCCACCATCCTGCCACCATCCTGCTCCTCCGGCTCCATCCTGCTCCTCCAGCTCCATCCTGCCCCGCTTGCTCCATCCTGCGCTGCCGACTCCATCCTGCCCTGCCGCTCCATCTGCCCGCCGGCTCCATCTTGCCCCGCCGGCTCCATCCTGCCCCCCCGCCACCATCCTGCCTTGCTCGCTCCATCCTGCCCCGCTCCCACCATCCTGTCCCCCCCCCCCCACCACCATCCTGCTCCTCCGGCTCCATCTAACGTGTATGTCTGTCACTGAAATCCTGTGTCACTGATTGGTCGAGAGCGGCCATGCCCCCCCAACCAGGGCCCCGCCCGTTTGGCTGTCTCCGCTGTCACTCACTACACCCAGCCCTGATTGGTTGCCGAGTGGACACGCCTCCCAGCCAGGGCCCCCACCCAATTGTCTGTCCCCACTGTTACTCACTACACCCAGCCCTCTATTCTTTTTACTATCAAATGGGAAGAGTTGTGTGTTTGGGGAAGGAGATGAGGAGCAGAGCGGAGGACGGGGCACCTGCCTGCTCCACTGCCGGGCCATAGCACTGGGATGGAGAGCACACAAACTCCTGAGGATCTGGGATCACCTGGAATAAGCTCCAAGTACTGACAGATCCCGTTCTACTCCATGGCAAGTGGGTGTAAGGTGCAGCATTTCCGGAGGAGCATGATCGGGCACATCGGCTCCCAGGACCCCCTGCTGTGATCTCTGCTCCAAGGAAGCCTGCTGTGATCTATGTGATCTCTGCTCACCAGATCCCTGTGATCTCTGCCTCTCCAGCACATACCTGTGAACCACACTGACATCCCGCCCGCCACACACACAACCGCCACACAAAACGCCGACATGACGCTGCTGGACACTGACACCGCTGCACATCGACACTGCTGCACACTGAACAACTCTGAACACAGACACCATGAACACTGACACCACTGAACACCGACACTGCTGCACACAGACATCCGCTGCACACAGACACTGCCGTACACAGCACCACCGCACACAGACACCAGCTGCACACAGACACCACTGAACACAAAGCACACACGAACACCAACATCCGACATCCTGCCACCGCCGCCATCGCGCCTCACACAGAAACCGACGCACACCGACACAGCCGCACACTACAATGCCGACACTGCACTGCCACACACTGACACTGCTGCACCACACGCTCACATGACACTGCTGCACCTACACTGCTAACACCGACACCTTAAGACACTGCTGCACCATCCGCTCACACTGAACTCATCAACACTGCTGTACACCGACACCCCGCACCGACACTACTGAACACTGGCACTGCTGTAGGTATCTACTATAAATGTCTAATTCTGTCTGTTTGTCTGTAATGAAATACCGCATTGCTAATTGGTTGCGCCAGCCGTCCGCGACCAATCAGCGACAGGCGCAGTCCAGTTGCGAATTGGCGTGGGATTTAAACCCAGCTTCGCATTGCATTATTCTTAAATCTTCATAAATAAACTACATACATATTCTAGAATATCAGATGCTTTAGAATCAGGCCACCATCTAGTCACAAAATAAGAGGCTTCTAGTTGTCACAGTATCCCGTTGACTCATGATTTCTACATTTGGGTTCTTACTTGGATCACCACTTTGACATGAAATAAAACAGTTTATGGTCTGTCTAATGTCAGATTATTAGTTCGATAATGCCAGTATATCTCTCAGTATGGACACAGGAAACTCTTGACATCTAACCTGAGCCAAATTCCGGATGTCACCCATCAATTACCTGAATTGTTAAACTCTCCACTCATGTGGATCTAGCCTCCAAATGTTAGGAAGCAATAGGACACTATTTCAATTTTGTTTTGCCCTAAGGGTAAAATCCACAAAAAAGACTTCCAAATAACTCACCTTCCCAACTACACTATTTTTCTGTCTAGGTGTGGGCCCAATTCATCAACTGAACTCAGGAAAAACTGGTGGAGAAAATAATGGAAAACATTTACTTCAAAGGTATGCCATGCTCTAACCATAGGTGTCCCAACCCCTAGTTTCACTCCACACCTGGAGAAACCACCTTGGGGCGCACAGCTTGAATTTTTATACATGCCTTTCTGTAGGTAGATGGAATGCCTGTAGCTTTGTATCCAGTGGTGGGTGGATTTGTGAGTCCTTCAGAAATTATTATCTTAATGAGACACTTTAAGAAAATCATATGTGTGGTGTTATGTTCTTAAAAGGTTGTTCATGACTTCCATCTTTGGTACTCTTTCAATTTCATTAACTGCTTAGACCTTGAACCAGCAAGATACATTGTGTATACAAGTATGTACTCCTTTAATTCTATAAATCTTAGAATCACTGGCGACTACTACACTCCAGAATTCTATTTAGTTTAATAATCTATGGAATAAATTACATAATACTGTCTTTCAATGAGAAACCCACAGTAGAAGTATGTAGATTTAATATAGCTGTTATGTATAAGTAATTCCATAGCTGAATATTTACTTGTGAATGATGAAGTTCTCTAGACAAGATGTCTCCTCTTTACCTGAAGACATGACATGAATAAATGCATCCGAATAAAGCAAAGCCTAACAAGTGATGCTAAGAGAAGGCCATAAACCAGTAAGTGCGTAAGTCAGAATCTGAATAATACTGTCTTAGAAGAAGCAAGCTAGAACGATCTGTACAAAAGGAATTTGGCCATAGCGTTTTGGCAGTACTGACGAATCCTGTTCCAGGACAATATTATGAGCGAGACAAATTCCAGCAACAAAACAAAAATCATCCTCTGTAAAAAAAAAAAATGTTACAAAAGAGGTAAACGTATAGGTGAATAAAGCGATCTAAAGAGAAATGTACAATTACTGAACAATGGCATATCTAAATATGCAAATAGTCTCTTGAGATAGGAAGAGGATAAGAACTCTAGGTCCACCTATTTGAGAAAGTATTCCTGAAAGTCAGCATTGCCCTCCAGAGGTCATTCCTATATGACTTAAGGTGGCCAAACACTTCAGAGGAGTCGGCAGAACAGTGACAACTCGTCCATCTGTATCATAGATAGGAGTGCTCGTTCGGCCCAATACTCTTATGTGTTCTGTGAGAAAATTGCTGGTTGACACACCGGTCATGTACCAACTAACTGCTCTTCTTAATGACGCACCCTGCAGGGTGCGTGGGATACTCAGAGCCAGGTCCCTCTGGTGATGCTGTTAGGGGACTGGGATGTCACGGTGGCATGACCCGGTCCGTGACCCCAGACCAGTCAATTAAGGGGAATAGAAATTTTAAGGAATAGGGATTTGATAGGGATTTGGGGTGGTTGTAATGACACCACCCGTGGTATGCAGCTATTGGTGGCCGCTGCTGTGGTGTGGGACCTCTGGGAATGATGGGAGTGCAGCTGTGGTGGTTTCGCTCCCCACGGATGAGCGGATCCCCAGGGCATTCATTGGAGAGGGGATGGGTGGTTGATGGCTATTGGGGCTGATCCAGCTGCAGGGATCAATCAGAGCATCTCACAGGCAGACTCCTACAACCTGTGCGGCTTATCAGTCTACCACTCAGGCGGGAAATAAACAGTCTCACACACAGTTCTGAGTTTCCAAACCCAGTTTACTTAGCTTTCTCTGCTAGCACCACAGGGCACAGTTCTGGTTCAATTGCAGTTCAGATAGTCCTCAGCAACCAGGAGGGTTTGTCCAGTACACCCCTTTCGTGTTCCTCTCTTCTTGGGTTGCTCTTCCTCAGTGCTGCCTGCTCGCCTGAGTCCAGCACGCGCCTCCGCACACAGTGCCCCAGTCCAGCAGCCACGGGTCCTGTCGGGTGACCGGCCGTGTGCCCTGACCCTAGTACGGCTACCTTCTCGGTGGATGTGTCGGGAGTTGGCCACAGTTCCTCTAGAACTCGTGGCCTCTGGTTCCGTGGTTGGAGCATAGAGTCTTCTTGCCACCTTCAGGCCGGGTCCCTGATGCTTAACCTGCCTTTTCGCTTTACTTCAGATTTGGGTGCACTGCTGGATTGCTCACTGCCCGTGCCCCTAGGGCTCCTTCCATCTCTCTGCAGTCTGTTGCCCCAGGACCCGGGACGAGCCTCATCTCCACTCAAGTCCTCTAGGGTCCTTCCTCTCTCACTTACTCCGCCAATTTTCTCTCCTAGCTGCCTCACTACTTCCTGTTGTCTTCCTTTTTCTACTTCCTGACTACTTTCTTACTAACTTCCCAACCTCCACCTTTCTCTCCCCACCGTCACACTGAATACCTGGGCTCTCCCACTATTGGGTTCACCCGCCGTCCTTGGGACCGGGTGTGTTGGGTGCTTTTTTGGTGTCTGGACTTACCATCCCGTTTACTGCAGTCAGAAATACCACACCCATGGATTGGGTGCAGTACTCCTCTGTGGCGACCAGACCGCAGGGGCGCCACACTAATTTTCTCAATGTTCAATTAAATACTACAGTCCTGCTTCACTAAAAATCAAGAGAAAAAAGGAGTCAGATGTACCTTAATCCGGTTTTAGTAACGCAGACCACAACAATGGCATATGCTTAGTGCAGTATTTATTTAGTGACATCAATAGTTGTGCAAAATAGCTAAAACCAGTTAAAATCATGGATCAAGTGCAAGTTACAAGAGAGACAGGCATAGAGGGCTGTCTTCACACACCACGAGGACGGGTTACAAAGTCAAAGTGCAGAGTGCATGGGAATAAGGTCCAGACAATCATTAGTATGGCACAATAAAGGTGGGGATACAATACAGCCTGGTAAACAGCAATAGATAATACATAATAAAATCCACCATTCCTAACTATACCTAAGGTGCGAAGTGCATATGGACCAATAAACCCCAAGCCACTCACCCATCTCAATTGGTAGTTAGGAACAGCACTTCCGTGTCTGGGGTGCAGACAGGTGTGTTGGGTGCTTTTGTGGGTGTCTGGGCTTACCATCCCATTTACTGCAGACAGGAATACACACCTGTGGATTGGGTGCAGTACCCCTCTGTGGCGATCAGACCGCAGGGGCACCACATCTAATATTCTCAATGTTCAATTAAATACTACAGTCCCTGCTTCAATGAGAGAAGCAAGAAGAGAAACTAGTTGAAATGTGATTGTAAGTATGAAAATGGCATATGAGTGGTCACGTTATAACTGCTGGAATCAGCAAGTAGAACTGAATTCTTACAGTGAGCATATTACAAGCTGTGAGCATATTACATACTGTAGAATGACAATTATTTTATAATTAATGCTCCTAACACAAATACAGACATAAAACCACTCAACTTGTCAGACTTCACAATACTTTATATTCATAGCCATGTATCACATTATCTAACAAGTTATGGATTGCTACATGTGTACAGGATCAGAACTAATAATATATCACTAGAACCTCCAATAGTACAGAAATACTACATCACAACCCCCATCTGTACATAAATACATCCCTAGATCCACTATCAGTACATGACTACAACATCAGAATCACCACCATTACTGAAATATATAATCAGAACCATTATGAGTATATTACCACAATCAATACATGAATGAAAACACAGGAGGCACCATCAGAACATAAATGCATCACATTCAGTATAGAAATGTATCACAGAAACACAATAGTATAGAATACATCAACAGAACCACAAACAGTACAGACATACAACATTACAACCACTTTCAGTGCAGGAATACATTATCAGAAACACAATATTTTCATAAATACATCACCAAAACCATGATCAGTACATGAATACATCACTAAGCTTAGTGTAGCAATCAATTGCAGTGTAAAGTCAGCCCCCAAACAATTGTATTGCAAGAACCTACCACTCCCAGTATGTCCATAACAATGGTAAGGAGATGCTGGAGGCTATTGTTAAGTGCCATAATCAGACTGCGGACTAAAGGCCCAGTCACATATAACGACGCACCAGCGATCACGATAACAATGTGCAGAGATCGCTTGTGAGTCGTGTTTTACATCACTGGTAAGATGTCAAACAGGTATCTCACCAGCAATGTGAAAAACAATGCACTAGTGATCCAGAATTATACCGAGGTCGTTGGGAATTGTTACTCCATAGCATAGCATTGAGATAGTTGGTCATTGTCCCTGTCAAACACAACGATGTAGCGTTCCCAGTGGGAGAGCAACAACGTAGAAAAGACCCAGAGCAGTGTGTAACGATCAACGATCTCACAGCAGGGGCCAGATCGTTGGTGCGTGTCACACAAACGAGATCGCTAACGGATCGCTGTTGCGTCACAAAAACTGTAACGCAACAGCGTTCTCGTTAGCGATCTCGTTATGTGTGACAGGGCCTTTACTCAGCAACTCAAATAAACATTTACACTCAGTTTGAAATATTTTTTGATAGGATTTGTGACTTTTCGTCTCCATCTTGTCTATGCACCATGATAACTTTTCACATCCACTACTCATCTTCGCAGAATTCCATCTCCAATATTCTGTGGCACATCCTGACATGGTGTCTTGAAAAATGTATCATTGTAATGCTCCTCAATAAAAATATCTGCCATACACTGTGCTCCTGAAAAAACAATTGCTTTTCACTGTACTCACTGCACAAAATATGACTCCCACACTGTTCCTCTCATGGTACATGGCATCCTCACAGTCTTCTTTTATAAAATATTGCTTCCACACTTTCTGCTCTGAAGAAATATAACCGCTACTGTCAGTCCTTATTAACTATAACTGCCACATTGTACCCTCTTATTAGCTATACCCACTACACTATCTCTGTTTTAAGCATCCCACACCATGCTGCCCTCTTTCCATATTGGCCATTCTCTTCACACTATGGCCCCCTTCTCACACTTCCCTTTCTGCATACTTTCCCCTACTTGCTGTCTCCTCATGCTCTCCCTCTTTATACTTCCCCCACCCTACTTACGGTGATCTCTAACACTTCTCCCCTCCTTGTCCACTCATATATTTCTTCCCCAATACTGCCACCTCACACTTTCCCATCCCTACTGTCCTCTCACACACTGCACTTCCACCAAACTGTCTCTTCACACTCCAATAAAATCCCCACCATCCTGTCCCCCTACAGTAAAACTCTTCTGTATTTTTAGCTTCACTGGAGCGCTTATGTCATCGCCAACTGGCTCTTCCTCTGTGGTGCAGGTCAAGTGATCACACTGCTGATGTCGCCCTGATTCACGTAAGGATATCAACTGTACTTGCACCTAAAAGAGATAAGTATAAATGAGTGCGGGAGGACGTATTTTTCATTTTTTTGAGCGAGATGTCAGTTGGACAACAGCTTGGCGAACAGCTGAATCCCATTTCCATGTAACGGCAGAATGCCGTTGTGGAGCCCACTGGGACGGGGTACTCGGTGCCGGACCGGGGTACTGCTGGGGATGTCACGGCGGTCCTGGTCCGGATCGTGTCCCGGCCCGTACAATAAAATGGGGGGTTATTTACAGGGGATTTGTCACTCGTGACGCCACCCACTATATGCGGCCAGTAATGGGGCCGCCGCTGCTGCAGAACCTCCGGGGATGATGGGATAGCAGCTTAGATAGAATAGTTCCTGTGGGCAGATCTGGGTTCCCCGGGGCAGTTGTAGTAGTAGTTAAAGTCTGTGAGGATAGTTATTGATGCTGCAGGAGAGTAGGGGTAGCAGTAGAGATGATGAGAGTAGAGGTAATCGCAGTATATGAGGGCAAGTGGGGCTTCAGTATAAGGATCACACACACTCACGGTTTCTGTTGTTCTCCAAGTCTTTAATTGCAGATGGTATAACCAGTATTGTCCACGGAGTCTGTACCGGGTTGCTCTCACCCTGACCGGGTCCTTGGCTTCCTACTTAACCGCTGTGTGTGGCCCTGCTGCTGCTTGTAGCTGAACTGCTGGCCCTGTCTCTGCTCACGGGTACCAATCTGCTGGGCAACTTGAGTCCTCTGTGTCACTGACCCCTCCGTGTTGCTTTGCTATGGTACAGTGAAGATGGTGGACCTTCACTATGCCGGTGTTTACTGTCCTGTCTGTCTCAGGCACAGCCTCGGATCCGGTATCCGTCTTAAGCGCCTCTCCGGGGTTAAGTTTTTGGGGTAACTCTTTATCCCGGGGATGTTCCTCTGTTACTCTGTCTCCTTTCCTCAGACCTCTCAGGACCTCCACTTCCACTTGACTCTGCTCCTGCTCCAGACTCAAACTAAACTCTCCTCTGAACTGAACTAACTGTCACTCTCGCTCTGTGGTAAACAACTTAGCTCCTCCCACTAGTGCAGGTGCCACCTAAACTCCTCCCACTTTCTAGTGTAGTGTTGTGTGGGGATTAAACCTGTGTTGATGCTTCTGTGGCACATTAACCCTTGGGGTGCCACACCATGACCTGGGAGACACCTCGGACCACAGCATTAGGCGACCTGACAGTGCCACGTTCTGGACTGCAGCCAAGGCAAATGCCACACCTCCCCCACATTCACCTCTGCCTTAATATGTAATTAAATGTGTAAACAATTTTTTTATACCTTGTCGGCTTTGTTCAGCACTAATGGCCACTTTACACGCAGCTACAGGTAACAGGTTTTCCACAGGTAACTTACTGGCTGCAGTGAAATCATGGAGAGATTATTCCATTTGTACACAGCAACAAGATAGAACCATGTCTCCATGATTTCACTGCAGCCAGTAAGTTACCTGTGGATAACCTGTTACCTGTAGCTGCGTGTAAAGTGGCCATAAGAACTATCGTAAGGGTAACTTTACACACGGCTACATTTGTAGCTTGTCACCAGGTAACTTACTGGTTGCAGTGAATCATGGATACATGGTTCTATCTTGTTGCTGTGTACAAATGGAATCATGTATCATGATTTCACTGCAACCAGTAAGTTACCTGTGACAAGCTACAAATGTAGCCGTGTGTAAGGTACCCTAAAGGGTTATTCTGTGGCCAGCAATTTTTTTCCTAACTTCCTATCTAGTTTGTTCCTATAATCTAAGCTATTTTATAATACAATTGCTTTATAAATTCCCTATGGTTCCCTAACTACACTAAGATCTAACTTTTTTTTTTCCTATTTCCTGCTGTGATTAATTATTGTGTCGGTGCCCCAGTGCATGCTGGATACTCACACAGAACATCATGAGCAAGGGGAGAGGCCACCAACACTTCTTCAACCTCAGCCCCTCCCTTAAACAAAGCGTCACTGTGAATGCTGGTTTCAACAGTCAATGTTATGTCCACAAGGGTCTCCAGCCTCCCCCTCCCCGCAGTGCATGTCTCAGACCCTTTTTACCCCCTCCCCACTGTCTCATCTTCCCCCATGCCTTGTCTCTCCCCCTATGCGATTGCTCTGAAGTGTCAAGGTATACCGGGTGTGGTGCAGGAAGACATAAGCCTCACCCCACAGGTAGTGTCAGTGGAGACTCTCCGTCTTACCATTATGCATAAGTCACCCAGGAGAGACCACTGACATCACCTGTGGGGTGGCGCTTATGTCCTTCTGCACCACTCCCGGTATACTATGAGACTTCAGTGTGATCGCACAGGGGGAGAGACAAGGCATGGGGGAAGCTGAGACAGGGGGAAGTACTGTGGGAAGGGGATAAGAAGGGAGGGCTGAGGAAATGTCTGTAGCTTTGCCTCCTGCTCGTTGACATTCTGTGTATCGCAGTGTAAGTGCCCAGGGACCCCAAATGTTTAATGTCACGGTTGTTGTTCTGGCACAAGGGTGCAGGAGCTGTGTTCCCTGGGTGGTCTATGAGGTTGATTTTTCCCTGCTATCCACCTCCCACACAGTGTCCACAGACGATGGCATGACTACTAGGGATGGGCGAGTATACTCGCTATTCGGCACTTGCCGAATAGTAGCGGTATTCCTGTACTCGCTACTCGCCGAGTAAATTAGGATTACTCGGGAGTAGCAAGTACCGAATACCTTTGCAGTGTATCAGTAGATACACTGCAAAAGTCCTGTAAAAGAGAGAAAAGTTGTTAAAAAATAAAAAAATCGGATACTCACTTTAACCGACGGCTGTACCGGGACCGGCCGATGCAAGTCTATTCATGGAAAAGGACCTTTCACTCTCTCAGCCAATCAGATGGCTGGGAGAGATCTGGCCAATCAGATGCCGCCACGTCACAATGACGTAATCGCTAGCAGCCACCTGATTGGCCAGATGGAAAGGTTCTCTCAGGTACACTGAGGACCTTTCCATCTGGCCAATCAGGTGGCCGCTAGCGATTACGTCATTGTGACGTGGCGGCATCTGATTGGCTGAGAGAGTGAAAGGTCCTTTTCCATGAATAGATGTGCATCGGCCGATCCCGGTACAGCCGTCGGTTAAGGTGAGTATCCGATTTTTTTATTTTTTAACCACTTTTCCTCTCTTTTACAGGACTTTTGCAGTGTATCTATTGATACACTGCAAAAGTATTTGGAATCGCTATATTTGCAACGAGTAGCGAGTACCGCTACCTACTCGTTGCGGGTATAGCGGTTCCGAATAGTAAGGTATTCGCCCATCCCTAATGACTACAAATACAGGTCTCGGGGATGACAGTCGCTTTATTACAGCAGGAACAAGGAAATCCAACACGGAATACATATGTCACAGTCTCTCATGGGTAGACCATAGCAAATACAACTTGGAGTTGAATACTGAAGTGCAGTTAGGGTTCTGAAGTATTAAGAGCATAAATTGTTTTAGATGCACTACTTGCATGCTTTTAGAAGAAGGTTCAGAGTCTTTTGTAGATTAGAGTGGAGGGTAATCCTGAGGGTAGTACCACAGCTAGTCAAGGCACATGTAGAAGCACTTGAAAACAAGTGTAGTAAGTTGCCCAGTGCGCCTCGGGGATCGGATGGCTGGTGCATGGACAATGGCATACAAGCCACTAATTTTGCACATGGGACAATGTACTCTCAAACTTTCCCAACCCACGTGCAGTAGGTTCTTCTACAGTGCTATGCAAATTAATTGGGACAAACAAAACTTTACTTGTTTTTCTTGCATTCATTTTACTATTTCTGATAAGTGTTTTATCAGTTCTTGGTGTCGTTTTCCTTTTTCTTCCACATTTCCCTTTTTGTTTTGGAGAAAACGATCCAGTTTCATTGTGTGTGTGAATTATTCTTGAAACGGTAGATTTTCCAATACCGACGGTGGAAGCGATTTCTCTTACAGTCAGACATGTATGTTCATTAAGAGTAATAATTGTAGACCTCTTCCGTGGAGTAAGGCTGCCTTCACATTTGCGTTTGGAGCGCAGCGCACCAAACACAGCCAAACACTTGCGCACATGCGTTCCTATGTTTAACATGGGAACGCATGTGCCTGTGTATGGCTGCGTTTGGCCGCATTTGCGTTCGGATGCGCATAATTTATGCGCCCTCCGACCGCGCTCCAAACGCAGCATGCAGCATTTTTTTGTATGTTCGCGGCGCTTGTTCTATCCGCAAGTGCCAGCAAGCGCACAAAAATGCATTGATCTCAACGGATCCGCAGTGTCCTCTGCATGACACCGCAGGAGAACGCTGCGGATCTCATTGAAATCTCTCCTGGTGGCCGCCGGTGATCATCGGCGGCCACCGGGAGATCATGCAGAGCCGCCGCTGATCTCCCGCCGGTGTCAACGGGGAGATACAGCTGATCTGACAGCTGTTTAAATCTCCCGCTCTGACACCGAATAGGGTGAGGTCGGCGCGGGAGATTTGAAGCAGCGATCAGCTGTTTCTTATCTCCCACGCTGATGTCACCCTATCTGGTGTCAGCGCGGGAGATTTAAACAGCTGTCAGATCAGCTGTATCTCCCCGCTGACAACGGCGGGAATCAGCTGTGCCGGGAGATCTCTGCCGCTGATCTCCTCCTACCGGCCACCCCCAGAGGCAGCTGATTGGCTGCCGGGGCACCATAGTAATGTGAACGCATGCAGAGATTCTCTGCTGCTTTCACATTATTATGGGCTGCTTTTGCCTGCGTTTGCGTCTGCATGCCCTCTGCATGCAGACACAAACGCAAGTGTGAAGCCAGCCTAAAATGCATTTTTACAGGCACAAATCACACTGAGAGAAAAAGTACACTAAACCACTCCTCACAGAAACAAGCTCTCAACTGAAGCTGAGGGGGCAGCTAGCTGTTATTTTCTGACTAAAACCAGTCAAACCATATATTGTTACTCAAGGTTGTACACTCACACCTGTTGAAAGGAGTTAAAACTGGTTTGAATCACTGACTGGTAACCAATTTACGATTTTACTTAAAAAAAATGCTTTGTCCCAATTAAAGAGGACCTGCCACCAACCACACATGGTGATCTAATTACAGCACTGAATGCAGCATGTCTGCTGCATCCAGGCAAGGGGTCCCCCAGCCCTTGAGCCCCCCTGTACCCTGAGATAATACACTTTGAAAACTTACATTGTGGAGCCAAATAGGAGGTGGCTTGTGGCTGGAGCCAAAAGGGCAGTTTCACACCCCTGTATGTTTAATCTGCCCACCGCCGCCTCCCTGATGCCAATCATTGTCTCCCTCGCCTGCAGCATAACACAGAGCTTATGTCAGTGATGGCTGCTTTGCCCCGCCCCCTGCGCTGATGTCACCGCTTATACCCGCCCTGCTCCATAGTTAACATGGCATACATTCTATTCTGTTCTACACTCATACAAAAATCTACATTTACACATTACTAAACAGAGACTACACATATATAGACATATACCCTAAACGGGGCAGTAATTAAGAACTATTAAACTATATACATGACTGCACTTTTGTTAGTACACTAGTGGTAGGTGGGCATTCTCCTCTACCACGGGAGCACATGCACCTCCTCATCATCTCCGCTCTTCTGGAGTCCTGCAGTGCCACTTGCACTAGTGGTCGTAGCCTGGTCTTGCGCTGCTACTGGTATTATCAGCAGCAGTCCCGTTTGGGCTGCTGCATCCTTAATTCTAATCACCCTCCCGGCAGACCCGGTCAACAAGGTCTGAGTAGCTGTGTTCCAGGTACTGGGCACAGCTCTCTGGATGGCCTCCGGACTTGGCTCCCTCGCGGGTGCGGGCTTTGGTGGCTGTTCTCAGAGCTCAGGCGCTGCGGGGATTTTTGTCTGCTACACCTGGGTTTCTGTTGGACAAGTGAGCGGCCTATCCCTGACGAGGTAGACATCAAGGGCATACAAGTTGCGCCAGGCATGGCCTTCTGGCAGGTGGGCCTCTACATCCCGCCAGGTCACAAACAGCTCTCTCTTGCAACCTTGTTCTTTCAAAAAACCGCAGCCTTTAATGAGGTCAAACTAGACAACAGTGCCAGTGCAGATTAGGCCTCTCTCCGCTGCTCGGGATCGGCGGACCCACTTCTTAGCCTGCAGGTTCTTTTCCTCCATGGCCTGCCATCTAGCTCGCCTCTCTTGCTCTTCTGCCTTCCGCTGGGATTCCCGCTGGCTATAATAGTCCTGCCAACTCACTGTCTCTACTGGGGATTCTCCATTCCGGACCTCTCCTGGGAACCCTATTAACTGGTCACCCAGACTGTCCCATCTGAACACCACCTTCTCTGCAGTGCATTCTTCGGACGCTGGCTCTGGGGTGAGGGGAAATGCTATCCGCTCAAAGGGCACAGAGTGCTCCCAGGGCAAGTCTTTGCACATCCATTCAGGTGCAAGAGCAGTCGGGGTATCTAGGGGTCCCACCAGGGTCTCGTCCACTAACGGGGGAGAATCTGCACATGTAACAGTCGATGGTTTCTCTATGCAAATGGAGTCCGTGGAGCCTCGATTAAGAGTCTCAAACACAGGACTAGCCAGATATCCCTCCAGGGAAGGACCTAGCCATGGGGTGGAATCCTTGAGGAGACCACCATAACCACCATATTAAGTGGCCCTTTTAGTCAATATCCCACTCAGTTACGAGTTAAGGATATGACAAGGGAATTAGTTACGAGTTAAGGATATGACAAGGGAATAGGTCCTTCCCTGGAGGGATATCTGGCTAGTCCCGTGTTTGAGACTCTTAATCGAGGCTCCACGGACTCCATTTGCATATTCAAATTCCCAGGGGGCAATACATCATGGATTTCACTGTGTTTGAGCGCTTTAGCCGGCTGCCCGCAGTGTTTTCCTTGACTGGTTTCCCTGAGATCAGTGAGTGCTTTGTGATGTTCGTCGATGGTTTCACAGCATCGGCTTCCTCCTCCTCCTCCTCCTCTGGTGATGGTGGATGGGACTGCGCCCACCGCCGGCTTATGCGCTCTACCAGGTTGACTTTTCATGCCTCCATCGCCTCAACCTGGGTCTTCCTCAGCTGCTGACCCAGGCTCTCCACCTCGCTCTGCAGGAACCCTGGGTCCATGAGTGATAGCTTCTCTGGCCTTCCTTCCCTTCCTCCGAGTACTCCTCTTTCCCACGATGACATCCGGGTCCTCCGCTTACATCTTGCTCCTGCGCGTGCTCTCCTGGTCTCCTGCTCCCTTCTCTGGGCGGTTCCTTCTCTGGGCGCTGTCGGCCACACCTCTGGGTAAATCTCTTTGGCTGACTGGCACGTTCTGTTGCACAAAACTTCCTTTGGTGGGTGGGTACGGCTGTTGACGCTTCTCTGTGACCCGGCCCACGAAGGGAGGCTGCACCACTCCCTTCTTGATAGTCATGGCACCTGTTCTTTTTACCGGGCACAATTTACAGTTCTTAAACACCGTTAGTAAGGCGCACAAGACCTGTTCTACTGGGCAGGTGGATCTGTGGCGCCCCTGCAGACCGGTCGCCACTAGATGGTGCAGCAGCCGGGATTGGTAAGTCGGTCTCCCCACACAAACACCCACCACACTCCCGATCCTAAGTCTAGGGACTCTATGCACAGCAACCAGATAGCGGGAGGAGCTAGGTGGTGAGTGGAAAGTTGGAGAGGAACCCGGTTAGGGAAGTTAATAAAAATACATAACACCAAGAGCTGAGAGAAGAAAAAGTCCAGGAGGAGAGTAGGAGAACAACACGAGAGACCCCAAACCAGTCAATTTCAGTCAGAAGGAGAGGCAAGAACATAATACAGGACTGAGAAGACACGGACCCGGCGGCCTGTGCCACTATGGGGCTTGCCCAGGTCCAAGGCTGTAAACCGTGGTGAAAGACAGAAGGGGTCTAGGTGTGCCAGAATTAGCGGGGACACGGAGGGACTGGAGCGGAACCAGAGTGCCGGCTCTGCTGAAGTGGCTAGGAAGGGGTGTGTGGGGTCTTTATGTCCTGAGACCCATTCTCCGGTGCAGTGAAGAGAAGGCCGTTGTACTAGGGCTAGGGGACCCGGAAAGTCACCCACTGAAAGCCTGTGACCGCTGGATCTTAGCTAGCATGTGGAACAGACCGAAAAGGCCCGAAAGAGACAGGAAAGGGGGTGACGTAGACAAACCATCCCGGCTGCTTAGATTACACCAGAGCCGCTGCTGAATTGTTGTAAGTTGTACCATCTGTTGAGAAAAGAGAGTAAAACCCGGTTAAAGCTCTTTGCTCTCTGAGACTGAAATTCGTGTGCGCCTGAGATAGACAGATTTGGGAATCCGGCAGCTGGAGGCTGCCTGTGAACGCTTCACCCCTGTTTATCTATTGACTCTGCGGGTGCCCTGGGGACCAGCCCTACCCGTGGAGGGCTCAACATCCTCACTGATACTCCCATCATCCCCAGAGGTCCCAACTACAGTGGCGGTTACCCATAGCCGCACACCACGTATGGCGTCATGTTAATCCCCAATTATCATCCCCCGAACTTTTATTGACAGCCCAGGGCCACGTGGCCGGGTCTCAAACCCCGTGACAACCCCAGCTGGAACTGCCGCCCGGTACCAAGTACCCCACGACCCTGGTGGGCGAGTCAGATCCTGTTTGTGATGCCAAGTTGACATGCCCCTCCAGGGCCTTAGGATAATCGGAATCAGGCTTTTTTGAGGCTTCATCACAGGGATCGAGACCTGGCTCCGTGACTCTGGCGGTGTCATTAAAACTCCGGTGGGGGTGGCTCTCTTTCTTAGGGAAGGTCATTTGGCATGGAGGGTTCATTTTGGCAAGGGATGTCTGGACCTGGGCATACATGTGTTTTACGTGACGCCACCCGCAGGTTGTGGCTATAGATGGCTGTCGCTGCATGGCAGTTTACCTAGGGGCAGATGGTAGGGAGGCAGCAATGTTCTTAAGCCCTCTATGGGTAGGGCAGCAGAAGATACCTGGGTGAGTTGATAGTAGTGTTTTTGGTGCTCTCGACGCGTTTAGAAAGTTCACAGACACAGCGGGGTGTAGTCTTCAGGTCTTTTACCACAGTCACTGTGCAACAGCCCGCTGAGCACTGGGTTCTCGGAGGCAGGGAACCAGCTACTTCCAGGTAATAGGATGGTACATAACCGGCAACCCTTCTCTTTCCTTTCTCTGCCATCTCACACTGTGCTTGCCTCTCCCATCCTATCTTGCGCCTCGCCACACAGAGCTCTGAGCCAGTAGCTGTGGGCTTTTATTACGGGTTGACCTGCAGCATCTCCCCTGAGCCCTATGGTTGCCACATTTTCAGGAGATATGCGCGGTAGTCGACTGTGTCCCTAATTAAGTTCCACAGCCTCTGGGTTGCTAGCTGAGCCTGGTCTGTCTTCTCCACTAGCCTTGGGGTTCCTGATGCCTCTTTCTTGCGGCCTGGTCCCTCCAATTGCCTGCACCTGACAATGGATACAAGTCCCACGAGTGAATTGCTCACTTCCCATGCCTCTGGGACCCCCTCTTCCTCCTGGAGCCACCTAGTTCTTATCTCTGCTCCTCAGTCTGGCCTCAGGATGAGCTCGCACTAGCTCCAGTCCTCTGAACATTTCTCTCAAGTTCTTTTCCTTCTGTGACAGGCTTTCTTTCTCTAGCTTCCCTCCAACTAGCCTCTCACTGTCCCACAGTTCTTCTCGCGGTCTCTCCTCTCTGCTGTTCAACTGTCTCTCCTCTCTAGATCTTACCTGCTCTATTTATACCCTTTGTCATGTGTCCCACATCATCTACGTGTGTTCTTCCTGACCTCACTCCTTCCCAGGTGCTCCTTCTACTACTTCCTCTCCACCCATTCCAACTACTATGGTTCCTGGTTCCTAGTGCGTGGCCTGGATGTCCCAGTACCAGTCTGTACCCCTCTTACCCGTGGGTGGGATACTACACCCTAACAGGGGTGCAGTACCACTGTGGCAACTTGATCGGCAGGAGTACCACAGGTGTCTTCTGACCGCCCCCTCCCTGCTGGCTGTCTTATGATTGCCGCTCCCTGCTGGCTGTCTTCTTACTGCCCCTCCCTGCTGGCTGTTATCTCACCCCCCCTCTGCTGCTTGTCTTCTGATTGCCCCTCCCTGCTGTCTGTCTTTTAATTGGCCCTCCCTGCTGTCGGTCTCCTGATCGTCCCTCTCTGCTGGCTGTCTTCAGATTGCCCCTCTCTGTTGGCTGTCATCTCACCCCCCTGCTGTTGGTCTTCTGATCGCGCCTCTCTGCTGTTTGTCTTCTTCCTGCCCCTCCCTGCTGTGTATTCTGAGCATCCCTCCATGCTGTCAGTCTTCTGACCACCCCTCCCTGCTGTCTTTCTTCTGATCGCCCCTCCCGGCTGTTGGTCTTCTGACCTCCCCTCCCTGCTGTCTGTCATCTCACCCCCTTTCTGTCTTCTGATCACCCCTCCCTGCTTGCTGTCTTAGGATAGTCCCCCCCCTGCTGTTTGTCTGGTCCGCCCTCCCTGCTGGCTGTCTTCTAATCGCCTCCCTGCCCTGGCTGGTCTGCCTTCTGGTCGGCCCTCCCTGCTGGCTGTCCTTCTGGTCGGCCCTCCCTGCTGGCTGTCTTCTGGTCGGCCCTCCTGCTGGCTGTCTTCTTGGTCGGCCCTACCTGGTGGATGTCTTCTGTTCACCCTTCCCTGCTGGCTGTCTTCTGATCGCCCCTCCCTGCTGCCTTCTGATCCTCCCTCCCTGCTGGCTGCCTTCCGACAGCCCCTACCTGCTGGCTGTCTTTTGAAAGCCTCTCCCTGCTGGCTGTCTTCTGATCTCCCCTCTCTGCTGTCTGTCTTCTTACTGCCCCTCTCTGCTGGCTGCTCTCAGATCGCCCCTACCTGCTGGCTGTCATCTCACCCTCCTGCTGTTTGTCTTTTGATCGCCCCTCCCTGCTGTCTGTCTTGATTGCCCCTCCCTGCTGTCTTCTGATTGCTCCTCCCTACTGTCTGTCTTCTAATCTCCCTTCTCTGCTGGCTGTCTTCTGAATGCCCCTCCCTGCTGGCTGCCTTCTGATTGCCCCTCCCTGCTGGCTGCCTTCTAATTGCCCCTCCCTGCTGGCTGCCTTCTGACTGCCCCTCCCTGCTGGCTGCCTTCTGACTGCCCCTCCCTGCTGTCTTCTGTTCACCCCTCCTGCTGTCTGTCTTCTTACTGACCCTCTCTGCTGGCTGTCTTTGGATTACCCCTCCCTGCTGGCTGTCATCTCACCCCCTGCTGTCTGTCTTGTAATTGCCCCTCCCTGCTGTGTCTTCTAACTGCCCCTCCCTGCTGACTGCCTTCTGAACGCCCATCCCTGCTGTCTTCTGATCACCCCTCCCTGCTGTCTTCTGATCACCCCTCCCTGCTGTCTGTCCTCTGATCGCCCCCCCCCCCTGCTGTCTGTCTTCTTACTGCCCCTCCCTGCTGGTGTCTTCTTACTGCCCCTTCCTTCTGTCTGTCTTCTTACTGCCAATCCCCGCTAGCTGTCTTCTGATCACCCCTCCCTGCTGTCTTCTTACTGACCCTCCCTGCTGTCTGTCTTCTGATCACCCCTCCCTGCTGTCTGTCCTCTGATCGCCCCCCCCCTGCTGTCTGTCTTCTTACTGCCCCTCCCTGCTGTCTGTCTTCTTACTGCCTCTCCCTCCTGTGTTCTGATTGCCCTCCCTGCCTCCCTGCTGGCTGTCTTCTTACTGCCCCTCCCTGCTGTTTTGTCTTTTTACTGCCCCTCCCTGCTGACGATCTTCTTACTGCCCCTCCCTGCTGGCTGACTTCTGGTCGCCCCTCCCTGCTGTTTGTCTTCTTACTGCCCCTCCCTGCTGACGGTCTTCTTACTGCCCCCCCCCCCGCTGACGGTCTTCTTACTGCCCCCCCCTGCTGGTTGTCTTCTTACTGCCCCTCCCTGCTGACTGTCTTCTGATTGCCCCTCCCTGCTGGTGTCTTCTTACTGCCCCTTCCTTCTGTCTTCTTACTGCCAATCCCCGCTAGCTGTCTTCTGATCACCCTCCCTGCTGTCCTTCTTACTGCCTCTCCCTGCTGACGTCTTCTTACTGCCCCTCCCTGCTGTTGCCTTCTTACTGCCCCTCCCTGCTGACGTCTTCTTACTGCCCCTCCCTGCTGTCTTCTGATCACCCTCCTGCTGTCTGTCTTCTGATCGACCCTCTCCTGCTGGCTGTCCTTCTGATTCCCCCCCCTGCTGTCTGTCATTCTACCCCCTGCCTGTGTCTGTCTTTTATTGCCCCCCTCCTGCTGTTCTGATGCCCCTCCCGCTGACTGCCTTCTGACTGCCCCTCCCTGCTGTTTTGTCTTTTACTGCCCCTCCCTGCTGCTCTTCTTGATCCCCTCCCTGCTGTCTGACTTCTGGTCGCCCCCCCTGCTGTCTTGTCTTCTTACTGCCCCTCCCTGCTGGGTCTTCTTACTGCCCCTTCCTTCTGTCTTCTTACTGCCAATCCCCGCTAGCTGTCTTCTGATCACCCCTCCCTGCTGTCTTCTTACTGCCTCTCCCTGCTGACGCATTCTACTCTTTCTTCTGATCCCCTCCCTGCTGTTTGTCTTCTATCCCCTCCCTGCTGCGGTCTCTATACTGCCCCCCCTGCTGACGGTCTTCTGAACTGCCCCTCCTTGCTGTCTTCTTCTACGCCTCTCCCTGCTGTTGTTCTGATTCGCCCCCCCCTGCTGTTGTCTTCTTACTGCCCCTCCCTGCTGTTTGTCTTTTTACTGCCCCTCCTCTGTCGCTTCTTACTGCCATCCCCGCTAGGCTGATCTTCTGATCGCCCCTCCCTGCTTTTCTTCTCTACTGCCCTCCCTGCTGACGATCTTCTTACTGCCCCCCCCTGCTGATTGTCTTCTTACTGCCCCTCCCTGCTGACGGTCTTCTGATTGCCCTCCCTGCTGGATCTTCTTACTGCCCCTCGTCCTACTCCCATGTTGTCTTCTATCACCTCCTGCCTTCTACCCTTGCTGACGATCTTCTTACTGCCCCTCCCTGCTGTTTGTCTTCTTACTGCCCCTCCCTGCTGACGGTCTTCTTACTGCCCCTCCCCACTAGCTGCCTTCTGATCGACCCTCCTTGCTGTTTATCTTCTTACTGCCTCTCCCTGCTGTCTTCGGACCGCCCCTTCTTCCCCATCACGTGCCTCTGCTGCTCCGTCCATGCGCGTCAGTCTGCCTAGCAACTAAATATCGGGCAGCTTGACGGTGCGGTCAGTAGGCGGGGATTTTATCACGTGACTATTCAGACCTCTCAATTTAGGCATTTCACAGGGGTTTCAGCCGCCCCATGTACATGTTTTGCAGTAGAGCAGCTTCCTCTGCCCTGGAGCCCCCGTATCCGCTGCTCCACATACGTCACTGCTTCCTGTAACGTCCCTCCGCTACTGGCAGCGAAAACGCTGTACCACGCTCGCCCCGCCCCTATACAACAAGCGCCAATCAGAGACTTTTCCCACAACAGTTTTATTAGTTGGGAACGCCCACCACCATAGCTCCGCCTACCCCGGCCTCAGTGTAGGGCTGTGTGATCGATCCCTGGGCTCCTTGTGTACAGAGCTGCCGAGAGGCGTCCTGTGCCCGCATGAGAGGAGCCGCGCCCGCCCGGGGATGGACTGCACACAGCCCCAAGCCCGCTCCTCCAACTGGCAGCCATGATGATCCTGACAAGGAAGCCCGAGGGCCCCATCACAGCAGGTACTTAGAGGGGGAGCTCAGGGTGGGCTGTGCAGTCTGCTCAGGGCATTGTATAGACCTGTGTGATCAGCACTTCTCTCATCAGTCCATCACAGGAATCCGAGCTGTAAGGTATTGTACAGAGCTGATCTGTCAGATATTGGAGAGATCTTAGGTCCTTCAGATATTGCATAGATCTGCTCTGGGTATTGTATAGATCTGCCCTGATCTGTCAGATGTTGTATAGATCTGCCTCTGATCTGTCAGTTATTGTATAGATCTGCTCTGGGGTATTGTATAGATCTGCCCTGATCTGTCAGTTATTGTATAGATCTGCCTGATCTGTCAGTTATTGTATAGATCTGCTCTGGGGTCTTGTATAGATCTGCCTGATCTGTCAGATGATTGTAAGATCTGCTAGGTCTTCAGTTATTGCATAGATCTGCTCTGGGCTATTGTATAGATCTGCTCTGATCTGTCAGTATAATTGTCTGTATTATAGATCTGCTCCTGATCTGTCAGTTATTGTATAGATCTGCTCTGGGCTATTGTATAGATCTGCCTGATCTGTCAGTTATTGTATAGATCTGCTCTGGGGTATTGTATAGATCTCTCTGATCTGTCAGTTATTGTATAGATCTGCTCTGGGGTATTGTATAGATCTGCCTGATCTGTCAGTTATTGTATAGATCTGCTCTGGGGTATTGTATAGATCTGCCTGATCTGTCAATGTTAATCTGCCATATGTATATCTGCTCTGGGGTATTGTATAGATCTGCCCTGATCTGTCAGTTATTGTATAGATCTGCTCTGGGGTATTGTATAGATCTGCCCTGATCTGTCAGATTGATTGTATAGATCTGCTCTGCGTCATTTATAGATCTGCTCTGCTCTGGGTTATTGTATAGATCTGCTCTGCTGGGTATTGTATAGATCTGCCTGATCTGTCGTTATTGTATAGATCTGCTCTGGGGTATTGTATAGATCTGCCCTGATCTGTCAGTTATTGATAGTCATGCTCTGCTCTGGGTATTGTATAGATCTGCTCTGATCTGTCAGATATTGTATAGATCTGCTCTGGGGCTATTGTATAGATCTGCCTGATCTGTCAGATTTGTATAGATCTGCTCTGGGGTATTGTATAATCTGCTCTGATCTGTCAGTTATTGTATAGATCTGCTCTGGGGTTATTGTATAGATCTGCTCTGCTGTCAGTATTGTATAGATCTGCTCTGGGTATTGTATAGATCTGCTCTGGATATTGTATAGATCTGCTTGGGATATTGTATAGATCTGCTCTGGGATATTGTATAGATCTGCTCTGGGATATTGTATAGATCTGCTCTGGATATTGTATAGATCTGCTCTGGGGTTTGTATAGATCTGCTCCCGATCTGTCAGATGTTGTATAGATCTGCCCTGATCTGTCAGATATTGTATAGATCTGCTCTGGGGTATTGTATAGATCTGCTGTGATCTGTCAGATATTGTATAGATCTGCTGTGATCTGTCAGATGTTGTATAGATCTGCTCTGATCTGTCAGATGTTGCTAGATCTGCTCTGATCTGTCAGATGTTGCATAGATCTGCTCTGATCTGTCAGATGTTGCATAGATCTGCTCTGATCTGTCAGATGTTGTATAGATCTGCTCTGATCTGTCAGATTGTTGCATAGATCTGCTCTGATCTGTCAGATGTTGCATAGATCTGCTCTGATCTGTCAGATGTTGCATAGATCTGCTCTGATCTGTCAGATGTTGCATAGATCTGCTATGATCTGTCAGATGTTGCATAGATCTGCTCTGATCTGTCAGATGTTGCATAGATCTGCTCTGATCTGTCAGATGTTGCATAGATCTGCTCTGATCTGTCAGATGTTGCATAGATCTGCTCTGATCTGTCAGATATCTTGCAGAGATGCTCATATTTGACAGATAAGGCCCTGTCACACTTGGCGATGCTCCAGCGATCCCGACAGAGATCCGATCTGGTAAGGATCGCTGGTGCGTCGCTACGTGGTTGCTGGTGCGATGTCAAACAGTCAGATCTCACCAGCGATGCAGCAACGATACAGCCGTCATTGGGACCCTGTCACTCTCGGGTGTAGTATTGAGATCGTTGGTCGTTGTCCCTATCAAACACAGCGATGCACGCTGCCCAGCGGGAGCACGACAGCCATAAAATGGTCCAGAGCACTTTGTAACGAGCAGCGATCTCACAGCAGGGGCCTGATCGCTGCTACATGTCACACATAGCGAGATCGCTGGCGAGGTCGTTTTTGCGTCACATATCTTGTGACTCAGCAGCAATCTCGCTAGCGATCTCACTTAGTGTGACGGGGCTTTAGTCTACAGATCTGCCCAGATACATTATATATCTTCTAGATCTGCTCATTACATTGAGATAGTGTATAGATCTGCTCATCTCCATCAGATATTGCATAGTTCTGCACAAATACATCAGATATCGCATAGATGAGCTCACATTAATTCCTGATGAACTCATCGATAAGCTGTGACAATGCTACATGCGGATCTGGCCCGTGATGGATGTGGTTAATGTTTTCTCATTTGATACATTGATGGAGTTCTGATCAGCATTGGTGGCCCATGGCCATCTCTTCCCTTGCTGTGTGCCGTATTACATGATGTCCTTCATTGTTCACATGTTTTCTCCTACAAGCTGGCTGTGGCGTTATCTGTTGGCCCCAGAATATACTCCGGCTTACTGTACCCAGTGATAGCACATGGGCTTGTCCTAATAACGCTTGCCGGATGGAGTCGCTTGATGCCTACAATGCAGTTATACTGCTAATCCTTTGTTTTATGGGGGATTAGGATAATCCTGTTATGTTCATAACAGCCAATACTTAACATTATCCATAATAAGGTGGATAATATTCCCTTATACGGCGACAGAAGGAAATTAATCGTCTATAATATATAGAACCGGCTGAGAATTAGTAATGGGTATAATGGCTCTAAATAGAACATACTTAAAGCATGGAAGCTGATTTTTTTAAGTAACTTTTCCTTTGTTTTGAGGTCTTCTTTGACTTTTTTGTAACTTGTTTAAAAAAGTTGCATTTGATGAATCGGCCAAAACATTCCGAAACCCCAAACTTTGCCCACCATAATGAACGTAAACTGAACCCTCCTTCATACAAAACTCCAAAACATATAACATAGGCTTTCATAAAGGCGTAAATTAAAAGAATAAAGCGCAAATGACAAAAACTAGACCCAAAAAAGTGCAATGTAATAATAAATGGGTTCCTTTGCCTCGTGGATGCCGGACGTCCCCCTGGAATCAGGCTTCTGTTTGGCTCAGTGATTTGTGATTTGGGCTACCACGTTGGTTGGCAATAATTGGAAACATTTCAGTCATGCCAACTCTGAGGATTATCTATTGACACATCAGCTACCTTCATACTTGGCATCCAAATGTACTCTGACCTGAAGTTTGCCCGCTTGTTGCCATTTACCAGCTTCTAGTGCCAGGTCAACAAGGACTTATAGTAATCTGCCTTTATCCTCTTCCCTTAGATGCTCTGTTTCCGTCACCTAGTTGGTTAAGTCGTGTTTCAAGTACTATTCAGAGCGTGACTGGTTTTGAGTGTGAGATGGCCACGTGCTTTATTTAGGGGTCCACGTTCCTCCGTGCTGACCTGTATACATGCTCTGCATACTCATTCTTTGCCCTGACGGTGGTGAAAATGCTCTGCCTCTATTGTGTAATGTATAGACACTTGGAAAGCAGAGCATTGTGAGTTTCCCCTCATGAGAATGTCGAGGAATGAGCACTTCACCACTTCTTCATTCCTCTGCGCTGACATCTCTTCCTTGCAGTATCCAGCTTGCATTTCACCATACCTCACAGCATGTCCAATTGAAGAAATGTATCAGCAAATAGGATCCTGTTATCCTCTTCTTCTTGTCTGCCACCTCTCGTAGTCGGAGGCCTTCTCTGTCTGTCTTCTCACCTCATGTCAGGCCTCCTTGTCTACCCACCTCTCGTAGTCGGAGGCCTCTTCCCTGTCTCTTACCTCTCTAGCGGAGGACCTTTCTTCTGTTGCTCACCTCTCGTAGTCGGAGGCCTCTTCCCTGTCTTCTAACCTCTCGTAGTCGGAGGCCTCTTCCCTGTCTTCCTAACCTCTCGTAGTCGGAGGCCTCTTCCCTGTCTTCTAACCTCTCGTAGTCGGAGGCTCTTTCCCTGTCTTCTAACCTCTCGTAGTCGGAGGCCTCTTCCCTGTCTTCTAACCTCTCGTAGTCGGAGGCCTCTTCCCTGTCTTCTAACCTCTCGTAGTCGGAGGCCTCTTCCCTGTCTTCTAACCTCTCGTAGTCGGAGGCCTCTTCCCTGTCTTCTAACCTCTCGTAGTCGGAGGCCTCTTCCCTGTCTTCTAACCTCTCGTAGTCGGAGGCCTCTTCCCTGTCTTCTAACCTCTCGT
The DNA here is from genome assembly GCA_033576535.1 of Allobates femoralis. Taxonomy (NCBI): domain Eukaryota; kingdom Metazoa; phylum Chordata; class Amphibia; order Anura; family Aromobatidae; genus Allobates; species Allobates femoralis. Next base: position 231,040,670 of record JARQOC010000002.1, read on the forward strand.
AGTCGGAGGCCTCTTCCCTGTCTCTCTTAACCTCTCGTAGTCGGAGGCCTCTTCCCTGTCTTCTCACCTCTCGTAGTCGGAGGCCTCTTCCCTGTCTTCTAACCTTCTAGTCGGAGGCCTCTTCCCTGTCTTCTAACCTCTCGTAGTCGGAGGCCTCTTCCCTGTCTTCTACCTCTCGTAGCGGAGGCCTCTTCTCTGTCTGTCTACCTCTCGTAGTGAGCCTCTTCCTGTTTTCTCCACCTCTCGTAGTCGGAGGCCTCTTCCTGTCTGTTCTCACCTCTCATAGTCCGTAGCTCTTCTCGTTCTTCTGTCCTCACCTCTTGTAGCTGGATGCCTCTTCTCTGCTGTCCTGCTACCTCTCGTAGCGGAGACTCTTCTCTATCTGTGTGCTCACCTCTCGTAGTCGGAGGCCTCTTCCGTCTTCTAACCTCTCGTATCGGAGGCCTCTTCCCTGTCTTCTAACCTCTCGTGATCGGAGGCCTCTTCTCTGTCTGTCTGCCCACCTCTTGTAGTTGGAGCCTCTTCTGTCTGTCTGCCCACCTCTCATAGCCGACTAGTGGATCGGGCAGACTTAATTGATGAATGCGCATGCGCAACATGCACTCTCTGCCGCGCGAGCTCGCGCGGCAGAGAGTGCACGCGTCCCGCGCGTGCATGTTGCGCATGCGCATTCGTCAATTAAGTCTGCCCTGATCCACTAGTCTCCATCTATGTCTACTTACATGTACATTTTCAGGATGGACGAAGTGATTAATTACAAATTTCCCACAATCAATTTTAATGTGATGTGGTGATAATTCAGCTGAGTCTGACTGATCCTCAGATAACTCATTTTGCATTCCAGAATACAACACAGAGGCTATAGATGGAGAGCAGTGCATGCCTATTAATGAAACGAAATGAGGAATATATGTATATATAATGCGTGTGAATAGAGAACATAAGTGTCTTTACTCTCACTCCAGTCAGAGGACTTTTGAGTGAATCTCTCCAAATAAATATTACAAGATGGCTCCTCTTTTTAGGACCCTTCTATGTGGTGATGGTGCCGGCTTGTTTTCCTCAAGTGTTGATGTTGGTTTCGGCTGTGACTGTACTGACAGGAATGTGGTCTAACCTTCATTACATTATAGACGGTCACTTTTCTTTTTTCGGCTTGTAGAGACGGTCTGAGGATCCTTCTATCATTTGTATTCTGTCTATTGTGTTGTGTTGAGTGAGGTCATAAGAGAATGGCCCCGCTGTAGGAAGGAGCGCTCATTTCCTGGATTATTACAGTCTTGGTCACATGCTCTTAGGGTACCTTTACACGTGGCAACTATTCTAGGAATTTCACTGGCAACTTACAGGTTGCAGTGAAATCATGGACACATTGTTCTATCTTGTTGCTGTGTACAAATGGAACAATGTCTCCATGATTTCACTGCACCAGTAAGTTGCCAGCGAAATTCCTAGAAAAGTTGCCGCGTGTAAAGGTACCTTAAGAGGATATCTGTGCTCCTCCATAGCAATTTAGATAGAAATAGAGGGTGATCAAGGCCAGGTGAGGCTGGGTGAGTGTGATGGGTGCCAGTGTCTTGGGGAGTGTGTTGATAACACCACAATTATTTGGACTGTTTTCTTTTGAGATCTAGTTGTTGGACGGCTCAATTTGGCTCCTAGAGAGATGGAATGGACTCCGATAGTCTCCGCTCGTCCCGCGCTGTAAATCCGCAGCATATTACAGGACATGTGGATGGGTTTGGAAAATGCCATTGAAGTGCAGCAGAAATATTCAGTAGAATTGGTCATTCTGTAGATTTGTTGTAAAAAGAAAATTCGCTGGAATTTTGATTTTCTTTCGCAACTTATTAGACCTTTTTTGTGGAAAATTTTCCGAACACAGTAGCTCACGAAAATATTAGGCCCCGAAGGTCTGTGGAGTCAGTAAGGGTGCGTTCACACGATCAGTATATACAGCATTTTGGACGCAGCGTCTTGCCGCTGCGACCAAAACGCTGCGTAGTACAGTACAAGCATAGTGGATGGGATTTCAAGAAATCCATCCTCACTATGCTTAACCTGCCCGCAGCGTGTTTGGAGCTGCGGTGCGGGTTGCTGGCAGTCCGCTCCTCTTCCGACTCCGCAGCATGAATAAACATGCTGCGGAGTCGGAAGAGGCTCCCATCGGGAGAAGCCACCCCGCACCCACCGCATACGGTGAGTACAGGGCTGCTGCGGGCACCCGCGACTTCACTCAGGTCCGGAGGAGCGTCGTCCAACACGCAGCTCCTCCATACCATGAGCACATACCCTAAGGCAAACCTCCGGCTCCTCAATTTCTCCGACTCTCTCATACATGGCTCATGATTACGTGATAAATTAATTGTAGTAAAATGTGAACATCAGGCTTTAATCATTATAACGATACAATAATCAAGCTATTTAGATAGAACATAGTAATTAATAATAATATTATTCAGCACATACTGCATTGTACACAATTCATTATATATTATAGGAGTCGGTCCTATTCCACCAAAATGGTCATCGACTCCATGACTCTGACTCCAGAGCCCTGCATACACGTTAGATGGCTGATAGCTGAACAGTGCTTTGGATGATCATTTGTCTGACGGCCATCTCAGCCGACTCTTCTATACACAGGAGCGTTGGTTCAGCCAAGCAATAAAGTGTTCTTTATGAGAAAGCTGCCAGAGGACACATCTACATCAGCCTATCCCCAAGAGAACAATGCTATCGGCAGTCTAAAATCAGACATGCCCAACCTACATTTCCCATGACAATCAGTCGGCTGTGCCCCCATCGACATTACTATTGGCATCTGCGGGTTCAACTAACATTAGACTGTGTGTGGGGGTCCCGAGTGTATATAATGCAGGTCTATGATTAAGAGCTTTGCGTTGGGAGTTAGTATTCTGTGTCTTGTGTGAGGCTTTAAAGAGTAAAGGCCCGATCTTTATACTCTAACTGTAATGCTGGATGTTTTTTTGTTTTATTATTTATATAGACCCCTAAACTCTGATCTTCTGTATTCCTGATACAAAGGTTTAAAAAGTCTCGGTAGTCCAAATTTTCTATTGTTTTGGACATTATAGAAGCCACTACATGGCTGTCTTGCACTATTAATATTGTTACCAGGGCTGTGGAGTCAGAGTCGGGTTCAGGGAAATTGAGGAGTCGGATGTCTGGTTTACAGATTCCACAGCCCTGGTTGTGGAGTTGTGGAGTCAGAGTCTGTCGGTGACCATTTTTATGGCGTTGAAGTCGGTGTCTGATTAAGGGAAATTTAGGAGTCTGAGTCAGATGTTTGGCTTATCGATTTACAGCCCTGATTGTTACAGATATACACTTAGTAAGGTATACCCTGTACTAGGGCTGGGCGATTTTGGAAAAAATCAAAACCTCGATATTATTTAAACCTATGGACGATTTTCGATTTAAATCTCGATTTTTTTTTTTTCTATTTTTTTTTTTTGCTTTTCTTTGATGAATAAAGAGAAAAAACTAAGAGGTACCGTATATACTCGTGTATAAGCCGACCCCCCCCCCACTTTTGCCCCCAAAACCTGGGAAAACCTATTGACTCGTGTATAAGCCGAGGGTGGACCCCAGTACAGGTATACAGCCCCCAGCAGTGTGGTATACAGCAGCCTCCCCAGTGGTATATAACCCCGACGCCCCCAGTGGTGTATACAGCAGCAGCCCCAGTGGTGTATACAGCAGCATCCCCCAGTGGTGTATACACAGCAGCATCCCCCAGTGGTGTATACAGCAGCAGCCCCAGTGGTGTATACAGCACAGCCCCCAGTGGTGTATACACAGTACAGCAGCCCCCAGTGGTGTATAACGTGACAGCAGCCCCCAGTGGGTATAACAGGACTGCCCCCCCCATGGGTATACAGGGCCCCCCCCTGCCTTAAACCTGTAAAGTAATAGATCATTATACTTATCGCCGACGCGCCATCGCGCTCCTCTGGCTTCTTCCGGCTTCCTCCTCCGGTGGGCGCAGGTAATGACACCATTGTCTGTGCGCCGGAGGAGGAGAAGCCGGAAGAAGCCGGATGAAGCTGGAGGAGCGCGGCGTCGGGGATAAGTATAATGATCTATTAATTTACAGGGGGGAGCCCTGTATACCCATGGGGGGGCGCCATTTTAAATTGAATTAGACGATTTTTCATTAAACCACAATCGTGGCCACAGCAGGGGGCGAATTAATCAAATTAATTCGATTAATCGCCCAGCCCTAGCCTGTACAGATCATGATCAAACGTACGTGAATCCTCCCAGTGGTGTAACTAGAATCCGATGGGCCGTGGTGTAAAATTTCGACCAGGGCCTCCCCTTCGCATGTTGGTCAGATGTATGGGCCCTTGTAGCATTCTAAATCCTATAAAGACATAAGTGTTTCCCCTGCTTCCCTTTCGTTATGTAGTAATGTCCCATATTGTGTAGTTATGTCCCCCATCCTTGGCCTCTTTCTGGTATTTATGTCTACCACTCAAATATGTGTTGTTATCCTGGGCTTATCCTGGTGTATATGATCTCCATCCTGGTATATATGACCACCATCCTGGTATATATACGGTAATAATATAATATTTATTCATTGCTAATTATTCAGTGCTATTAATTCCATAGCACTTAACATACATTTGCAACACTGTCCCCATTGTGGCTCACAATCTAAACATCCTATCTGTATGTCTTTGGAGTGTGGGAGGAAACCAGTGTGCCTGGAGGAAACCCACACAAACACGGGGAGAACATACAAACTCCTTGCAGGTGTTGTCCTTAGTGGGAATTGAACCCAGGACCTGAGCGATGCAAGGCTGCAGTACTAACCACTTTCCACCATGCTGCCCAATATATATTACAATTGGTATATATGACCACTATCTTGGTATATGTGACCTCCATCCTGGTACGTGTGACCTCCATCCTGGTACGTGTGACCTCCATCCTGGTACGTGTGACCTGCATCCTGGCATGTATGACCTGCATCCTGGTATATATGCCCTTATCATGGTCCCAATTCTGGTATATAGCCTGCATCTGACCCCTTCCTGATATGTATTGTTCTTGCTCTGTCTGTAAGGCTGCTTTCACATCAGCAGTAATCGCTGATCGCGGCAATTGCGGTGAAAAAACTGCAACTGCCGCGATTACCGCATAACGGCTGCACTTGCAGTTCACTTGTGGGAAGCCCCATGGAACTTGCGGTAAGTGTGTCTCAGGTGCGGCAAGTGTGTTTTCGGCATATGCGGCCGCGAGAAAACCACGGCTGACCGCAGTTTTTTCGCGGCTGCGTCTGCCGCAAGTGCCGAAACCGCAACTGTACCGCACTTGCTGCACCTGTTGCAAGCCCCATAGACATTGCATAGGGCTTGCCGCAGGTGAACCGCAAGTGCGGCCGTTATGCGGTAATCGTGGCAGTTGCGTTTTTTTCACCGCAACTGCCGCGATCAGCGATTACTGCTGATGTGAAAGGGGCATAACACATTAAAAAAATTCTACTCACTTTCCCGTGTCCCACGTTATGCGGTGTCCTCCTCTGTAGCTAGCACAGTGGCTGACAGCTGACATCGGCATGCCTACTTGGCGAACATGACATCACTGCCATTTGCCCCCAGTCATGTACACGCTGTGGTCTGCTGCCGGCCTCCGTTTGGCTGGCGGCATATATTGCAGTGTAGGGCCCCATCAGGTTTCTGCACAGCAATGCATTTCATCTGGGCTGTCTGTCTTCAGACGGACATCCATGTGGAGTAGGCACTGAGGTTGGTGGGCGCCCTCCTAGGGGCCCAGTCAGTTGTAATGCCTTCAACCATGATAGTTAAGCCTCTGATTCCTCCCCATCTTATTACTGGGTCTGACCTGTTCAGCTTTATCTAAGATGAAGAAATTCAAACTTACTGCCATAAAGGCTTCATAAGAGTGTGTGACCTCTTTTAGTATTAGACCCTGTCATACCATCTGAGTCTTTGAAGCTGAAGACGCTTCAGGAAAACACGGACCAGTCTTTCTTGAACTGTCTTCTTTGACGTCTTTTGTGTTGGTTTCTTATGCATCCTGTTTTAATAGTGAGCAGCTTCCAGGCCACCTGAGGAGTGGACGAGTCATTTCTTTTGACCAATTTGCGGTTTTTGAAGGCTCTTCAGAGAAGCTGAATATGTGTACAAGTGTTTTTAACATTGCAACATTTTTTTTATTTTTTTTTTGCTCAGCTTATCGCTTTTTCAGTCGGGTGTGCACATACCCCCAAGGCTACATTTGACACTAAAGGAGCCCATTGATTTCCTCTGTAGGAAAACTGCTTCAAAAAGACGCTACTTCATGTTTCTGAGCATTTGCAGTCATCTGTGAATTCTCTAACCTGAAATAACACATCTAGAAGTATCAGCCGCTCAGCTGCAGAGTAGTGGCCGCAAAGCACACAATGTGACTGCCAACTGCTGGAGCACATGGCAAAAACTAATCTTTGTTCTGGTACCGTATTCACCACGGCTTTCCAGACCGCGCACCATCAGCACAAAAACAACAGCTCCACATGAGCTTCTAGAATTAGATTTCCTTGGCCAGGCAACTACACATCCCTAAGACCACCATGTGTCATGTAGACGTAGGTGGGGGGGTCTGCCATTGTAATTCCAGGAGACTCCTGAAACTTAATTTGGTTGTCGAATGGCAAATCTTGGTCTACCAGATACTAGAAAACTCCTATACATATACAGTATATTACCAACCATAATGATTAGCGCACAATGTTCTTCAGGTGCTTTTTGTGACTTGTGCTGGGATAGTTCATGTGTCGAGTATAACCGTAACTCTGTACATCAAATTCCATAGACATGTGTTCTCTCGAAGACCTTGAATGACCTGCAGAGAACCCTTCCCCCATTGATTTGCTTGATTGGGAGGGGGTCGTGAGCCGGGCTTCATCAATAACCTGTGTTTTGAGGTCCATCAACCTATTACCAACTTCTAGTGAAGGATGTTATAGAACAGTAAGGGCCAGCTTGTTAATAATGCCCATAATTTTGTTAATACATGGGATCTCACATCCTTTAGCTAGTAAACAGCTTTGGTCTTGTCATTGTGGTTCGTAATGTGATGGCAATGTGATTCTCCAGGTCAAAGTGAGTGGGTGATATTAAACGTGTGTATATATATATATATGTATATGTGTGTATGTATGTATATATATATATATATATATATATCTCATGTAAATTTCCACTTTACTATCTTATTCCCTTAGAGGACTTGAACCTGCAACTGTTTATTCACTTGCACTGTGCACTGCACATACCACACTCAAGCCAGGGGGTCAGGCCACTTGGCAATCGCTCCATTTAAATGCTGCTGTCATTGACTGACATCGGCGTCTAAATAGTGGTGAATAGTTAGCCCAGATTGTTGATTTTACAGGCAGATGCCAGATATTTAAATCTGTCCATTATAGAGGTGATTAAATATAATCATGGCTGAAAGTGTTGATACCATTGAAATTGTTCTAGAAAATGAAGTACGGTATTTCTCCCAGAAAATTATTGCAGTTACACATGTGTTGTCATACATGTTTATTTCCTTTGTACAACACAAAAAAGAGAAACAAAACAAATTACCGTATATACTCGTGTATAAGCCGACCCGTGTATAAGCCGACCCCCTACTTTTGCCCCAAAAATCTGGAAAAACCTATTGACTCGTGTATAAGCCGAGGGTGGACCCCAGCACAGGTATACAGCCCCCAGCAGTGTGGTATACAGCAGCCCCAGAGGTATATACAGCAGCCCCAGTGGTAGTATACAGCAGCCCCATTGATAGTATCCAGCAGCCCCAGAGGTATATACAGCCCCAGTGGTAGTATACAGCAGCCCCAGAGGTATATACAGCCCCAGTGGTAGTATACAGCAGCCCCAGAGGTATATACAGCCCCAGTGGTAGTATACAGCAGCCCTAGAGGTATATACAGCCCCAGTGTAGTATACAGCAGCCCCAGAGGCATATACAGCCCCAGTGGTAGTATACAGCAGCCCCACAGGTATATACAGCCCCAGTGGTAGTATACAGCAGCCCCACAGGTATATAGAGCCCCAGTGGTAGTATACAGCAGCCCCACAGGTAAATACAGCCCCAGTGGTAGTATACAGCAGCCCCACAGGTAAATATAGCCCCAGTGGTAGTATACAGCAGCCCCACAGGTCAATATAGCCCCAGTGGTAGTATACAGCAGCCCCACAGGTATATACAGCCCCAGTGGTAGTATACAGCAGCCCCACAGGTATATACAGCCCCAGTGGTAGTATACAGCAGCCCCACAGGTAAATACAGCCCCAGTGGTAGTATACAGCAGCCCCACAGGTAAATATAGCCCCAGTGGTAGCATACAGCAGCCCCACAGGTAAATATAGCCCCAGTGGTAGTATACAGCAGCCCCACAGGTAAATATAGCCCCAGTGGTAGTATACAGCAGCCCCACAGGTATATACAGCCCCAGTGGTAGTATACAGCAGCCCCACAGGTAAATATAGCCCCAGTGGTAGTATACAGCAGCCCCAGTGGTAGTATCCAGCAGCCCCAGGGGCTGTATACAGCAGCAGCCCCAGGGGCTGTATACAGCAGCAGCCCCAGGGGCTCTATACAGCAGCAGCCCCGGAGGTATACAAGCCCCCCCCCCATCAAGCTCCACGGACCCCCCCCCCTTGCGCGGCAGCCTGTAAGGGAAAATCATACTTATCAGTGTCCCGCGCTGTCCCGCCGCTTGCCGACACACGATCCCGGGCTTCAATCCGCGACTTCCGGCTTCCGGCGGTCGCGGGCAATGACGTCATTCCCGCGACCACAGGAAGTGCGGAAGACGCGGAATGAAGCCCGGAATCGTGATGTCGGCAGCGGCGGGACAGCGCGGGACACTGATAAGTATGATTTTCCCTTACAGGCTGCCGCGCAAGGGGGGGGGGGGGTCCGTGGAGCTTCATGGGGGGGCCTGTATACCTCCGGGGGCTGCTGCTGCACATACATAGTAGTTACCGTATATACTCACATATAAGCCGAGGGGGGACTTTTCAGCCCAAAATTTGGGCTGAAAAACTCGGCTTATACGCGAGTATATACGGTAGACATAATTTCATACAACTCCAGAAATGTCCAAGACAAAATTGTTATGCAAATAGAGTCTGTGGAGCCTCGGTTAGGAGTCTCAAACACAGAACTAGCCATATATCCCTCCAGGGAAGGACCCAGCCAAGGGGTGGCTCCTTGCGGAGAACACCATAACCACCATATGAAGTGGCCCTTTAAGTCAATATCCAACTCTTTTACAAGTTTACAGATATGACAAGGGAATACCAAGGCCAGGTATCCATCCACATACAGCTGTTTCGGGGTGTTGCCCCTCATCAGTGTGGAGTAGGATTCTGGCTAGGTGGGAGCAAGGCCTAGTAGACCAAGATTGCAAAGTATTCACTGATCTCAGGGAGACCAGTCCAAGAAAACACTGCGGGCAGCTGGCTAAAGCGCTCAAACACAGTGAATTCCTAGGCACATTGCCCCCTGGGAAATATGAATATGCAAATAGAGTCTGTGGAGCCTCGGTTAGGAGTCTCAAACACAGAACTAGCCATATATCCCTCCAGGGAAGGACCCAGCCAAGGGGTGGCTCCTTGCGGAGAACACCATAACCACCATATGAAGTGGCCCTTTAAGTCAATATCCAACTCTTTTACAAGTTTACAGATATGACAAGGGAATACCAAGGCCAGGTATCCATCCACATACAGCTGTTTCGGGGTGTTGCCCCTCATCAGTGTGGAGTAGGATTCTGGCTAGGTGGGAGCAAGGCCTAGTAGACCAAGATTGCAAAGTATTCACTGATCTCAGGCTGGGTCCTTCCCTGGAGGGATATATGGCTAGTTCTGTGTTTGAGACTCCTAACCGAGGCTCCACAGACTCTATTTGCATATTCATAATTCCCAGGGGGCAATGTGCCTAGGAATACACTGTGTTTGAGCGCTTTAGCCAGCTGCCCGCAGTGTTTTCTTGGACTGGTCTCCCTGAGATCAGTGAATACTTTGCAATCCAAGACAAAATTGTTGGCACACTTCACTTAACCCCTTCACGATATTTGCCATACGTTTATGGTGCAAGGCTGATGTGGGAGTATGGAGTGGGCTCATGGGGTAATTGGCTATGTATGACAGCCAAGGACCTACCACAGCTCTGCTCCACCCATGATTTTTAACCTGTTAAATTCCGATATCAAACTCTGGCAGCAGGATTTAACACGTGTCGGCATAGATGCTTAAAATGGCACAATCCTATCAGCACCTGTGATGTGACTGCAGGTCACCAATAGGTTGCTATGATAGCAGGGAGTCAGTTGATTTCCTTTGTGTTTGTCATAGCTGCTCTTTGATGAAACCCTGCTTGTAGCTAGAGACTGATTTTTATTATATACAGCAATGCTATAGCATTATTGTATATAGTACAAGCGATCAGATGACCACAGATTGTAGTCCCTTAGGGAGGACTATAAAAAATAGGAAGTAAAAAACAAAAATTGAAAAAAAAAATGTTTTTAAAATGTGAATAAAAAAAAAGTTGAAATCACCATTTTGCCCCTTTAAAAATAAGATAAAAAAATACACGTGGCCTCGAATCGTTCAGAAAGTCTGATCTATCATAATATAAAAATATTAACACCATTGGTAAACACTGTAAAGAGAAAAAATTCAAGACACCAAAATTAGAATTGGCTGAGTCGTGAAGGGGTTAACATTTGTTTATATGCCTTTTGGAATAAATGACTGTAACCATCGACAAGCTTCTTACACCTCTCAACTGGAATTCTGGACCACTCTACTTCTCCAAACTGCTCCAGGTCTCTCAGATTTGAAGGCTGCCTTCTCCACACAGCAATTTTACAGCTGCCACTTCAGGACTCTCCAGTGTTTTGTTTCCCTCCATTTCTGGGGGCTTGTTGAAGTATGTTTGGGGTCATTGTCCTGCTGGAAGACCCATGACCTAGGGAAGCTTTCTTACACTGGGCACTATTGAGACCCAAAATCCTTTGGTAAACTTCAGCTTTCATGTTGACTTGCACACAGTGAAGACACCCAGTGACCAAGGCAGCAAAACAACCCAACACATCTTTGATCCTCCACCATATTTGACTGTAGGTACTGTGATCTTTTCTTTGTAGGCCTCATTTCGTTTTCAGTACACAGTAATAATAATATAATATATTTATTCATTTATATAGCACTATTAATTCCATAGCACTTTACATACATCAGTATGATATGCTTTATTAAAAAGCTCTACCTTGGTCTCATCTGTCCATGAGATGCTTTCCAAGAAGTATATTGGCTTACTCACATTTTGGCAAACTGCAGTCTCTATATGTCTGTCTTAGCAATTGGGTCCTTTTGTGTCTCTCGCTGTAGTGTTTCAGTCTATTTAATTGTTGACGTTAAGTACATGTTGACACTTGGTCTTAACCACCATCTGGACTATCCTGTGTTGCAACCTTTCATCAATTTTTTTTCTTCAGTTCTCGTCCAGGTAGATAACCTACAGTGCCATGCGTTATAAACATCTTGATTATATTGCGCTCTATGGACAAAGTAATAACAAAATGGGACAGTCAATGGGCAGGACCGGGTCCCGGCAGCTGACACACCTCCTGCCGGTGACATCAGCACCCGAGCCCGCCCTGCTCCAGTTTATGTATGTAAAGCAGGGCGGGCTCCAGCGCTGATGTCACCGGCAGGAGGCATGTCAGCTGCCGGGACCCGGTCCCACCCATTTTTCCTCTGTGTCTGCGTGAGTTCAGACACAGAGCAGTATTGAGCAGGTGAGGAGGGGAGACAAATAAAGGAGGCGGCACTGAGAGGGCTGGAGGTGGACCAGAGTGGGCTGGAGGCGGGGAGGACACCAGCAACAGAGATGACTCATTACTGAGTAAGTCCCTCCGGGCTCCTTATCTGTATTTTTTATAAAGTCTTTTTAACAACTTACAGGAGGGCTAGAGACATGGGGGACCCTTCCCTGAATGCAGCAGACACGCTGCATTCAGTAATGCATTCAGTTAGCATAGCAGCGGGGTGGGGGGTGACAGGTCCTCTTTAATCTTTAGCCTGTAGGTGACATTTGTTTATGTCTTCGCCATTCCTGGGACTTTTTAGACTTTTGGAGATTGATTTTAACCCTTTCACAACCAAGGGCTTAATAGTACTCCCCTGGATGCCTCCCTCCCTTTGATGTGTACTCATGTACTGAGCTCGCATCATCCCCCACATGTCCCCTGATCTTATCAGCGCTGTTAACCCTTTAAATCAGTGACAGCGCGATCCAAAGCACTGTGGTGGGGATTGCAGTGTTCCCTGCCAGCATCGGGGGCTTCGTGACGCAATTATGACAGCACAGTGTCAGCTGATGACCCCCGATGCTGTCAGGAATCACTTCCTGCTGGCGATACCTGAATTGCGTTGCCTACAGAAAATGATCATTTGTGCTATGCAAAGAGATGCTGAAGCATCTCTCTGCACAACACAAGCGATTGCACTGGGCATTGCTGAGGCGCCCTTAGCAGCTGTGTAAAATAAAGGAAACATTTAAAAGCAATTTTTAAAAAAAACATATGAAAAACATAAAAAATCATAAGCTGAAATCACCCCCCTTTTGCCCCATTGAAATAAAACTCTTAAAAAAAATATCTATATTTGGTATCGCCTTGTTCAGAAAGGCCTGATCTATCAAAATATAAAATCAATTAATTACATGTTGGTGTTGTAGAATCCTAACCGTATCCTGTCCCTGTTATTTCTTCCTCTGTTTTCTGATCCAGCTCTCATTGTCTTGACTCTGAGTGCTCTCCGTGTGTCTGGATTATTTATGACCTCACTCTTTGTTGTTGAACACAAGAGAATTTTTTTTTAATACAGAAAGACTTGAAATCCTCAATGCTGAAGAACAAGTAAACAAGTTCTAGGAACTGGATCACATTACTCAGCTGCTGCAGGGCCCGAATGTGGGAAGAATAGTCTGAGCTTCTACACATTCACAGGAACATTTACCAGGAAAAACACAACATTGCTCGCTGCCACTTTATGTGACTCTTTATTTGCAGAACTCAATGTAAACCTGGAGCATTCTGGAGCGTCCAAATCCTCTAATGTGTTATTTTCCTGTATTGCTGTCATTGACAGATGACGATTACAGCTGGTCTTGTGCCATTCCTGTCTACTTTGTGTTTGGTAATTTTAAATTCTTAACATAAACGTTTGTAGCCACTTTAAAGTATATATTTAATAGCTGCAGGCTGGCTCAAAGGTTAGCACTGTTCCTTAGTGGCCCTGGGTTCAAATCCCATCAAGGATGACATCTGTGGGAGCTTGTATGTTCTTCCTTTGTTTGCGTGGTTTTCCTCCAGGTTCTCTGGTTTCCTCCCACACTCCAAAGACATACTGATAAGATTTTAGATTGTGAGCCCCAATGGAGGCAGTGTTGCTGATCTATGTAAAGTGCTGTGGAATTAATGGTGCTATATATTTTTCGCTTTATAAGACGCACCTGATTATAAGACACACTCCCAAATTTGGTGAAGGAAAAGAGAAAAAAGTAATTTTTAATGTTAAATGGGGTCCATCTTATAATGCTAGTGTCCGTCCAACAAATCATAGAGTATATGTCCCTTATAGCACCCCCATCCTGGTACATTGTCCCTCATCCTGGGATATAGGCCCCCCATCCTAAAATTAGCCCCCTTAATCTGGATATGGCCCCCTTATATTGGATATAGCCCCTTGTGCTGGCACACATTCCCCAGTGATCCCCTATTGCTGGCAAACGTGCCCTGTGGCTGGCACATGTCCCCTATTGATGGCACACGTCCCCCATGGCTGGCACTAGTGATGAGCGAGCATGCTTGCCAGTACTCGCCCAAGCATCTCAGTGCTCGGGATACTCTGAGTTCGCGAATGTTCGGGCTCATGCGCGATTTGCGTCATTCCGGCTAGCCCGCCCAGTGATCCGACACATGATCATCAACATTCATTTTCACGCCAATTGGGGCGTGAAATAACAACAGTGGATGCGGCGATAAGCAAGAGTGTACGCCCACTGTGACTCCTCGGGGATTCAGAAGCCGCAGATTTCTCAGGTAATAAAGGTGATAATTACACTTTACAGAATAGCTATAGGGAAAGAGAGGGATAGCTTGAAACCTTATACGAAGGTGCAGGGACAGGTTTTTTAGATGCTGGGGACCGATTTGGAGGGGTCGGGTTCCCTTTAATTTGACACTTTAGGTAGTGCTTCACAATGGTTTTTAATCCATTGAGCAGATTGGATTATACAAGACATCTGAAGGAAACATATGATATTTGTCAACAAGATGTTTCCATTAAATCGTTTGTCTCATCTGAAACATTTTTTTGGTCCCACTCTTGGCTTCCCCAGCCAACAGCTGATATAGTATGACAATCGTCTTGTAGATGCCTGTTGTAACACGAGGATGGCTCAGGTTCACCAGTATAATTTGTGTTACAGTTCTTAAGACTAAGGACGCCATCTACTTCTGTGGTATCTACCATGGATAGATCACGTAGTTATACTCTCTGTTCACGGTGCTCGGGTTCAGAGTGGCCACGGACCACTGTTGCCTGTGATTCTCCTGCTCTTGGTGATGCCACATTGAAAGAGCACCACATTGTCGTTCGCTCTGCTCTGTGGGCAGGGGGTATCTGCCTATCTCTTCTAATTGACAGGCAGCTCCCCGCTGCCTAATTGTCAATCAGCATGACATTGTCAATGACGCCCCATGAGTAGAGCGGTTGAGCCTGCTGATTGGCTGTAGGCTTCACATCAACAATGTAACCAGTGCTAGACACCCAGGAGCAGCAGTGTATACTGACTGATGGATCTGCTGAATGGTAGAGCTGCTGAGCCCACTGATTGGCTGTCGATGTGACAACCGTGGCATATGTTCACTTGTGGTTCCGGGGATGGCAATGCTGCTGAGCCCACTGATTGGCTAAGTTGCTGGCGTCACATTGACAGCCTATACTAAACAGCAGAAGCAGTGGTGTATGCGCACTTGTTATTAAGAGGATGGCAAAGCTGCTGAGCCCACTAGTTGGGTGTCAATGTGATGCCAATGATAGACACCAGGAGCAGTGGTGTAGACTCACTGGAGGATCTGGGGATGGCAGTACTGCTGAGCCCACTGGATGGCTGTTCCTGTGACGCTAGTGCTTGACACCAGGAGCAGTGGTGTGGACTCACTGGGTGATCCAGGGATTGTGAGTATATAGAGCAGTTGAAAATTTTTTTTTTTTTTATCCCAAACTGTGGGGTCAAACATTTTCTCAGAGGACAGCCTCTTTAAGGCTGGACAATTTCCTTTAAATGGATCCTGTCACCTCCAGAACGCCTCCTAAGCTACCAAAACATGTCCCTGCACCATCCCATCACTAATCTCACACTCCTTTTGTCTCCTAAAAGCATCCTGTGAAAGTGCATAAAAACGTTTTAATACTCACTCATTAGTGATTATAATTAGCAGGGGCTATATTCTTTAGCTCTTAGGGTATGTGCCCACATAGTGGTTTTACGTCGGTTTAGCAGCGAAAACCGCCGGCGGTTTAGCATAGGTTTTATTTAAATCTATGTAAATTTTTAGCAGCTTTAGGACTTACAAGTAACCCTATGTAATTTAGAAAACGCTGTGCACACAGTCGGTTTATGTGAGCGGATCCGCCAGCGGTTGGGCGGTTTCCCAGCGGTTTAGCAGCATACAGCATGTCAATTCTTTTCAGCGGTTTTTGATCGGTTCCATGAAAAAAATCCTCCATAGAAAACCGCCGGAAAAACCGCTGGAAAAACCGCCGGAAAACCGCTGTGCACACGCTGAAAAAACCGCCGGAAAACAGCTGGAGACTTCTGAGCTCAGGAGTCTAGGCTCCTTGAATTTTCCAGCGGTTTACTGACGATTTGAACGTCACTAAACCACTATGTGGGCACATACCCTTAGGGCATGTTGTTTTGCAGCCTGAATGATTCAGCCCTCTCTGTGCAGCTTCTAATGATTTGCATTCTGTAAGTGACAGAGAGGGGGGAGGGCAAAGCCTGCACAAGCAGAGCAGCACAGAGAAAGAGAGGGTGGATCCTCAAGTCTGCAAAACATCACGCCCTAATGGTGCCGTCACACAGCCCGATCTGGCCAGCGATGTCGGAAGCGATGCGCGGGTGCCCGCTCGGTTCCGACATCGCTGGCCAGCTGTCACACAGCATCGCTGCGGCCGGCGACACCGCAGCGATGCGGGCGGTGACATCGCTCGCTGGGCTGGGCTCAGCCCAGCGAGCGATCCGCAGCAACGCTGCGGTATAGGCTGGATCGCCGCCGACATCGCTCTGGCGATGTCACACGGCGCGATCCAGCCTTATCGCAGGTCGCCGGTTGACAGGTTTACAGTTCTTCCCGTAAACCTGACAACCTGCGACCAGCGATAAAACGCGGTCGCGCCGCTCGTTTACACAGCGCGACGTCGCTAGAGACATCGCTGATACGTCACTTTTTCAACGATGTCGCTAGCGACGTCGCCAGGTGTGACGGCACCTTAAGGGCTAAAGAATATAGCCCCTGCTAATTATAATCACTAATGAGTGAGTATTAAAACGTTTTTATGCACTTTCACAGGATGCTTTTAGGAGACAAAAGGAGTGTGAGAATAGTGATAGGATGCTGCAGGGGCATGTTTTGGTAGCTTAGGAGGCGTTTTGGAGGTGACAGGATCCCTTTAAGGTATATTGTACTTTGTCAAAGTTCCATTCTCATGGTGTCTCAGCAGACCATTGCCTGTCACGTGTTCATTGCTGTCTTGCCTTCTTCCATAGGGCATTGTTACCTAATCACCTTTGTATATACAATTGATGTTTGCGCCAATGCAGCATTGCGTAGAGAAATTGTAGGATGATAATTTTCATGAATGATTTTCCTTGATGCTGGACTATATTTTCTCCTGAATTCAGTAGATGTCTCTATGTGTGATGCAGTAGTATGGAGGCGGCTCTTCTCATCACCTTTGTTTGCTCTTTGCAGTGAGATACGGAGATGGATTGTACGATTCCTATATGAGGCTCGACCAAGTGGCAGCGCAGGATGCTGCAGGGGATAAAGACAGCCCCTCCACCCTCCCTTCGATTGGAAGACTTGCTGTAAGTAACGTGTCACTTTGCTTTGCCCTTGCTGTCCTTTCATCGCCACTTGATTTATTTATGGTGTCACTTCAGCTTGTTTGGCACAGTTAAGGTGTTCTCGTTCCAAGCTGGCATCTGACTTCACAGTGACCTACTGAGGGGACGAAGATGACAAATTAAATGTAAAATTAATTATGGTTGGCATTTTAATGCTATGAAAACCAGGCCAATACGTTCTGATTTCCCGTGGAATGCTATGTTGTTTTGTGCTCAGGTTGGATCATATCACACCTCTGTAAGCTGAGCTCTCCATGCTCTAGCATTGGGGTGAGGTTGGCATTCGCAGCCCAATCAGCAAGTGTCGCGCACCTGTCGCTCTGGCGTGTTATGTTATTTGAAACTTCTCAGGCCACTGTCTGCAAGGTGCGTGTGCATCATACATGCGTCATGTACATGGGTATTCATACCTAGTACCAGAATATTAGGTCTACTGTATAGAAACTACTGCAGCCAATTAGATTGCAGCCCTATTTTTTTGTATAGCAAGTTGACACGTGAAAAAGTGGCCTGATTGGTTGCAGTAGATGAGCCTGCCGTAGTCTTTAGGAGCATTGTGATATTACAGAACTGAAAAGGTGGATTATTGGGTCCTTCCAGGCTGTGTGCTCTATAAGGGTATGTGCACACTGGCCGGGATAGGGTCGGTTTAGGTGTGTAAACCGCCGGTCGGTTTACATAAATTTCATGTAAATTTATGTTAATCCAAAGCGGCGTTTGGATTAACATTAAAACCTATGTAAACCGACACCCGGTGTCCACACACCGGCGGTTTACACATGCTCATCCGTTGCTAACCCGCTGGGTTCCCAGCGGGTTAGCAAAGAATGAGCAAGTTCTATAAACCGGCCGGTTCTGCAGCGGCTGCAAGCAGAATCATGTACTGCTTCCAGCCGCCGCAACACCGCCGGCGCTAACCCGCTGGCCACCCGCCCGGCACCCGCCCGTCACCCGCCGCACATACCCGCCAGGATGCCGGTGTACGGCTCCGGAGCTTCCTGGCGGGTCCGCCCAGCCGCCGCCGACCAACCCGCTGGCCAGTGTGCACCTAGCCTAAGATGTCAATAGGAAAGCCAAGTGTTCTGGGTTAAATGTGGATCTCCATAGTGCTAGAGTTGATCATCTGCAAACAAGTGAAGGCTGGCCATACACATTTAATGGCCGTCATCCATTGCTCCCATACACAGAAGCGCTTGCTTAGCTGATCACTTCTCTGTGAGAAAGCTGCGAACTGATATGTCAGACGGCTGTTTATCTCAAGCAGATCAATACGATTGACGGGACAAAATTGGACATGCGTGATCGTCCTCTCTTCTGTCTAGCAGTTGGCTGGTGTTACCGTACACATTGGACTGTCAGCCAAACCCATCGATATTGGAGGGTTCATTTGACATTTGCCTAATGTGTAGGGAATATGTCAGCAGGGTTTTGCTACCTCATCTGACAGCAACATAATGTAGGCAAAGAAACCCTGAATCCAAAAATGTATAACCTAGATTACTGGCACCAGCCGTTCTGACACAATCAAAGCAATCAGAGCTGCCCCCACCCACACCATGCTCTCAATAGAGATTGTGAATGGACAGTGAGATGTCACTCGCAGGAGGGGTTGTGTCAGACTGCTGTGAGTGTGACAAAGTAGACCTGTAATGGTAATCTCAGGGTAATAAAGCCTTTAGATTACGTAAGCAATTCCACAGAAAGGTACAGCTGCTTTTTAACTCTTGCAGCATGCTGTCCCCAGATTACGTAATAAAAACCTGCTGACAGATTCCCTTAAAGTTTGCCACAGTCCTAAAGGCCCTAATCAATGTAGAAATCTTGCCGTCTATATGGGCTTAATACTGAGGTCTGTGATTGGGTGCACCATTGATGTGAGCTGTCAACATGAGCTCACCGCTGCAGCCAAAGCACTGGGCCTAGAGGAACGGCAGGCTGGACCTCTGGAGGCTGTGCAGTATCCGATTGTATGGTATGTTGTAGGAGCATACTGGACCTGGGGAGGGTGAGTAGTATCCGATTGTATGCTATGTTGTAGGAGCATACTGGACCTGGGGAGGGTGAGTAGTATCCGATTGTATGGTATGTTGTAGGAACATACTGGACCTGGGGAGGGTGAGTAGTATACTATTGTATGGTATGTTGTAGGAACATACTGGACCTGGGGAGGGTGAGTAGTATCCGATTGTATGGTATGTTGTAGGAACATACTGGACCTGGGGAGGGTGAGTAGTATCCGATTGTATGGTATGTTGTATGAACATACTGGACCTGGGGAGGGTGAACAGTATTCAATTGTATGGTATGTTGTAGGAAATTACTGGTCCTGGGGAGGGTCAGCAGTATCCGATTGTATGGCATGTTGTAGGAACATACTGGGCCTGGGGAGGCTGAGCAGTATACAGTGCTTTGGTATGTTGTAGGAACATACTGGGCCTGGGAGGGTGAGCAGTATCCGATTATATGGTATGTTGTAGGAACATACTGGGCCTGGGAGGGTGAGCAGTATACGATTGTATAGTATGTTGTAGGAACATACTGGGCCTGGGGAGGGTGAGTAGTATCCGATTGTATGGTATGTTGTAGGAACATACTGGGCCTGGGAGGGTGAGCAGTATCCGATTATATGGTATGTTGTAGGAACATACTGGGCCTGGGAGGGTGAGCAGTATACGATTGTATAGTATGTTGTAGGAACATACTGGGCCTGGGGAGGGTGAGTAGTATCCGATTGTATGGTATGTTGTAGGAACATACTGGGCCTGGGGAGGGTGAGCAGTATCCGATTATATGGTATGTTGTAGGAACATACTGGGCCTGGGGAGGGTGAGCAGTATCCGATTATATGGTATGTTGTAGGAACATACTGGGCCTGGGGAGGGTGAGTAGTATCCGATTGTATGGTATGTTGTAGGAACATACTGGACCTGGGGAGGGTGAGCAGTATCCGATTATATGGTATGTTGTAGGAACATACCGGACCTGGGGAGGGTCAGCAGTATCCGATTGTATGTTTTGTTGTAGGAATTGTTAGGGATCGTTTTTCTAAAATTGAAAGTAGCTTTATAATACACTTCAAACCTGAGTTGATGGCTATAGAATATAGTAATATAGTGCGATGTAGAAGGCTTACCTACAGTCTCATCTTGCAGTTCGGTGTTTTCCTCCTTTACTATAGATTTTCTCTTCTTTCATTGTTTGCCTTTGCTTTTGTTACATTAGTTACATAACTAAGAAAGAACATCTGGTTTAGATTACTTTATAAAAAAATGGAAGAAACCTGGTCATCGTCCCATAGGCTCCACTTTATCCAATATAAACAGGTTCTTCGGAATGGAATGGGAGTGTTCGGGTGCGTTCCTGTGTGTGTATATCACATTTAAAGGATAATTAGAGTGTAAATTCTGGAGTTTGTCTTGATTTGGGACCAGCAAATCACCCCTGTGTGTGGATCGGAGGGCCTTCCTACAATTATTTATATTCATTGCAAAAAGAAATAATCTTCCCATATAGCATGTCCCAGAGGCACGGGATTTAGCATCGGCAATGTTAGCCATTTCACAGTTCATTAGTGGTAGGACAACTCTGGAGCAGTAACCGACACCACGGTGTATATGTGTTTCCATGGGGAGATTGTCTCTAGCTTTCTAGTTTGTGCCAGAAGCCACATTGTGGAGATCCCTTGCTCGTCATGTGTGCCAAGGCAACATTTTGTGTATTTGGCCCTGCAGTCGTTGTCTACCCTGCAATTTGAGAGCAATGATGTCATATGGTAGCAAGAACCTGCCTACGTTCTGCTGAAGGTCTGGTGGATCATGCTGTCCTTGCCTACAGAGTCTTACCAGCATATCTGCTCAGAATGTGTCAGACAGTTAAGAAATACCTGGAGGTGGGGGTTTAGGCATGTTAGCTCAAAGTCTAACCAAAGAGACTTTGGAAAGGTTGATAAAAATGTAATTTCCCCTTTCTTTAACCAGCCATGAGGAAGTCCTGAAAGGGGAATTCCACTAAGTTCTTCTAGATCTTACTATTCTGCTTTATACATAAACTTAAATGTATTTTATTGAGATTTTATGTGTTATACCTACACAAAGTAGCAAGTGTAAATTAAACAGGGCATGGTTTTCTGATTATTGTAAGAAATTTAAATCTGAAAACTGTGACGTGCATTTGTATATAGCCTAATGTAGTCTTATACCCCTAAATAAAATCCTGAGTGACCAATCGCCTCCAGAAGTCATATCATTAGTAAATTGAGCCAACCTGTATGTCATCTATTCTCAGTATAAGGCTATGTTCACACATATCGCTTTTTTACACATGCTTTTCAACAAAGCGCACCTGCGTCTGCCAGCAAGTGAATGGAGTTTCACTTTTGCCATGCAGACGCTGCGTAAATATACGCTGCGTTTTTATGGGAGAAAGCGTGCACTTAAAAAGAAACATGTCAATTCTTTACGTATGTACACGTGCGCTTTCTCCCATAGGGGATATTATCCCGCTGGAATTACGCATCGCCGTTCAGACAATTCCAGCGCGTATAATGGTGGCGCTGCAGGATGTGATGTCACACTGGGGAGGAAGAATCCTGTGTTCCCCTGTGTGACATGTGTGACAGCCCTTTTGGGTTTCACAGTGTATTAATATACACTGTGAAACCTAAATAAAAATAGTTCAAATGTATTAAAAATAATAAAAATTGAAAAATTACCCGTCCACTGGGTGTTAGGGTTACCAGGAGCCGAGACACCCACATCTACTGTGCTTCCAGGACCTGCCATGATCTGTGATTGGCCACTCGCGATCATGTGATATGTGACATGCATATCACATGATTTCGAGTGACCAATCACATATCTGGCAGGTCCTGGAAGCACAGTAGACGTGTAGATGTGGGTGTCTCAGCTCCCGGTAACCCGAACAGCGCGGACGGTAAGTATTCATTTTTATTATTTTTAATACATTTTGACTATTTTTATTTAGGTTTAGGTTATTAACATACACTGTGAAACCCAAAAGGGCTGTCACATGTCACACAGGGGAACACAGGATTCTTCCTCCCCTTTGTGACATCACTTCCCCCCTGCGCTTTTGTGGGAGAAGTGCAGCCATATAAAAACGCGGTGTATGAACCCACCGCCGTGTTTTTATGGCGCTAAGTAGCGCGGCTGCAAAAAGCGCAAAAAAAAAACCCCGCTTCGTGTCAACGTAGCCTAACCGCTGTATTGTGAAGACCTCAGAGGTTTGTTTGAGAACATTTAGGGATCAAACAACATCACCGAAACCAAAGAACACACCAGACAAGTCAGAGATAAAGTTGTCAGGAAGAGTAAATTCAAAAATGGAAGGAGTGTGGCACAATTGCAAACCTACCACGACAAGGCCTTCCATCTTAACTGACATCTAGAAGGAGAGCACTAATTAAAGAAGGAGCCAAGAGGTCCATGATCTCTGGAGGAGCTACAGAAATCCACAGTTCAGGCAGGAGAATCTGTCCACAGGACAACTAATTAGCCTTTATGGAAGAGTGGCAAGAAGAGAGCCATTTTTGAAAGCAAGCCGTAAGAAGTAGAGTTTTTAGTTTGAGTCCAAAGTAGAACTATTTTGGGCTAAGTGCAAAACACTATGTGTGGTATAAACTAATCCTGTACATCACCCTAAAAACACCATCCCCACCATCAAACATTGTGGTGGCAGCATCCTGCTATGGGAGGCTTTTTTTCAGCAGGGACAGGAAAGCTAGTCAGAGTTGATGGGAAGATGGATGGAGCTTAATACAGGGCAGTCCTGGAGGAAAACCTGTTGGAGACTGCAACTGACGTAAGACTACAGTGTAGGTTCACCATCCTGCAGGAACCTTAACATACTGCCAGAGTTACAATGGATGGTTTAGATCAGAGGTCCCCAACTCCAGGCCTCGAGGGCCGCCAACAGAGCAGGATTTCCTTAGTATTGCACAGGTGTTAATGTGATCAAATGCACAGGTAATGATTCCAACCCCTGTGCAATACTAAGGAGATCCTGAAAACATGCACCGTTGGCGGCCCTCGAGGCCTGGAGTTGGGGACCCCTGGTCTAGATCAAAGCATATTCATGTGTGTGAATGGCCCAGTCATAGTCCAGACCCAAATCACATTCAGAATTTGTTGCAACACTAGAAAATTGCTGATCATAGATCTCTCCATCCAATCTCACTGAGCTAGTGTTATTATGCAAAGAGGAATTTGTAAAACGTTCAGCCTGTAGATGTGCAAAGGTGGACACATACCCAAATGACTTGCAGCAGGAATTGCAGCAAAAAGTGATCCTACAAAGTACTGAACCGGGGGCTGAATACAAAGGCACGTCACAATTTTCAGATTTATAATTTTAAAATATTTAGAAAACCATGTATCATTTCCTTTACACTTCACAAATTCTTGATTCTTAGTTATTGTATCTCACATAAAATCCCAATAAATTCCATTTATGTTGGCAGATGTAATGTGACAAAAATGTGTTAACGTCACGGGGGTATGAATAATTTTGAGGCACTGTGTGTGTATGTTTGTTAATGATATGCAAATGAAACCTTTTCTAAGCACCTTTTAATGAGTGCCACACTCACAAACACTCCTTAACTTTTATCGATGAGGTTATTACTGACTGCTGAGAAATGTTCTGCCATGCTGAATGCACTTGGGCACAAAGATCATCACTATACACTGCTTGTTGCTCCCTTGCAATTGCCAACCATAGACATCACTGATGTGCTCAATGGGAGACGCTGTGAGGCATGGTAGCACGTGTGGGCCGTGCAGGCTGCTCAGACTAGAATGAGCAACATGCACACTGTGAAGAAAATGATTATTATATATATATAATATATTACCTTTTTATGTAAAATATATAATATAATATTGAAGCTGAGAGTGTTGGCACCCTTGACGTTGTTCCAGAAAATAGATGTATCTCAGAAGATATATGCAATTACATGTTTTGTCATACACGTTTATTGTATATGCTGGAAAAACACTCTCGCAGAAAGGAAGAAAAAGACAAATTGGACATAATTTCACACAACTCCCAAAGCGGGTTGGACAAAATCGCTGGCACCCTGAACTTCATATTTGGTTGCACACCCTTTGAAATAAATAAACTGCAGTCAATCACTTCCTGTAACCATCAACAGGCTTCTTACACCACTAAACTGGAATTTTGGACCTCTCTTCTTTTGTAAACTGCTCCAGGTCTCTCATATTTGAAGGAGCCTTCTCCCAACAGCTATTACAAGATCTCTCCACAGGTGTTTGATCGGATATAGATCTGCACTCATTACTGGCCACTTCAGAACTCTCCAGAACTTTGTTTCCATTCGTTTCTGGTGCTTCTTGAAGTATGTTTGGAGTCAGTGTCCTGCTGGACAACCCATGACCTAGGACACAAACCTAGTTTCTGTCACTGGGAACTAACTTGTAACCCAAAATCTTTTGGTGATCTTCAGATTTCATGATGCCTTGCACATAGTCAAGGCACCCCCTGCCACATCCAGCAAAACAACTCAAAATATCTTTGAGCCTTCACCAGATTTGACTGCAGGAACTGTGTTCTTTTATTTTTTTTTGGAGGCCTCCTTCCATTTTCTGTAAACAGTAGAATGAGTGATTTACCAATAAGCTCTATCTTGGTCTCATCTGCCCACTTGAAGCTTTCCCCAAAAGATTTTTGCTTACTCCCGTACATTTTGTCAAACTGCAGTCTAGCTTTTTAATGTCTGTGCTCTGTGTCAGCAGTGGGGTCCTCCTCAGTCTCCTGCCATAGCATTTCATTTCATCCAAATTTCGACTAATTGTTCGCAATTACACTGATTTACCCTGAGCCTGCAGGACAACTTGAATTTTTTTTGCAACTTGATTAGGGCTGCTTATCCATTATTTTGTGTTGCAACCTTTCATCAATTTTTCTCTGCTGCCTACGTCCATGGAGATTAGCTACAGTTCCATGTGTGGTAAACTTCTTGATTATATGCACCGTGGACAAAGGAACATCAAGATCTCTGGAGATGGACTTGCAACCTTAAGATTATTGCTATTTTGCAACAATTTTAATTCTAAAGCCCTCGGATAGTTCTCTTCTCCTATTTCTTTCTCCATACTTAGTGTGGGATGCACAGACACACAATGCATAGATTTAAGTCATCTTCTCCCCTTTTTATCTGCTTTCAGGCATGATTTCAATATTGCCCACACCTGTTACTTGCCACAGGTGAGTTCCAACGCGCATCACATGCTTGAAACAAACTTGTTTACCCACAATTTTGGAAAGGTGAGAACAATTTGGTTCTGCCCATTTTTGGGGTTCTGTTTGAAAATATGTCCATGTTCCTTCCCTTCCCTCTCTCCCTCTCTTGTTTACACTCCCTCCTTCTCGCTCTTTTTTACTTTTTCCTCTTTTTTTTTACTTTTTCCTCGCTCTTTTTTTCACTCTTTCCTCGCTTTTTTTTTTTTATTCTTTCTTTGCTTTTTTTTTTTTCAATTTCTTCACTTTTTTCCCTCTCTCCTTTCTCTTTCGCTCTTCTTGCCTTTTCTCTTTCTCTGTCTTACTTTCTTTTTCCCTCCTACCTTCATTTTCTCTCATATACATATGCAGTATAATCAGGGCTGCCACTAGGAATTTCGGGGCCCCTCAAGGGGCAAAATTTTGGGGCCCCCCTGAGACTCCACGCAATCTCCGCCTCCACCAATCTCCACCCAGGCCCCGCCTCCATCCAGGCTCTGCCTCCACCCCTCGAACCTTCCATTATTTTACTGCCCACTATTGGAAAAACTCCCTTTCTGCACCACGTCCTCCCCAGTCACACATTAATCTCTTTCTATACATTGCTCTTTATGTGAGCTGTGGAGGGATGTGAACAATAAATGCCACATGAGGCAGAATAATACTGGTGCTGTTATTTATTACCCTGTACAGGGGTGGCGGACATTTGGAAATTCCTACCATCATTCAGGGGCTGCACATCACCATAAAAATTACCCGGCTACATTTAATTAATTAATTACCTCACCTAATTTGATGGCTGCAGCTGCTTGTCTGTGTCCTGCGATGTACAGTGATTTCTGGTCTTCCAGGTTTGTGTTGGTCTGGAGCGCAGTAGACTGTGACAATAACTTTTGTAAATCAAATACATTCAATAGGAGACTGCTATATATACATCATATAGGAGAAACTGAGGGCATATATAGTACTGTAGAGGGCTAGGGGCACACAGACTGAGCTTGAGCTGAGCTTTGCAGTAGCCACAGGGATATATGATCTCTCCCCGGGCCCCCACCCATTGAGGGGGTGAGCTGAGCTCTGGAGGCAGGGGCCACAAGCTTCCAGAAAATGGCCGCGGATCTTGTTCTGCACATGCACCGCCTCCGTGGCCATTTTCTGGAAGTCTGGACAATAGAGGCCGAGTTACAGCTTGGCAATGCCCCTCTCTGTGCATGTCTCTCCCCCATGTGTGCAGTCTCTCCCCTCTCTGTACCTGTCACCCCCATTTGCGCAGTCTCTGTCCCTCCTGTTTGCTGTCTCTCCCCTGTGCCTGTCTCCAACCTGTGCACTGTGTCCCACCTGTCTGCTGTGTCTCTCTTCTGCTCCTGTCTCCCCCTGTGCCCTGTCTGTCCCCACTGCACCTGTCTCCCGCCTGTGTGCTGTGTCCCCATGACAGATGACAGACACACACATGCAGCACATGGATGACAGACACACACTGCACTCGGATGAGAGACACACATACAGTACACAGATGACAGACACACATACAGCAAACGGACGACCGAGACACAGCACACGGACAACCGAGACACAGCACACGGACGCCAGAGAGACACACTGCACACGGACGCCAGAGGGACACACTGCACACGGACGCCAGAGGGACACACTGCACACGGACGCCAGAGGGACACACTGCACACTGACGCCAGAGGGACACACTGCACACGGACGCCAGAGGGACACACTGCACACGGACGCCAGAGGGACACACTCATACATGATATCTGTATCACACACACATATATATACTCACTCTCTTCTTCATAATCATGGTGTACCCAGTGAGGGAGGCCTGTAGTGGGAATCAGCAGATGACGTCTGTACACACATTGTGGAGGCTCCTGTCAGCCATCTTCTCTCCCCCTCCCCTACTCCCGACTGCCGAGCTGGTGGTGACATTATAGGAGGAGGAGGAGGGGTGCTCCTGTGGCTGCTCACTTCACTCCCCTCTCCTCATGCTTTCTGCAAGCTCTTGTCGTCGTCCCTCCCCCACACTTGGCCCCGCCTACCCAATTGATGCTGTGCAGGATAGATGAGGCGGAAGAGGAGACCAGAGGAGCAGCTGAGGAGGTGCTCAGTGACGTGCACTTCCTGGTCGGGAAGGGAGTGGCCAGCTAGTAGATGCCTGCACACAGGTACTCGTCAGTGGGGGGAGGTATCACGCAGCTCAGGGGGCCCTCTGGCCGAGAAGGGGGGCGGGCCTCCTTGATCCCAATAGCCACGCCCCCCCACCAGCATGGCCGGGCCCCTCCTGCCCCAGTCTAATGGCCATGCCCCCTGCAGTCAGGCCTGGACCCCTCACTGCAGTACGGGCTGCAACCCCCTAGTGGCGGCCCTGAGTATAATATATGAACATATGCGTAACATATAGACATATATAAGTACGCACTATGGTGATTAATCATACAGGCTTCTACTATTCCTGAGTGATCAGATTACAGTGAGTTTGGGAGCAGAATGAATATATGACATGCAGAGATCAGTCAGACTCTCATCCACCATATACATGTTTATGGATTTTTTTAATATTTCAACCATTTTCCCTTCTGTACACCAACTTCCATATGTTCAGGATTGTCATAGTTGTTTATCAAGGCCGGTTCTGTGTCTTTCGTGTATCTCAATCAATTCCATTCACACTCTTCTTCAGCCTGGCATGTCTTGGCTCTGTGATCTACACTGGTGCAAATCCATCCGTAAGAAGTGTTTTTAATTCCATTGCTGCCAGAGGCCGCCCGGGCTCATTACTGACCACATTCCAAATTTGCTTTCATGACTTCTCCGGCAGTGCAGGAGGAGGAGATGTTTTCCATTGCATTGTATAGAGTTATTTTTTAGGCCTTTTCGCGATACACTTGACTTATTATCCATTGTTACATGGTATGAGTATATTGATTTGGCCATGGGATGCATTACTCCATAGTTGACAATTTCTTTTACCTTTCATGCTTGGCATGGATCATTCTTTTGCTTTCCTTATGACTTTTTGAAAGCAAAAAGTATATACCGTATAATGGGTTGTCTTTTCTACCGGTATGGGTTGTTCATTCTAGAGCTGTAGTATCTAGCGCAGGGTAGGGAACTCTTGCAATAAAAATGAATCCAAAAACACATACTTTGCGACGGGTAATTTTTTTTTATTGATTATGTAACATATATTAGTTGTTCCTTGGTTGTTTTAGACTATGCACTATATGCTGTTGTTCTCTGCTATGTTCAGAGGAGCTGGATAAAGGCTATCCTGAGTGGGTGTTTCAGCCTGTCGTGCATTGTGCTGTACATTAACCTCTTGTGGTTTTGTTCCTAGTTTTCAGTTCATTCTTTCTTCCCATTGTCTTGAGCATTTGCTTTTAGTGCTGTTTTGTCTGTCATTATGTGGGTTATTATACCGCGCTCCAGTGTAATAGCCTCAAATAAATCTCCAGACAGCCGAGATCAGCGGATCGTTGCCTGCTTGCGCTTCCTCTTCAGCCCTTTTTGTATACATTAGTCATCATAAAACCGTCCTGTATGGATTCACGCATCTTCACTTCTGAGATGAATGTCCTTAAGTCACTTCTCGAGGCGGTTGCACGGAATAGTCACATTGAGGAGGAATAGATCTAGACTTGGTCACATGTTCCGCTTTTCCCATGTTAAGGCAAGGCGAATTTTACAGCACCACAAAGTCAGTGGTGTCACTCAGTCTCCTGCTGCCTATTTGATGGTCCAATCTGCAAGGAACAAAGCATTTTTCCCAATCTGCAACCTGTTAGTTCATCCATTCAAATGAAAGGGTAAATATACAGATCATGCATCAAAAACACTGCACAAACGAGCGTATTTTAATGGTTTTGTTACCATGGCCTGAATTTTTTGGTGCAGAAAAATCTGCACTAGTTACTTAGCGTGAGCTGATAACCCAACAATGGCGCTGCTGGTATTGATCTCTCCTCTTTGCACTATAACGGTCAGGGCTCGCTGCTCATAATCTCAGCATGGAAAATGTTAAAGCAGCTGTCATATAGTCGGTGGAAAATACCAAACTTGTCCGTCAGTCAGCAAAATGTTTACTTGCCACTTCTGAAGGTACTGAGCTTGATGATATCATTTCATTAATTCATTTTATGGCACTTAGAATACAATACGCATGAACAGTAGGGTCCTTCAGCTGAAACCACCTTCATCCCCAAGACAATAGAGTACAGGTTTTTATTTTTTTGATCTGTGGCTTTCAGTCATTTTTCATGAAAGAGAATGGAGAAAAGTAAAGTTATTTCTAAGAAAATCCATTTTAGAACTCCTTAGAAGTACATGAGCCTACAGGTTCAATCAATCAATCTTCCCCCATGGACCATTCTTGAGTCTTGGGATCCAAGTGCTGATTTTTTTAATATGTAAAGGAATAATCTGTCAAAAACAAATTATTTGCTAACATGGAAGAAAAATCTATACAGCACAGAGTGACTCTAGTTACTGAAAATGTGTAATGTAATAGAAGTATATACAGGGGAATCTCAATGAATTGGAATATAACCAGAAAGTTAATTTATCTGAGTATTTCAATACATAAAGTGAAACACATATAAATTCATTAAAGAGTGATCTATTTCAAGTGTTTGTTTCTGTTGATGTTGATATAATTACAGCCAATGAAAACCCAATCATTGAGATGCATCTGTAATTATACTACAGGCATATAAGCCTGGGACATGCCAACTGTGGATTGTGTAGGGGGCCTGCTGGCTATTCTCTAACTGATGATGCCAAAGGACAGTAGGATCTGGTAGATTGAATATGAATGCTTGATCCTTCTGTTTTTCTTAGGCTGGAGTCACACTGGGTGAAAGACATGTGAGATACTCGGGCATCATCGGTAAGACCGGCGGCTCTCCGGAGAGGAGCACGTAGCCGCATTGAAATACATGCATGCTCCTCTCTGGAGAGACACCGGTCGTACCAGGTGATGCATGCGAGATTCGCGCATGTATCTCCCATGTCTCTAGCCCAGAGTAACTCTAGCCTTAAGGCCCCGTCACACACTACAATGTCGGTAATGATATAGTTGAAACGTTACGGGTTTCCAGTCGTTACTAGGTCGTTCAGTGTGACATGTACATCCGATCAACTATAATTGGGCAGATCGTTGATGGGAAGGCTTGTGAACCGGACCTTAAACCAAACAATGACCATTCGTTCAACCTGCAGCATGGGTGTGTGTGACACCTCAATAACGATGTCGTTAACGACCTCGCCTTTTGAGAACTGTAGGACGTAGGCAAGCTAACGACCGCAAGTATTGTTTGCTTATCGCGGAATCGTTGCTGCGTCGTTGTGTGACATTTCACTAGCGATCATTGAACGTCGTTCTAGCAATCTAGGTCAAGTCAGATCGTTGATCGGATTGTTCGGCCATTGAAGCGTGAGACGGGGCCTTAAGAGAGAAACTAATGATGTCTGGTTGTGACTTACTCTTTCCTCCCCATTGAAAAATATAATGATCTAAAGAGCCAAGAATCAATTTTTAAGCTATGTAAGGTATTCTCAAATTACAGTATTTTGATCAATATTGGTTAGTTAAAACCAGTAGTGCAAAGAACAGATATTGAGCCTTATGTATCAAAACTAGCTCACATTATACACTGATTTCTTGAATGCACATGCTCTGCCTACGCTTCATTTATTGTATGAGATTTCTGGACATGGTTGACTTTCTTTGTCAACCCCATAAGCAATGAATGAAGCAGAGGTCAAGTATGCGCACCTCCACTCCATTCAAGATTTCTAGAAATCCCAGCAATTAGTTATCCCTACTTTATGAATAGGGACTAACTTTCTATTCTGGCATAACATCTTTACAAAGGTTTTCCAGTTCCAGAAAATCCCTTTTCACCGGTTGTAGTTGATTTGAAAAAAAATTGAGGTTTATTCATCCTCCTCGGGTCCAGCTCTGCGTCTTATTGCCTTGCAGCCCTAAGCTCACATTGACAGCATGGCAGCCAATGTGTAAACTCAATGGGTCTGCGGAGTAGACGTCGCTAGTCACTCAGCGCCAAGGTGCTCAGTTATTGGCTGCACTGCTGTGGACGTACATCGGGGCAGTAGACTATTACGGACACCCAAAGCTGCGGACACCCAGTGCTGGACCCATGGAGCATGAGTAAAAGCACACTTAGGTTTTTTTTTTTTAGGAACAAACTGTAGGGATTCCCGAAACCAGAACATCCCGTTAGGGATGTGCGCACACGGAGTCTTTTTGATGAGTTTTTGAAGCAGAAGCTCAAAAAATGTCCTACAAAAATGCAGAGTTCCACTCAGAGACGCAGTGTGAACATTCCCATAGGGGAATCTGAGGGCTTCTGTGTTGTACTGATCTAGAATTCAGCACCTTTTTGCCTGATTTTTGTAATATTAAAAAGAACAACCAAATTGGGTCATGTTCCATTTTATGATCATACCAACGTATCCTCCCATTTGAAGCATTAATCCTAGGGGAGAATAAGGCGACTCCTGAGGCGCCTACAAGTACTATGGATCCATAGGGTGTGCCGCTATAAATGGGCTGTGCCATGTGCACAATGGCTTTGGCTAAAGTTACACTACAATGTAACGGTATGAAAGTTTTAATCATAATGAAAGTTCAGCTACTCCATGTGTTTAAGAAAAAGTTTGTACAAGGCCTAAAGACATTACATTATGATTAAGAGTTGGGTATATTGTTTCCACTTCTAGGGAGGAGGGGGGAGGATGGGTTTGCACTCCAAATACACATTACATTTTACTATATGACAATCGGGTCACACAGACATTTCTTCTCCTCATTGTACTGTACAAGAAGCTATTGAGAAAGAACAGTTCAATAGTGCGATTAATGTAGCAATAGCGGCATTGTCGTTGGAGCACAGTGATCTACTATTACTCTTTGAATACCCTATTATGGCGCTTGTTGTAATGTTTTGACAGATTTTATTGTCCTTGCTGAAAGGTTACATTTTAGATAGAGTTCTTTCATGTGACAGCACTAATTTTACTTTGGTAGTGGTTTTCATCGTGAGGCCAGATCTACGTAAATTGCTTCCAACAATAATATTAACAAATATTGCCTAAGGGTATGATGTGTGAAGAAGAAAGTGAACCGCCAAATCTTAGTGTCTATTTAGGAAAGAATAATGTCATTAAGGAGCGCACACTACATAAAAGGAAATTCTTGGAAAAAGCAGGGTTCTTACCCACCCATACTTCTTTCTAGAATTGATGACACACACATTCCACTCTCTCACACACACACATTCTCACTCTCTCACACACACACATTCTCACTCTCTCACACCACACATTCTCTCTCACTCTCTCTTTCTCGAGCTCTCACACACACTCTCACTCTCTCACACACATTCTTCTCACTCGCACACTCTCTCTTTCTCTCACTCTCACAACACTCTCACTCTCATGCTCACACTCACTCTCTCACTCACTCGCACACACTATTTCAGTGCCCCGCATTGCTGGTCATCTTATCATCCTTCTCATTTTTGGCCACCAGGTGATCTTTATTTTACGGTGTCAATCTCATTGGTCATCAATGTCAAGAAGAAATGACTAGCTCTCACTGCCATTCCATAGATTGCTAGCCCTTAGGTAGAACAGGTTGACCTTATATTATAATCTAAAGCAGGGATCTCAAACTCCAAGCCTCGCGGGCCACCAACAGTGCATGTTTTCAGGATTTCCTTAGTATTGTACATAATTGAATCACCTGCACACGTGATGATTCCAACCCCTGTGCATTACTAAGGAAATCATGAAAACCTGCACTGTTTGCGGCCCTTGAGGTCTGAAGTTTGAGATCCCTGGTCTAAAGGGAGCCCTTCATTGCATGTTCCACCCTTGAATTGCCATCATGGTGTTATGCAGTGATCTAAAGATGTCACTCTCTGAAATCTGGAAGAACATCTTGTTCTTCCCAGGAGTCATGTTTCATAGTTTGATGTGCATCAAGGATCAAGGATACATAATTTCAAGCCATCTCCAGTGGCTTCCAGTGCAAACGCAGTGCATCGATGGAGCCCAGGTCAGAGCTCCTTGCTTCTCTGCACATGAACTGGATGCACTGATGGAACATTGTTATGACATGTCCCTGTGGGATGTTACTCATGCCAGGAAGTGTGTTAACTAGGTAACTTCTTATGAGACTGGTACCCCTCACACAGTTCTTCACCTTTTCGCTATTTTATAGATTTAATTTTTTTTACTTTTATGCTGCAATTTGACATTTCAGAGAGTGACAAGTGTAGAAAACGTGTAAGACTGTGGTGGTAGTGATGACAGCTTCGCTATTTGTATGAGTGTCCATGATCAAGATTAGCAGCATTTTGGACACCGTGTGTCTTTGCTGCATTGTACTGTACAAGCACAGTGAAAGGATTTATAGAAATCCCATGCCCATTGTGCTTGTTTTTAATGCAGCGTAAACTGACGTGGCGCAGCTTCCCAATCCATCGGCCTGCCAATTTATGCTTGCAGAGATGCTAGTTTTCTCAGCAGAATTACACAACAAAAATATGCTGCTCCCAGAATCCTGATCGTGGGCACAGACGCTGCGTTCTCATGTAGAGAACACTATTGACTCTGCAAGAGAAAACTTGCTGCATCCAGCATGCACCGTGTCATGATCGTGAGCCACATTCAGCTCTGAGAGAGGGTCGTGAGCCACATTCAGCTCTGAGAGAGGGTCGTGAGCCACATTCAGCTCTGAGAGAGGGTCTGAGCCACATTCAGCTCTGAGAGAGGGTCGTGAGCCACATTCAGCTCTTAGAAGGGTCATGAGCCACATTCAGCTCTGAGAGAGGGTCGTGAGCCACATTCAGCTCTTGAGAGAGGGTCGTGAGCCACATTCAGCTCTTGAGAGGGTCGTGAGCCACATTCAGCTCTGAGTAGAGGGTCGTGAGCCACATTCAGCTCTGAGAGAGGGTCGTGAGCCACATTCAGCTCTGAGAGAGGGTCGTGAGCCACATTCAGCTCTGAGAGAGGGGCGTGAGCCACATTCAGCTCTGAGAGAGGGGCGTGAGCCACATTCAGTTCTGAGAGAGGGGCGTGAGCCACATTCAGCTCTGAGAGAGGGGCGTGAGCCACATTCAGCTTCTGCCCCTCTCGCAGTAGTGACACCCAGAGTTCCCACTGCCGGCATAATGACAACCATAGCTTGTCCAGAGAATTCACACAGTGGCAGTATACTAAGATCCAGGGGTTCATACCTTACCCCTATTCAGATCTGCTCCTCTGTGTGGGGATACTCTAAAAAGTCACTATCTGGAGATCTGCTGTTCATAGCTGTTTGCTAGACCTGGTGCTAATATACTAAGCTGGAAGACAGCTGCAATCACACATCATGAAGCCGTGAGCCACATGTGGATCTTGATCAACAGGTTGGGGACCCCTGGCTTCGATCATGCAGTGGGTGACTTGGCTCTGCGTGGACAGTTCCAGTTTAGCCATTTGGTACCCATTCGTCTGTTCGTTGCCTCTAGAGCAGTATTGGAAACAAAAAGCTATTGCGACAAAAAACAACAGTACACTGCAGTAAAAATATTAAAATGCAAGTGCAGTATAAAAATGGTATAACAAATACAGGGTACTTAGTTAATCCGTTTTTTTGCGCAGAAAAAGTTATTTTAAGCCACGTCACTATCTTCAAAGTGTACCCATCTCAGACGCGGTCCTAACTGTTGTATTAAAAACCTGACTGGTGTGAATACTTACCAGTAAGCAGGAGCCAGTATGACCAGTGTCTGAAGTGGAATGAAGGCGACGGGGCTATGTGTGTGCAGGGCCCAGAGAGGGGCGGGAACTCCATCTCTTGCATGGCAAGAGGCAATTAATTATAACACAGATGAGTCCTGCACACAGAGAACAGGTCTGTAGTCTGTAGTTTTTTGTCGCAATAGCTTTTTGTTTCCAATTATGCTGGCGGTGTGAACAGGTTCCTACAGACCTGTTCTCTGTGTGCAGGACTCATCTGTGTTATAATTAATTGCCTCTTGCCATGCAAGAGATGGAGTTCCCGCCCCTCTCTGGGCCCTGCACACACATAGCCCCGTCGCCTTCATTCCACTTCAGACACTGGTCATACTGGCTCCTGCTTACTGGTAAGTATTCACACCAGTCAGGTTTTTAATACAACAGTTAGGACCGCGTCTGAGATGGGTACACTTTGAAGATAGTGACGTGGCTTAAAATAACTTTTTCTGCGCAAAAAAACGGATAGACTAAGTACCCTGTATTTGTTATACCATTTTTATACTGCACTTGCATTTTAATATTTTTACTGCAGTGTACTGTTGTTTTTTGTCGCAATAGCTTTTTGTTTCCAATTATGCTGGCGGTGTGAACAGGCTCCTACAGACCTGTTCTCTGTGTGCAGGACTCATCTGTGTTATATCTAGAGCAGTATGTTTTTACTTTTCTTTGTAGTCGAATGAAATGACATCAAGCACCTTGCTCCCCAGACGGCATTCGTCAGCCATTAGTTCTATTTATTGCTGTTCCCTCCCCTACACGTAGACTGGGTATATGGTACCAAGAAACATTTGGAGTTCTTACATTTTATTTCAGCTACATTCTTTCATTTCTAAACCTTTAGGACAGGAGTTTTTCTTGGTTGTTCATGCTCACATTTTCTGAATGCTGCTGGATACAGTGTTACAAAGATTTCCTTTCTCACGATTTGATAGCTCCTTGCCTTGACAGTAGACTACAACTGTACTTGCCTTCCAGGAAGCAGATTTCAACACTTCTTTTCGGCTGTCAATCAGAATTCTTGGCTTGCACACAGCTTCTTGGAGGCACAGATACTCCTAGGGTGTATTTTACGAGTGCGGCTTTCAGTAAGGCAGAGTCTTGCTTGACCCCGAAGAACTCTCGCTTTGTAACCTGGTTGCCATAACTGGAAGAGTCCCTGCTTCCCAGAACAGTGATGCAAAGAGTTGTTCCCTTGAGACCAATAAATTGCACATTAAAAACACATGCTCCATTACTGTTACAGAAGAAAAAAGCTGCTGAGCCAGGAGGGATGGATGTTAGTCCACGGATGAATCATTTCCTACATTGCCTGGGGTAGGAATATCCTTTTACCTTGGTGGTATAATATATTTTGGACTTTATTGACACTTCAGGTCTTGATATGTGAGATTCATTGAAGGTTGAGGCTTGTTTGTTCGTGTTGAGAGCCAAAATATGGAGGCAATCAGTCTGGTCCACAGATAGAATGTTGTTCCTTTCTTGAGGGCCAGTAATAGACTTCAGTAGAATTCAATGTGTTCTGGTTACTGTAGGAATATTCTCCATAGTACCCATTAGCAAGCTATCTGATCTTAACGTTGTCTTATGGCTGAATTTCAAGCTTAGTGGGTGCTTCGTATCGTGAACGCATCACTCATCTTATTTGTTGTGACTTTCTTTTTAATTGCTACTCAATTATTTAAATTTCTGAATAAATTAGCAGTCCTGGGTAAACAAGCATGCAGAATGTGGTCAGCACATATTATGGGACCGGTTTGGTTGAGGGAGACTGCCAAAACTGCCGGATTGACAAACTAGTAAATGTTTCTTTGACCGGTATTATAGAGAACAGTCTCATGGTAGTGTATGCAAATGGATAGGGGCTCAACAAGGCCTTTAAACCCTAACGGATACGGTTGGAGGAGTGTCTTTAAAATTGGAGCATGCTATAACAAATATACAATTCTGGCATTCTCTTGTCAATGTAATTATTTTTTCTCATAGTAATGGGGCCGAAAGTTGTAATGTCATTGGCCAATATGCCAGTAGATAATTACATTATTTTTTTATTTTTTTTCGTACTACAATTTTAGCAGTCTTGTAAAATGTATGCTATTTTTAGAAAAGCATTGGTTATTAAAAAATAAATAGAAACCGTGTAACTACACTCTTAATTTTTGGCTTTCTAGCAATCTTTTCCATAGTCTCTTTTACTACATCCTATATTTTGTATCTTTGATTCTCTAGCACTTTTCTCCATTGTCGCTCTCTCTTCAACACCCCAATTTTTTGGCTGTCTAGCACTCTTCTCCGTTGTCTCTCTTTCTACACCCTACATTTTGTATCTCTGGCTCTCTAGCACTCTTCTCTGTTGCCTCTCTTTTTGTACCCTACATTTTGTATCTTTGACTGTCTAGCACTCTTCTCCGTTGTCTCTCTTTCTACATCCTACTTTTTGTATCTTTGGTTCTAGCAGTTTTCTACATTGTCTCTCTTTCGGCACCCTAAATTTTGTATCTTTGGCTCTCTAGCACTTTTCTCAGTTGTCTCTCTTTTCTACACCCTACATTTTGTATCTTTGGCTCTAGCAGTTTTCTACATTGTCTCTCTTTCGACACCCTACATTTTGTATCTTTGGCTCTCTGGTACTCTTCTCCGATTTCTCTTTTTGTACCCTACATTTTGTATCTTTGGCTGTATAGCACTCTTCTCCATTCCACTCTTCTTGATCGTGGGTCATCAGCTTAAATGTCTTGGGCCAACACATGAACCAAAATCCCATCTATAAAGGTTTTTTATTTATCATATAAAAAACTTTTGCACTTTTTTATCCATCCAGGGTGCAGTTGGGCCCATAGGGGCGCCATTCATCTAGTGGTGCAGAAGCATCGTACTGTGCGGCCCAATGCTCAGGCAGCGGAGCGGTTGGGTAGCTTTCAGACACTCTGCATCATATGTACCAGTGTGAATGGTGCTATATGCAAGCCCAGTGTATGCATGGCAGGTCGCCTCCCACATCTTGCTGGTAGAGGTGATTTTATCAGCCAGCAGCTGAGCTTGCTCTACAATTGGGCTCTGACTGCGTCCTGTAAGTGCATTTGGTTTCTGTTTTTGGCATGGATGGTAAGTTTTCTGATGCTGCTTTTTTCTAGTAGTTTTTGTACAATTTTGTTAGGACTGGTGAGCATGGGATCCCTTGATCGTGGGTCATCAGCTTAAATGTCTTGGGCCAACACATGAACCAAAATCCCATCTATAAAGGTTTTTTATTTATCATATAAAAAACTTTTGCACTTTTTTATCCATCCAGGGTGCAGTTGGGCCCATAGGGGCGCCATTCATCTAGTGGTGCAGAAGCATCGTACTGTGCGGCCCAATGCTCAGGCAGCGGAGCGGTTGGGTAGCTTTCAGACACTCTGCATCATATGTACCAGTGTGAATGGTGCTATATGCAAGCCCAGTGTATGCATGGCAGGTCGCCTCCCACATCTTGCTGGTAGAGGTGATTTTATCAGCCAGCAGCTGAGCTTGCTCTACAATTGGGCTCTGACTGCGTCCTGTAAGTGCATTTGGTTTCTGTTTTTGGCATGGATGGTAAGTTTTCTGATGCTGCTTTTTTCTAGTAGTTTTTGCACTCTTCTCCATTCTCTCTTTATACACCCTACATTTTGTTCTTTTGACTCTCTAGCACTCTTCTCTATTGCCTCTCTTTGTACACCCTACATTTTGTTCTTTTGACTCTCTAGCACTCTTCTCTGTTTTCTTTCTATATCCTACATTTTATATCTTTGGCTCTCTAGCGCTCTTCTCCGTCGCCTTTCTTTCTACATCCTACAATGTTGGCTCTCTAGCACTCTTCTCCGTCGTCTTTCTTTCTACATCCTACTTTCTTTATCTTTGGCTCTAGCAATTTTCTAAATTGTCTCTCTTTCGACACCCTAAATTTTGTATCTTTGGCTCTCTAGCACTTTTCTCCATTCTCTCTCTTTTCTACACCCTTAATTTTGGCTCTCTAGCACTCTTCTCTGTTGTCTTTTTCTACACCCTACATTTTGTTCTTTTGACTCTCTAGCACTCTTCTCTATTGTCTCTCTCCACCCTACATTTTGTATCTCTGGCTCTCTAGCACTCTTCTCTATTGTCTCTCTCCACCCTACATTTTGTATCTCTGGCTCTCTAGCACTCTTCTCTGTTGTATTTTTCTACACCCTACATTTTGTTCTTTTGACTCTCTAGCACTCTTCTCCGTTGTCTCTCTTTTTATACCCTACATTTTTTATCTTTGGCTCTCTAGCACTCTTTTCTATTGTCTCTTTCTATACCCTACATTTTATATCTTTGGCTCTCAAGCACTCTTCTCTGTTGCTTCTCTCTTTTCTACACCCTACATTTTTGTTGTTTTTAACACTCTTCTCCATTATCTTTCTCTTCTACAATTATTCCTAACATATTATCCAAGTTTGCATCTGTCTGTGCAGAGACGGATCAGTTGCTTCATTATAATGAGATAATATGATTAAAAATAAACTCCAGGCAGCTTTAGTTGCGCACGTTGCTTGACATACATATATCTTGCGTTCATGATACCTGCTGATATAAGTCTCACATGGACTTAAAAGGGATGATGCAGTTAGCTTACGCAAAGTAAAATCTGGCAGTAGCATCCATTCATGAATCATACGCCTTCAGCACAGCAGAGAACTGTATCGGGGCAGGAAAGCAATATAAATTATCAGCGTCCTGCCATGTTCCGCCCAAGACGGATTTATTTTTAAGTTGGCTCCTGTAGCTCTTTGCTATTTCGAGTTCCTGTTGATACTTCTTACATAGTCAGCATTTCTGAGTTTGCCACCAGTGACTATAATGGGAAGCAGATGTCATTACTTGAGGAGTCTCAGTGACCATCTAACAAGTGTTTACATCCAACATTCGACTAAAGTA
Organism: Allobates femoralis; assembly: GCA_033576535.1. Classification (NCBI taxonomy): domain Eukaryota; kingdom Metazoa; phylum Chordata; class Amphibia; order Anura; family Aromobatidae; genus Allobates; species Allobates femoralis. Next base: position 231,080,930 of record JARQOC010000002.1, read on the forward strand.
ATTCACGCTTCAAAGAATAGTCTCTTGAGCTTAAAACGTGCAGACTCGGTCTTGTAGGTATAAATAGAAAGGTTTTATCATGTCTTAATTCACTTCGTCCAAACAAGTACAGTCAGTTTTCACACGAAAAAACGGCTTAGGACTTCTGAAGGACAATAAAGGACAGTTCGTCGGGTTATTAAGGGGAATGTCATCCATGTTGTCCTAAATTTACAGCATTAAGGCCTTCAACTTTATACAACATAACATGCTTATTTTCCACCATGTAATATTATTATTCTTGCGAGGTATCAACGGTGAGTTCATTCATATGCACAGAAATGTAGCTTACCAAGTGACCCCCATCAAGGAGTAACTACGGGTGGGTAAACGCCTAGGTCATGTGAAATGAGTATAGGCTAGTTCTAGTTGACTCTTGTGAGGTTGACTTCAATCCCCAGTGAATTGTGAGAAATAGCAGTAATGATTTTATTATTATAACAGCAACATATTCCGTGGTATTTTCCATTTCAGAGATGCATGTAGAAATAATATCAAGCATTACAGAGCAAAACATAATTCACCAATTCCAAAAGAGGATTGTGATTCTTGCAATCTATGAGGAAATAAATGGTTAAACAAAAAGTAAAAAGTGCTTGCATTGTATGGTCCAACTATGTTATATATTACTTACCTTTTGGCATCTGTCATGTACGTCCGCCCTCATCAAGTCCTTCTATCTGATTTGCCAGAACAAGGTCTGCATATTACCACACCCAAGTGATGCTACTCGATGCATGGAGGCCCATGACTTTAAGGAAACGTACAAAACTGTGCTGGCCGCTTTGCCCCGCCTCCTGCAGTGACGTCACCGCCTTTCCCCGCCCTACTCCATGTTAACCATGGAGCAGGGTGGGTATAAGTGGTGACGTCACCGCAGGAGGCGGGGCAAAGCGGCCAGCACTGCAAGGTGAGGGAGACAATGATTGGCATCAGGGAGGCAGTGGTGGGCGGATTAAACATACAGGGGGTGTGAAACTGCCCTTTGGCTCCAGCCACAAGCCACCTCCTATTTGGCTCCACTATGTAAGTTTTCAAAGTGTATTATCTCGGGGTACAGGGGGGCTCAAGGGCTGGGGGACCCCTTGCCTGGATGCTGCAGACATGCTGTATTCAGTGCTGTAATTAGATCACCATGTATGGTTGGTGACAGGTCCTCTTTAAAGGGAACCAACCACCTCAGATGACGTCTATAAGCGGATAATCCATGTCCCTGGACCCTACCTACACCATTGCAGCTATCTTTTTGCTAAGAATATTGATAACAGCAAACCGAAATAAACAGTTTATAAGCTTACATGACTTCACTACGAGAGGGCGTCTCCCTTGGGCTCCAGTACGAGAGGGCTGTGTCTCCAGCAGCCTGAGTGGCTTTCCTCCCCCTCCCTCTCTGTTTGCAGGACGTCACTGAAGGACGTGATATTATCTTATTGTGGGCGGGCACGGACTGGAGCTGGCTTGCGTGCCCGCCCACAGAAAGATAATATCACGTCCTTCAGTGACGTGCTGCAAACAGAGAGGGAGGGGGAGGAAAGTCACTCAAGCTGCTGGAGACACAGCCCTCTCGTACTGGAGCCCAAGGGAGACGCCCTCTCGTAGTGAAGTCATGTAAGCTTATAAACTGTTTATTTCGGTTTGCTGTTATCAATATTCTTAGCAAAAAGATAGCTGCAATGGTGTAGGTAGGGTGCAGGGACATGTATTATCCGCTTATAGACGTCATCTGAGGTGGTTGGTTCCCTTTAAGTGCTAAAAAAGCACTAATAAGAAAGAACATATGCACAGCAATGCAAAAACTACTTGCTGTCATTAAGTTCCACCCTTTTTCACTCTTAACCGTTCAATCATTGAATGCTATGAATCGGCTAAAAGAAGTGACCTGTTCATTCTTCCAGTTGGAAGATACCACTATCGTATATGAAAATGATATGATATGAAAATAGACGTCAGTGGCAAAGTTGCTGCAAAAACAACATTAAAGACGACAAGACACTTCAGGAAAAACACCACCGGCGTTTTCCTGAAGTGTCGTCTGCTTCAAAAATGAAGATGCCGTGTGCACATGCTTGGGGTAGCGCATTCCAGTAAACAGGGGCAGCATGAGAAAAATTTTGAAGACAGAAGTGGGAGGCTGAAATAATTAAGGATGTTTAGTTTTAAACCATAATGCAGTTCTATACTCTTTTTCAATATGATGTATGTTTTTTTTTTTACATGAAATTTACATGCTCTTTCTAATTTTACTTAATTTTCTTTTTTTTTTCTGTAGATAAGTGGAAATAAGTTTGCCATGAAGGACCACCAGCAAGTCAAGGTTCAACAATTGTTTGAGGACTCTGGTAACCGCCGGGTCAGTGCTGCACTTCCAGGAACAGATAATGCTTTGCCAGTGTTGACTAAAGAAAAAAGTTCTGACAGTTCAGGCACCTCAAAATCAAGTGATAGCTCCACCAAGTCCTCAAAATCCACACATTTGAGTCCAGATCAAGCACTGAAGCAGTACAAACATCAACTAACATCTTTTGAACTGCAGGAAATCGGCAACTTCACTGAAATATTTTTTGTTGGCCCAAATGCTAAGAAGCGACAAGGTGTTGTAGGAGGCCCTAACAACGGAGGGTATGATGATGACCAAGGAGGGTATACGTTGGTGCCGCATGACCAAATAGCTTATCGCTATGAGGTGTTGAAAATTATCGGAAAAGGTAGCTTTGGGCAAGTGGCCAAAGTTTATGATCACAAACTTCACCAGCATTTGGCTCTTAAGATTGTCCGAAATGAGAAGAGATTCCATCGACAGGCAGCGGAAGAGATCCGTATTCTGGAACATCTAAAGAAACAGGATAAGACCGGGAGTATGAATGTAATACACATGTTGGAAAGTTTTACCTTCCGCAATCACATTTGCATGACTTTTGAGTTGCTGAGCATGAACTTGTATGAACTAATCAAAAGAAACAAATTCCAAGGTTTTAGTCTACAGTTAGTTCGTAAATTTGCTCATTCAATCCTACAGTGCCTCGAGGCTCTGCACAGGAATAAAATCATCCACTGTGACCTCAAACCAGAAAACATTTTGCTTAAACAGCAAGGGCGTAGTGGGATTAAAGTGATTGACTTTGGTTCAAGTTGTTTTGAGCATCAAAGAGTATACACCTACATTCAATCTCGGTTCTATCGGGCTCCTGAGGTCATACTAGGAAGTCGTTATGGCATGCCCATTGATATGTGGAGCTTTGGATGCATTTTAGTGGAGCTTTTGACTGGCTACCCATTGTTCCCAGGAGAAGATGAAGGAGATCAGTTGGCATGCATGATAGAACTTCTTGGGGCACCACCTCCAAAGCTTCTAGAACAAGCCAAGAGAGCAAAGAACTTTGTTAATTCAAAGGGCTATCCCCGTTACTGCACAGTAACTACTCTTCCCAATGGATCTGTGGTCTTAAATGGAAGCAGGTCACGAAGGGGAAAAATGCGTGGTGCTCCTGGGAGCAAGGACTGGGTGGCAGCATTAAAGGGTTGTGAAGATGCTCTTTTTATCGACTTCTTAAAAGGTTGTTTGAATTGGGATCCAGTAGCCCGAATGACTCCGAGTCAGGCGTTAAGACATCAGTGGATCTGTAAAAGGATGCCTAAACCTCCTATAACAGACAAGTCCTCAGGGAAAAGGATTACCAGCCATACCAGCTCTTTCCCAGGGATTAGCTCTAAATTGCCCCCTGTAGTGGGTGTGGCCAATAAATTAAGAGCAAATTTAATGAACGACTCTAACGGGAGCATACCACTTCGAACTGTTTTACCCAAGCTAGTCAGCTAATCCTCACCAATGTTAAGCACAGCTATGACGAGAACATTTTGCTACCAATAACGTAGCTACCACAACTGAAGGGTTTTTAGCGTTTTAATAATTTTATTTAAAAAATATAAAAGAGAGAAAACAAAAAATAATGAAAACATTTGGCTTTGTGAAATCAGGATTTGTTCAATAATTCTGTTTAAAGGGCTAAGCATTTCAATCACCATCTGGTACAAACTTGATTGTTTTTCTTATAGGTCAGTATAATGTTCTTCTGAACACGTAAAGCAATAATAGAAGGATGAAGTCATACATGTACACTGTCTCTGTTTACGTGTCAAGCTGTCACTTCAGCCATTATACAATATTCCGGCTCACATTTGCCGGCTTCGGCTTGGCCAATGGTGCAGTTTGCCAAAACTGACAAACTTAAGTGATAAATAGACTTTTGGCCATGAGCTCGGGGTATCAAAGCGCTGTTCAACGTGCCACTTTTATGTACCAAGGCCACATATTCACCAACCCCCTCCACCCATTGAGTCATAGTAATGCTCTATATTTTCTTACGCTTTGATGGTATCAGTTGCATCATTGGGTGCAGTACATTTCTGAGATTGAGTTGCCTAATAACCGGGAACCATTTTTAATTTTATCTTTATTCTAATTTAGATAATGGTAGCTATGGAGAGGAATCATATATTATAATATGAGTCTCATCATGTTCCTTTATCTGGAGGTATCCATACCTCCATAGCCATTCTGTTCCTTTTTCTTCATATAGACACTCATTTGGCCGGGTGTGCATGTGTTCCTAGCAGGGTGAGAGAAGTAAGCCGCTAACCAGACATACCTGGTGGCAGGTTATCTTCCATTGAGAGATATAGATAAAGCAATAAAATGCAACATGCCAAAATTGGCAGATCTAAGACTTTTGCTCTCATGTGTACTGGCACTTTTACAGTAACTTAGCTATTATGACTTTCTCATTGCATTTTTAATTTGTGTGCCCATAGCAAATGATCAGATTATATATGTGTGTGAGTTGCTCAGAAAACGAACAGTGGCAACATTTCCATCTCTATGTATATCTAAGTATCTTCAGTTGCTCTTGAACCCCGTCAACACCCTTTCAGATGCCTGTAGCCCACAACTAAGGTTTTAATGTGCAGCTGGCATTTCTCTGTTACCTCTGCCTTGCCAAGACATTGTTTATCTGTATGCTTTCATATTAAGCCATGTACCCCGTCTAACTTCAAATCCGGTGCCACTAGTACTGATTTTCTTTTGAAGGTCAGACTGAATTGACTTGTACAGGCTTTAGAGTCACACACGAGAGGTCATTCTAAAGAAACCTGGCCATAGACAGATGGACACTCTTATAAACATTTGCTATATCTCTCGATTCTGTATCACTCTCCTAAACACATACATGCTGACCATTCATGGATCCTGAATGGAAGGAGTGAGGAAGTAAGGCGCTGTCAGACATCTCTACCCCTAGGAACAAAGGAATCAGGTGTTGAAATTCAACGTTTGATCCTTTTCTCTTCCATGGCCGTATCGGTCAGGATTGGGTCAAGAGGCCTCCATACACGTTACATGGTTTTTGTTTAATCTTTATTTGTGAACCCATTCTCGGGCCTTTTTAGCTGATAATATTGATGTGCACCTTGTTATGACAGGTGAGCCTATAATGTGAACCTGTCATTTTGAATATACAATATTGGTCTAGAGCTGAAGACATTGTAGAATAACGTAGTTTTGTGGCAGAATCTGTATAAAATGTATTGTGTTCATTTCCATCTCTGCTTATTGTAATAGTCCAGTGGGCGGTTCTGTTCAGTGATTGATAGTGATCTCTACTGTGTGTAGACTCCATTAATTATTAAGACCGCCTACTGGACTCCAAAGTGTAGAAAAAGCAGGATTAAATACAAGATTGTAAGGTTCTGTTCCTTTCCCACAAAACAATCACATTTCTTCTCTTCTATAACAGTCTGCCAATAAGACGCCATATTCAATGTGTTAGGTTCCCGTTCAGTGCCCCTTTACAACATGTACTCGTGTCCCCATTTGATGAAGATGATCGAGTGACCTGTAGCCCATCGTATCCATTCCAGCTTCAATCTGTAGAGAAGTACCAAACATGCTTACGGCAATCGTGGGATCTTTAGGGTCTGTCCTACTTGGTGCTATGTGGAGGTTTGCCTGGTCATTGAGGTGCAGTGCTTCATTTGTGGATCAAATGAGCAATCGGATCTATTCCTACAGTGTGTTTAATCTTCGTTACCTTTCAGATACAGACTTGAATGAACTAGAATGATGAAATACTAATGCATCGCCTGAAGAACTTTTCTTTTTTTACTGCTAAAGAACCTAAATGTATAAAGTCATTCCTGTTGAAAACTGATTCTCTCTCATGGGCAGATTTAATTAATTATGACATGTGTTATATTACAAGCTTCATCCTCCCATGAATTTGCTGTGCATTTGTATATGAGGACGCTGTCTGCCCTACTTTTATTAATGGCATGCTTGGATGTGGTGTGAAATTTGTGTTTTGTGGGGTTCCAACATATATGGATGATGAGAAAACATTGCAGTTGGCATCAGAATATCTTCTCGTATGTCTCTCTTATGTACTCTAGTTTGGCTTCAGAATTAAAAGCTTTCTCTTTTTTTAGCATACTTTTTCAGTCTGCCCACTTAAGGGAATAGACTTAATTTTAAATACTTGGTCATAGTCCAATTTTAAGGTCCACAATATGGAGCGGATGTAGAATCGCCCATCCCTCGGAGTCTTGTGCATTCAGGGTCAAACTTTCCTCTAATCTCTTTAACCCTAGACACTTCCCCAGACTATTGCAGATTCTTTCTTCTAGGACACCGTTCTGTGTCATCAGGGTTTTGCATCTCCATCTAAGAGCAGCATGATGTTTCGTCAGAGATGCTGATTCCAGCAATGCCTCACTTGCTGTGCTGCTTCTGTTTTCATAAAATCATTGTGTTATCTGTTGCAGATCTGCCAGTTCCCTGAATAACCCTGCCCACACCACTGATTGGCAACTTTCTGTGTACATTGTGCCAATCAAAGATGGAGGCGGAGTTATGCAAAGAATATGGAGACTACCTTGCAGCAGGTTTAGTCTAGTGATAATTTCCTACTGATTAAAACCATCATTTTATCAAAACAACAGCAAGCAGCCCAGTAAGTGACACATTGCTGGAATTAGGGTCTCAGCCCCTACATAATGTTGCTCTGATTATGGATCCTCTTTAAAGCTACAATCACACATGCAGATATGACTGCGCTTACTCGTCACGAGTGCAGAACAGTGCAATTTTTAAACTTATTGCAGCTGAATGTAACTTGTTAATGACTAGCCAATCTACGCTGCCATTAGTGACCAACCTGCCAGCTGTAATCAGTTTGAAAACCATGCCGATCTCCGTTCTGGAGCGGTCTCTGCCACTTCAGGAATATAGGAGAACCTGGACAATAAGGGAACATCAGTTTGTTATTTGAGGGTACTAACGTATAGTAAATATATATTAGCTAACTTGGTTTCATGTACACATGCCATAGAAGTGTAGTTGGTGGACTAAGACCCCATTGATTCCTACATTACCATTCTTGCCCAGAGATAGTAGACCTGTGTAGCTCTGTCCATTGAAATAGATTGGAATATAATAATGTCCGCTTTCTCCTGCGTTGTGTCCATTCTCAGAGATTCTGTCCAGTTAATGAATAAAATCATAGTTTAGATGGAAGGAAAAGCATTGTGTGGTGAAAGGTCACAAAGAAAGTGAACTGAATGTAACGTGAGGTTTCTATATTTTAGATTGAGAAGGATTTAAGAACGTTCAGTCCAGGAATAGCCGTGATTGTGTGGCAAATCGGACAATAGAAGGTTTAGTACATGTGATAATAATGGACATTTCTGACTGAATCTGAGCCGTGGTTGTGTCCTTTGTGATGTCCATGAAAGTGCAGGATGAGACTGTGAAGCCGTCACGTGTGCACATCCCAGGTGTCTCCAGGGACAATAGCCGAGAGATCACAGGAGTAATAAGGGCGGATGACATTGTGGATCAGAGGCAGCAATGACAAAGAACAGGATAAACAACAAAGACGTGACACACCCTGCCTATATTTCCATCATCTTCTGAGCAGATAGTGGAAAAAAAATGACACAATGCAGAATGTATATGAAAAGCTTAATGACTAGCACAGAACTAGACCAACCCAGTCACCTCTCCGTGTCCCTTCATCTGAAAAACGCAGATGTTTTTAACCCTGATCAGAAGAGCGATGTCACCCCCCCGACCTTTAAGAGACCTAACATCATTGCCGTGTGTGTGGGGATGTTTTTAAGCTCTGCACCGCATCACTCTTAGGTCATTCTGTGCTGATTTCCTGTAAATACAATGCGTACAGGAAATCCTGCATGCAGTCATACCACCTCGTTAGCTGGAGAAGTGATACGTGCTCTCACGTCCATAAGTAAAGATGGGCTACCAGATAACAAAGAAAGATATTCACTCATGTCCTCCTTTGACAGTATTGTGAATTTCCCTCAAGTAGTGATGTTCTTCACCTTGTCATTTGCCCACATGGCCAAAGAATATCATGTAAGAGATTCAAGTTACCTCATGTTCCCCTATGCAGATGATAGGACGTATCCTAGGAAGGCAAGAGGTAGTGTGGGTGGTGACAAGTAATGGAACGAAACAACTTTCATAAGTGAAAGATTTTAGGGTGTGTTGCCCATTGGGGGGATCTGTTTTGTGGTAGAGCACTGTTGCCCAACTTCAGTCCAAGAGAGCCACCGACAGTTCATGTTTTCAGGATTTCCTTTGTGTGGCCCAGGTGGTAATTCCATGATCTCTTGGTGGCTCTGAAGGACTGGAGTTGGGCACCACTTTGACATAGGAACACAATTTACACTTAATGTTGTCACAATAGGGGCAGAATGATCATTGAAGTCGTGCTATTCTTGCCTCCTAATGTCCAGCAGAGTTCTCAGATTCCGAAAGATCCTAGATGACAGGTGGACCTTGTATTTACTTAAGAGTATTATGTTTGAAACCAGAATAAAAGTGAAAAGCATGTTAATATTCATATTATTATTGTCAGTAATTTTAGAGATGGAAAACTTGGACGAATTCCTAAACTTGTATTACTGTGAGGTTGGTAGACTCTAAGTAAGAGTGTTTGTTAGGCAGGAGCTCCATACATAAGGCTAAGGGTGTCTTCAAACGTATGTTTGCCATATATGCTGGTAAACTTTAAGAATTCCTTCCCTCTACACTGCAAACATTGTAAATGACTTGAAGACCCTGGTGTAAATGACTCGGAAGACCCTGGAGTAGTGCCCTATTTTATCCTTGAATCTTTGTATAGTGACATTAAAGCAGGAGGGTGGTATAAATCATGCAGGTTTATGGATGAGACTAGAAGAAGCAGCTTTTTACGGGGGTTTTCTTATGCTGCGATTTTTGACATTAGAGGTGAGTGGTGCTGATGATATTACTTCCCTATGACCATACCAAGATGCATGCAACATCACAATACAATGATTAGGAAAGGACATGTGCACGTTACCTACTGATTGTTCACCCATCTTGGCAGGTATGTAGTGTTTTAACCAATTAGCCACCTCTCAACTCAATGTGGAATTGCGCAGAACGGGACAACTTCTTTAACATTTATATTGCTATTTTTAATATAAATTTTCCATTAGAAACTGCAATGTTTGGATTTAATCTTTTAGGGATTTTTTCAGTACATACGCAACAAAACAATTTTCCTTAAAGAGTTGCCCCACAAGCAAAGTACACTTAAATCAATAGCTCTTGCAATAAGTTTCACTATTCGATTTGTAAAAAAAAAAAATGTTCTTGTACTGAGATAATCTTATATATGTGTCCCTGTACTGTGTAATGGATGTGTCTGACCATACTGGGACATGGTCTGATCATACCACATCTCCTGGGCTGAGATAATCTTATATGTTTCCCTATGTACTGTGTAATTGATGTGTCTGCCTGTACAGGGACATGGTCTGATCATACCACATCTCCTGGGCTGAGATAATTTTATATATGTGTCCCTGCTATGTTCTGTGTAATGGATGTGTCTGACCGTACTGGGACATGGTCTGATCATACCACATCTCCTGGGCTGAGATAATCTTATATGTTTCCCTATGTACTGTGTAATTAATGTGTCTGCCTGTACAGGGACATAGTCTGATCATACCACATCTCCTGGGCTGAGATAATTTTATATATGTGTCCCTGCTATGTTCTGTGTAATGGATGTGTCTGACCGTACTGGGACATGGTCTGATCATACCACATTTCATGTGCTGACATAATCTTATATATGTGTCCCTGCTATGTACTGTATAATGGATGTGTCTGACTATACAGGGACATGGTCTGATCATACCACAGCTCCTGGGCAAGGGAAGAAGTAAAAAAGTATACAGACAGAACATCATGGGGTTGGAGCTGACTTTTTGTGAGGTAAAACATTTGTTCTGGCAGTAAAATATTGTTTTTAAGCAGGCATGGAAATGTATTATGCAGTAGGTGCAATTCCATGCTGTCCTATCTGAAATATCTGTATACTCTTTTGTGTCCTCCCCGGCCCAGTAGACTTTTTCAGGACGAGTGTTTGTTAGGTGGGTGCTCCATTCACAAGGCTAAGGGTGTCTTCACATGTATGTTTGTCATATGTGCTAGTAAACTTTAAGAATGCCTTCACTCTACACTGCAATTTGACATTGAAGGTGAGCGGTATGATCCGACCATGTCTCTGTACTGTCAGACACAGCCATTACACAGTACATAGCAGGGACACATATATAAGCTTACCTCAGCACAGGAGATGTTGTATGATCAGACCATGTCCCTGTATGGTCACACACATCCATTACACAGTATATAGCAGGAGCACATCTATATGTACAAGCTTATCTCAGCCCAGGAGCTGTGATATGATCGGATCATGTCCCTGTACTGTCAGACACATCCATTACACAGTACGTAGCAGATACACATATATAAGATTATCTCAGCACAGAAGATGTGGTATGATCAGACCATGTCCCTGTACGGTCACACACAACCATTACACAGTACATAGCAGGGACACATATATAAGATTATCTTAGCACAGGAGATGTGGTATGATCAGACCATGTCCCTGTACGGTCCACACACAACCATTACACAGTACATAGCAGGGAACATATATAAGATTACCGTATCTTAGCACAGGAGATGTGGTATGATCAGACCATGTCCCTGTACGGTCACACACAACCATTACACAGTACATAGCAGGGACACGTATATAAGATTATCTTAGCACAGGAGATGTGGTATGATCAGACCATGTCCCTGTATGGTCACACACATCCATTACACAGTACATAGCAGGGACACATATGTAAGATTATCTTAGCACAGGAGATGTGGTATGATCAGACAATGTCCCTGTACGGTCAGACACAACCATTACACAGTACATAGCAGGGGCAGATTTATCTCCACACAGGAAAAAAAAGTGTAACACCCAACTGTAGAACTTTCATTGAAAAATCTTGATTAAAATGTACTTTGTTCATGGGACAACCCCTTTAAGTCCCATATAACCGCGTACCTGTATATGATATGCTAGCAGTGCCAAAAAGTGGAGTCTTTGCCATGGCAAAAAGTCAGAATTATCCGCTGTAACATGAGAAAGTGATATTTCCTTGCTATGGGCAACACCTCAAACTTCTAATTGGTACAGGTGATTTGACTTGAGGCCCTTGGTTAATGCTAAAACCGTTCGCTTCTACTTGTGTACAATCCCAATATGTAGGGCTGACTGTTCTTGTATGGTCTTGTTGGGGTTGCCTTGTATTTCACTTATCTGGGAAATGTAATACATTCTATGCAATTTTCTATCTGCTAGTGTAATAAGCTAATATTTCCATTTTACGCGGGGTACATTTTTTTAAGGTTTGTTAACATTAGGTGATGTTCTGCAGACTACTCCTTCACTGTAAGCTCTCACTCCATGTTCCCATTTGATAGCCGCTTCTTGCGTCAATGATTTTACAGACTCCACAATTGCAAAATGTTTACGTCTCAAAGTAAAATCCTATCCGATATTCTGCACTTGTTCAGTTTCCACTGATCTATTTGAATTCTTGTACCTACTGTGAGATGTTTTGTATATATGTGGCACTTTGAAATACGTGTGGTTTGTAGACATAATTTTTTTTTCTCTGTTTTTAAATGTGACGTGTGGGATATGCAATCCTTTGGATCCAGCATCATATTTCTACCAAAAAGTGTAAAAAAAAGAAATATGCAAATATTTGTTACAACATTTGTAAAGTAGGGTCCAGTTGTATTAAATGTCCATACTAAAATAAAAAGATTCTTTTTCAAGTGGCATTTGATTATTCTTGTCAATTGAGTTTTCTGACTGTTATCCTAATATTAAATACCTGTAATTAGGGACTTGGTAATGATGTATCCATCCTTAAAAGAGATATCTGGGATTCTTCCCCCCCCCAAAAAAAAATAGAAAAAATTGTGTTTAAGCACCAACAGACAAGTATCTGGCACCTATCTGCCTGTTGTGCCCGGCGCCGCTCACCGCCGACTCGGAGCAGTCTTGAACCGCTTTGGTGATTTTGCGACTTCCAGTGACGTCACGACTACAGAGGAGCGGCTTCTCCCCTCTGTAGACGGGCGCTTAGCTGACATCAGGCTTATTCCACCAGTCATGGAAGCGGAGAGCCAACTGTCAATCAGTGTGGCGTTGGCTATGCACCCACTTCTGTAGAGTGTAAAAACTTCTGCTCTGTTTACCCTGGCAGGAGCGGTCTGTGACCGGCAATATGGCCCGAGTGAATGGTGCTGAGCACAACAGGCAGGTAGTTAATTGGCAGCTACCTGCCTGTTAGTGTTTAGGCATTTTTTTTTCTTTTTTATGTAAATCCCGGCTAACCCCTTAAAAAGAAATTCGTCATCAAAAAATGACCTATTGTTTCAATCAGCTTTGCGTTGCATTATTTTAAATATTACTGGCAATTTTTTTTCCCATATCATACTCCATATTTAAAATAAAAAAATTTAAATCTTGCAATATTCACACCACTTGGATTTTCTTTAAGCTCTAACATCCCCTATATATACATGACCAACAATAGACTGTCTCAGAGACAATGTATTGAGACATCTAATGAGTTCAGGGTCATCTGTGACATTGCCTACTGTAAGAGCCCCTTTACATGCTGAGACTTTCCAGCAATCCAACCTGGTTGGGATCACTGGAAAGTCTCTATGCAGTCGCTGGTGAGCTGTCAAACAGGCAGACTCACCAGCGACATCGCTGGTGACTAGGGTAAACACCGGCTAACTAAGTTACCAGCGTCCTCCCGCTTACAGACTGGGCTAAGCAGGAGGATGCTGGTAAACACAGGGTAACTAAGCGGAGCGCGCTGCTTAGTTACCCGGTGTTTACCCTGGTTACCACTGGTTACCAGTGCCCAGCATCTAATGTGCAGTACTGGGCATTGGCAGAGAGGTCACTGATCGTTGGTCTCTCACTGTCACACAAAGCTATGCGTGCTGACCAGCAGGAGACCAAGAACCAAAAAATGGTCCTGAATGATTTGTAGGGATCAGCGACCTCACAGCAGGGGCCAGATCGCTGATGTGTGTCACACACTGCAACATCGCTGGAGAGGTCGCTGTTACGTCACAAAAACTGACGTTTCAGCGACATCGCTAGCGATGTTGCAGTGTGTGAAGTACCCCTAAGAGTTGGATATTGTGTATACAGTCATGGCCGAAAGTGTAAACATCATTGAAATTGTTCAAGAAAATGAAGGATTTGTCCCAGCAAATTATAGTATACATGTTTTGTTACACACATTTATTTCCTTTGTGCATATTGCAACAATAACAAAAAATTTCAAATTGGACATAATTTCATACAAAACTCAAAAATGAGCTGGACCAAATAGTTAGCACCCTCAACTTAATATTTAGTTGCACACCCTTTGGAATAAATAACTATAATTAATCGCTTCCTATAACCATCATCAAGCTTCTTACACCTCTAAACTGGAATTTTGGACCACTCTACTTTTGGAAACTGCTCCAGATCTCTCATATTTGGAGGGTGTCTTGTCCCAACAGCAATTGTAAGATCTCTCCACAGGTGTTCAATGGGATTTAATTCTGGATTCACTACTGAGAACTCCAGAACTCTCCAGCGCTTTGTATTAATTTCTGGTGTTTTTTTAAGTATTTTTTGGGTCATTCCCCTGCTGGAAGACTGTTTTTCACACTGGACATTACATTGTGACCCAAAATCCTTTGATCTTTAGATTTCAGGATGCCTGCACACAGTCAAGACACCCATGGTCTTTAAGCCTCCACTATATTTGACTGTAGGTACTAAGTTCTTTTCTTTGCAGTCATCATTCTGTTTTTGATAAACAGTAAAATGATATACTTTACAAAAGATCTATCTTCATCTCATCTGTCCACCAGGAATTTTCCCGGAAGGATTTTGGCTTACTTGCGTACATTTTGGCAAACTGCAATCTAATGTTTTAATGACTACGTGTGAGCAGTGGGGTCCTTCTTGGTCTCCTGCTATTTCATTCATATGTCAACGGATAGTTCGTGCTGGCACAGATGCACCCTGAGCCTGCTCTACTGGACAGCTTATTTATTTTTATTTTTTTTAACTTCATTGGGGCTGCTTATCTATCACCTCCACTATCCTGCATTGCTAACGTGTATCAATTTTTCTCTGTTCAGCGAGGTTGGCTACAGTACCATGCTTTGTAAACTTCTTATGTTACACACCACGGACAAAAGAACACAAAGATCTCTGAAGATGGATTTGTTAACTTGTTGATAGTTTTCACCAATTTTGCTTTTCAAGTAAACAGTTCTCTTTATGTTCTCGATGCTTTAGTGTGGAACACACAGACACAATGCACAGATTGAGTCAACTTCTCGCCTTTTTATCTGGTTTCAGGTGTGATTTTCATATTGCCCACAACTGTTAATTGTCACAGGTGAGTATGAACAAGCATCATATGCTTAAAATAGTGGTTTACCCACAATTTCGAAGCTTGCCTACATCTTGTCCGGCCCATTTGGGGGGTTTTGTGTGAAATTATGTCCAATTTGCATTTTTTTTCCAGTTTTTTTTTTTTTTTTGTGTTCCAGTATACACAAAGAAAATGATGGGAGTGATGGTGTGTCACGGTCCGCGCTGCTTCTGGGTCATGTGGGTCATGTGCACATGACAGTGACATAATCGCAGGTCCTTGAGTCATTCTGATTGAATAGCTGCAGCCTTCAGTATAAAGCTAAACCTCTACTCTGGGCGCCGGGTGTGGCGCTGAAACGCGTAGGAAGAGGAGGAATAAAGAGGATGAAAAGTTGTTGGGCTCTTTGGTGAGTTATTTTGAACCCAGAAGCAGCGCGGACCGTGACACACCATCACTCCCATCATTTTCTTTTGGAACATACCACTATCCAGTGGTAGGTGGAGGTCCTGCAGCAGCTTGGAACATTGATTCCTAAATGCCTTCAAACCAGTTGTGGGGACCACAACTGGACCAGGTGAGCGGCTACACAGCACCACCGTTTTTTCACACTAGTGTCACTAGTGATAGGGCACTATTGCGCCTCTTTCCCCCCCCCCCCTTTATATTTTGCAGTATACACAAAGGAAACATGTATGTCAAAACATGCGTAATTGCAAGAATTTTCTGGAAGAAATACTTAATTTTGTGGAACAGTTTCAATGGTGCCAACACTTTCAGCCATGATTGTAAAGATGTTATCAGTTTATGTAATAATGCATCTGATAGTTGCCTCCTAATAACTTTCTGAAATGACTAGAAAAGCATAAGTACAAAAAAGTCCCAGGGTCAGTATGATATTTGCAAGTTTGCTCATTTTTATTTATTTTTTTTTTATAAAGAATATTTCTATGTAAAAAAAAAAAGTTGACAACATATTACAATACACAATATTACATTTTTTTTTATAACACATTAGCACAGACATAAGCCGTATTGAAAGAATACCGTATTTTTCGCTTTATAAGACGCACCTGTTTATAAGACGCACCCCCAATTTTGGTAAAAAAAAAGAGAAAAAAATAATTTTTAATGTTAAATGGGGTCCGTCTTATAATGCCAGTGTCCGTCTAACAAATCATATAGGGTTTATGTCCCACATAGCCCCCTCATCCTATTACATGGTCCTTCATCCTATGATATAGCCCCCCATCCTAGAATTAGCCCCCTTAATCTGGATATGGCACCCTTATATTGGATATAGCCCCCTTGTGCTGGCACACGTCCCCCAGTGATGGCAGATGTCCCCCATTGATGGCACACGTCCCCCAGTGCTGGCACGCAACCCCCGAGCTGGCGCACAACCCCCAGACCTGGCACACATCCCCTAATGCAAGCACACGTCCCCTTTTGCAGGCACACGTCCCCCATAGATGGCACACGTCCCCCATGAATGGCACACGTCCCCCATGGATGGCACATGTCCCCATTTGCGGGCACATGTCCCCTATTGAAGGCACACGTCCCCTAGTGCAGGCACACGTCCCCTATTGAAGGTACACGTCCCCTATTAAAGGCACATGTCCCCTATTGAAGGCACACGTCCCCTATTGAAGCCATACGTCCCCTATTGAAGCCACACGTCCCCCATGGATGGCACACGTCCCCCATGGATGGACACGTCCCCCATGGATGGCACACGTCCCCCATGGATGGCACACGTCCCCGATTACAGGTACACGTCCCCTAGTGCAGGCACACGTCCCCTATTGAAGGCACATGTCCCCTATTAAAGGCACATGTCCCCTATTGAAGGCACACGTCCCCCATTGCAGGCACAGGTCCCCTTGTGCTGGCACACGTCCCCTTGTGCTGGCACAAGTCCCCTTGTGCTGGCACACATCCCCTACTACAGGCACACGTCCCCTATTGATGGGACATGTACCCTATTACAGACATGTATTCCCATGTCCTGCATACCGCCGCCCCACATAATACACCCACCCCCTCCACATGCTGAGCCCCAAACTCCCCCCCCCCCCCCCCCCCCCGGTAATATGCTGCTTCCCCCTCCATTAAGATGGTCCCTCGCCCTGCACTCCCCCAGTCATTAATATGCCCCCCACGCTGGCCAGCAGCAAATAAAATAAAAAAAGCCTCCTTCCTCACCCTCTGGCGATGAGCGACAAGCTCACAGCGTCAGCGCTGACTCCCGGTCTCCATGGTGCTTGGCTTCTTCCGCTCATGTGATCGGGCGATGATGTCATCGCTGTATGCCCGATCACATGAGCGGAAGAAGCCAAGCACCATGGAGACCGGGAGTCAGCGCTGACGCTGTGAGCTTGTCGCTCATCGCCAGAGGGTGAGGAAGGAGGCTTTTTTTATTTTATTTGCTGCTGGCCAGCGTGGGGGGCATATTAATGACTGGGGGAGTGCAGCGCCAGGGACCATCTTCTTAATGGAGGGGGAAGCAGCATATTACGGGGGGGGGGGGGGGGAGGGTTTGGGGCTCACCATATGGAGGGGGTGGGTGTATTATGTGGAGCGGCGGTATGCAGGACATGGGGGGCATATGGAGGGGCTGCAGAGAGAGCGGGAGATCTCTTGCTCCCGCTCATTTAATATGCACTGCTCCCCCCGTCAGTCTCTCAGTGCAACTTCAGCACTGAGAGGTGGACAGCGGCAGTGCATATTAAATGAGCGGGAGCAGGAGATCTCCCGCTCTCTCTGCAGCCCCGCAGCCAGCCCACTCCAGCCCCGGACACTCTCAATTGCTGCCCCCAGCCTCCCCTGCAGTGTATATAATCCGTATTCGGATTATAAGACGCACCCCCCACTTTCCCCAAAAATTTTGGGGAACAAAAGTGCGTCTTATAAACCGAAAAATACGGTACATACTGTATATTTTTAAATAAAAAATAAATTTCGAACTTCTGCCTTCAATGTATTACAGTTCACAAGTCAATTTCATATGATAGATTGTGTTGAGCTACAATGAACAGTGTTGAGGGCCCGTTACACGCTTTGATATCATGAACGACATCATTGAAAGTCACTTTTGGGGCGGTGCAATGACGTTGTTACGATGTCGTTGCGTGTGACATGTAAATACGACCAACGATAAGTCGGCTGATCATGATCGCTGGTTTATGAACAGGACCATAAATCGGTGGTTGATCGTCCATTCAACCTGCAGCATCGGCGTGTGTGACACCTTGATAACGATGTCGTTTATGACTTCTCCTATTCAGAACTGGGGAACATAGGCATCCAAACGACTGCTAATATCATTCACTTGTCGCGGAGTCATTGCTGCGTCGTTCATGATATCTGTATGTGTGATACCTCACTAGCGATCAATAAACGATGTTCCAACGATCTCAGCCAGGTCGGATCGCTCGGACATTGAAGCGTGTAAAGGGCCCTTTAGGGTAAAAGTCATACGAAATGAATGATTGAGGATCAAAAATCCGTCAGTCATGGCCAACTATGGACTGTGATGTCCACACTGGCTAAAGGGTCCGTTACATGCTTCAATGTCTGAGCAATCCGACCTGGCTGAGATCATTTGAACATCATTTATTGATCGCTAGTGAGGTGTCACACGTACAGATATCATGAACGACACAGCAATGACTCCGCGACAAGCGAACGATATTAGCTGTCGTTTGGATGCCTATATTCCTCAGTTCTGAATAGACGAAGTCGTAAACAACATCATTATCAAGGTGTCACACACGCCGATGCTGTAGGTTGAACGGACATAAACCTGCGATCAACGATCAGCCGACTTTTCGTTTGTCATATCTACGTGTTACACGCAACAACGTCATTACGACGTCATTGCATCACCCCAAAAGCCGTGATGTGCCAACAATATTGTTAACGATATTTTAGCGTGTAATGGGCCCTTAACGCTATGTGCACACAATGTGTTTTTTGATGCATTTTGTAATTCCTTTTTGAGTGCAGTTTTGTCATAAAACTACATGCAAATCCTTACGTCAGCAAAGTGAGAATTCTGAAGTTTTGTGCACACGTCACTTTTTTTACTTGCAGATTTGGTGCAGAAATAAATCTGAAGCATTCTTGCTGCATTTTTGCAGTGTGTTTTCACCCCAAATGCATAAAAAACCAAATGCGCAACGTGCACGCATACCCTAAAGGTCCCCTGACCCAAACTCGACAGTCTCAAAGGCAGTGGCATAACTAGAATCTGATGGGTCCCAGTGTACACCTGGGCCCACCACATGTTTGTGAGATGTATGGGCCCTTGTAACATTCTAAATCCTACAAAGACTTGAGTGTTGCTATCTTATCCCCTTCATTATCTATTAAGGTACCTTTACATGCCACCACTGTGCCTAGCAACAGGTATCCACCGCACGTGCACGCGCACGTTTTTAACGGTGGATACCGATCGCTAATGCCGCATGTACACGCCGCCATTGCGTTGTCAACTGAAGGTATCTTTGTTCCCCGGAAGTTCCAACAAACCCTGCGGATAACATCCTGTTGAATACCTTTGCTGCATCACACGCCGCTACCACAAAGGAATATGGGCGTACATCTTTCCTGCCGCAAGTACATAGGCGTGACAGTTGTGTATTTCGTGGCGCTAATACGCTGATTGGACAATGCAATAGCGTCATGATTGGCCAGCCTGCACAGGAAGGCTTGCTGATACATGACGCCATTCCAATTGTGTAGTGTGAATGGATAGCTCCTTGAATATGGCGCACTGTGAACGGACAGGCAATGGTTACACAGTGGCCCCCACCAATGATCGCTGATGGGGCGTGGTATCCATGACGCTGTGGCACGCCCCTGTGAAATCACTAGGCGACGCAACATCCATGCCTGTGCCCCGTTTAGACACCACTACCATGGCAATTATGCCTTTGTGTTGCCTTCGGTTTTTGAGCACGGCTCAGCAACAGGTATCTGTGTCAACTGCAGGACACCCGAAGGAACTTCCCTATTTACATGCCGCCATTTCGTAGCAATTTCATGGCAACAGGCACAAATAGCCCCAATGCCAGGCAGTTGCTAACTTGCAGTGGTGGCGTGTAAAGGGGCCCTTACTGTCCCCCATCCTGGGCCCCTACCTAGTATTTATGTTCTGCAATCTACCACTGTCATAAAAAAACAAAAACATTCTACTCACCTTCCCCGTCTCCCATGTCTCACAGCATCCTCTACTGTAGCTGACACAGTGGTCGTCAGCTGACATCAGCATGCCTGCTATGGCTACTGCTACCTTGTGACGCCAATGCCTGGCAAGCTGATGTCAGCAGCCAGCCTTTGATTGGCTGGCAGTGTGTATTGTGGTTCAGGGACCCGCAATGCACTTCAGCTGGATGTGTGTCCTTAGATGCACATCCAGCTGAAGTAAGCACTGCGATCAGCAGGCAACCCTCACCTCTGATCCCCATTTGTGATTGCTACCTATGCGACCATAATTTTTATGCCCCTGCTCAAATACAAACTTAAGGCTGCTTAGTTCAGGTCAGGAGACCCACAGCCAGTCTAATAATCAAAGTCGAGTGAGAAATTGCGTATTTTGGAAAAACACTTATTGCAACAAAAAAAATGAAGGGTTCCGCTATATGTTTTCTGGAGGACAGTAGGAAAATAAAACCCACCACGTATACACTGTATCTACATTCCACTCACTTGTGGGACTTGGCTATTGCCCATGTGAGTGGGAGTGAGATGTGATACCAGGCCAGGCCATCCATATGGATAAGACAATGTGCTTCTGAATGTGAAAAAGTGTGTTGGAACAACATGGCCACTTCAATATGCTGATTAGTAAGGATCATAGGGTTAGGATCCCAACAAATCAAATGTACATAAGTTTGGTACAACGGAAAAAAAAACATGTCCATCAAGGTCAACCAAAATAATGGGAGAAAATATGAATGAAGGCAAGGTGTTTAGGCAAATTTTCTCCTCTGATCTTATGACCTCACTAGCTGTGAGCCCGATGCAAATGCATCGGGATTCTAGAACGTGCATTAATTTGATTATAGTAGTTATAGCTGGTGTGAGTACTTTTTGGGGGGGGTTGAGTATTTTTTGGGGGGAAGTGAGGACTTTTTGGGGGGTTGTGAGTACTTTTTCGGGGTGTGTGAGTACTTTTTGGGGGTGTGTGAATACTTTTTGGGGGGTTCAATACTTTTTTGGGGGGTTTGAATACTTTTTGGGGGGTGTGAATACTTTTTGGGGGTGTGTGAATATTTTTTTTGGGGGGTTGAACACTTTTTGGGGGGGTTGAATACTTTTTGGGGGGGGTTGAACACTTTTTGGGGGTGTGTGAATACTTTTTGGGGGTGTGTGAATACTTTTTGGGGGTGTGAATACTTTTTGGGTGTGTGAATACTTTTTGGGTGTGTGAATACTTTTTGGGGGGGTGTGAATACTTTTTTGAGGGGGTGTGAATACTTTTTTGGGGGGGTTGAATACTTTTTGGGGGGTGTGAATACTTTTTGGGGGGGTTGAATACTTTTTGGGGGGTGTGAATACTTTTTTGGGGGGTTGAACACTTTTTTGGGGGGTTGAATACTTTTTTGGGGGGTTGAATACTTTTTGGGAGTGTGTGAATACTTTTTGGGGGGGGTTGAATACTTTTTGGGGGTGTGTGAATACTTTTTGGGGGGTGTGAATACTTATTGGGGGGGTGAGCGGGAAATCGCTAACTTTGTGGCCGAAAATCGAACCAGAGGCTCGGCCACAAAGTTAGCGATTTACCGCTCAGGCAGCGACTCGCTACCTGAGCGGTAAATCGCTAACTTTGTGGCCGAGCCTCTGGTTCGATTTTCGGCCAGCGACTCGCAATGGCCGCTTAGCGGCCATTGCTCGCACTCAGCCAGTGACTCGCAATGGCCTCGCGGCCATTGCTCGCGCAGGCTAACGACTCGCATTGGCCGCTACGCGGCCAATGCTTCGCTCGTGGTGACGTCACAGAGTGACAAAGCCACGGCGATTTCGGGGTCCGACACAAAAATGCCTACGGCAATTATAGAGTAGAGATTCACACACCAGTATTTTTGCATCAGTGTTTGTATGCCAAAATCAGGAGTGGAACTTACAGAGAAAAACTATAATTGAAAGATTAACACTTGTTCTGTGTTTTGTAGACGCTTTCTTTTGGCACACAAATAGTGATCAGAAATATTGATGTGTGAATGAGGCCTCAGTGTTGTTCAAACTAGATCACCATTCAGAATGTGAAAAAGAAATCATCTAATCATCTTCACACCACGTTTTTCTGCTGTCAGGCTGTGTCCGGTGTATTACTGGATGCATCGGTCACAGCCTGACAGCTCCGGACACACCAGAACTGGAGGGTTAATATGCCTTCCGCACCTGTTTTCTGCCAGAATAGGCAGTGTTCAGCTGATGCTGCTGTCCAGTCCTGAAATTTCAGAATCGAGTCTAGCAGGGAACTAGCCGCAGTTCTGAAATTTGCCGGGAGCTCTCCAGATGCTGAAGTGCAGCGCTAGCCGCCACTGAACTTCAGCACCCAGCGTCCGGCAGCAGTAGCCAATTTTCTGTCAGATCCGGTGCCCATAGCCTCCCATGTTAGAAGGCGCCAGATTCGGTAGGATCCGATTTTGTCAGATTTTTGCCCCCGACACAAAAATCCTGCAAGCTGCGATTTTGTGTCCGGGACAAAAATCGAATGCAGCCTGATGCTGCTGGACAGGGACAAAACCGGATGGCAAATAACTGCCATCCAGCACCATACGCATACATTAGTACAAAATCAGATCCGGGGCTGTCAGGTTCACACCGAACAGCCCCGGACCCGAATAAATCGTGGTGTGAAGCCGGCCTAAGATGACTGTCACCCAAACACTGAGACACTTGTGGCAGTTCATCTCCCCTGAGAACAAAAGAATTGACTGAGCTGAAATCAAATGCCCAAGTCTTCTCCATGTCCATTATTTATGCATTGCTTATACAGTGTCATCATATTCTGCAGCACATTACAGACCTCATCATTGGAGAGCCCAAACTTTAAAATTTAGTGTCCATACTGAGCAGAGACTTTACAAAAAAAAGCAAACCACTGGAGTGATCATCGCTGTGCTCGGGTACACTTGATCAGTGCTCGGTCCAGTGCGAGCTGCTTGCAGTGTTTGAATTGCTCTCACTGGGGTAAAATCAGTGTTCTTGGATGTAGTGTGTGTATTTAAAAAAAATTCCCCTAGAAGTGTTTGGTTTATGGTCAGCTGTATGAGTGAGGAGCCAAACTGCCCAACCAGTGACTTCCAATGATGTTCGGGTCCAGAATTGAACTTTAGATAAAGTCTGGCTGACCTGCAGAACCCAAACTTCCACGGGTCTGCTCATCATCTTTGTTCTCATTGGGGCTCATAATCTAAATTCCTGAAGGTGAACGTGAACGTCAACAGGTCCGCTTATCTCTACTCATCATCTCTGTTCTCATTGGGGCTCATAATCTAAATTCCTGATCAGTATTTCTTTGGAGTATGAGAGTAACCCAGAGAAAACCCACACAGACAAGGGTGGGATTTGAACCTAGGACCCCAGTACTGCAACGCAATAGTGCTAAACACTGAGCCACCATGCTGTCCTTTAACTGCTTGTTATCTGGTTTTGCCCATTGAAAAAGTATTAGTGATGCTATGTTAGCACAGACGCCACTAGTTCACCCCTTTAGCTTCAGCTACCAAAATCTAGGAAGCCCCATGCAGAACCACTGATTTAGGGAGCATTTCATAGGAACGCAGAAAACGCTTATACATAATTATTTTTCTCAATATAACAATACTATCATGGGATCTATAAACTAAACTAATTGTTTTTTACTATTTGACCTATTTGGCTGTTATTGCAACAAATATTGAGGCCCACGATTTGTCCCCAGACCAATATCCATGTGCTGATGGAAACCTAAAAAGCCTGATACATTCGAGCTCCTATAGAAGGTATAGTGAGCAGCTCACTAGGCTGGCTCTCGGAGAATTCTGTTGAGCTCAGCATATGTACTTTAATCCTGCCTTACAAGGGAACAGCTGATGCTGCACTGGAGACACCGGCCTGGGCGCACAATCCAGCAGGTCTGTATACCATAGAAAGCTCAGCTGAGGTCATGACTTGATCCCCAAGCTCAAACCTTTTACAAGCTGTTAGTCTGAATTCTTTTTAGATCACGATGCTAGAAAATAGTTAATGGCGCTCGTCTGGACGATGGCTTGAAGACCAAGTACGTGATCCCAAACGTTGAAATATAATCTGCTATTGAATTGTCTGAAATGGTAATTCCATCTCTGCAACATTTCATTCAATAAATATATGGCACATAACACGTCTGCTTCAAAAATAATAAATCTCCTGGTCCAAAATAACTGGTTGGTTTTCTATTGGTTAAAAGTAGTAATGGTGCAGAATATAACTCTATACCAGTCTCATAGCAGAACCGGTTTGAAATTGCCCATGTGCCAATGGAAATGTTATGCTTGCAAGCTTAATACGATGACAAGAATAGTTACAAAGTTACTATCAGAGATTGAAGAAGGGGAGAGGTTGAGGTGAGGCCATATAGAAAACTTACTGCTACTAATTCTATTCTAGCAGCTACCTCATGTCATCCATCCCATGTCATTAAAATATATCTGGTAGAATTGATACGCACTAAGGGTGCGGACACACTTGCGTCAAGCTCGGACGACTGCAAACAGAGTAAAAATCGCATAGCAGTCGGACCAATGTTATTCAATGTACGAGAGCACATTTCTGAGTGTCAGAAGTTTTTTTTCTCATCCGCTTCACGGACGATGAGTCAGTTGCAACATGCTGCGACAGTATGCGATTCACGGTGGAGACTCGCCTATGCAAGTGTATGGGTCCGACAAAAATCACGGACCACAGTCGGACCGCACACGGATCATCCAAGTCGGATCTGATTTTTAATTGATCCATTATCATTCTGTAGCTCAGTCACCTGTAAAAAAAATGTTCTAGTAAATGATTATACACTAATAGCTGCTGTGAACAAAAACGGATTGCACTCGGATGTGATGTGAGAAAAATGTCGGACAGTCGCATAGAAGTTGGATGCAAAATGGACCAAAACTCGGACAACAGTCGTCCGACTCTCGGATACGTCAATCAGACCGTTTTTTTACATGCCCGTGTGTTTCCAGCCTAAGAGGAACTGTTCTAATTCCATACAATTTGAGCTGGAAGCTTCCAGCGTGAAGGAGAGACTCCGGTTTAGGGGCTATTCTTATAATATCTTAAAACATACTACCACCATTGTTGATTCCAAAAACAGGAAGGATCTTATTGACCTTAACAGTCAGGCATCTTCAACACCTAGTGGAGAAGTAGTAACTTTCTTAAGTATGTTTAGTCCCCAATATAATGATATTGTAAAAATCATTAAAAAATATCTCCCAAAAAGAGATTAACCACAAAAAAATCTCCCAATCTTAAATAGGGACAATAAACTAGCCAAAGTTTTGCATGAATGTCCAGTTCGTTTCTGCGCCAGAAAAGCGACTACTCTGAGCTCTTTACTATCTCCTAGCCTTTTCTCTAGTTCCCCAGGGAAAGTCAGTGCTATTTGGCTAACACTACGTGGCTTTTTTAAGTGCGGACATAATAGGTTTATAGCCTGTGGTCATGCACAGAAAGATGACACATTTGTTTCTTGCAGCAATGGTAAGAGATATTGTATTAGAACATTCATTAATTGCTGCAGCTCCAATGTTGTCTATCTTATCGAGTGCACAATATGCCATCTAATATATAAAGCTGAATGTGTGTATGTGTGGTGAATGTGTGTATGTATGTCCAGAATTGGCATCTACACCATCGCAACTACAGCCACAAACTTTTGCACAGTCACACATCTGGACACCGACAGCATCATAGGCTATGTTGTGAGGCGAAATTTTAACTCCGCGCATTCCAATTCACCAAACAATTTGCCCCTATCTACATAATGGGGAAAAAGTGAGAGAGCGATGGCGTCAAAGAGTATATACCGTACAGTTGCTAACGTGGGGCCCCGACATAGGATACTCACCACACACGGGGATATGAACACACACACAAAATGTGCCACACACTACCACATGCTTGAACACATATACCACCCTCAGCACACATTTCACCACACATACACTAACCTCACCACATAATCGCCCTAAAACACACACAAGTCTGGTAGTATCCTTCAAAAATATAAATCTAATATATAAAGCTGAATGTGTGTATGTGTGTGTGTATGTGTGTATGCCCATGATTAGCATCTACACCGTCGCAACTACAGCCACAAAATTTTGCACAGTCACGCGTCTGGACCCCGGGGGCGTCATAGGCTATGTTGTGAGGTGAAATTTGAACCCTGACCGTTCCAGTTCACCAAAAACTTTTGCTCCTTTCTACATAATGGGGAAAAAGTGACAGTTACCAGTTGACAGTTGTGAATGAGAGGGGCTTAATGACAGCGCCAAAGACTAACAGCATATACCAGCATATAGTCACTAAGGTGGGGCCCCAACATGGGATATTCACCATGCACGGGGACATTTATACACACCACACGCACACAAAGAGTAACAGCAAGTGTATAGTCGCTAAGGTGCAGCTCCAACATTGGATACTCACCACACACCCGAACACACAAAACACAGACACACACACCCACCCCACGGACACACACACACACCCTATTGCGACACATGCACTAACCACAGGACACACACACACACACCACAAAGAGACACACACAACACAGAGACACACACACACCACACAGACACCCCCCACAGGGACACACACACATACACACCCTATAGCGACACATGCACTCACTCCACAGGACACACACACCCAGGACACACACCACCACACAGACACAGATGTGCACAATCGCCTCACACAACTCGCCTCATACGTGTGCTATCTTTAATTTCCAAAAATGAACATCTGATTAAAAACAGCCAATGTGCAACACATGTGCCATATAGGGAATTAAGGCAGATGTCAGTGACATGAGCTGTGTATTATGTGTATGTGTGAGGTAATATATACTGGCCATCTGGGGGGGGGGGAGGGTTTACTGTTGGCTGGAGATTTATCAGGCTTCCTATAACAACCAATCACAGCTCAGCTTCTATTTTCCTACAGGTCATTAATATGACATATTCAAATTCTATTTTGTTATAGCTAACAGCAGTTATTTATTAACCTGGGCGAAGCCGGGTACTACAGCTAGTATTCAATATGTGGAAAACAAAAGAAACAGGAGAAGCGCTCCCTAGGGAGAACCTGACATGCTCATTTGGGGACACAGGTGACTGGTGATGGGTGCAGTGGACCCTCACCTGCTCGGGTTGTGCCACCTCCCCACTACCCCAGTTTCAGCTTGCTTGCAGGCTCCACGCTGCAGCACAGACTCCTAGCTTAATCTCCTCCACACCAGGCTCCTTGCAGCGTCCTCCCGGTCACGTGGTAAGGCAGATCACGTGGTAGAGTTTTAGCAAATCAGCACTCGCCACATCACCACAGGTCCTAGACCAGTACTGGGCTTTCTCTCCCTCTATTACCGATGTGCTCCGCAGCCCCTGTAACCCACACCATGGGTGGGAATTGTATGCTGATAAAAATTGGTTACTTAATATAGGGCGCAGGAGCACAAATGGATCAATTTAAGGGTTAAATTCCTCCTTTATTGGCAACCACAACGTGTTTCCACAACGATACGTCATCTTCCTCAGGTGGATTTTTGCAGCTGACGTAGACGACGTATCGTTGTGGAAACACGTTGTGGTTGGCAATAAAGGAGGAATTTAACCCTTAAATTGATCCAATTTGTGCTCCTGCGCCCTATATTAAGTAACCAATTTTTATCAGTATATTCAACATGTGGGGTGTATTTCAGGGAAACTTAAGAGGAGGATCTGTAGGCATATATCAGACCCTTCTAGTGCACCGTTCTTAATATCGCTGCGGTGTTACGGCGCTTCGCCGCAGTTCACAAAGGCGATACCTCTTCATTACATTTCAAAGGTATAGAAAAGGTAACTAATTCATTCATGGCCGGGACCTGAGATGTAAGTTATAACATAGAGAATCCCATTGGATTTTTCGTCTTGGTTCCCACACACCTAATGGTTTAAATATTAGGCAAGATATTATTCTCCAATATTAGGGCATTTATTATTATGTCTGTGTTCCTACAGTCCCTGACAAAAGTTATGTCGCTTATCCATGTTATGTTAATAAAAGCTTATAACCTGATGTTAAATTCATCCATTGGTTTTATAAATTTCTCTTTGAAATCTGAAACCCTCCCAAATGTGGTTTAGGTTAAGAAAATAAATTGGCATCAATGCTGAAAGTTTGATCATTTAATGAACACAGAATGATCAGATATTGGCAACACAAAGGTTTTGTCGCCCACTGAAAGTAATGTGATATTCAAACAAATAAGTAACTTTAAATACAAATATATGTTGCATAACATTTGTGAATGAAGTTGTGGTGCTATTAAAGTCATATTTAATATTTTGTGTGACTTCCATGAGTTTGAAGGACTGCATCCATGCGGTTCAACAAAGATTCATGCAATTTATTAATGAAGTCATCAGGTATAGCAAAGAATACAGTCTTACATGCCTCCCAGAGTTCATCTAGATTCTTTGGTTTTATCTTCCAAGCTTCCTCTTTCATCCTACCTCAAACATGCTCAATAATGTTCATGTCTGGTGACTGGGCTGACTAGTTCTTGAGCACCTTGATCTTTTTTGCCTGGAGGAACTTTGTTGTAGAGATGGATGTACAGTATGAGATGGAGCATCATCCTGCTGCAGAATTTGACCCCTTCTTTGATTTAGATGTAAAAGGTAGCTAATACTTCTTTATATTTCAGGCTATTGATATTGCCTTCTACCTTGCAAATGTTTCGCACACCCTCTTACTGAATGTAACCTCAGACCATGATCTTTCCACCACCAAATTTGGATCCATACAGGCTCCAGTAGGTATCCTGCAGTATTTGCGGCGGCTGAGGTGTAATTCTACTGAAGATTCATCAGAGAAATCTACCTTTTGCCACTTTTCCAGCATCCATCTGTTTAGCAGGCTGTGGGACTTTGAAATGCACACGTTTTTTTATTCACCTTTTGTTTAGTGCTGGCTCCTGGGCATTGATTCGACCATGGAGGCCATTTCGAGACAGAATCCTATAAACTGTTCTAGTTGACACAGGGACTTGAGGTGACCAGGCCTATTGGAGCTCTGCTGCAGTGGAAGAGGGGCTTGCTTTGGATTTTCTAACCAACAAACGTTCCTCCTGAGCAGTTGTCTTGCGGGGTCTGCCGGACCTGGGCTTGTCAAACACATCTCCAGTCTCTATAAATCTTTTTTTAATTGTTTGTACTTGACGCTGAGACACATTAAAGGTTCCAGCCACCCCTGCAGTGGATCTGGTCTTCAGCCTCTTGATAATCAAGGCTTTGGTCGCAGAGGGGATTTTAGTCATGTTGTCAGAGCTCAAGTTGCAGTTCAAGTGAAGGTCTGGGTTTCTTTTTATACACACCCACTAATTAACCGATCATTTAGTGAGCACAAGTGAGGCTGTAAACTAGGATTGGGTGCATTACATGACCAGGTGACAAAACATTTTTCTTGCCAAAATCTGACCATTCTGTGTTCATTAAATGATCAATATTTCAGCATTGATGCCAATTTATTTTCTTAACCTAAACCACATTATTTGTCACTTGTTCATGTTTGATTCTGTGTTTATTTGATTTAATTTATATTGCAGCTTTGCACTAGTCAGGAAGTGGATATTTATACCACACCCATGAATTCCTCTCAGTAGCCATAATTATGACCTGAGTGTCGAAACGCGTTGGCATTAACACCTTGCCTGCCTGTATTGAAGCTTTTATGTGCAATAAAAGAAACTGCTTGTTTCAAAAAGGATTTTGTTTCGCTGGATTCTCCTTCAGAAAGCTACTGTTTGGTATACTTTTAAATAAAAAAAAATGTAAGTCTGAATGGAGCAAGCTTTACATAGCACGGGTTTATATTTAGTGAGACCAAGGTGAATCTACTTAAATTGTAGAATATTAATTACACACTAACCAGGTATATCTTTAATGGGGTTGTCCAACCTGGAATTATAAAAAAAAATACATTCTTTATTGTATAACTTGCTGTTACTGAAAATTTTGGGGGATCATATGGCCCTAGTTAAAGCAAATTGGGAACAAGATGTGGGTTTTACCCCTTTAGAGTAATGGGATGATATTCTAGAATCAACAAGAAGGTTGCAATCAACACGGCGCAGAGAAGATCTCAAGTGTTTCTTCTTCACAGAGTCTACAGAACCCAAAAGATATTGTGTAGGATGAATCTTTAGAACTGATGACTGTTCTCCATGTCGTGTGGTGGAGAGGGCAAACCTAATCCATTTTTGGTTATATTCAAAGTTAACGGATTCTTGGTAAAGAGCTAGTAGACTAGTCATGGTGGTTTATCACATTCAAATCCCACTCAATTCTATATCCTGTGCCTTGGTAGAAGATACTACAGACTCCTTCCCAGATCAGTTGTCCATAACAAAATATTCCATCAAGCTAGGAAATCTATCGCCAAATGCTCCTAACAATAGATGAAGTTCTAAGATGTCTGAATAACACAATCTTGATGGAGAAAATGTATACCGTATTTTTCGCTTTATAAGATGCACCGGATTATAAGATGCACCCCAAATTTGGTGAAGGAAAAGAGAAAAAATATTTTGGAATGTTATATGGGGTCTGTCTTATAATGCCAGTGTCCTTCTTACAAATCATATATATAACCCCCATCCACATGGTCCTTTTGTGCTGGCACATAGTCACAGTGTGCTGGCACATGGCCTCCTTCTGCTGGCACATGGCCCCTTGTGTTGGATATGCTCCCCCGATGGCACGCACCCTTCCGTCGCTCTGTGCTTCCAGCTCAGCAGTGGCTCTTCCTGTGTCCCAGACATGGGATCATGTGACGGGGGTGCACAGTGAAAACATTACTGTGCTGTGCCAATCACTTGATCTGATGTCGGGCACAGACATAGGAAGAGCCACCGTTGAGCTGGAAGCACGAAGCGATGAAGAGTAAGTTAAAAACGTTTATTATTCTAGTGTGTGTGCCAGCAGGGGAGCATGAAGAGTGACAGGGGGCATATCTGGGATGGGGGGGTGAGTGCAGGCTCATAATATGCACCACTCCCCCTGCCCACATCTCAGCACAGTTTCAGCACTGAGGTGATGGAAATGGGGATGCAGTGCATATTACATGAGGCTAATGAGCAGGAGCACGTGACCACAGGTTGTCTCTGCAGCCTAATTCAGCCCGCTCCAGCCCCCGGACACAACTCCAAAGCTGCCTCCCCTCCCCTACAACCCCTCCTCTATTAGATTCTGATTATAAGACGCACCCTCAACTTTCCCAAAAATTTGGGAGAACAAAAGTGCGTCTTACAATGTGAAAAATACTGTATATTAAAAGGGGAGCAACTTCTAAATTTGGGAAACAGTGGGTATACTGGATCAGATGTTCAGCGGTAGTATCTGAGGAATTGGTAAATTATCAGATTTTTAATATACTAGTACTTTAATGAATATACTTTATTTGTTCTGCTGGTAATCCTACAGTTTATTGCACACCGGATGGTGAGGGAGCAGTTTGGGGGAAGTGGAGATGTCGTAGAGAATTGTATAATACTGTATTTCTTTTATGTGAACAATGGCTGTGTATTCTTACAATCCTTATACACGTTATACAAGGTAATTGTGGTCACAAGTTGGTCTAATATGTTTGTTGTCAGTTTGTTGAATAAAAGCTACTTGATTAAACAAAAAAAAACTTTGGACAAATCACAAAGTAAGATTTGATCTATACTAACCAATATCTACTATAGATATATCTTTCA
Source organism: Allobates femoralis (assembly GCA_033576535.1). NCBI lineage: Eukaryota > Metazoa > Chordata > Amphibia > Anura > Aromobatidae > Allobates > Allobates femoralis. Next base: position 231,112,854 of record JARQOC010000002.1, read on the forward strand.
CTCCAATATTACATACATTGTACGAAAACAATTCCCTGTTTGCATTCATCACTTTCTAAATCTCTTACAAAAATGTGTTGTTTTTTTTCCGTTATTCTATAGAAATAGAAACCCAACAGCGAATTCCATAACTCATGTTTTCTTAATACTCTCGCAGGTCTGGTTTTGTAACTGCTTTACCCCTACTCCGTTCTACGTAAGAGGCTTGCTCCAACATTGTCCAGATTCTAGAAGAACAGTGGTGACAGGTGTTGTGTTTGTGAAGTATAGTGAGATGAGGGAGGTCAACCGTCAAGGTGATTTTACATGACAAGCACATTGAGAGGCGGGATACCATTTTACTCTCACTCTCAACAGTACAGATTGATACAATAAATAGAATCCTGATTATTTCAAGGATACGTTATATCAGTTTGTTTTGTAGTTAAGGAGGGCCAAGCACCCAAAGCACCTCCTCACAAATAGTAATGTTATTGGAAACTATCTCCGTATTTGAGAAAAACACACGTCTGTGATCAGGAGAAATTAACACTTACTGTGGATGCTTATGCTTGCCGCCCATCCATAGAAAGTGAGTCATGACTCTCAAGAGGAGAAGTGCACACGGGAGAGAGAGACAGCACACAAGAGGGAGAAAACTGCACAGAGGAGAAAGTCAGCATGCAGGGGGGAGAAGAGCATGCAAAGGTGGAAGAGCACACAGGGGGGAGAGTAGTGCACGCAGGGGAGAGAGACAGCATCAGGTGTGGGAGAGAGAGCACGCAAGAGTGATAGAACATGGGAAGAAGAGAGCATGGGAAAGAGACAGCATGCAAGGGGTATAGGAGTGCATAGGGAGAGAGAGACAGCACAGAATAGAAAGAAGAGTGCATGGGAAAGAGACAACATGCAGGGGGTGAAGAGCATGCAAGAGGGGAAGAGAGTGCATGCAGGAGGGGAGTAAAAACAGGGGGAGAGAGACAGCATGCAAGGGAGAGAAGAGCACACAGGGAGAGAGACGCACGCAGGAGGGATAGAAAGTACACAGGGCGAAGAACACACGGGGAGAAAGAAAGCATGCAAGGAGGAAAGAGACAGCACACAAGGGGTAGATGAGTGCACAGGGGAGAGACCGCATACAAGGGGAGAAGAGCGCACAAAGAGGGAGAGAGCACGCAAGGTGGAGAAAGTGCTCAGATGGAGAGAGATAGCACACAGGGGCAGAAGAGCTTACGGGGAGAGAGACATCATACAGGAGGGAGAAGAGCACACAGAGAGAGAGACAGCATGCAAGGGGAGTAGAGCACACAGGGTGGAGAGTGACAGCAAGTAGGGGGAGAAGAGCGTACAAGGGAAGAAAGACAGTATGCAGGGGCAGATGAGGGCACAGGGGGAGAGAGACAGCACGCAGGAGGAAGAAGAGCGCACAAGGGAAGAGAGACAGCACGCAGGTGAGAAAAGAGTGCACTTGGGGATAGAGACAGCACACCAGGGGAAATAGGGCACACATGGAGAGAGACAACATGCAGAGAGGAGAGATGTATTACATTGCAAACCCTGGACTACTGCAGAATTCTTTCTTTTTGTTTTGGGCAGGGGTTATGGAATTTTTTTTCTTGGTTCTTTTTGTGGGATTATTTTTGTTTTTTTTTTTAAATAAATTGGTGAAAGAGGCAATGTGTTGGGGGATTGTTTTTTCTAATAAAATTTTTTTGCTTTCTTTATTTGTCTGATTACTGACTGGTTTAGTAATGCCTGGTATCTGATTTACTCCTCAACATTACTAACCACTAGGCTTAATGTCAGCTGACATTACACAGGTGGCATCAACCCCAATTTACCATTGCCCCATTTTCCAACACACCAAGGCAACGGGAAGTGCCGTGGCGAAGCGCCAGGATTGACGTATCTAACTGAGGCTCCAGTTCTGGGGAGGCTGCGGCCTGCCATTTGTAGGCTGAGAGGGCCAATAATCATGGCCCTAACCATCCTGAGAATACCAGACCACAGCTGTCAGCTTGACCTTGGCTGGTTAACCAATTTAGGGGGGACCCCATTTTTTTTTTTTTAAATAATTGATTTATAAATAATTAAAAAAATATAGGTCACCCAATGTTATTTTGGATTACCAGGCAATTAAAAGCTGCCAGCTGTGGTCTGCAGACTGCAACTGTCTGCTTTACCCTAGCTGGCTATCAAAAATAGGGGGGACACCACGTTGTTTTGTTTAAAAAAAAAATTGGGCCTAAATGCAAAGCTAAACATCCTTTAGTGCCACATGAAAGGTATTAAACAGTGCAAGCTTACAATATATAAGGGTGGAACATGATACAGTTGAACCTCTTTCTTTATGGCATAATATTTTTAAAATTTTTTTGTTTTTTTGATTTTCTTTTATATTTTAACAATAGTTTTTAATTTTTTTTTTACTTACGGTAGTCCCTATATGGGAGATTAACTTTTATTACTCTGATCATTGGTATAATGTATTGGAATGTACAAGCACTGCAAAATATTACACCTGTCAATGTTACACTGACAGAATGCCTGTTTGACCACGGTCTTATAGGCCTCTGTAGCTGGAAGACCCAGAGGTTGTCATTTGACCTCAATTTGCTATACCAATGATCAGTCCCGTGATCACGTTGCAGGGGGTCCCAATTGGGATCCTCCTAAATGCTGCAATTGCTATTGATCATGGCATTTAGGTGGTTAAACAGCCAGGGTCAGTCCAAACACCCTGTCTGTGACATCCAGAGCTTGGCTATATCTTACGCCAAGAAATAGGACACCTAGCAATAAGACCCCAAGTTTATAACTCAGTGAGGTAATTGGCCATGATGGAACAGAGAATGTGAGATGAAGAGAGTGCCCGGGCTGGAGTTCCAATGTGTCAGAAGGGGAGAAGTAAAGTTAAGTCATATTGACAAATTAATCCATTTAAAAGGAAGAATTTGCAGAACTACCAATTGAGAATAGGACTTTCAATGAATCGACTGTAGTACTGAGCTAGGTTGTGGTGAAGGAACTGACATATGTTGAGGTAGTGACAAGGGAATTCGAGGAAGTAAAGAGATTGTGTGCGGAGAAGTAAAGAGACTGTATAAAAATGATCTGTGTTGTAAAGGAAACATTTGTGAAGCTATGCATCAACTATTTTCTTTATAATCACCACCAAATTATCATTAAATAAAAATGTTATTTTTGAGTAATGGTCTCTCTCATTGAACTGTCCAACATCTGGTCCTGGCCAGCCGAAATCACTTGCATAATGTGGCCTGCAAGGGTGTAGCAACCCCATAGCACAAGTCCACACACTCAGCTAGGACTTCATGTAACGTGCCAGTGCTCAAGACTACCGCCCCGTGCCATGTTACATCATTTATGGTGTTTGTTTAGCCCACCACAACCTTTATTCCTTGAGAAGGAGATAAATAATTTATTCAGTTCCCCTTTTCATTCCTTGCTTTTCAACATGATTTTCAGCTGATTTGTTAGCACCTGTGTTCATGGGAAGTTCACACTAAAGCCAGCCTATATTGGACTGTCATAGTTTGAGTGAGACCACAATATATGGACTAGCCAAGGGTTTTCTGACCTGATCTCTACATCTGCATGAGGCTGTTGAGTTTGTGTCAGAAAACCCATGGCCAATACATAAATTGCAGTCCATACTTGGACTGTGAATGCCCAATGTGTGAAGCCAGCCTCAGGGTAGGAACCCACAGTGTAGCAGCCATATGTGGCCTAAAACCATGCACATATAGGGGCAGGCTTGGACCAGTTTTATGTGAAGAAGTAGCCCCATATCCACCTGCATGAAGAGTAATTGGCAAGTACACTTGTTTCATCATGTATGGACAAGGAAGTCATCACATCATTACATTTTACAAAATACTTAGTTTATTATTATGGAGAAGCATAGAAACATTTCTGAATGAGGATGATGTAATATTTGCATATAGCTGAACATGCAATATAGCTGGGTCCTCAGAGACAATGATAATGGTGTTCCATTAGCACTACAGTCCTACTAATGAAGGAGAAGTGAATGCATATACAAGTTTTGCTCATTCCTTCCTGGACTGAGGCTTGATGGCAAACAAGTGTTTGGAAACTTTTTCAGGGCGATTGACTGAACTTTAGCTAAAGCTGTAGTTCGCATCAATTTCTATGTAATCTTATTAATAGTTATGGTCAATCTATAATGCTACAGAAAAGTCTCTGTGCAGCTCTAGCCACTAGGCGCCCCATGATGGGCGCCAAAACATCCCCACAACCTAGCTGTATATCACATACAACCATTGCAGGAGTGCTGCAAAAATATTTCTTTCTGTGAGGCTTACACAATTATATGTAGTTAAGTCAATCTAAATCTCAAGACCAATTGTTTCCATGTGTAGCACTTTTCTCTGCCAGCTGTGGCAAACCAGTGCCAGTTACAGATCAGCATTGTGATATTTCGGGACACAGACATATGAGAATGTTTTTCTCCTCTGCCAACTTACTTATCACTATTACAAGTATCTGAGTCCTTGCTGTGGGAAAGTAAACACCATAGGGGTAAAGAACCAAATTAGAAACTCAACAAGTGACCAATAAAGAATGATCTAAGAATATGTGAGTTGCAGGGGAGAGGTTAAGATGTGGACATGATTCGGTCACCTCCTGCCAACGCTTTATATTTAACTCCACAATATTCTGGCTAATCCATTTAGCTGGACCGAGTATCTAGTGCTGAGTATCTAGTGCTGAAAGAGGCAACATAAGTGGCTTACAGTCCATCCGATACACTTATTTTTAGCAGTGTTTCCGTGGAAAAAATATGGTTTCTAAAATGAACCAATGTCCCTTAGTGTTTCCAGACCAAGCTCCATATCAATAAAATTACTGCATGGTGTTTTCAATGTAATTACTTACATGAAATCACCTCCAGACTTTATTTAGAACCATTGCAATTAATCTAATTGGTTTTAAAGACCGTCTGCTTTCTGAAGGAACCTAGATAAGATCACATGCTCTATGTACAGACTGCCTTACGGGGATTATCCAAGTAAGACATGAGCCATTATACAATCACATTCAGGGCTCGCTCACATAAGTGTATACATCAGACCAGTGTTATTCAATGTTTTTTCGGATAGCTCTCAGACCAATGTTATAGTATGGACAGTGCCAATCAGCATTTTTTTCTACTGCTCAATAAAGTCTATGGGTGCATGGAAATCATTGGACTGCACTCGGATACTCACAGAATAAATAAGATGGAGAAAATGTGTTCTCCGCCTCCTATGATTTTTTCATGCCACTGAATTGGATACACTAATGGTACCTTTACACGCCGCTACAGAAGGTTAGAAACAACCGGGTGTCTCACGTGCACGAGCATGTTCTAAACGGTTGCAAACGGTACCCGATACCGCCTTTACACGCCGCTACAAAGTGCCTCATTAATCTACCTGGATGCACCGACGGGTGCCCAGGTTACCTTCTGTAGAGCACCGTTCCCTCATTTACACGCCGCTACAGAAGGTAATATGGGAGGACCTGGGCAGCAGGGACAACACATAGGCGTGCCAGAGTTGTGGATTACGAGACGCTCGTACGGTGATTTGACAAAGCAATAGCATCATGATTGGCCAGCCAGTGCAGGGAGGATGGCTAATATATGACGCTATTGCAAGTGTATAGTGTGACTGGTCAGCTCCTTAAATATGTCGCCCTATGCATGGACAACCAATCGTAACGCAGGAGCTTCCACCAATGATCGCTGAAGGGGGGCGGTATCCCGGAGGCTGTGTTACTACCCAGGGAGTTAACTAGGTGTCGGAAAAACCTTCCTGTACCTCATTTACACGCTGCTACCATTGGGTTGAAACCAACCTGTTTTTGAGCAGTGCTCAAAAACAGGTGTCGACAGTGACGGGTGGCAACAACCTGATTTACAAGCCGCTGCCTCGGGTTGTTTTGACGGTGCAAGATACATTTGTCTCCGACACCCGATTGTTTCTAACCTTCTGTAGCGGCGTGTAAAGGTACCATAAGGGTACCTTTACACGCTACCACCGCGGCGAGAAATATTGACGCTGATTGTCGCGGGGTGTAAAGGTACCCTTAGGCTGCTTTCACATGACGTTTTTTTTTCCTGTCCGTGAGATCTTACTTTTTGACCTATTCTGTGTCCGGGTCCGTAATTATCACGGATCCAGACACAGCGGGGCACTTTCACTTCCGCAATGTATAATATACATTGCAGAAGTGAAGTATAGTAAAAGAAAGAGTTAAAAATAAAAAATCTGTATGTTCATCTGTCTGCGATCCACCGTTGCCTCCAGCAAGGTCCGGGTGCTTATAGGACCTGCGGTGACGTCACATCCCGATCAGCTGATTGGGTCACATGACTGCAGTTACCGCTGCTGGGTTGTGACATTACGGCAGGTCCTGTAAGCACCCGGACCTTGCTGGAGGCAGCGGTGGATCGCGGACAGTTGAGCATACAGATTTTTTATTTTTAACTCTTTCTTTTACTTAATTTCACTTCTGCAATGTATATTATACATTGCAGAAGTGAAATTAGATGGTTAGGAGCAATTTTAGTGTACTGAGCATGCTCAGTACACTAAAATCGGGTCCGGGGAACGATCAGCTGTTTCCTCGGACCCGCGCTCATAGGCCCCCATGTTAAAGGCCATGGATCAGGTTTGGCCTAATTGCCATCCAATTTTGTGGGGTCCGATTTTTTTCTGTGCCCAAAATTGGGTACAGCAAAAAATTGGACTCAAATCAGATCCCAAAATTGGATGGCAATTAGGCCAAATCCGATCCGACCCACATAGGATAGCATGGGGGCCAAATCGGATCTGTGGCTGTCCGTTTTACAACGGACAGCCACGGATCCAACAAAACCGTGATGTGAAAGCAGCCTACGGTGACACTCTGTTCAAACTGTGATCACAGGTCGATCAGAGTGTCGTTCCCATATGCAATACGATTCTCTTGCATGAGATAATCAATGCTTGTGTTACCCCAGCCCAGCCTCAGAAAACATATCTTACCGCCCCAAAAAATATTACTGGTGTCAAATGCCTGTTGTCTGGTGTAATCTGTGTCTTGCAGAAAAGATATCAAGACAGATTACAGCAAGCAGAGGCGGCGCTTTGTCTTCCTGCTCCTGCTCTCCTGTCTGTCAAACTGCATACAAGAAATAGAGATGACACCTTTTAGTTACAGGTGAGTTAGAGGACAATTGCTGAGGCCAATATTTACAAAATGAAAAGAGAATGAAAATGGCATTATGTTATGTACCTTGGATGCCAATTTAGCTTCATAATCCTGTATCACTGCTGCATAACATAGAATAGAGAATTCTGACCAAGAGGGCTCACACCACTGTATACATCAGACAAGTGCTATCTGATATTTTAATGTATAGCACTAGGACCAATATTATTCAATGGGGCAGTGTTGATGAACGATTTATTTTCACTAATAGAAACTCAGTGAGAAAAGTGTGATTTCACTCTGAAATCAGATACCACTCAAATCTATGGGTGCGTGAAAATATTGAACTACACTCAGATGACATCCGAGTGCAGTCTGATTTCCACAAACTCACACAATAAAGAATCTTAGCTGATTCGGGGTCCAGAGATTCGTTCACTAGCACCGTAAAAAAAAACCCTCTGAGTGCTAGCCATCTATCTTCACACACAATAAAGAAGATTGAGAAATGTTGTGCTCCGAAAGGTGCACTTTAAAGGTAATCTCCCTGTACTACACTCCAACTTCTGCGTCTTCATCGTTTATTGGCGCCACTTCGGTTTTGTGGTGCCATCTTGTGCGCATAATTTCTGACTGGTAGAAGTCAGAAGTTACCCCACAAGTGCTCAATGCATCTCTATAAGAGTCAGAACGAGGCTTCCATAGAGATGCATTGAGTAGTGACCTCTGACGTGCTCCACGAAACACTGGAGCTATGAACAAGTCACAAATTGCCGGATAATGACTGGAGAAACACTAGAAAAAGATGAAGATGGCAGCAGGTGAATGTAATCCAGGGGGCAGGGGAGTTACATTTAAAGCATAACTACAGCGGTAAAATTTAAAAAAAATGCTGGTGTGGTACTTTAATGTATGCTTTGGATGTCCAGAGGATTGCACTCTTTGTAATACATGGAGTGAAATGTGCTGGAAATGGGTCAATCATCTAGAGTAGTGTGGGGAGATGATGCCCGGGGCAGGTGACAAACAAGAATATGTTTCCCAACCGGACGTTCTAACTATATTTTCTTTGATACGCTGAAGCATTTCAGATGTGGATATACCTGTCTTGGAGGCTCCGATCCTTGCTGTCTGTGGTATGGGCAGCATTAATCAGGTCACAGGTTCCCTTTAAAAATCTGTAATTGATCTTGTACCAGTATTAAATCTTGTTTGTCAGAGGGATCAAATACTTATTTCTCTCTTCAAAATGCAAATAACTTTATATAATTTAGACAATGTGATTTTCTGGATTTTATTTTTGATGTTCTATCTCTCACTGTTAAAATTAACATAACCTTAAAATTATAGACTGTTCATGTCTTTGTCAGTGGGCAAACTTACAAAATCAGCAAGGGATCAAATACCCATTGCCTTCACCGTATAATTTAAATTGATGCTTGAAGTTCTTTATGTGATGACCGTTGCTGCAAGAAGTAAATACCGAGCACCATGAAACATGACCACTAGTGCTGCCGGTATAGTACTTACAAGAACTCCATGATACACTCCGCATGGTACAGAATCCCAGAAGTCCTCATATACTTTACCTCTTTACAGGAAATGCTTCGTGGACCTGTAATCTGGAGTGACTGCAAAGTGGTAAAGCTATTTTATAGATATTTCTCAATCATATACCTTGGAATATCCTATGACCTTGTACTAAATACTTATGGTTTCTTCTATTACTATGACTAAGAACATAATTTTCCTTACTGGCTTCCTGTAGCAACTTCCCTGTGAAAAACTGAAGCTAGAAGAATTACCGTAAACTGAAGCTCTGAACAATAAACAAGTACAATATTGGAAATTAATATATGTGAACTAAAGAAATAATCACTGAACATAGATTGTGTTATTTGTCAATTATTAAATACATGTACAATCTTTATAATGAACTATTGTTAGATTATAGCTATAATCTTCTGTTAGATTATTTATGTCAGGAACTGTTAGGATTCTGGATTTTTCAGGTTTCTTTCTGTGTCTCTTCGCCCTTATCCAAGATGGTGTCTGCTACCTCGTCCTGCTCTTCTGCTTATTTAGGCTCCAGTCTGACTTTCAGACATTTTTTTTGAGTATTTTGTTGAATCTTTGGCTTCCTTTGTGCATCTTCAGTTTGATCTCTATTTCCAGCTATTTTGGGATGGCTCTTCCATCTTCTCTGCAGTCTGATTTTCAGCTCATCTTCACCTGCTTAAAGTTTGCCTCCCTGCATCAAGCTGCTCTGCCAGAGGGTTGTTTCTGCGTAATTACTGCCAGCATGGTCCACTTCACATAAGCTCTATTTGAACTAAGTTCCGCCATGGCTATTCTATTAATTTTATTCAGTTGCAGTGCTCTGGACTGTTCGGGACTTTGCACTTAGCTATTCTGCACTGCATACAATTCTGGACTTTATTCTCAGAGACTATACCTTTTCCAGACCTTCATGGGTATGAACAGTTACTTATAGACTGTTCTGTTATCGACCTCTTCCAGTGTAAACTGTTAAATAGAGACTATTCCATTTGGCATAACTTAACTGTGAATGAACTGTTACTTGAACGATTTATGAACTCTGCTCTTGTTTGCTGCACCTGTACGTTTGAACTTGTTTGCTACGTGTGTAAATACTGACTTTCATCTTTATACCTTCTCTCAGTCGTATCTTGACCTGCGTCCATTAGATTCCTGAGGTATCCACACTAGTTGTTACAGGACTGTCACCACATGTACAACTGTAAAATCGACAATGAAGTTTCAGTCATAGGTTTCAGTCATAGTATATTCAAAAGATACATAACATAATTTATCATCATAGAGCTTTTTAGGAAATTTGACCCATAAATACACTGTGAACATGTATACTATTATCCCCTTCACCACCTGGCCTGTTTTCATTTTCCTAACCAGGACCATTTTTTCAATTCTGACCAGTTTCACTTTATAAGGTTATAACTCTAGAATGGTTCAACAGATCCCAGTGATTCCAAGATAGTTTTTTCATTACATAAATTTGATTTAATTTAACCCTAGAACGCATACACATAGAAATCTACACATTCACGCACCTGGGGCCTTTTAGGCCCGTTTTCAATTATCATGGAATAACTAAAAAAAAATACTAGTTTATTGCAAAGTAAGGATGCATTCCCACTAGCGCTGGAGTCCACCAGGACGGGATTCCGTAATGGATCTGACCTCCTGGTGACCCCAGCTAAGGCTGGCGGAATGACTGTGCCATTGTAATTTTAGATGTCAGTAAACTAAAAATAAAAAAGAAAAAGATTACAATCAGGCTTGTGCACTGTAAACAGTATGTGATAAGACTCTTTGTTAGGGTCCCAGCACACCAAGCGATATAAAGCAGGTAAAGTGCAGCCCCCCTCCTCTTACCTCCAACAGATCACTTTCTTGCAGTGCAGTAGAAGCCTCTGGTTTTGGAGCTCAGAAAGTTTCTATTTCCAGACAAAAGAAAGCTGACTTCTTCCTCAAAGCTCCAGCAATTAGGACAAAAAGACCTGTGATGAGGTCAGAGACACATGACTTTGTGAGGGAGCCTCCCTTCCAAGATCACATGACCATGTTTCATGCAGAATCCACACTCTTCCCAGAGTCATAAAAGTTCTTCCCCAGCAACAATACAGACAAAAAGACTGAATATCACATGTAAACCTAGTACGGGCCTAAAGGCCCCAGGTGCGTGAATATGGGGTAGTCCCAAAAAAAGGTTGTTATACTGAAATGTCTGTAACATAAAAATATATGAATAACTGGAAATTACTAACAACTATATACCTGAGGATTACCTAGATTTTCAAAATTCAAACTAAAGTAGTTTTACAGAAAATAGAAAACAAGTAACCTGGCGGGCCTGCGAGGCCCCAGGTATGCGTTCTAGGGTTAAGATTATATTTTTTGCGAAAAAAATGGAAATTTGGTTAAAATTTTGCATTTTTCAAACATTGAATTTTTATAAGTTTAAACATAGAATTATATCACTCAAAATAGTTAATAAATAACATTTTCTCTATGTCTACGCTATATCAGCACAGTATTTGAAACACTTTTTTCATTAGGGCGTTTGAAGGGTTAAAATTTTTTTTTTAGCAATTTCTCATTCTTCCAACAAAATTTAAAAAAACATTTGTTTAGGGACCACATCACATTTCATGTGACTTTGTAAAAGAAAACACCAAAAAGTGACACCATTCTAAAACTTGCACCCCTCAAACTGCTCAAAACCACATTCAAGATGTTTATTTAACCCTTCAGGTGTTTAACAGCAACTAAAGCAATTTGGAAATAAAAAATAAAAAAGTTTACTATTTCCAATAAAAATTTTATTTTAGCCTCCAATATCGCATTTTCACAAAGTTAACAGGTAAAATTGCAGCTTGAAATTTATTGCGCAATTTATTCTGAGTAGGCAAATAAGTGGAAAACCACTATTTGGGCATATGGCAGGGCTCGGAAGGGAAGGGAAGCCATATGACTTACTGGACTGAATATTGGCTGGAATCGTTAGCTAATACCATATCGCGTTTGGAGAGTCCCTGATGTGCCTAAACAGTGGAAACAACCCACAAATTACCCCATTTTGGAAACTTGGCTTCCCCAAGGAATTTATCTAGAGGTGTAGTGAGCACTTTGAACCCCCAGGTGTTTCACAAAATTTTATGTTGAGCAGTGAAAATGAAAAAAGCATTTTTTCCAGAAAAATGTTCTTTTAGTCTCATTTTATTTATTTTCAAAAGGGCAACAGGATAAATTGAACCCCAATATTTGTTGAACAATTTCTCCAGAGTACACTGATACCCCATATGTGGCAGAGAACTTATGTTTAGGCACACGGCAGGGCTCAGAAGTGAAGGAGCGTCATTTGACTTTTTGAACAGAAAATTGTCTGAAATCATTAGCATTTCATGTCCATGTTCATGACCATGTCGCATTTGGAGAGCCCCTGATGTGCCTAAACAGTGGAGACCTCCCACAAAGAAAGTGGGCTGTTTGGCTTAAAAAATGCAGATTTTACTTGGCAAAGTCTTCAAGCACCATTGCACATTTGCATTGATCCTGAAGTGCCAGACAGGGGTATAGTGAGTTCTTTGATCCCACAGATGTTTGATCAATTCCTTTTCCATTGAGCTTTGAAAATGAAAAATTATATCTACATGACGAGTGGAAGATTCTTTTTATACCCTTTTAGACAATGGCCCTAATTAATCATTGCTTTTATGCCTATTTTTTGTTTAGTTGTGTGCCTATTCGCAATCCTATGTTTTATATGTGCTTTTTTTTTCTGCTTTGCGGGTGAAATTTTAGTGATGTGGGATGTTTTCGGCTGATTCATCCATTTTAAAACACGCATATGAAGAATTGGCACCTTCTTGTGCCTTTTTCATCTCTATTTACTTTTTTTTGGGACAATGGTGACAAAATCAGCAATTGTAACTTTTTTATGGTGCTCACTAGGTGGAATAAATAGCAATGGTAGTGGTTGTTACAGACCCTGTGATAAGAAATGTGAATCTAGAATACCATAAAAATGTTTTACGGTGTCCCCATATAATAATTATTATTTCTATCATTATTATTTTTGTCAAGGGAAGTATGTTTGCCCTTTTTTGCAATAAAAAATATAATTAGAACTCTCATGCCTTTGGGGGTTATATGACTTTTAATAATTTTTCATTAGTTTTTTTTAGATGAGATGACCAAAAAACAACATGTCTGGCTTTGTTTTTTTTTTTACATAATTTTCATTTATTATTATTATTATTATTATTATGATTATCATTATTGTGTTTACTCAATGAGATATATAGCACTCTTACTTGCTCATTTTATAGCTAGGGACATTAAAGGCAATACCAAATTCTAAGAGCTGCAATTTTTTAATTTTTGTTTTCATAGACGGCCCTGTCTAAGGGCTTGCTTTTTGTTTAAGACCTGTTTCACACATCTGTGGAAATCACGGACGTGTGAGACAGGCCGTATTTGGGGGTGGTGCTTCTGTGGTGTCACGCACCATGTGACATTTGTGTGATGCCCGTGTGCTATCTGTGGATCCGTTGGTAGAACACGGACAGCTTGTCCTCGCATACTCACCTCCCTCCAGTGCTGCTGCTCCTCTCACTTCCGGTCCGCTGTCAGGCTCAGTGAAGTGAATACTCATGAGCCTAATGAGCATCACTGGAAGTGAGAGGAACTGTCAGCGCTGGAGGGAGGTGAGTATGAAATTCTTTATTTTTACACTTTTAACTTTTGGCCGTGGTCCGTGCACATGGATGTCAAATGGATGACATCTGTGTGCATGGACGTTTTGGGCAAAACTGGTCCATGGTGCCGGCAAAAAGTGGACATGTCGCTGTGTGGAGCACATGGACACTGGTCTGCTCCACACAGTGACACAGTGCCGAATAGTGGACATCTGAAGGGGGCTATAGGGGATCATGTGTCCCCGTATATCCATGCCTCCGGCATGTGTCATCACCGACCGCATACGTGCCAGAGGCACAGATGTGTGAAACAGGACTAATAGGTTGCTTTTGTGTATAGAATTTTGGGCACTTTAATAAAATTCTATTACATTTGTGGAGATAATATGAAATATAAAATTATTTTGTCGGTTTCAATTTCTTTTTTTTTCCAGAATTCACCAATATGGGGTAAAGAACATACAGTAATTAGTTAGATACGTTGTGCAATAACATCTCTTATTTTGAGAAAAATATTTTTGTTTATTTTTATACCTTGTCACAATTTTTTTATATATGTTTTTCAGCAATAGCTGAGTAGGAGGGCTTGTTTTATGAGACAAAATTCATTTTTCATTGGTATCATTTTGGAATATATGTGAATTTTTGTGACTTTTCATTCTATTTTTGGGAGGCTTTGTGGCCAAAAGCTGGTTTTGCTTTTTTTTTTTTTTATTTTGGCATTCACTGAACAGATAAATAGAATGTTCATATTATAGATTGGGCTGTTAGGAATAGGGTGATATCAAATGTGTATCATATATATTTATTTAGCATCACTTTTTAACAATAAAATCTTATTTTGCAAAGATAGGAAAGTTTGGAATTCATTTGGCTTTTTTTTATAGATTTTTTTCAATAATTTTGAGGCAAATTAGCAAAAAATAGTACATAATATTTCCTATGCACCATGTAGATTAAATGGCATGCTAGTTTTACAGATTAAGTTGCTATGGACACTGCAATGCCAAATGCATATATATACAGTATATATATATATATATATATATATATATATATATGTATATATATATATTTACTACTGTATTTGTCATATTTAGCCTAATAGATCCAGAATAGATCCTACTTCTAGCAGGGCATAATACACTGTGTGCACAATTATTAGGCATGATGTATTTTTAATGATTTACCATATTTTTTGCTTTATAAGATGCACCTGATTATAAGACGCACCCCCAAATTTGGTGAAGGAAAAGAGAAAAAAATAACTTTTAATGTTGAATGGGGTGTCTTAAAATGAGTATATATGTCCCTCATACTGGTATATAAAGCCCCCCATCCTGGTATTCCAGTATATATGTCCCCCCCATTCTGGTATATGTGTCCCTTCTCCTGGCATATGTGTCCCTCATCCTGGCATACATGTTGCCATCCTGTATATATGCCCCCATCCTGGTATATATATCGCTCATTCTGGTATACATGTCCCTCATCCTGGTATATACGTCCCCATCCTGTATATAATGCCCCCATGCTGGTATATATATTACTCATCCTGGTATATATGTCCCCATCCTGGTACATATGCCCACCCATCCTGGTATATATACCCTCATTATGGCATACATGTCCCCATCCTGTAAATATAGCCCCCATCCTATATATATACCCCTATCCTGGCATATACATTCCCCCATCTTATCTTTATTTTCCCCATCCTGTAAATATGTCCCCCCATCCTGTGTATATGCCCCCATCCCCATCCTGTAAATATGCCTTCATCCTGTTTATATGCCCCCATCCTGCTTATGTGCCCCCATCCCCTATATGTGATCTTACCGATGGGGAATTGCGGCTGCTGAGCAGGGGTGTCAGTGGCAGGTTCCAGAGGGTGAGGGGCACGGGTGTAGGACAGGAGCAGTGGAGATGTACCGGCGGCAGCGAGCGCTGGGCGCCGCCATGTTTTTTGTTGGCGGCTGCATTCACTATATGCAGCCGGCGACAGAGACTTCAACAAATTGGCCGCGGCCATAGAGGAGACCCGCGGCCAATTTGCAGTGTCTACCTCTACCGGCCGGCTGCACATAATGAATGCAGCCGCCCACAAAAAACATGACGGCGCCCAGCGCTTGCTACCGCTGGTACTCCCCTGCATCTAGGGTCCAACACCCGTGCCCCTCCCCCTCTGGAACCTGCCCCCGGCACCCCCGTTCGACACCCGCACCCCCGCCCCGGTAATATGTCATTTTTAATTTTAATTTTTTATTACATTCTCTTTTTAAGACGCACCCCCATTCTCCCCCCCAGTTTGGGGGAAACAAAAGTGCGTCTTAAAAAGCGAAAAATACGGTATTTTATTATTGAACAACTGCAGCTCTCTTGCTCAGTCCAAAAGGTTAATGAACCTGAATATTTAAAAATAAGATATTTCATTCGTAGGAGAATATCTACATACGTGGTCAAAATTGTTGATATCCCTCATTTAATGAAAGAAAAACCCACAATAGTCATAGAAATAATTTGAATCTGACAAGAGTAATAATAAAAAAAATCTATGCAAATGAACAAATGAAAGTCAGACATTGCTTTTCAACCCTGCTTCCTCAAATAAAAAAAAAAATGAAACTCATGAAATCGACCTGGACAGAAATGAAGGTCTCTTAACTTAATATTTTGTTGCACAACCTTTTGAGGCAATCGCTGCAATCAAACGATTCCTTTAACTGTCAATGAGACTTCTGCGCCTCGCAACAGGTATTTTGACGACTCCTCATGAGCCACCTGCTCCAGTTGACTCGTGTTTGAAGGTTGCGTTTTCCAGACAGCATGTTTCAGCTCTTTCCAAAGATGCTCAATAGGATTTAGGTCAGGGTTCATAGAAGGCCACTTCAGATAGTCCAAAGTTTTCCTCTTAGCCATTCTTGGGTGTTTTTAGTTGTGCATTTGGGGTCATTATCCTGTTGCAATACCCATGACCTGTGATTGAGACCAAGCTTTTTGATACTGGGCAGCATATTTCTCTCTAGTATTCCTTGATAGTCTTGAGATTTCATTGTACCTTCCACAGATTCAAGACACCCTGTGTCAGATGCAGGAAAGCAGCCCCATAACATAACAGAGCCTCCTCCATGTTTCACAGTTGGGACAGTGTTGTTTTCTTGATATGCTTCATTTTTCCATTTGTGAACATAGAGCTGATGTGCCTTGCCAAAAAGTTAAATTTTTGTATCGTCTGTCCATAGGACATTCTCCCAGACACTTTGTGGCTTGTCAACATGTAGTTTGGCAAATTCCAGTCTGGCTTTTGATGTTTTTATTCAACAATGGTGTCATCCTTGGTCGTCTCCCATGAAGTCCACTTTGGCTCAAACAACGATGGTTGGTGCGATCAGACACTGATGTTCCTTGAGCTTGACGTTCCCCTTTAATCACTTTAGAAGTTTTCGGTTCTGGGCTCTTTGGTTACCATTCATATTTTCCGTCTCTTTGATTTGTCATCAATTTTCCTACTGCGGCCATGTCCAGGTAGGTTGGCTACAGTCCAATTTTATCTTAAATTTCTGAATAATATGTATAACTGTAGTCACAGGAACATCAAGCTGCTTGGAGATGGTCTGATAACCCTTACCTTTAACATGCTTGTCTATAATTTTCTTTCTAATCTCCTGAGACAACTCTTTCCTTTGCTTCCTTTGGCCCATGTTGAGTGTGGTACCCACCATGTCACCAAACAGCATAGTGAGAATCTGTAGGCTACATACAGACCCACTGACTGATTACAAGATTGTAGACAACTGTGATGCTAATTAGTGGACACACCTTGATTTAACATGTCCCTTTTGTCACATTATTTTCAGGGGTGCCATCATTTCTGTCCAGGCCGATTTCATGAGTTTAATTTTTTTTTAATTCTGTGGAAGCAGGGTTGAAAAGCCATGGCTGACTTTAACTTGTTCATTTTCATAGATTTTTATTTATCATTACTTTTGTCAGATTCAAGTTATCTCTGTGACCATTGTGGGTTTTTCTTTCATTAAATGAGGGGTACCAACAATTTTGACCACGTGTGTGTATGCAGAATTATTGGGCAACTGAAAGAATATTGTACATTTTTTCATGTCACTTGTTTATTTTCATCTGTTAAAATGAGAATAATAACGAAACAATGCAAAATGTACAAATATACATTTCTGACATGTCAAATTAAATATCAGTTACCAATATAGCTAGCTTTTTTTTAAACACTTATAAGCCTTCTATGAATGGAGTCTATCCGTTTCTTATCCTTTTGGTGATCAACTTTAGGGTAGTAACAACCACAGCCTGTCAGACACTGTTCAGAGAGCTGTACTGGGAGTTGATTTTCAGTCCATCTTCAATGCAAAAATGTCCATCTATCTCATCTTCATTAAAATCAGCCGTTAGCACTACCCCTCCACCTCCTTACTGGTGCCTGAGTCAAAGTGTGTGCATGTTACTGATCCATCAATCTGAACCATCAAGAGTTGCTCTCATTTTATCAGTCAATAAAGCTTTTGAACAATCTGTCTTCAGTTATTTCTTCTCCTAGTCTGGATGTTTCAATTTGTGCCTTGTTCAGTGGTGGTCTGGTTTTAGCCTTCCTTACCTTGGCCATGTCTCTGAGCACTGAACACCTTGTACTTCTGGGCACTCCAGGGAGGTTCCAATTCTGGAATATGACAGTACTGGAGGATAACAGGTCCCTGCTGTGGCATAACTGGATTCTGATGGACCCCGATGATAATTTGGACTTGGCGCCTCCCCTGCATGTTGGTCAGATGTTTGTTGACCTGTAGCATTCTAAATCCTATAAAGACATAAGTTTTTCCCCTATTCCTTCATTATGTACAGTAGTAACATCTGTCAACCTGTACTAATATCCCAGGCCCATCCTGGGACCCTTCCTGGTAAATACAGTATATCTCCCATCCTGGTATATATGTCTCCCAACCTGGTAAATATGTCCTCTAACCTGTTATGTATGGCTCACTCAATAATAAACATGCTCCCACTCCTGGTAAATATGCCTGACATCCTGACATATATGCCCTCTATGCTGGGCCCCTTCCTGGTAAATCTGTCCCCATCCTGAACCCCTTCATGGTAAATATGTCCCCCATCCTGGCATATGCGTAACCATCCTGAACCCCTTCATGGTACAATATGTCCCCCATCCAGGGTCCCTTCCTAGTAAATATGTCCCCCATATTGGTTTATATGTTCCTCATCCTGAGCACATCCTGGTATATATTCTCCCCATCCTGGTATATATGTTTCACATAGTATAATGCGCCATATTTAGTGTCCTATATAGTGCTCCATACAGTATAATGGCCCCATATTGGGTTCCATATAGTATATTGTGACCTATGGTGTGCTCAATATGTCGAGCCCCAGGCTTTGGAGTACTCGGGTATCAAGCTCCAAGGGGTTAACGCTCCTGTTGTCACGGGGAGTGGTGGCCGTGCCTGGTCCAGTGTCCTGGGGGACTTCTTTGAAAAAAGGGGTATATTTACAGGGGATTATATTTACAAGTTGTCGTGACGCCACCTGTAGTTTCTGGTGATGGGTCACCAGCACCGCCACAGTCCGCCGGAGGTAGATGGTAATGCGGCAAGTTGGCAAAGTCCTCTACAGTTAGGGCTGGACCTCCAGGTCAGCATAGTATGAAGGGGCAGCTTGCAGTGGAGCTGTAGATGGGATGGGGAGTGTTGGAGCAGTCTATGAGGGGCACCGGGAACGGAGAGAAGTGACACACGCACACTACAGAAGTCTCTTTACCTTTTTATTGGTGGTACGCAGGTAAAGATGTCCAGGGCACTGACAGGTGACCAGGTTGCACAGTGGGTCCCCACAGCAAGTGGGTATAAGGTCTCCTCTGTTCCTCTTTGGTAATTGAAGCCCAGCCAGCATGCAGCCTGACTGGCTTCCTCTCTCTTCCTGACTCTGATAACTGTCCTCTCCTTCTGTGCGATCCATGGGTTACTCTCTCTGATCACTGCGGTGGTACACTGCTGTGTCTAGCTCCCTCTCTTTGATCCACAGGGGGACCAGGTGGCTGAAGCCTCCACGGTGTGACAGGGTTCTCTGTGGTCCTGGGGTATCCCACAGGTGTGGATCCCCGATGTCCGGTACGTTTCTGGGCAAACTCCCACTAGTTCCTTGCTCCCTTTAGGCTGTCTGCTCCTTGCCTTCTGTCCCACTTAGGCTTGTGGGAAGTCAGAAGGGCCACTCCGTGTCAGTGGCTCGGGCCTAACTGCGGCACCGACCACCAGGACGTATTCGCAGCTCTCCTAGCGTCTGCACACTCTGACTAACTCCTCCCCCAGCAGCAGTATTTATAGGGGATCTAGCCTAAAGTCAGCAAGTTGAGCTTCCCCTACTGTGCCGGGGTGGAAGATGTTGCATGTAGTAGGTACCTGCTGTGGAAACCCAACTGTGCATTAGAGAAGTCTGTGGCTACCTGAGTGAGCAGGGCGCCACACATACAGTATAATGTGCCCTCATATAGTGTTTCATATAATATAATAGCCCCATATAGTGCTCCAGATAGGATATTGGGCACCATAGTTGCTACATACATTATAATTTGCCCCATTCCATGGGAATTAGATACATGGTTCTGGGGCATATCACAGATGGTAGGCATTAATTACTCCCCAGAGCCATGTATAACATGATCTGTACTAGATATACAGCTATGCTGTATCAGTTCACCCTCCTGCAGTGGCTTACTTTGATATAGAAGAGCTGAGTGAGTGTTCACAGAACAGAGTGTTATGATTACACTCCTGTGTTATGAACTGCAGACTGACAATGGCAGGGAGCGATATTCAGCAATCTAGTATTACACTTATCATTCTAAGCCTTTTGATCACAGCTCCCCATTGCTGATACTCACCTCATCCTGGACTTCCACTTCTGCACCCACTCCTGTCACCCAGATGTCCCGGCACCTCCTGTCACCATTTGACTGTTGCTGAGCACAAAGCAGTTACAGGGGAAAGTAGAACTCGCAGAGTAGCTGCAGCCTTCACAAAAATGGAGACGATCTCCTCCAAGAGCTGTGACCCGGACAGGGCGGGGACCATTCCCAGGTCACAGCAGGAGGCAGCTACAGTATAGGAGATAAGGTCGGACACTGACTACTGTCACCTATGTATAGGGGCTGCTGTATTTGAGCGGTGTAACAACAGTTATATACCAGCAAATGCCCGTGGCTAAAAAATTGTATTAAAAAAAAGGGGGAACTCCAGGGAGATAAAACTTTTTTTACTGTCCCTGCCCTCCTACATGATGAAGCTGAGCTGTCCACTGCAGTTCTAGGATCTATAGATCACTTAAAAAATCAATCAATAAAATCATATCTGCTCCTCAGCTCTCACCCCTCCTTTAGGGGACAGAGAAATTCAGTGAAGCTTCTACAGAGAGTAGAAGGTGTATCGGGGGTGTGGACCCAGGGAGCTCCAGGATCATCTTATATTCCCACCCGATCACACCTCTATATGGTCAGGGGGTGTGGCCGCCGGCCCCATGGTCACACTACAATCCTGTCCCCTGAAACTTTACTGTCTCCTCAGTCACAGCAAAGGTTCCAGATGTGTCTACAGCATCTGTTAGACATGATATAAACCCCAAGGTTCCATTATCAGGGGTAGTATGTACTGTGATTATGGGGCCGGCAGCCACGCCCCCTGCTCATTGAGAAGTATGAGGGGCTGGGAATGTATTATGATCCTGGTGTCCCCAGGGTCCACGGCCCTGAAACACCTCCTTTTTCTCTGCTGCAGCATCCCTGAATTTCTCTATCCCCTAAGGGAGGGGTGGAGCTGAGGAGCAGATATGATTAAATAGATTTATAAGCAATCTATAGATCCTAGAACTGTAGTGGACAGCTCAGCTTCATTGCAGGAGGGGAGGAACAGTACTAAAAAGTGTTATCTCCCCGGAGTTCCCCTTTAATGTATTTATGTTTGTATTAAAATTAATAGTTTATGCAATCAATAATTTTTAATACAAAATAAAATTGTGGCATCTTCCCTTTAAACAACAAATTAGTGTTTACTGTTTGAATATTCATATGATGTTCATCCATCCGATCATCAGCCATACCTCACAACTTTGGAAGAACAAAAAGAGGGACACATTTTGACCATGCCCCCTAACCACACCCCAAGCAACACACACTTACTATTTCTTTCTACCCTGGTACGAGATGTCAGAGGATTGGTGGTAATAATGGACATTCAGCAGATGCCCGGAGACTGCAGTGAATAGGCATAAATCCAGGACTGTCCCACTGCATCCAGGGTGGTTGGGACTAGAGATAGGCAGATCAATTCAGGGGTCTCCGGTACAGTGTCCAGGCCAGTGGTACCAGGCAGTTTGACAGGAGGCCCCCAACTCTCTTACCTAATGGCGTCCCCGGTGCTATCTTTGATTATTCAGGATATGTGTTGATTTATTTTTTTGTTCATTTATTCATAGTCATAGTGGCCAGAACGGACTCATCTTATATAGTTTTCACTGTATGACATGTTTGTGGCGCCCCTGCGACCAGGGCGGCCACAAGGTGAAATGCAGCCAGGCAAGGAAGACGGTTGACCGTAAGAACACCCATATACTAACACACACTGACCCTATGCCTAGGACTCTAGGTTAGGTAAAGGGTAGCAGGGGTTAAGAGCAGTGTGAGAGAAGAGAAGAAGTAACTGGACAAGTGGATGGAGAGGCCATAAAAAACATGGGAACACCAAGTTGGGAGCGGTCAGAAAGAACACGAGAATTCCCAGGAGGAGAGGTTCCCTGGAGGATGCAGAACCTTGGAGGCAGTATTCCCAAGGGAGAAAGCTCGCTCCATAGCCAGAGGCGAGGGAAAAGACAGCCATACGCAACGACACCCAACAGTGAGACTGAAGGAGCATGGTGAGCCCACATTATACCTGGGTCACTGGAGGGCTAGGCCAAGGACAGCCAGAGTCAGCTCTGTAGAGGTGACCGGGGAAACTCTAAGGGTACCTTTACACGCCACAACCGCGGCGAGAAATCTGATAGGCAATCAGTAGCCCCGTCACCATCGCCGTGAAATTGCCTCGAAATTGTGGCGTGTAATTGGGGAATCTGGCGGCGATCAAAAAGGTTGCACTGGTTTCGATTTCACAGCACTTCTCCAAAATCAGAGACAATTACGAAGGGGAAATTCCCTGCTTTTGGCGTGTGAAGGGGCGATAGGGATGGAATCTGCGTCGCCTACGGATTTTCCGCAGGCGTGCTACAGCGTGCTGATGATTGGTGGTGGCTACTGTGTTTCCATTGGCTGTTCCTTCACAGGGCGCCATATTTGAACAGCTGTCCACTCACACTACACAATGGCAATGGCATCATGTATTATCCAGCCTTCCTGCACAGGCTGGCCAATCATAACGCTATTGCGTTGTCTAATCAGCGTGCTTGGGGCGTGGTATACACCAGTCTGCCATGCCTGTGTTCTCGCCGTGCTGAACATGTGCGCCCACATTTCTTTGGGGATTGCGGCGTGTGAAGGGGCGACGGGAGTCTACCGGATGTTTCCCGCTGTTTGTGTGGCAACTTCCGGGGAGACACGTCCCTTAGGTTGAGGGTGAAATTGCGGCGTGTAAAAGCGCCTTCGGCAACCATGAAAAATGTGCAGCGCATGTTAGGTTGCCTCCGATCGCCACTAAAAGTAAAGGTACCCTAAGACCCCAATCACGAGACACACCAGCATGGGGCAGGTACTCTGTGACCTGCAGCCTACCTACTGCCACGGAGTAGGAACACAGCCATCGGACTAGGGCTAGAGACCCTAAGACAGAGGGAAGCATCACACAAAGCCTGTGACGGCCGTACCGACCCCATGAGCGAGGAAAGAGGGAGAGACAAGTAAGGCCTGAAAGGAACTTTGAGAGAGCAACGCAGATGAACCTTCTGAGCTGCAGTAGAACCCGGGTACCCGGAGCAGTGCTAACTTGCAAGAACTGTAACTGTGAGAACTGTGACTTGTAACTTGCTGCTAAAGAACTTTGAACCAGTAAAATAAGCTTACCATTGCCTGAGACTGTTCTTTCCAGCGCCACTGCAGAGATCTCCACCTGCGGAGCCGCATCCCTGCTGTCCCTGCGTGCTGACTGGAGAAGCTGCAGCACAGAAGTAAGTGAAGTATACAGAGCACCATCCCTTACCATGCCCCTCCACCACTACACCTGCCCTGGAGACACTGAGCTCTACCCGAAGAGGGCTTACCATCCACACTGCTCTAAGTCACTGTCCCCAGCAAGAATACAGCAGCGTTGGTCCCACTGACCACATACCCCGGGTGGCGTCACGACAAAAATCCCCTGTAAATAACCCCTTTTTGGACTGAGCCCAGGCCACGGGACCGGGTCACGACTACAGTGATCCAAGAGAGACAGCACCGACAGCCTGGGGAAGCCTCATGTTGCTTTTTTGAGTCTGCAAGGCTGTGTCCATATGTTGCATAAATACTGAGTTTTGTGTTTTCTGCACCAAACTACATGCATCCTACTTGCATTTCTATGTCTTTTCGCCACTATTCGATACATTTTTTGTGTAGATGTGAAGATACGTTATTAAGTATTTTTTATAGTACAGAAAAGTTTTGATTCTGCACTTAAAAAGTAACTGCATTGTTTTACACTTTAGGTTCTCTGGAGAAAAAAGAAGCAGCAAAACTGCACAGTTCAGCAGTGTCTTAAAGTGAACCTAGGGCATATTAAACTAAAAGTGACACCTTCAGCAGCACCTAGGCCGCATTTTGTGAAGGTGGCTATAATCCCTCTACCTCCTGTTCACCTAAATAATCACTTTATAAAGTTTCCCGCCCTGTATGAAATTGATACTTACGGGTCTGGTGGGTCTTCACTCCATCCCTAGTCCTCTCCAACTCGCTGGTCTTCCTCCACCTCTTCTCTCTTGTCAGCGCTTCCTCTTCTCTAGTCCTCATCTTTCTGGCGTCGTGAGCTCTGCCCCACTGCGGGCAGACCATCTGACTATTGCCCCTGCATCTACGACAGCCATCTAGATCCTGCCCTATTTTGGGTTCTGCTTATGTGATGTGCCCCAGGACCTTGGGTTTGGCTCGGGACTGGGCTCGCTGCTGCTTGCTGCTGCGGAAGAGTCACGGGCGGCGAGGCCCGATCTATGGCCCTGGGGGTCGGGTTTAAAGGAGGGAGCAGAATAACCGACAGACACAAGGGTTGAAGTCTCCATTACCTTTACTGGTAGAAGTAGCAGGTTTGTCCAGGGCACCGTCCACAAGAGATGTTAGGAGTCTGGGTGGCCTGGAAGCAAGTTGGTATTCTCCTCACCCAGTGAGTTCTGAGGCCTCCCTGTTGCGCTACTCTTGGCGGGTCCTGGCTGCCTGTAGCTAAGCTGCATACAGTCTCTTGCCTGTATGACAGGCAGCTTGAGCCCCCTCTGGGTTACACTCCTTTGGGTGCTGTCCCTGAGCTCTCTTGAGCTGCTGTGCCTCCTGGGCTTCATTGTGGACGAGAGACTTGAAATCTCCTGCTCTCCGGTGTTGGCTGCTGGGCCTAGAGTTCCTCACGACCTCGGACTCTGGTGTCTGCTCCTGGCGCTCTACACTGGGGTGAGCCTGGCAACCGGCTCTACTCCACAGACCTGATTCTTCACTTACTCAGACCCTCTCCCTCATGCTGGCTAGTCTTTGTCCTGGGACGAGCCTTACTCTGCTTCAGTCCATGGGACCTCGTCACAGTCCTCCTAGGAACTGAACTGCTCAACCCCGCCCCCAGGCCAGAATTAATAGGAGGGGATCTCCCTTGGACTCAGGTTTCAGAGCTCCCCCTTCTGGCCTGGAGTTGGAAAGGTGTTGTGTGTGGTGGGCTTACCTGGTGTGGATACCTTCTCTTGCTTACAAGCACGGCATGGTCCCCTGGGGGAGGCAATGCCATCGTGGCAACCAGACATTGGGGTGCCACATTCCCAGTTGGTTAAATTCAGTAGTACTCCTGGACTGAGGAAACTCTTTTGTGCACACAAAGACATAAAATGACATAACAGTAGATAATGAACAAAGTCTCAAAAAGGAAAAAGTTCAAAAACCAAGAATGAAAGAATCTTAAAAATGAAACATTACAAAAACCTAGAATAATTTGAAAAACAGTCACTACAACGCTTAGTCCTTCCACCGATGGCTGATAAAAAGTTATTTAGTTTACCACAACCAGTCCTGTAGTGTATTGGTCCATATTTAATTACCGTATATACTCGTGTATAAGCCGAGTTTTTCAGCCCAAAAATTGGGCTGAAAAGTCCCCCCCTCGGCTTATACACGAGTCACTCGGTATGCTGTGGGGGGGCTGCACCGGTGGCTGTAGGAGGCAGGAGGGGGCCACGGTGACCGCAGGCTGTCACGTGGGGCCGCCTCATTAGTGCAATGAATATGCACGGCATCCCCCCGTCCATCAGCGGCGGGGGGATGCCGTGCATATTGCACTACACAGGCCCCCACCAGTAGCACACAGCCCCCCCTCCTTAGTATGTCCCCCCTCCTTAGTGTGTCCCCCCCCGGCTGCGGCACCTGTTAAAATAACAAACTTTAATACATCACCTCTCCGCCGCAGCTCCTCCGGTCCCGGCTTCTTCTTCTTGCTTCCGGTGTCATGTGACCGGGCGCAGGAGATGACGTCATTTCCTGCGTGCGGTCACAGAAGCCGGCACAAGAAGGAAGAAGAAGCCGGGACCGGAGGAGCTGCAGCGGAGAGGTGATGTATTAAAGTTTGTTATTTTAACAAGTGCCGCTGCCTGGCGGGGGACATACATAAGGGGGGGGGACATACTAAGGAGGGGGGGCTGTGTGTTACTGGTGGGGGTCAGTATACCACCACTGGGGGGGCCTGTATACTACCACTGGGGCTGTATATACCTCTGGGGGGCCTGTATACTACCACTGGGGCTGTATATACCTCTGGGGCTGCTGTATACTACCACTGGAGCTGTATATACCACTGGGGCTGCTGTATACTACCACTGGGGCTGTATATACCACTGGGGCTGCTGGATACTACCACTAGGGCTGTATAAACCTCTGGGGCTGCTGGATACTACCACTGGGGCTGTATATACCTTTGGGGCTGCTGTATACTACCACTGGGGCTGTATATACCTCTGGGGCTGCTGTATACTACCTCTGGGGCTGCTGTATACTACCTCTGGGGCTGCTGTATACTACCACTGGGGCTGCTGTATATACCTCTGGGGCTGCTGTATACTAACTACTGGAGCTGCTGCTGTATATACCACTGGGGCTGCTGCTGTATACTACCACTGGGGCTGCTGTATATACCTCTGGGGCTGCTGTATACCACACTGCTGGGGGCTGTATACCTGTGCTGGGGTCCACCCTCGGCTTATACACGAGTCAATAGGTTTTCCCAGGTTTTGGGGGCAAAAGTAGGGGGGTCGGCTTATACACGAGTATATACGGTAAAAGTTCAAGAAATTGTAAAAGTTCATACAGAAAGTCCTGTAGCCACTGTAACCTTGGTGGTTGCATTGTTACTTAGTTACTTGAAAACACACATATACACACAGTTACATGATATAAAAACAAAACATATTTACATTGTGAACCTGGTTACACTTGCCCACTTCTCTTGTTAACAGTCCCTGCAACGGGTTGTGGCCTGTCATAAATTGCTACATGTGGATCTATGCCACAGGTGACTCTGATTGTCTATTCTGATATTAGTGTCTGCTACTGGTGGGGTCTGTGTACTATCTGCTGGTGTGAACCTAGGTTGTCATCCTTAACTCACCATGGGACTGATAGATTCACCAATAGCAAGGGGCTGGGTTTCTTGTTCTGCTGCCGGTGGTGGCTCTTCAGCCCTCTCTGGAGTCGGTACGGGTGTTGGAACGACCACTTGGGGGAAGGTCAGTACTGGGACTACAATAGCTCCATTGATCTGAGTCCATGTCTTTGGAAAGTCTCCCAGCATTGTGCGTATCATTTCTTCCATTGCTGGTTGGGGTTTAGGTATTGCCAGGGGCTTTTCTTGACTTTTCAGCTGCTCGGGACATCTCTTTGGGTGGCTCTGGAAATGGCTGCAGAGGTTTCTCCTCTGTCTTTGCTGATTAGACAGACTTTAGTGTTGTCAAAGTGGGAGGGTAGCACGGTGTAGGGTTCAGCTTCCCACTGGTCATCTAGTTTGTTGGTCCACATTTTCCTCTTAAGGATCTGGTCTCCTGTTGTCAGGGGTGCTGCAGGGACGTGCTTGTTGTAGGCTTTCTCTAGCCTGTGACAGGTTTCTCTCAACGCATTCCTGCACCTTCTACTTGCGTTCTGCATTGTAGTCTGCATCTGGTAAATTGTTTTCAGGTGCCAGAACTCCCATTTCTAAGTCGATAGGCTGCTTGCTGGGTCTTGGTCTCATCAAGTAGGCAGGAGTGAAGTTGGAGGAGTTTACAGGAATGTGGTTGTACAGGTCCACGAGTTCTGGCAGTTTCTGTGGCCACATGCTTCTCTCTTCTAGTGGGAGGGTTTTCAGCAGGTCTACCACCACCTAGTTCATCTTCTCGCACATGCCATTGGTTTGGGGGTGATACAGTGTAATCTTTTTGCAGAAGACGTTGCAGAACTCTTGGAACACATTCAGCCTCGAATGCTGGACCCTGATCTGTCAGCACTTGTTCAGGGTAGCCGTGGGGTCTGCAGAAGTGCATTTGGAAGGCTCTGGCCGCTGTTCTTGCTGTTAGGTCTTTCACTGGCACCACAACCAAGAAGCAGGAGTAGTGGTCCACAATGGTGAGGGCGTAGATGTAACTGGACCGGCTTGGGGTCAGCTTCATGTGGACCAGCGCCACCAGTTCCAGTGGTTGCTTGGTGACAATAGGCTGGAGAGGGGCTTGCTGGCTGTCACGATCCTTTCTTCGTAGGTTGCATGGGCCACAGTTCCTGCACCAATTCTCAATGGCCTTCCTCATGCCCACCCAGTAGAATCTCTCACGTAGCAGCATCTCCAGCTTCTTTCACCCAAAGTGTCCTGCTCCATCGTGGTAGGCTTCCAGAACCATCTGAGCGTCTCTCTTCGGGACTACTATCTGCCACATTAGTTCATTGGTTTGTGAATTGATGTGCCACCTGCATAGCTTGCCTGCATAGATGGACAGCCTGCCCTTCTCTTTCCACAGCTGCTGCGCCTCTGGCGGGGCATCTTGGCCAGGGCATTTGTCCACTTCCTGAAGCAGTTCCTTGACCAAGCTGATGGCAGGGTCACTGTCTTGCTTCTCTGCCCAACTATGGTGGGGTAATGGGTCAAACGTGGCTTCCTGTACCCCAGGCCGCTTGTCTCTCACCTCATGGGAACACTGGGACGCTCTATTGCGGTAGAAAGCCAGTAACTCTATCTCTTCCAGCTCCGCCAAGTCTCTTTCCGCATCTTGCAAGTGGGGAATCCAGGATAATTCATCAGCATTGGCGTTCTTGTGCCCTACCCGGTACTTGATGGTGAAGTTGTAGTTGGAAAGCTGGGCCATCCAGCGCTGTTCCAGGGCACCCAGCTTCGCAGTCTCCAGATGGATTGGGGGTTATTATCTGTGTAGATGGTGAACTTGCTGCAGCCAGGTAGTGCTTGAAGCGTTCTGTCACAGCCCAAACCACGGCTAGGAACTCTATCCTGAAGGAGCTATAGTTGTCAGGGTTCCTTTCTGTAGGACGGAGCTTCCTGCTGGCGTAGGCAAATTGCTCGCATCAGTGTACAGCACAAATGGTTGGCTATAGTCAGGGTAGGCCAGGATCTCTACCCTGTCAGGGCACACTTCAACTGTTTGAATGAGTCTTCCTCTCTGTCATCCCATTTCTCTTTGTCTCTCTGCACCTGGGACAACACGGCTCTCACTCCCACATTGCTCGCATCAGTGTACAGCACAAATGGTTGGCTATAGTCAGGGTAGGCCAGGATCTCTTTCCCTGTCAAGGTCCACTTCAACTGTTTGAATGAGTCTTCCTCTCTGTCATCCCATTTCAGAAGGAGACCCAGCCCTTTGCCTTCTTGGACTGGCCTACCATGAAGTCTTGCAGTGGCATGGGCATCTTGGTGAAGTCTTTGATAAATCTCCGGTAGTAGCCTAACAGTCCTAGGAACTGCCGCATCTCTTTGAGGGTGGTGGGCCTTGGTCAGTCTTTGATTGCGGTGAACCTATCAGGGTCCGGAGCCACACCTTCAGTGCTGACTACATGTCCTAGGTATTGTATCTTGGGCTTGTGGAGATGGTACTTGGACAGCTTCACTTTCATGCCAAACTTGGACAGTGCCTCAAATACTTCAGCCAGGTGTCTCAGGTGGTCTTCATATGTCCTTGAGAAGATTATGAAGTCATCCAGGTATAGCAGCATGGTTTCAAAGTTCCTGTGCCCCAGGCAGCACTCCATCAGCCTCTGCAACATTCCTGGCGCATTGCAGAGTCCAAAAGGCATACAGTTAAACTCACAGAGACCCATTGGTGTCGTGAAGGCGGTCTTCTCTCTGTCAGCCTCTGCTACAAGAACCTGCCAATACCCATTGGTAAGATCTAAGGTGGAAAAATAGATAGCAGTTCTCAATGCAGCTAATGACTCTTCAATTCTGGGTAATGTATAAGCATCTTTATTAGTGATGAGCGAGTACTAAAATGCTCGGGTGCTCGAAGCTCGGGCCGAGCATCCCGAGATACTCGTGTACTCGGCCCGAGTACCGAGCCCAATGTTATCCTATGGGAGACCCGAGTATTTTTATGAAATGACTGCCGGCAGCATGTAGAAACCCTAAAAATGTCACAAAAGTCTCAGAAGAGTGCTCAAATGACATGGCAACACCATGGGGAAGACCCCTGGAAGCATTTCTCACTCAAAAGTCACAGCTGTGAACAATCTTGCCCGAGTTTCACGCCAATTTTACGGAGTCACCAGAAAACCTTCCAAAATGACACCAAAATGAATATTTAGGGTGGAAATGTTAAGGGCACATACCCAATAGTGAGATACAGCTGGTATATGTTACTTTTTGTGATTACATGAAAGATTTTACGTGAAAACATTGTGCGGCACTCCGATGTCCCTGAGAAGAGACGTACATGAAGGCCTCTTGACATAATGTGCCCATTTTGAGGAACTGGGTCTATTGTAGTATTTACCTTTGCCAGGGCAGTCCAAAATTGGGAGGTTCACCAATGCCCCTGGATAGAGACGTGCATGAGGGCCTGTAAACCTGAAGTGCCCATTGTAAGGAAGTGGGTGTATTGTAGTATAGCCCTTTGACAGGGCAGCCAAAAATTGGGAGGCTCCATATTGTCCCTGGATAGAGACATGCATAAGGGCCTGTAAACCTGAAGTGGGTGTATTGTAGTATAGCCCTTTGGCCAGGGCAGCCAAAAATTGGGAGGCTCCACATTGTCCCTGGATAGAGACGTGCAGGAGGGCCTGTAAACCTGAAGTGGGTGTATTGTAGTATAGCCCTTTGGCCAGGGCAGCCAAAAATTGGGAGGCTCCACATTGTCCCTGGAAAGAGACGTGCAGGAGGGCCTGTAAACCTGAAGTGGGTGTATTGTAGTATAGCCCTTTGGCAGGGCAGCCAAAAATTGGGAGGCTCCACATTGTCCCTGGATAGAGACGTGCAGGAGGGCCTGTAAACCTGAAGTGGGTGTATTGTAGTATAGCCCTTTGGCCAGGGCAGCCAAAAATTGGGAGGCTCCACATTGTCCCTGGATAGAGACGTGCATGAGGGCCTCAAAACATTTTTCCCATTGAAAAGGAGCGGGTATCCTGTCATTGTAATGCCCATTCAAAAAGAATGGGCGTAAAAATTTACCACTAGGGGTATACCTGAAACAACAGCCTAACTATTGTAATGGTCATCATGGTGGCACATGAGGAGAAGGAGAGGAGCAGTCCAGCGATTAGCCAAGGAAGAGGAAGACGACGTGGTGGATGATCCAGTAGCTGACCCAACCTGGCAGGAGGATATGCAGAGCGAGGACAGCAGGGCACAGGGGGAGGGAGGCGTCGCATCCCAACAGGCAGTACGAAGCAGGGTCGGGTCCGCAGGCAGAAGGCAGGCAACCGTTCCCCGGAACAACAACACGACACAAGGTGCCTGTGCAAATGTTAGGTCTTCCCGAGTCTGGCAGTTTTTTAAGTTGGCTCCAGATGACTCTAAAAAGGCCATTTGCAACACCTGCCATGCCAGCAGCAGCAGGGGTACGAAAACTAGCAGCCTGACCACCACCAGCATGATCAGGCACATGTCAGCCAAGCACCCGACTTTGTGGGAAGTACAACAGAGTCGAGGAGCGGTGCTTGCTGATGTCACTGCTACGTCTTCGCGTGTTGTGCGTGCGAGCCAATCCCCTGTACATGATGGCCGCGAACAAGCCTCCGGCCCTGCACCTGAAGTTGCCCACGCACAAATAACCCCACCATCAAGCACGTCCTTGTCCCAGCGCAGCGTTCAATTATCCAATCAGCAAACCTTTGAACGCAGGCGCAAATACGCTGCCAACGCCCCACATGCCACAGTCCTGAATGATCACATTTCGCGACTCATAGCGCTAGAAATGTTGCCTTTCCGGCTGGTGGAGACGGAAGCATTCCGCGACCTGATGGCGGCTGCTGTCCCACGTTACTCTGTCCCCAGCCGCCACTATTTCTCCAGATGTGCCATCCCCGCATTGCATAACCACGTGTCCAACAGCATCACATGTGCCCTGAACAACGCTGTTTCAGCCAAAGTCCACCTAACCACAGACACGTGGACAAGTGCTTGTGGGCAAGGCCGCTACATCTCCTTGACAAAACACTGGGTTAATATTGTGGAGGCTGGGACACAGTCTGAGCGAGGGACGGAACACGTCCTTCCCACAGCAAGGATAGCAGGCCCTACCTCTGTCAGGGTTTCACCGACACTCTACAGCTCCGGAATGTCATGTTCTTCAGCCTCCTCCTCCTGCGCATCCTCATCCACTGTACCCTCCACAGCAGTCCCAAGCTGGAAGCACTGCAGCACTGCTTCTGCGAAGCGGCAACAGGCTGTGCTGAAGCTAGTCTGCATAGGTGACAAACCCCACAATGCAGAAGAGGTGTGGACAGCTCTGAAACAGCAGGCAGATCACTGGCTCACACAGGTGCAGAAGGAATGCAGGGCACCAGAGCCGACAGCTCGCCGGGCGGACCAAATTAGGAGCACTCAGGCTGTAGAACGGGGGTGCCAGTCCTCAAGCACAACAGCAGTGGATCTTTAGATTCTTGAAAGCAGAGACGGCACTCGCCCGAGTCTTAATCGGTGTTTTAATGAGGGAACGTGTACATTCAAGGCAGGGAGGGGGAGGACGGGGCTACTGACGACGGCACCGTTTCACGCTTGTGCGCTTCCACGGGTCAGTCTGCGCGAAACGGTGCCGTCGTCAGTAGCCCCGTCCTCCCCCTCCCTGCCTTGAATGTACACGTTCCCTCATTAAAACACTGATTAAGACTCGGGCGAGTGCCGTCTCTGCTTTCAAGAATCTAAAGATCACTGGCTCACAACTCTGAACCTAAAGCCAGGAAATGTCGTGTGTGACAATGTCCAGAACCTGGTGGCAGCTTTGAGGCGAGGCCAGCTGACGCATGTTTCATGCGTGGGCCATGTGCTCAACCTGGTGGTTCAGAGGTTTCTAAAGTCATACCCAGAGCTGTCTGAACAGCTGGTAAAAGTTCGCCGTCTGTCTGCACATTTTCGCAAGTCACCTGCTGCTTCAGCCGGCCTTGCCGGCTTTCAGCGCCGTTTGCGTCTTCCGGCCCACAGACTGGTGTGTGATGTCCCCACGCGTTGGAATTCAACTCTGCACATGTTGGTCAGGATATGTGAGCAGAAGAGGGCAGTTGTGAACTACCTGCATCACCTAAGCCGTCGGGAAATGGGTCAAACTCCACACATAACACCTGAGGAGTGGAGATGGATGTCCGACCTATGTACCGTCCTCCAAAACTTTGAGGACTCCACCAAGATGGTGAGCGGCGATGACGCCATTATTAGAGTCACCATACCACTACTCTGCCTTCTAAAACGGTCTCTGCTGAAAAACAAAGAGGATGCATTGCAGGCTGAGCGCGATGACTTGGAGCAAGAAACAGTAGTGGGTGTGGGTGAAAACACACAGCCCAGCCTCAACTCATTACAACGTGCAGTGGAGGACTATGACGAGGAGGAGGAGGATGAAGACATGGAGCAACTCTCTGGCCAAATTGAGGATATGACATGCACACCAGTCATACCCTCGATTCTGAGTGGCTGGCCAGAGGACAGTGGAGATGAGGAGGAGGAGGAGGAGGAGGACAGCATGTTCAGTCATCGTGTTGGTCTGGATACTGAAGTGATGGCTGTTAAGAGTCTGGCGCACATGGCTGACTTTATGGTAAGCTGCCTGGCTCGTGACCCTCGCGTTCACAACATCTTGGCCGACAATCAGTACTGGTTGGCAACACTGTTAGACCCACGCTACAAGGAGAACTTTATGTCTCTCATCCCTGAGGCGGAGAGGTCAGCCAAAATGCAGCATTTCCAGAAGGCCATAGTCACGGAAGTAGGCAAATCATTCCCCTCACAAAACGCTAGCGGCATAGGTCAGGAATCGGTGGACAACCAAGGCGTACGGCCGAGAGGGGAACAAGTCCAATCCGCCAGAGGTAGGGGAACAGTCTTTACGATGTGGGACAGTTTTCTCAGCCCCTCACGTACCACAGCCCCTGAGGTGCGGGGTAGTGCCACAAGAAATGCTAAGTTTGGCCAGATGCTGAAGGAGTACCTTGCAGATCAAACAACTGTACTGCTAGATTCCTCTGTGCCTTACAATTATTGTGTCTCCAAGCAGGACACGTGGCATGAATTGGCTCTCTACGCCTTGGAAGTCCTGGCCTGCCCTGCCACTAGCGTTTTGTCAGAGCATGTTTTCAGAGCCGCAGGTGGAATCATTACTGATAACCGCACCCGCCTGTCAACTGAAAATGCTGACAGGCTGACTCTGATCAAGATGAACAAGGGTTGGATTGGGCCAGACTTCACCACACCACCAACAAATGACAACTGAATTTAAATTTTGTTATGGGAATTTGCCATGTACCTCCACTCACCCATGGGTACACACTTCTGGACTTCCGAGTGTCCAAGTGTGGGATCAGTAATGTCCGTGGACGTGTACTCGGCTTGGTGGTAGGAAGGAGGATCAGGTTGGGAAATGTGCGGTGCAGTATCACGGCTACTGACACTTGACCGTGTGGAAGACAGGGTGTTTGTGGAGGTGCCAATCTGACTTGAAGCATTATCCGCTATCCAAGTAACAACCTGTTGACACTGGTGTTGGTTCAAGAGCGGTGTACTGCAGCGGGCCCCAAGAATTTGGGACAGGACGTGTGAGCGAGTAGATGTGCCCCTTTCTTGTTACGAAATTAGTGCTTGCACACGAACTCGGCCTCTGCCTGCACCACCATCACGTTCACTTCCTTGTTCCTTGCCAACGCCCTTGCGCATTTTGCTTGTATACAGCGACAACAGTCTGGTGACTGTAATGGTCACAGGACAGTAGGATTTTAGTCCCTAACCTGTATCAAGGTAGTAAGTACACCAGTCTGGTGACTGTAATGGTCACAGGAGAGTAGGATTTTAGTCCCTAACCTGTATCAAGGTAGTAAGTACACCAGTCTGGTGACTGTAATAGTCACAGGAGAGTAGGATTTTAGTCCCTATCCTGTATTAAGGTAGTAAGTACACCAGTCTGGTGACTGTAATGGTCACAGGAGATTAGGATTTTAGTCCCTAACCTGTATCAAGGTAGTAAGTACACCAGTTGTCACATCACCATTGGACTCGGTGGCTGGTGTTCCTGCCTCGGCCGCTGGGAGGAGCTGGATTCCTTCGGCTGGTGGCGCCGGTGATAGGAGGGCCTTGTCCTCATATGAACTGCTTCCACAACGTCTGCCTCTGTTGCTGAGCGCCGCTGTGTTTCCCCTCTGGATGGTGTTGGTCGCAGAGGAGCGGGCCCTGCAGAGGTGTCCGTTAGGTGCAGCCTGCGTTCTTCTGTCAGAGGTGGGGTGGGTGGAGCCAGTCATACATCTCCATCTGGCCTGGTTCTAGGGGCGGTCCGGATGAGGTCATCAGGCTGTGAGCTCCAGCCTATGGGAGGTAACCGCGCCCTTCAAATACATTGGAGAATGTCTTGCAGGCCGCCAGATATAGTTTTGGTTCCCTAAGTGACATAGTGTGTGTAGTTGTGTGTTTGACCCTTGCCTGGATTTCTGACTCAGCCTCTGCTTATCGATTTTGTACCTCAGCTGCCCTCTTGGTTTTTGCCCTTGACCCTTGCCTGGATTTTTGACTCTGCTACTGCCTGATGATTTTGTACCTTCGCTGCCCTCTCGGTTTTGACTCGGACTTCTGACTTTGTTTTTCGGGTCTTGATTTTTTCCCTGGCGACCTTCCCTGCTCTGTTGCTATAGGCAGCTACCCCCTGGGCTTCGCTGTAATTCCAGATCCCTGTATAGGGGTTAAGGGTCTCGGGTTTCTCGGGGTGCTGCCTACCAGCAGCTCGGCCTTACAGCGGATGGTCGTCACATTATATCTGGCCTTACCATTCTTTATATATAGATAGACTATATATAAAGCATTCCTTTTACCTTTTTTTTTTTCTTTTCCTCTCCTTTTCCCAATGTTTTTTTTTTCTTTACTCTGAGCTGTGTCTGCTGTGATTGCTCCCTCAAAGCACCTGTGTCCAGCTTTTCAGTCCTGTGGAGGAACACTCCCATCGTCTTAGACCAACATGCTGTCCAAGCCACAATCTGGAGTCCTCTGCAGGAACACTGGAAATCAGGAGGCCTCGTTCCCTGGATGTCAGCACCTGGGGGGTTCTGGCTCTGCCTGCCCAGGTGCCAAGGTAGTATGGCCCGCAGATGCGGCCAAAGTCTTGTTACCTATTGTTTTGACTTACCTTAAGAAATCTGTGTGTTTAGAGGCTTATGTAGACAGTGGCTCAGAGGGGAATTTCATAGATCTCCAGGTAGCAAGAAATCTAGGTGTACCACTACTAAGGCTTAATGCCCCCATTAGAACCACGGCAGTTAATGGCACTCCCCTCATCCAGGGTGGAGTGGAATTTGTCACTGAGGAAGTGTCAATGCTGGTGGGGTCGTTACATGCTGAAAATGTGTCATTTTTTGCTATCAATAATTTATCATCTGCAGTAATCCTAGGCATGACATGGTTACGCAAACATAACCCTGTCATAGACTGGCACTTGGGTGACATCGTGCGCTGGAGCCCAAAGTGTCAGGAACACTGTGTCTCGGGGTTTCTCGGGGTGCTGCCTACCAGCAGCTCGGCCTTACAGCGGATGGTCGTCACACCAGTCTGGTGACTGTAATAGTCACAGGAGAGTAGGATTTTAGTCCCTAACCTGTATTAAGGTAGTAAGTACACCAGTCTGGTGACTGTAATGGTCACAGGAGATTAGGATTTTAGTCCCTAACCTGTATTAAGGTAGTAAGTACACCAGTCTGGTGACTGTAATGGTCACAGGAGATTAGGATTTTAGTCCCTAACCTGTATTAAGGTAGTAAGTACACCAGTCTGGTGACTGTAATGGTCACAGGAGATTTGGATTTTAGTCCCTAACCTGGATCAAGGTAGTAAGTTCAACAGTCTGGTGACTGTTATGGTCACAGAAAAGCTTGGATTCCGATCTGTATCACCCTGCCTATATCCTCCTAGATTAGTCCTGAGAAGGACTGTTGTGGTCAGCAGCAGTTTGCAGCCCTGTTCCGGATCTACCTATGAGGGCCGCAAATCTGTCCCTAAGCAGCAGCAGACACTCTCCCTACACTCACTGTCTGGATGCCTGTGTGCAGAGCACAGCGCGGCCGGGTCTTATAAAGGCTCGGTCACGCTGTGCAGGCCGGCCAATCACTGCAATGCCACAACTAACAGGGCTGTGGCATTGCAGTGGTCTGCCAGCCAATCCCTGCATGTGGGCTGGCTCTCAAAAGAGCGCCAACATGCAGAGATGACGACCACGAGCACAGCACGAGTATCGCAAGATTACTCGGTGCTCGCCGAGTAGCCCGAGTACAGTGATACTCGTGTGAGTACCGCGTAGTGGCGCGCATGCTCGCTCATCACTAATCTTTATGTTTAATGTGATTAACCTGCCTGTAGTCAACACACACGCTCATTGTACCATCTTTCTGTGGCGCCCCTGTGGACCGGTCGCCTTTATATGGCGCAGCAGCCGGGATTAGTAAGTCGGTCTCCCCCCACACACACCCAACATACAGCCCATGCTAAGTCTAGGAAATCTATGCCCAGCAACGGGATAGTGGGAGGAGCCAGGTGGTGGGTGGAAAGTTAGAGAAGGACCCGGTTAGTGGAGGTAACAACACAAAAAAACAACAAAAAGTTAATTAAAGCAGTCAGCCAAGGAAGTCGTGTAGTGAAGTTCAGTCAGTAGAAGGAGAGGTTAGAACACCACCAGACAGGACTGCGAGGAGATAGACTCGGCGGCCTATGCCACTATGAGGCTAGCCTGGGTCCAAGGCTCTAAACTGTGGTGAGAGGAAGAAGGAGTCCAGGTGTGCTTGAATTAGCAAGGACACTGGGCCGGAACCAGAGTGCCGGCTTTGCTGAAGTGGCCAGGACGCTGTATGCTCCAACCACAAACCCCGGGGTCTTTATGTCCCGAGACCCAACCTCTGGCGCAGTGAAAAAAAGGCCGTCATACTAGGGGGAACCAGGTAGGTCACCCACTGAAAGCCCGTGACCGCTGGATCATAGCTAGCGTGCGAATAGACCGAAAAGGCACAAAAGAGACACGAAAGGGGGTGATGCAGATGAACCATCCTGGCTGCTTAGACCACACCGGAGCTGCTACTGAACTGTTGTACTGTACCATCTGTGAGGAAAAGAGTAAACCCGGTTAAAGCTCGATGCTGTCTGCGACTGTGTTTCTTGCGCCTGAGAGGAGGTAGACTGATTTGGGCATTTGGCAGCAGGAGACTGCCTGTGACTGTGAACACTGCACCCCTGCACTACACTAGACTATATAGTTGGTTGCCCTGGGGACCTGCTCTTCCCGTGGAGGGCTTAACATCCTAGCTGCTACTCCCATCAACCCCAGAGGACCCGATTGCAGCAGGGGCTATACCGGCCGCATTCCATGGGTGGTGTCCCAACACTCTTTTATGTTTAAACTTTTATTTATTTTTGTCCATTCTTCCAATTTCCCTTTAAACTGCTCGCCCGACGAGGGGATCACTGACCGGGTCACGACACGGTGACATTCCGCAGCCCCAGACAACGACGAGAGGGCCCCGTTCCGAGTACCCCATGGTCCCCGCCAGGGGCGAGACATTTCTTCTTTACTAGGACTAGAGGAGCTGCCCAGGGGTTACAACTATCTCTGATCACCCCAACCTCCTTCATTTCCCATAACATCTCTTTGGCACATTGGTAGTGGGCTGGTGGTATAGGCCTGTATCTCTCTTTGATGGGCGGCTGGTCACCTGTGGGTATATGATATTGTACCCCCTTTGCTTGCCCACAGTCTAAAGGGTGTTTGCTAAAGACCTGTTCTTACTCCTGGACTACCCGGTAAACTCCATGCTTTTAGTGTGAAGGGGTGGAGCTGGTGCCTACATGCTACTTCTGGCACCAGTCCTCCAACTCTCCCTGGAAGCCATTGCCCTCCGCCTGTTCTGACGGGTTCAAGGGTTCTGCAGCTGTATAAACAATAAATTGTTCAGTCAACAGTTTGTTCTCATCCCGGGCACTGTTGAAGTTTACTTGTTTCATGGCCCCCAGCGCCTCCTGCAGGTTCAAGGCATAGTCCCATACACTGTGCTGCACCTCTTGTTTGCATCCGAAAAACCTGACTTTCAGCTCCGTGGCTGTCCAGGTATCGAAGACATCCTTAAATCTGGCAAATATTTGTTTTACAGTCTGTTTGTCGGTGGCTAGCCAGGATTTTACTTCGAGCTGAGCCGCAGCGGTCAATTGTCACATGGTTATGCGCTGCTTCTCCATCATGGAGTACACCCCAAATACACTTTTTATCCGCTCTTTAAATTCATTGAGGGTGTTGGTTTATCCGGAATATTACGGCAGCCACCTCGCTCCTGGGAGGTACAGAATAGTGAAGGGCAGGATGGACGCGGTCGTGGGGCTTGTCCTCAACGGTGGCATCATCGGGGGCTGCGGCCTGCTCCACCATGGGCTGCTCCTCCTCTGAGGCGGACATCGTTCTCCCCCCTGGTGAACCACAGCTGGGCCTCGGACTTCAACGATGGGATCGTTTCTCACTCCTCCGGCAGGGATTTTAGTGTGCAGGGGATTTCCGGCGCAGGACTTCCTGCATTGCGTTGGCTGATATCAGAGCACGGGTCTTTGTCTCTTTGCTTGCTCTTGCCAAGGTCCCATCTATGATTGCATGCCCCCTTGCTTCTCCGCGCGCCACGTGGGATAACAATGGTGACTGTTCACAGTTCAATAAAGTCTATGGCACACAGTACCTGTTAGTCTTTGGCACAAAATCCTGTTTGTGACGCCAGGAACCTGACGCGCCGTGGGGTTGACTCGGGAAAGGGCCCGCTGCTGCTTTCTGCTGGAGGGGGGAGGTCACGTGGTCGAGGCCTGGTCTCGTGGCCCTGGGGGTTGGGTTTAAAGGAGGCTTCTGCTTTGTGGTTTAGGGTTGGTTATTGTGACGCCACCCATGGTATGAGGTTATTAGTGACTGTGGCTGCAGTGCGGGACCTCTGGGGATGATGGGAGTGCAGTGGTAATGGTTTTGCTCCCCACGGGTGGAGCGGATCCCCAGGGCAACCGGTATAGTCTATGGTGATGGTAGGCTGTTGGGGGGTGCAGAACTGAGGGCACGGAATGACCGGCAAACACAAGGGTTGAAGCTTGCATTACATTTATTGGTAGAAGTAGCAGGTTTGTCCAGGGTACCATCCACAAGAGATGTTGGAGTCTGGGTGGCCTGCAAGCAAGTTGGTATTCTCCTCACCCAGTGAGTTCTGAGGCCTCCCTGTTGCACCTGTGGCGCCCTTATGGCAAGGCGCCACAGGGAGGTACTGCACCCCAGCAGGTGTAGTACCTCCATAGCCGTGGATATGGAGGACCCTACAGAGTCTGCACCTTGCATCCATACAATAGACCACTTTAATACAGGGGACTGTATATTTAGTAGGTCCCAGGGGGTGGAGCTTAGAGAACGGGAGACAGGGAGTGACAATAGTGTCAGGGTGTGAGACAGCAAGGAAGGCAGATGCAGGAGACCCTGTGACTGTAACAGGAGGGTGCCTCTTAGGAGAGGGGTGACTCAGACTCTGAAGGGGGTTACTCCAAGACTGGTTGGAGCCACCTGAAGGCCCAGGTCACCACAGGCATACAGGAGCCAAGGCAGCTAGCTAAAGGTCTAACCCTAACTGCAGACCAGCAAGCTGAGGGCCCGACGCAAGGGAGCTACAGCACCCCTAAAGAAGCCCAACATCAATCCCACACCTGGGTCCACAACACCGACAAGTGAGAGACTTTAGGTAATAGACCCTGAGGACTAGAGACTTGGCTCAAGAGGGGCAAACACAGACAGAGAGACAGAGAGACAGGACCAGGAACGTCATATTAAAGGCACCACTGCCAGACTCTGGAAAGTCCTCCAAGATCTGTGGCTACCAACCCCGTTCAACCAGACTGTACCTGTCGAGCCCCAGCCTCCGGGGTACTCGGGTATCAGGCAGCAAAAGGGTTAACTGTGTCACGGGGATGGTGGCCGTGCCAGTTCTCGTGTCCTGGGGGACTGTTCTTTTAAAAAGGGGGTGATATATACAGGGGATTATATGCAGTTTGTATTGTCATGACACCACCTGCAGTTTATGGTGAATTGCACCAGCGCCGCCACAGTCTGCCGGAGGTCAGTGGTATCGTGGCTGAGATGGTGAAGTCCTCCGCAGGCAGGACTGGACCCCCAGGGCAGCGATTCTGTAAAAGAACAACTTCATGCAAAAGAAGATGCAGCTGAGTCGAATTCACTTCACTTCGGGTACTTTACTGGAAACTTTAGCAGCATGTCACAGTTCTCAGTTCAGCATTCAGATGTTATAACAGGTAGCTGATGGGTGGCTGCAAGCGGATCCCAGGTGGTATGATGGAACCCTCGGTGTCTGCTTTTGTTCTCTCTCTTCCCATATGTTCCTTTCCTGTTTCCCAGTGGTGGTGAAGTCAGGTTTCCTAAAGCTAACCTGACCTCCTGTTCCCTCTCTCTCTTTTTTGCTCCCGTTGGGTTACCCTCTGCTGCCTGACCGCCAAACCATCAAGTGGTGCCTGGTACCCTCTATTGGTTGCTTAAGAGCCGGGAGCAATATATACTCCACAGGTGTTCGGATTTTCTGTGGTCCTTGGAGGATCCCACAGGTGCGGGCTCCAGTGCCCGGTAAGCGTGGCTGGGCTGAACCCCCTCGAGTTCCTCTTCCTTCAAGCTGTCTGCTCCTGGGATGCTCCCTTCCTCCTGGTCCCTCAGCCGAGAGACCTCCTAGTGCCTTTAGGCTCACTGCCTGACTTCCAACTCTCTAGAGGTGGCTTTATTCCCTCCCGGGTAACCTCCCACTGTGTAATCTAGTGTGGGGTGCTGGTTGATGGGTCTCACCCACCATCCTAGAATATGCTTGCAGCTGGAATATCTGCACCTCTTTTACGGGTGCAGTACCCCTCTTCGACGCCTGCTTAGCGGGGCGCCACAAACCGTGTACTTTTTTCTGCCTGGTGCAAGTAAAAGAACTGCTTGAGCTGATATGGTGTTTGGTCTCCTTCAATCCGCCACCTGGAGGGCTTCTACATTATCATCGAGGTGACGACAACTACTCCCCTCATCCACCCTGCTGCCCTGAGGTAAACCTCCACCTGTGGG
Organism: Allobates femoralis; assembly: GCA_033576535.1. NCBI lineage: Eukaryota > Metazoa > Chordata > Amphibia > Anura > Aromobatidae > Allobates > Allobates femoralis. The sequence goes on from JARQOC010000002.1 coordinate 231,155,276, forward strand.
GAGCTGTACTACCAAAGCTGCATTTACATCACGTCAGTGGCCGGCCGCAGCGCTGGTAACCTTATTACCAGGTACCACAGGTGGCGTCACGTTACCATTCCCCCATCATCATCACCCCCACCCCGCCGTTGAGGTTTCAGGGCACGGAACCGGGAACCGACCAGCTGTGATCCCCCACCGAAGTAACCACCTGTCCCGGTATCCGAGAACTCCCTACCCTGTCGACCGACTCACACCACTGTTGTCGGGTCCTGGCTGCCTGTAGCTAAGCTGCAACCCTCTCTCCTCCTGCATACAGTCTCTTGCCTGTATGACAGGCAGCTCGAGCTCCCTCTGGGTTACACTCTTCTGGCTGTTCTCCTTGAGCTCTCTAGTGCTGCTGGGCCTCCTGGGCTTTGTTGTGGACGAGAGACTTGAAATCTCCCCCCTCCGGTGTTGGCTGCTGGGCATAGAGTCCCTCACAACTTTGGACTCTGGTGTCTGCTCCTGGCGCTCTGCACTGGTGTGAGCCTGGCAACTGGCTCCACTCCCCAGACCTGCTTCTCCACTTCCTCAGACCCTCTACTACAGGTCCCTCACGCTGGCTAGTCTTTGTCCCGGACATGCCTTACGCTGCTTCAGTCCATAGGACCTCTTCACAGTCCTCCTAGGAACTGAACTTCTTAACCCCACCCCCAGGCAAGAATTTATAGGAGGGGACCTCCCCTTGGACTCAGGATTCAAAGCTTCCCCTTCTGGCTTGGAGTTGGGAAGGTGTGTGTGGTGGGCTTACCTGATGTGGATACCTTCCCTTGCTTCCAAGCATGGCATGGTACCCCGAGGGAGGCAATGCCATTGTGGCAACTGGACTCTGGGGTGCCACATATGCAGATACCAGTCTGTAATCTCGCGCCTGTGGCCGTAGAGGAAAAAGTTATCCAAGGACAACATTGTCATAGTAACTGCAATGTTGTCCTCGGATAACTTCCCCACAGCTCAGACATTCAGTGATCAGAGACCATGGGATGAGGACTCTGTTCTTAGCAGAGCTGAATGTGTCCAGGAAGAGTGAAGACGAGGATCGTGGAGTGGTACAAGGGTGGGGGTAATAAAGATGGGTCATTAAGTGTCTCTCTGTTTTTATTTCGAATAAAATGATTTGCCTTTGTGTTGTGTCTTTTTTACTATTTATTTGAGATTCTTAATAGCTGGGTCTAACTTGGCCTGACATTAAGAAACTCAGGGCTTAATACCAGCTGGCAATACAAAGCTGGTAATAACCCCTTATTACCCCTTATTACCCCACCAGGGCAACTGGAAGAGCCTGGTAAAGTGAATAGAAAAAACCGACACCATTTTACGGCGCCATTCACACGTTCAGTTTTTGGTCTGTTTTTGCTTATCAGTTTTTGTAGCCATACACTATAAATAATCTGCTTGCTGTGTTTATCATAATGATTACAAGGACACAAAATATGACCATATTATTTGTTGATTTGTGTTTTTTTTTCTTTTTTAAAAAAGCGCATTAAAATGTTATTGTTTTAACATTGTCACTCCAGTGAGGAAGTGAGAAACTCTAAGGGCCCATTTACACGCCGGCACAGGAAGGCAGCAACTGCCGGGCACTGGGGATAATTGTGGCTGTTGCCATGAAATCACTACGAAATGGCGGCGTGTAAATCGGGAAATTCCTTCCTGTGTCCCGCAGTTCCTTCGGATACCTGTTGCTGAGCCGTGCTCAAAAACAGGAAGGCACAATTCCTATGGTGGTGGCGTGTAATCGGGGCACAGGCAAGGTATTTGCGTTGCCTACGAATTCCCTGGGGTGTGCCATGGCGTCATGGATACTACGCCCCATCAGCGATCATTGGTGGTTGTCCCTTAACAGGGCGCTGTATTTAAAGAGCTATCCATTCACAGTCCACAATTGCAATGGCGTCATGTATTAGCCAGCCTTCCTGCACAGGCTGGCCAATCATGACTCTATTGCGTTGTCCAATCAACGCTTGTGCGTCACGGAACACACAACTCTGTCACGCCTATGTACTAACGGCGTGAAATATTACGCCGCCATATTCCTTTGTGTAGCGGCGTGTTATTCACAGGGAGTAACCGCGGCACTGTCGGTACATCGGGAAAAGATACCTTCAGTGGAGCATGCAGTAGTGCGTGTAGTGTTATTCCACAGGAAGTAAGCCGCGGCACCTGTCGGTACTTCCGGGGAAAAAAGATACCTTCAGTGGAGCATGCAGTAGTGGCGTGTATATGCGGGATCGCGATCGGTATCCACCGTTAAAAACGTGCGGGTGCACGTGCGGTGGATACCTGTTGCTAGCCACAGTGGCGGCGTGTAAAGGTACCCTAATGCCACCCAATAAAGGTAGCAATCCTTTTAGTCATAATTGACTCTTTAACAAGCCTTTTAATATGACTTAGGCTTTGTGCCAGATAAGAACCCAAAACTGCCGATGCTGCGTTTTGGGGTGACTGCCCCTCATCAGTGCAGTGTGTGGGAGTTCTGCTCTGGTTGTATGAAAGGCTGAGACGAGGTCTGGGGAACTAGCTTTCTACCTTATGGAGAGGAATCTGCCTGCCACTATAAGAAGAGAGATAAGCTGATAAAGAGTCTTATAACCCCAATGCTCCTCTGGGAAATATGCAAATTGTCACTACAGTGAGGAAGTGGAAAACTCTAATGCCACCCAATAACGGTAGCAATTCTTGTAGTCATAATTGACTCTTTAACAAGCCTTTTAATATGACTTAGGATTTGTGCCAGATCAGAACCCCAAACTGCAGATGCTGCATTTTGGGGTCACTGCCCCTCATCAGTGCAGTTCGTGGGAGTTCTGATCTCGCTGTATGAGAGGCTGAGACGAGGTCTGGGGAACTAGTTTCTACCTTATGGAGAGGACTCCTTATCAGTTTATCTCTCTCCTTATGGTGGTAGGCAGATTCCTCTCCATAAGGTAGAAGGCTAGTTCCCCAGACCTCGTCTCAGCCTCTCATACAGCAAGATCAGAACTCCCACACACTGCACTGATGAGGGGCAGTCACCCCGAAATGCAGAGTCTGCAGTTTGGAGTTCTGATCTGGCACAAATTCTAAGTCATATTAAAAGGCTTGTTAAAGAGTCGATTATGACTTCAAGGATTGCTACCCTTATTGGGTGGCATTAGAGTTTCTCACTTCCTCACTGGAGTGACAACTTGAATATTTCCCTGAGGAGCACTGGGGCTATAAGGCGCAATGCAATAGGATTCTTGATGTTGTCAAAAATGTATTTCAAAAATAATTTATTTTACATGTATGACTATTTGGAAATGCATTTTTGACAAGCTCAAGAATCCTATTGTATTGTGCCAGTATTTCCATTGAAGATTTAGTTGGGTTTGCCATCCTGTTACTGTGCACCAAATCAAGGGGAGTCCCAATCGGATATTCTCAACTCCCTTTTGAATACAGGGACTTTGAAATACCCTGCTCTATATAATGGTACCTTTACACGCCGCTACCGAAGGTAGCAACAGGTAGGCACCGCACGTGCACGTTTTCAACGATCCCTAACGGTACCTGATACCGCATTTACACGCCGCTACAAGGTGCTCCACAGAAGGTACTTTCGATCCCCGGAAGTGCTGGCGGGTGCCGCAGGTTACCTTCTGTGGAGCACCTTCCCTGATTTACACGCCGCTACCACAAGTGAATCTGGGCGTACATATTGTGCGCCGTAATTACATAGGCGTGACAGAGTCGTGTATTAAGCGGCGCTCGTACGGTGATTGGAGAATGCAATAACATCATGATTGGCCAGCCAGCGCAGGGAGGCTGGCTAGTACATGACGCTATAGAAAATGTGTAGTGTGACTGGTCAGATCGTTAAATATGCCGCCCTGTGCACGGTCAGCCAATGGGTGCACAGTACTCCCCACCAATGATAGCTGATGGGGCGTGGTTTTCATGACGCTCAAGCATACCCCACATAACTCAAACACTGTACCTGTGCCCCGATTACACGCCGCTCCCATAGGGTTTATACCTGCTTGTTTTTCAGCACGGCTGAAAGACAGTTATCCAAAGAGACAGGTGGCAACAACCTGAATTACACGCCGCCACTACGCGGTGTTTTGAAGGTAAAAGGTACAATTGTCTCCGACACCTGCCGGTTTCTACCTTTGGGTAGCGGCGTGTAAAGGTACCATTATATATATATGTACCAGTATAGTTTACCTGTGAAGTCACAGGCTCCACTGTGGCTTCAAGATCACAAAATTCTCCCACTGTCATCTTTAGAGTCAGAGGCTGAAAGGTTTAGCTTCTGTCTGCAATTATTGAGGTTGTTGGTTCAAATCCTAGGGACACAGAAGAAAAAGTGAAAATGACATTTTTGCAATAGTTCTTTTAATTGTTTTTTTTAGTCATTTTATAGGAACAAAATAATTAGTGATGAGCGAGTACTAAAATGCTCGGGTGCTCGAAGCTCGGGCCGAGCATCCCGAGATACTCGTGTACTCGGCCCGAGTAACGAGCCCAATGTTATCCTATGGGAGACACGAGTATTTTTATGAAATGACTGCCGGCTGCCTGGAAAAACCCTAAAAATGTCACAAAAGTCTCAGAAGAGTGCTGAAATGACATGGCAACACCATGGGGAAGACCCCTGGAAGCATTTCTCACTCAAAAGTCACAGCTGTGAACAATGTTGTCCGAGTTTCACGCCAATTTTACGGAGTGTCCAGAAAACCTTCCAAAATGACACCAAAATGAATATTTAGTTTGGAAATGTTAAGGGCACATACCCAATAGTGAGATACAGCTGGTGTATGTCACTTTTTGTGATTACATAAAAGATTTTACGTGAAAACATTGTGCGACACTCCGATGACCCTGACAAGAGACGTACATGAAGCCATGTCTAGAAATAAAGTGCCCATTTTGAGGAACTGGGTCTATTGTAGTATCTTCCTTTGCAAGGGCAGTCAAAAATTGGGAGGTTCACCAATGCCCCTGGATACAGACATGCAGGATGGCCTGTAAACAAGAACTGGGTGTATTGTAGTATAGCCCTTTTGTCAGGGCAGCCAAAAATTGGGAGTTTCAACAATGACCCATGCTTACAGACATCTAGTAGGGCCTGTAACCCTCAAGTGGGTGTATTTAAGTATAGCCCTTTGGTCAGGGCAGCCAAAAATTGGGAGGTTCAACAATGACCCATGCTTACAGACATGTAGTAGGGCCTGTAACCCTCAAGTGGGTGTATTTAAGTATAGCCCTTTGGTCAGGGCAGCCAAAAAATGGGAGGTTCAACAATGACCCATGCTTACAGACATGTAGTAGGGCCTGTAACCCTCAAGTGGGTGTATTTAAGTATAGCCCTTTGGTCAGGGCAGCCAAAAAATGGGAGGTTCAACAATGACCCATGCTTACAGACATCTAGTAGGGCCTGTAACCCTCAAGTGGGTGTATTTTTGTATAGCCCTTTGGTCAGGGCAGCCAAAAATTGTGAGGTTCAACAATGACCCATGCTTACAGACATGTAGTAGGGCCTGTAACCCTCAAGTGGGTGTATTTTAGTATAGTCCTTTGGTCAGGGCAGCCAAAAATTGGGAGGCTCCTCTTTGTCTCTGGATAGAGACGTGCAGGAGGGCCTGTAACCCTCAAGTGGGTGTATTGTAGTATAGCCCTTTGGTCAGGGCAGCCAAAAATTGGGAGGTTCATCAATGACCCATGCTTTCAGACATGTAGTAGGGCCTGTAACCCTCAAGTGGGTGTATTTAAGTATAGCCCTTTGGTCAGGGCAGCCAAAAATTGGGAGGTTCAACAATGACCCATGCTTACAGACATGTAGTAGGGCCTGTAACCCTCAAGTGGGTGTATTTAAGTATAGCCCTTTGGTCAGGGCAGCCAAAAAATGGGAGGTTCAACAATGACCCATGCTTACAGACATGTAGTAGGGCCTGTGACCCTCAAGTGGGTGTATTTAAGTATAGCCCTTTGGTCAGGGCAGCCAAAAAATGGGAGGTTCAACAATGACCCATGCTTACAGACATGTAGTAGGGCCTGTAACCCTCAAATGGGTGTATTTAAGTATAGCCCTTTGGTCAGGGCAGCCAAAAAATGGGAGGTTCAACAATGACCCATGCTTACAGACATGTAGTAGGGCCTGTAACCCTCAAGTGGGTGTATTTTAGTATAGCCCTTTGGTCAGCCAAAAATTGGGAGGCTCCTCTTTGTCCCTGGATAGAGACGTGCAGGAGGGCCTGTAACCCTCAAGTGGGTGTATTTAAGTATAGCCCTTCGGTCAGGGCAGCCAAAAATTGGGAGGTTCATCAATGACCCATGCTTTCAGACATGTAGTAGGGCCTGTAACCCTCAAGTGGGTGTATTTAAGTATAGCCCTTTGGTCAGGGCAGCCAAAAATTGGGAGGTTCAACAATGACCCATGCTTACAGACATGTAGTAGGGCCTGTAACCCTCAAGTGGGTGTATTTAAGTATAGCCCTTTGGTCAGGGCAGCCAAAAATTGGGAGGCTCCTCTTTGTCCCTGGATAGAGACGTGCAGGAGGGCCTGTAACCCTCAAGTGGGTGTATTTAAGTATAGCCCTTTGGTCAGGGCAGCCAAAAATTGGGAGGTTCATCAATGACCCATGCTTTCAGACATGTAGTAGGGCCTGTAACCCTCAAGTGGGTGTATTTAAGTATAGCCCTTTGGTCAGAGCAGCCAAAAATTGGGAGGTTCAACAATGACCCATGCTTACAGACATGTAGTAGGGCCTGTAACCCTCAAGTGGGTGTATTTAAGTATAGCCCTTTGGTCAGGGCAGCCAAAAAATGGGAGGTTCAACAATGACCCATGCTTACAGACATGAAGTAGGGCCTGTAACCCTCAAGTGGGTGTATTGTAGTATAGCCCTTTGGTCAGGGCAGCCAAAAATTGGGAGGCTCCTCTTTGTCCCTGGATAGAGATGTGCAGGAGGGCCTGTAACCCTCAAGTGGGTGTATTGTAGTATAGCCCTTTGGTCAGGGTAGCCAAAAATTGGGAGGCTCCTCTTTGTCCCTGGATAGAAATATGCAGGAGGGCCTGTAACCCTCAAGTGGGTGTATTGTAGTATAGCCCTTTGGTCAGGGCAGCCAAAAATTTGGAGGCTCCTCTTTGTCCCTGGATTGAGACGTGCAGGAGGGCCTGTTAAGAAGAACAGGGTGTATTTTAGTATAGCCCTTTGGTCAGGGCAGCCAAAAATTGGGAGGCTCCTCTTTGTCCCTGGATAGAAATATGCAGGAGGGCCTGTAACCCTCAAGTGGGTGTATTGTAGTATAGCCCTTTGGTCAAGGCAGCCAAAAATTTGGAGGCTTCTCTTTGTCCCTGGATAGAGATGTGCAGGAGGGCCTGTTAAGAACAGGGTGTATTGTAGTAGTATAGCCCTTTGGTCAGGGCAGCCAAAAATTGGGAGGCTCCTCTTTGTCCCTGGATAGAGATGTGCAGGAGAGCCTGTTAAGAACAGGGTGTATTGTAGTATAGCCCTTTGGTCAGGGCAGCCAAAAATTGGGAGGCTCCTCTTTGTCCCTGGATAGAAATATGCAGGAGGGCCTGTAACCCTCAAGTGGGTGTATTGTAGTATAGCCCTTTGGTCAGGGCAGCCAAAAATTGGGAGGCTCCTCTTTGTCCCTGGATTGAGACGTGCAGGAGGGCCTGTTAAGAAGAACAGGGTGTATTGTAGTATAGCCCTTTTGTCAGGGCAGCCAAAAATTGGGAGGCTCCTCTTTGTCCCTGGATAGAGACGTGTAGGAGTGCCTAAAAACATTTTTCCCATTGAAAAGGAGCGGGTCTCCTGTCGTTGTAATGCCCATTCTAACAGAATGGGCTAAAAAATTTACCACTGCGGGTATACCTCAAACAAGAGCCTAACTATTCTAACGCTCATCATGGTGTCACATGAGGAGAAGGAGTAGCAGTCCAGCGATTAGCCAAAGTACGGAAGTGTGTACCCATGGGTGAGTGGAGGTACATGTCAAATTCAAATAACAAAATTAAATTCAGTTGTCATTTGCTGGTGGTGTGTGGTGAAGTCTGGCCCAATCCAACCCTTGTTCATCTTGATCAGAGTGAGCCTGTCCGCATTTTCAGTTGACAGGCGGGTGCGTTTATCAGTGATTATTCCACCTGCTGCACTGAAAACACGCTCTGATAAAACGCTAGCGGCAGGGCAGGCCAGGACTTCCAAGGCGTAGAGAGCCAATTCATGCCACGTGTCCAGCTTGGAGACCCAATAATTGAAAGGCACCGATGAATCTCGCAGTACAGTTGTTCGATCTGCAAGGTACTCCTTCAGCATCTGCCCAAACTTAGCATTTCTGGTGGCACTACCCCGCACCTCAGGGGCTGTGGTACGTGAGGGGCTGAGAAAACTGTCCCACATCGTAAAGACAGTTCCCCTGCCTCTGGCGGATTGGACTTGTGCCCCTCTCGGCCGTACGCCTTGGTTGTCCATCGAATCCTGACCTATGCCGCTAGCGTTTTGTGAGGGGAAGGATTTCACAAGTTCCGTGACTATGGCCCTCTGGAACTGCAGCATTTTGGCTGACCTCTCCGCCTCAGGAATGAGAGACATAAAGTTCTCCTTGTAGCGTGGGTCTAAGAGTGTTGCCAACCAGTACTGATTGTCGGCCAAGATGTTCTGAACGCGAGGGTCACGAGACAGGCAGCTTACCATAAAGTCAGCCATGTGCGCCAGACTCTTAACAGCCATCACTTCAATATCCAGACCAACACGATGACTGAACATGCTGTCCTCCTCCTCCTCCTCCTCATCTTCCCTGTCCTCTGGCCAGCCACGCTGAATCAAGGGTATGACTGGTGTGCATGTCATATCCCCAATTTGGCCTGAGAGTTGCTCCATGTCTTCATCCTCCTCCTCCTCCTCGTCATAGTCCTCCACTACACGTTGTGATGAGATGAGGCTGGGCTGTGTGTTTTCACCCACACCCACTACAGTTTCTTGCTCTAAGTCATCGCGCTCGGCCTGCAATGCATCCTCTTTTATTTTCAGCAGAGACCGTTTTAGAAGGCAGAGTAGTGGTATGGTGACGCTAATAATGGCGTCATCGCCGCTCACCATCTTGGTGGAGTCCTCAAAGTTTTGGAGGACGGTGCAAGGTCCGACATCCATCTCCACTCCTCAGGTGTTATGTGTGGAGTTTGACCCATTTCCCGACGGCTTAGGTGATGCAGGTAGTCCACAACTGCCCTCTTCTGCTCACATATCCTGACCAACATGTGCAGCGTTGAATTCCAACGCGTGGGGACATCACACACCAGTCTGTGGGCCGGAAGACGCAAACGGCGCTGAAAGCTGGCAAGGCCGGCTGAAGCAGCAGGTGACTTGCGAAAATGTGCTGACAGACGCCGAACTTTTACCAGCAGGTCAGACACCTCCGGGTATGACTTCATAAACCTCTGAACCACCAGGTTGAGCACATGGGCCACGCATGGAACATGCGTCAGCTGCCCTCGCCTCAAAGCTGCCACCAGGTTCCGGCCATTGTCACACACGACCTTTCCTGGCTTTAGGTTCAGAGGTGTGAGCCAGTGATCTGCCTGCTGTTTCAGAGCTGTCCACACCTCTTCTGCATTGTGGGGTTTGTCACCTATGCAGACTAGCTTCAGCACAGCCTGTTGCCACTTTGCAGAGGCAGTGCTGCAGTGCTTCCAGCTTGGGACTGGTGTGGAGGGTACAGTGGATGAGGATGCGCAGGTGGAGGAGGAGGAGGCTGAAGAGCATGAAATTCCGGAGCTGTAGAGTGTCGGTGAAACCATGACAGAGGTAGGGCCTGCTATCCTTGGTGTGGGAAGGACGTGTTCCGTCCCTCGCTCAGACTGGGTCCCAGCCTCCACAATATTAATCCAGTGTGCCGTCAAGGAGATGTAGCGGCCTTGCCCACAAGCACTTGTCCACGTGCCAGTGGTTAGGTGGACTTTGGCTGAAACAGCATTGCTCAGGGCACGTGTGATGCTGTTGGACACGTGGTTATGCAATGCGGGGATGGTACATCTGGAGAAATAGTGTCGGCTGGGGACCGAGTAACGTGGGACAGCAGCCGCCATCAGGTTGCGGAATGCGTCCGTCTCCACCAGACGGAAAGGCAACATTTCTAGCGCTATGAGTCGCGAAATGTGAGCATTGAGGACTGTGGCATGTGGGGCATTGGCAGCGTATTTGCGCCTGCGTTCAAATGTTTGCTGAATGGATAATTGAACGCTGCGCTGGGACAAGGACGTGCTTGATGGTGGTGTAATTTGTGCTTCAGCAACTTCAGGTGCTGGACCGGAGGCTTGTTCGCGGCCAGCATGGACAGGGGATTGGCTTGCATGCACAACAGCCGAAGACGTAGCAGGGACATCAGCACGCACCGCTCCTCGACTCTGTGGTACTTCCCACAAAGTCGGGTGCTTGGCTGACATGTGCCTGATCATGCTGGTGGTGGTCAGGCTGCTAGTTTTCGTACCCCTGCTGATAGTGGCATGGCAGGTGTGGCAAATGGCCTTTTTAGAGTCTTCTGCAGCCAACTTAAAAAACTCCCAGACTCGGGAAGACCGAACATTTGCACAGGCACCTTGAGTCGTGTTGTTGTTCCGGGGAACGGTTGCCTGCCTTCTGCCTGCGGACGCAACCCTGCTTCGTACTGGCTGTTGGGATGCTACGCCTCCCTCCCCCTGTGCACTGCTGTCCTCGCTATGCATATCCTCCTGCCATGTAGGGTCAGCTACTGGATCATCCACCACGTCGTCTTCCTCTTCCGCACCCTGATCCTCCTCCTGACTTCCTGGCAATTGTGTCGCATCATCGTCCACCCCTTGTTGAGACACTTTGACAACGTTCCGTTCGTCATAACGCGGCTGCTCAAATATTTGGGCATCTGTACATACCATCTCCTCATGACCCACTTCAAGAGGAGGTGGCGACAGGCCAGATTCTGCGAATGGATACGTGAACAGCTCTTCCGAGTGTCCTAGTGTGGGATCTGAAATGTCCGTGGACGTGTACTCGGCCAGTTGGTAGGAAGGAGGATCAGGTTGGGAAATGTGCGGTGCAGTATCACGGCTACTGACAGTTGACCGTGCGGAAGACAGGGTGTTTGTGGAGGTGCCCATCTGACTTGAAGCATTATCCGCTATCCAAGTAACAACCTGTTGACACTGGTCTTGGTTCAACAGTGGTGTACTGCTGCGGACCCCAAGAATTTGGGACAGGACGTGCGAGCGAGGAGATGTGGCCCTTTGTTGTTGCGAAATGAGTGCTTGCACACGACCTCGGCCTCTGCCTGCACCACCATCACGTCCACTTCCTTGTTCCTTGCCAACGCCTTTGCGCATTTTGCCTGTATAGAGCGACAACTGTCTGGTGACTGTGGAGGTCACAGGAGATTAGGATTTTAGTTCCCTAACCTGTTGAAAGGTATGACGTACAACAGTGTGGTGACTGTTGAGATGACAAGAGTTAGGATTTTAGTTCCCTAACCTGTATAAACGTATGACGTACAACAGTGTGGTGACTGTTGAGATGACAAGAGTTAGGATTTTAGTTCCCTAACCTGTATAAAGGGTATGACGTACAACAGTGTGGTGACTGTTGAGATGACAAGAGTTAGTATTTTAGTTCCCTAACCTGTATAAAGGGTATGACGTACAACAGTGTGGTGACTGTTGAGATGACAAGAGTTAGGATTTTAGTTCCCTAACCTGTATAAAGGGTATGACGTACAACAGTGTGGTGACTGTTGAGATGACAAGAGTTAGGCTTTTAGTTCCCTAACCTGTATAAAGGGTATGACGTACAACAGTGTGGTGACTGTTGAGATGACAAGAGTTAGGATTTTAGTTCCCTAACCTGTATAAAGGGTATGACGTACAACAGTGTGGTGACTGTTGAGATGACAAGAGTTAGGCTTTTAGTTCCCTAACCTGTATAAAGGGTATGATGTACAACAGTGTGGTGACTGTTGAGATGACAAGAGTTAGGATTTTAGTTCCCTAACCTGTATAAAGGGTATGACGTACAACAGTGTGGTGACTGTTGAGATGACAAGAGTTAGGATTTTAGTTCCCTAACCTGTATTAAGGTAGCACGTACACCTGTCTGGTGACTGTAATGGTTTGAAGAGAGGATTTTAGTCCCTAACCTGTATTAAGGTAGTACGTACACCTGTCTGGTGACTGTTTTGATGACAAGAGTTAGGATTTTAGTTCCCTAACCTGTATTAAGGTAGTACGTACACCTGTCTGGTGACTGTAATGGTTTGAAGAGAGGATTTTAGTCCCTAACCTGTATTAAGGTAGTACGTACACCTGTCTGGTGACTGTAATGGTTTCAGGAGAGGATTTTAGTCCCTAACCTGTATTAAGGTAGTACGTACACCTGTCTGGTGACTGTAATGCTTTCAGGAGAGGATTTTAGTCCCTAACCTGTATTAAGGTAGTACGTACACCTGTCTGGTGACTGTAATGGTTTGAAGAGAGGATTTTAGTCCCTAACCTGTATTAAGGTAGTACGTACACCTGTCTGGTGACTGTTTTGATGACAAGAGTTAGGATTTTAGTTCCCTAACCTGTATTAAGGTAGTACGTACACCTGTCTGGTGAATGTAATGGTTTGAAGAGAGGATTTTAGTCCCTAACCTGTATTAAGGTAGTACGTACACCTGTCTGGTGACTGTAATGGTTTCAGGAGACGATTTTAGTCCCTAACCTGTATTAAGGTAGTACGTACACCTGTCTGGTGACTGTTTTGATGACAAGAGTTAGGATTTTAGTTCCCTAACCTGTATTAAGGTACTACGTACACCTGTCTGGTGACTGTAATGGTTTGAAGAGAGGATTTTAGTCCCTAACCTGTATTAAGGTACTAAGTACAAGAGTGTGGTGACTCTAATGGTCACAGAAAAGCTTGGATTCCAATCTGGATCACCCTGCCTATATCCTCCTAGATTAGTCCTGAGAAGGACTGTTGTGGTCAGCAGCAGCAGTTTGCAGCCCTGCTCCGGATCTACCTGTAAGGGCTGCAAATCTGTCCCTAAGCAGCAGCAGACACTCTCCCTACACTCACTGTCTGGATGGCTGTGTGCCGAGCACAGCGCGCCGGGAGTTATAAAGGCTCGGTGACGCTGTTCGGGGGCGGCCAATCACTGCTATACCACAACTAACAGGGCTGTGGCATTGCAGTGGTCTGTCAGCCAATCCCTGCACGTGGGCTGGCTCTCAAAAGAGCGCCAACATGGAGAGATGACGACCACGAGCACAGCACGAGTATCACGAGATTACTCGGTGCTCGGCGAGTCGCCCGAGTACAGTGATACTCGTGCGAGTACCGAGTAGTGCCGAGCATGCTCGCTCAACACTAAAAATAATTTGTTTATTTCTTCACCTCCAGAATACAGGGACATAGAAATACACTGCTGTGTACAGATGTATCTCTATTTATCTGTATAATCTGCTTCTAGGTTTCCTACCTGCTCTACAGGACCTATCTCAGGCTTTGCAGTGGCTCTTTAGAAGGACTCTTGTCTACTGGCATACAGTCATGAGTTTGAGTCTTGGGGAGACCAGTGAAGATAAATGCTTATTTAATTTATCTGCATGCAGCCCTGGTTGCTCCCGAGGAGGAGTTATGGATTTGGAGATGAGAGGAGTCAGGACAAAATCCCTGACACTGTGACAGCGAGACTTAGCCCTCAGAACAGGACAGTCCAGCTAAATCAGAGACAGTTGGGAGATATGCGCTAGGCTATCTACAGGAGCCTTAAGGGTCCCGTCTCATGTAGCGACGCACCGGCGATCCCGACAACGATACGACCTGGCAGGAATCGCTGGAACGTCACTTTGGGATCGCTGGTGAGATGTCAAACAGTCAGATCTCACCAGTGACTTCAGCAACGATCCGGAATGATACAGAGGTCGTTGGGAATTGTCACTCTCAAGCGTAGTATTGAGATCGTTGGTCGTTGTTCCTTTCAAACACAGCGATGCAGCGTTCCCAGCGGGAGCACAATGACCAAAAAATGACCCAGAGCACGATCAGCGATCTCACAGCAGGGGCTTGATCGCTGCTAAGTGTCAAACGTAGCGAGATCGTTAGCGAGATAGCTGTTATGTCACAAAACCTGTGATGTTACAACGATCTCGCTAACGATTTCGTTATGTGTGACGGGGGCTTTAGGCTGTTGTATCTATGGCTTGAAAGCAGAAAATCTTTTCTGGTATTTGTTTTCTGCCCTCATTTTCTGGGGCTGAAAATACAAATATAGCTCTCAGACAGCCAGCATTGTCAGTCATATTACTGCTCAATCATCACAGCTTATAATGTTACCATGCATTGTTAACACAAAACAAGAAGTACTAGGTAGTGAAGTAAGAAGCCACTTCTTGGAATTCACAGGAAATCAATACAGCTAGTAGTCTGGGAGACAATGGCCTTAAAACAACAAACTATAAAAAACTGCTATGAACAACTTTTCTTATTTGGGTTCACTCACATTTGTGTACAGCATCAGATGATTCTCTTATGTGAGAGAATTGGATACTAATGACACTTGGCTCAAAATCTGCTGTGAGCATGACTGATTGTCCTTCACTGTGATCTGATTCTCTAACATTCAAGAATTGGAGCACAGGTGCAGAGAAGATGGAGAGCTGCATTTCTTCTACTATATATTCTTCTATATTGTCTGTTTTTGCGTACATTATACTGCACTCAGATGACATCCGAGTGCAGGTCTGATGTTTTGTACTAATCCATTGACTTGAATGGGTGCATGCCATCTGAGATACACTTGGATTGCAGCATTTTTTTTCTCATGCCGAATTGGCATGAGATAAACGCTAGTTGACACTGCTTGATGGTATAATATAATAGTATAGCGAGTGCTATTCCATAAAACATTGGGCATGCAGATATTTGAAATCTAAATCTATTTACTCCTTTATATTTTATTTCCTTGCCTGGCACCAGAAGTCACAGACAGTGAATTATCAATCAAGGTAAAGAGGCTGGTGCTAGGCAAGGAAACAAGCTTGGAACATAGAAGCTAGTTAAGTGCTCTAAGGGTACCTTTACACGGCGATAGGAGGCAATCTAACGTACGCGTGCACATTTTTCATGGTTGCCTCAGAACGCCGAAGGCGCTTTTATACGCCGCAATTTCACCCTCAACCTAAGGTGATGTGTTGTCCCGGAAGTTGCCACACCAACAGCGGAATCAATCCGGTGGAGTTCCCTCGCCGTTTCACACGCCGCAATCCCCAAAGGTATGTGGGCGTACATGGTTAGCACCGCAAGAATGTAGGCGTGACAGACGGTGTATTCCGCGCCCCAAGCATGCTGATTAGGCAATGCAATAGCATTATGATTAGCCACCCTGCGCAGGAAGGCTGGCTAATACATGACGCCATTGCCATTGTGTAGTGTGAATGGACAGCAGTTCAAATATGGCGCCCTGTGAAGGGACTGCCAATGGAAACACAGTAACTACCACCAATCATCGCTGACGGGGCGCGGTATCCAGTATGCTAAAAGCCGGGATTTTCGCCTTCATGATTGCCTCTGATTTTGGAGCAGTGCTGTGAAATCGGCACCAGGCGCAACATTTTTTTATTGCCGTCAAATACCCCAATTACACGCTGCAATTTCGAGGCAATTTCACGGCGATGGTGACGGCGCTACAGATTGCTGGTCAGATTTCTCGCCGCGGTTGTGGCGTGTAAAGGTACCTTAAGAATCCCAAAGCACTTAAAAACTCATTTGAATATGAATGACATGAAAATTCTAATTTCTGAAGAAAGCAGCAACAGGTAGAAGACATAAATGAGTCAATGGATTTACATGTCAATAATATGCCCATGAATACAATTGGGGGGATTGATTCTACTAGTAAATTCATAGAATAGTAGAGTTGGAAAGAACCTCCTGGGTCATCTAGTCCAATCCCCTGCTCAAAGCAATGTTCACTAAATCATCCCAGACAGATGTCTGTGCCTGGAAAAGCCCTTTAGGCTGCGTTCACACATTGCATATTTTTGCGCGCGCTTTTCAAAATACGCAATGTGCTTTTTGTCTGCCAGCAAAGTGAATGGGAAACTTTTATAGGAAAAAGCACCTGCATAAAAAGAATGACCATGTCAATTTTTTTACGCAGCAGCGCCAGCGCTTTTTCCTATAAGGGCGGCGCTGCTGCATCTGATGTCACAGAGGGGAGGAAGAATCCTGCTTCCTCATCCCTTGTGTGACACCTGTGACTGCGCATTAGATTTCGAAGTGTATTAGTATACACTGCGAAATCAAAGTTAAATAAAGACAAATGTAGTAAAAATAATAAAGAATTAAATACTTACCTCTCCGATGGGTGTTCCGGTGTCCGGGAGCCAGGAGCGCCGCTTGAATGGCCCTGCTAGGACCTGTGGTGATGTCATAGGGCGTTCCAGTCATGCGATATGTATCACATGACCGCGAGCGGCCAATCAGCGCCCGGAACGCCCTCTGACATCAGCACAGGTCTTTTTCCATCTGCGGCTGCTCACTGGTCCTGGCTCCAGACACCCGCCATCCACCTGCTGGAGGGTAAGTATCCATGTTTATTATTTTAAAAACCTCTGGCTTTATTGAATGTAGATTTCACAGTGTATAATAATACACTGTGAAATCTTTAGGGGCGTGCACAGATGTGAGAGAGGGGAGGAGGAAGCAGGATTCTTCCTCCCCCTGGAGCACATAAAAACGTGGTGTGTGAATGCACCCACGTATTTTGTTGTGCCTTTTTGTGTGGCGCCCCACTGCGTAGGTGCCACAAAAGGGGTACTGCACCCAGAAAAGGGGTGTAGTACTCCACTGCAATTGGGACAATGGTCACAAGATGGAGCCCTAGAGCAGACACTCACACACTAGGATAGTGGGTGGGAGGAACCCGGGAGGGTCTTAGCGACCTCTAGAGGGAACCAAAGAGCTCAGAACGAGAGAGAGAACGATAGAGGAGAGTTGGAGAGAAGGTCAGAAACTGAGAGGAGGAGGTGGAAGGAGCAGGTAGACAGCCTGCAGGAAACCAAGAGTGTCATCTCGGCTAAGGGGCCCTGAGAGAGAACAGATCCCAAAAAGAGGAAGAAAGCAAGAAGACTCAGGAACGCAGAGTTAACTTGAGTGGGGAGCGAGTAACGGATAGAGTTTGCCCCATAGGAAGTAAACTGGGTACCGGAGCCCACACCTGTGAGATCCTTCAAGGTTCACAGAAAATCCCACAACAGGGATATTATATATACGGCCCTGACTCCCAAACATCCCACAAGAGGGAAGCCAGAACCGCAGAGGGCGACTGCGGCATTCAAGAAAAGGTTTACCCGACGGGTACAAAAGGGAGAAGGGACAGAAGCTAGAAACAGCAGAAGGCTAGATCATCTACATGAGATCAGGCTTCTTAACACAGAGAACAAGAAAGAAGGAAAGGAAAGGAACATAAAGGAGGGTTCCATCTCAAGCCAGAAATCCCAATTGCAGCCTGGAGCATTCGCCAGTATACCATCTAATGAACTGTTGAACTGTAAGCTGAAAGAAAGTGTTCAAGTAAAGTTACCCGGTGAAGTGAAGCTGCATCCTTTAAAAGATAAACTGTTTGCTTTACAGCATCACTGCCCCGGTGGTCCAGTCCCACCTGCGGGGACTATTCCATCCAAGCCGCAATACCACTGATCACCGGAGGACTGTGGCGGCGCTGGTGAACATCACCAGACTGAACAGGTGGCGTCACGAAGACATTTTGTAAATATTCCCCCCAAGTAAAAACCCCCCCTTTCAGTTGACCCCCAAGGTCACGGCCTCGGGATGGCCACCCGTGACTTCCCAGACTGAGGAGAGTCCAAGAGCCGAGTACCCTGCAGCCCTGGGTGCGCGTCATTTGCACGGCCAAAAATTGCAGCAAAAGGCGCAACAAAATACGCAATGTGTGAACGTAGCCTTAAAATGAATATTCTTTTAACTTATAAAGCAGAATAACCTCAATAACCGTGACAATGAAAATCCAAATCCCTAATGTAACATTTTCCATCAGTTGTTCATCTGAAACTTTTTCCATGAAGTCACTTTTCTTCAGCTTGCTTTTATAGATCTGAATCCAGTGTTATCAGAATGCTCGAGGCCCTGATGTGATACTGAATGAAGTAATATCCATTACGTGTTATAGATGGCTGCTTTACGGGCTTATCACGCTTCAAGCAGCTGACACTGCAACCCTCAGTTGTAATTAAGCTTGGATTATGCAAACGATAAGAACTTTCTTCATTCCACAGCTAAATATATGACTTGTATTATCTGTTCTCATAGCTGCTCTTTCAATTAACAAATATAATCTGTACTGCATCCCTATGTCATTCCACTTGAATTATTGATTTTTTTTCTTAAACTTTGCCACTGTCTCATTGTATTATAGTGACGTATCATTTGTTTTTCATCAATTCACTAAATTATTCTATTTTTATAACAAAGAGATGTAAATTAATTAAATAAAATGTATTCAATATTAGTGCACTGGAGTAGCATAAGGGAATTTATAAATAATACTATAGTCAGTAAGGTACGCTCAGTATTATGCCAAACTGCAATCATTAAATGTGATTCTGGTTGTGAAAGGTATTCATCTAGTATAACATCTACACTAAAACTCACCTTCTTGGTGGAATTGTTAAAATATTGCAGGGTTGCAAGGACCATAGGCAAAAAAATATCAGGTCATTGTTGCTTGGTAGCAGATACAACAATAGTCTGTTGCATATGTGGCCCTGTGGGGTAGTGGATGTTACGCGGCGGTGTCAACACCCGTGCACGAGGGGTCTCTGTTAAGACTTGGCTAGGAGACTCTTTGATAGCTCTGGTGGAGAAGGTTAGTTTCCAGCCAAGCCACAAGTTTTGCCGATGTACAGAGATCTAGTTCTATCCTACTACAGAGAACTCTAGACTCAGAAGTCTAAAGAGACTTACCTGTCACTAGCATGAATTGTGACGGGATGACAAGTACCTTAACCAGAACATTAATTGAGGAAAAAGACTACTTTAAGAATTCACCTTCGGTTGTTGGGCCCCTTACAGTGACCCATCCAGAGGGTTGTTGGTAACTGGATAAGAGACTCCCCCTGCAGGTGCCAAGTCGAGACCCCCAGCTCCTCCTTGAAGATTCAAATGAACAAAAAAAACGGAGAGCCTTGCCGGACGTAAGTGCTAGGAATCAGGCCTCACGAGGACATCTTTGGCAGGAGGCATACATGCAAAGATGTTTTTTACTGCCAAACCAAGTCATATGGGCTACAGCACTGTGAAAAAACTAAATCTTTCACTAGTATAGATTGCAGTCAGTGTTCATGTTTGGGTCTTGAGGTATAGAGCTGTGTATAAGTTTGTAAACTACAGTGCTGTTCCTCTCACAGGCCATTTCAAACACCAAGTAATTTACACTGTGTCACCAGAATAATTTGCATGCTCCTGTATTAGATAGGACATATCTATCACACTTGGAGAGGGTCAATGTCCGGTGCACTGCACAACCAGAGGGTACAATGGAGTAATATATGGAGAGGAAGTCCCTAATGATAGGGAGTGGGTGATGGGATACCTTCTGACACTAGCCTGTGTCTGTCCCTGAGCTGCCCTACTGCTCTTTGCAGGTCCTTTCCCCCTGCTGCCATCACATGCCTAGTCCCTGGCTGTCACCTCTACAGTACTCACCCTGTCTATTACTGAGGCCGGTAAGTACATTAGACTGTACCACTAATGTAATCAGACATGGGACAGGTAAACAGACAGGGGACACTGGCAATAAGGATACAACAAGCTTGAGAGTAGCAGCCTGACACCAAACACGCTGCAAATGGCTCCGCTCCAGACAAAGAAGTCTCCAGCAACAACAGGAGACCTCCACCCTCCAGGAATGGTCAACATAGACTGAATCTATAACTGGGAACAGGTGGTGGACCATGTGACTAGGGGTGTGTGTGGTCACAAACTACTGCAAGCTGAGATGAAACTGGCCTAGAGCTATCAGCATGGTAAACTGACATTAACCCCTTAAGTTACTGTAAAATATAAAAGGGTGGGGGACAAGAGGCGCAATAGTGCGTCCCTGATGAAGGTGCCAGGCTAGGCGCCGAAACACGTAGGAGAAGGAGAATAAAGGATGGAAATCTGACTGAGTCTTTGGTGAGTTTTTTAAGCCCTGGAGCAGCGCGGCCCGTGATACACCTATACTCCCATCATCTTTCTGGATTAACCCCTTAAGGACAGAGTCACTTTGCAGCTTAATAACCAGACCATTTTTTGCAATTCTAACCAGTGTCACTTTATGAGGTTATAACTCTGGAATGCTTGAACAGATCCTAGCAATTCAAAGATTGTTTTTTCGTAACATATTGGACTTCATGATAGTGGTAAATTTAGGATGATAATTTTTGTGTTTATTTGTGAAAACATTGTGAATTTGGCAAAAATTTAGAAAATTTTGCAATTTTCAAATTTTTAATTTTTATTCCGTCAAACCAGAGAGTAATGTCACACAAAATAGTTAATAAACAACATTTCCCACATGTCTACTTTACATCAGCACAATTTTGGAACCAATTTTTTCTTTGTTAGCAAGTTAGAAGGGTTTAAAATTCATCAGCAATTTCTCATTTATCCAACAAAATTTAGAAAGCCACTTTTTTTTGTGACCACATCACATATGAAGTCCCTTTGAGGGTCGATGTGACAGAAACTACTCAAAGTGACACCATCCCAAAAACTGCACCCCTCAGACTACTTAAAACCACATTCATGAAGATTATTAACCCTTCAGGTGCTTCACAGGAACTAAAGCAATGTGGAAGGAAAAAATTAACATTTTACTTTTTCCAACAAAAATGTTGCTATACCCTCAAATTTTACATTTGAGGGAAATAGCAGCAAGTGGACCCTAAAATTTGTTGGACAATTTCTCCTAAGTACACCGATACCTCATGTGTTGTGGAAAACCACTGATGGGGCGTACGGCAGGGCTCTCAATGGAAAGAGTGACATTTGACGCTCCAAGAGGAAAATTAACTGAAATTGTTTGTGAACACCATGTCGCATTTGGAGATTCCCTGATGTGCCTAAACAATGGAGCTCCCACACAAGTGACCCCATTTTGGAAACTAGACCCCCCATGGAACCTATCTAGATGGGTGGTGAGCACCTTGAGTCCCCAGATGCTTTATAGAATTTTAAAAAGTTGAGCTGTGAAAATGAAAAAGCCCTTATTTTTTCTACAAAAATGTTCTTTTAGCCTCAATTTTTTTAATTCTAACAGGGCGAGAAGATAAAATGGATCCCAAAATGTATTGGGCAGTTTGTCCTTAGTACACCAATACCTTTTTGGGCACACAGGAAGGAGTGACATTATTGAGTGGGGACCTGGTATGTGAATTTTAGGCTAGGCGACGACAATGTGGATTTCCCCACGTTTTTTTCTGCATGTTTTTGACAATTCCGCAGTACAGCACCTTCCCTGCAGAGTGTATGGGAAATCAGAAGTGCTGTGCACATGCTGCCGATTTATCTGCAGAAGGAATGGCGCGCATTTTACTGCCGAAAAATCTGCAGTATATCAGTTCTTTTAGAATATTTTGTCATGATTTTCACCTAGAGAACTCAATGACAGCTCCTAAATACTCTGATATCTCCTAAATACTCAAATATGCAGCACTGTTCACACAGTATTTGTTGTGCATTTAGCGGGGATTTTGCACTGATGATATGGGTCTCTTCTGTATTTTTGGTCACCAGCACAGGTACAGCAGGGTATAGGTTGCCACCTACCCCCAGCTGCCTAGTTTTAACTGGCTGGTAATCAAAATACAGCGAGACCTTTTTATTATTTTTATTAAGTTTTACGTGAAGCTGCTGATGGCTCCTGCGGGCTGCAGCCTCGGATTCCTGGAGACTGTGGAGCAGCAGGTGAGCCTTCATCCCGGTGTCTCTGCAGTGCAGCAGATCACTTGCTGCTGAAGTGTGTGTGTATGGGTGGCAGGGGAGTGGGGACATTACTGTAATTATTACAACTTCTAAATAAACTGTGGATGATTGGGAGTGCATTAAACTACATGGAAATGCCCCTGTACACTGTGCCTCTCCCCCTGCATACTGTGCCTCCACCTTGGACATTTTGCTTGCATCATGCTTGTATTTCTATACACTTAGTGTGATGGGGCATTGTCCATGTAGTGTAATGCTCTCCCATTATCCACATTTTATTCAGAAGTTGTAGTAATTACAGTATTGTCCCTCTGACCTTAGAAAGAGTGGAAGTTGGACGGGCTCGGAACCGGTGATCCGGTGGTTTGGGCATGGGTAAGTTTGAGCCCGTTCGGTAGCTGCCCGTGTTCCAGTCTAGGTCACCGCTTAATGGTGCCAGCTGGTAGGTTGGTTTTCAGGGCTGCACGGCACTGTGCAGGGCCCTGGTACTCCTTCTCCTTCGTTACTCCACTCTCTTCTCCTAAGTTACCAACTTCCCCCACACACTACTCCTTTCACTCCTCCCACCAGGACCTGATTGGCCCTCTGTCTATAGTGTGTTGTGTGGTGTATGGAGCTCTGGGTTTAACCATGTCAGTACTGAGACGGAAGATATTACATCTTCAGTCAGGGATGCAATACCTTCCTGTGACGCACTCGTTGCAGGGCGCCACACATTAAAGTTAATCCTCTTTCATCACTGTCACTCTCTGTCTTCTTTCTCCTCCATCTCCCTCTGTCCACTTTCTCCTCCGTCTCCCTCTGTCCACTTTCTCCTCCGTCCCCCTTTGTCCTCTTTCTTCACCGTCTCCCTTTGTCCTCTTTCTTCACCGTCTCCCTTTGTCCTCTTTCTCCTCCGTCCCCCTCCTGTCCTCTTTCTCCTCCGTCCCCTTCCAGTCCTCTTTCTCCTCCGTCCCCCTCCTGTCCTCTTTCTCCTCCATCTTCCTCTGTCCTCTTTCCGCGCCGTCTCCCTCCTGTCCTCCAGATTTGTCTGTTTGACATTCTGCCGTCTGTTCAATTCTCATATGGGACTTTTTGTTGTCAGTTCAGAAGCATGGCAGATGTTTGTGTGGGGGTGGTCCAGGTCCCTCCCCTGATGATGACATCACAGTCTGTTACCCTCTCTTGTAGTGCTTGGTCTCCATTGTCTAAACGGCCCGCAACCATTTCTATTGTGTATTCTCTAATGTGTACGGTCAGCAGCAGTCTCTATTGCGTATTCTCTATTGTGTGTATATCCAGCAGCAGTCTCCATTGTGTGGCCCACAGCCATCTCTATTGTGTATACAGCTAGCAGCTGTCTCTATTGTGTATTCTCTATTGTATATACAGCTATTGTGTATTCAGCCAACAGCAGTCTCAAGTGTGTGTGTAAGATATAATAGAGAGAGAGTGCCATGCATTGGGCAATAAAGTCCACTTTTTTTATTTTTTGTCCTGTTTTTCTTTTTTTACTCTATTGTAAGGAACCATCTGGATTGCTGGTTGGGAAAGCTTTGCACATAAATTGAGATAATTTTTGGTGCTGTTCCAATTTTTCTCTACAAATAAAATGTTTGTTTAGTTGGAGGCGGAGCATGGGTGGAGGCAGAGCATGGGTGGGGCAGAGCATGGGTGGGGCTGGGTGGAGTCTCAGGGGGGCCCCAAAATTTTGGCAGTTGGGGCTCCAAAATTCCTAGTGGCAGCCCTGCATACAGTATATTGCATTGTAACAGACACTTCATTTATTTTGGCTATTGAACAGAGTCATCACTCAGTTTGGGCCTTTTTCTGAGGAAAAGTTGGGATCTTAGCAATTTTTATTTATTGCACAATGCATTATGGCTTTTTCATCCTTTTAACACTAGTTTTTTTCAGACCTTGTCATTTTTAGGGTCTTCTTGACAATGGGTTTCATTATTCAGATGTTTTCAACAAATTCTCTATTTGCGACTTGTAAAAATGCGGCCAAATTTCTGACCAGTGGTATTCCAGGACCCTTGTGGAGTAAACAATCTTTGTACCTGTGTTCAAAATGGTTCATGAATATTGTGACAATTCAAAAATATTGATATTTTTTGTCTTCAATCTTTTTTTAGATATTTTAAAGCAAAAACTCATATGATCACTATAATGACATAAAGCTTGTGCAAAAATTCACATATTCATAAAATGACTCCAGGTAACTACAGTAGATTTGTGTAAAAATATTGCAACTTTTATAAAGTCACAATTGATGAATCAGCCTCAAACATATGGAAGAGTAGCAGCATCGGAAGAGACCCCGTGTACGTGTCCAGCCTTATATGATTATCCGACATTTACTGGGCTTCCAGTGATACCAGTCTGGATTGCTCACACAAGGGCAGAGCTCATGTTTTACAGCCAGTCCCTGCCTGATTGTAGCTATTAATTTATACACAAGGCTGGGAGTTAACTGTGGACCGCACAAACATTTACTTATGAAACCGTAAAACACCGCTAACATTAAGTACATGTTTGAGATACAGAAATAACCTTGCACACCCATAACAGGAGAGATTTGACTATTTACTTGCTGAAGCGAGCACTTTGTAGCTTACTATTAGGGATAGCAAGAATATATATATATATATTATCTTCCAGCTCAGCAGGAATCGAGGATTTAACTCCAGCAGTGCAGCCCATCTCAGTGTGATTCCTACACTTTGGTCAGTTGCTCCTGGTGGATTTTCTTCTCCTCAACCATGGGTCATCGGCAGTTGACATTCCGGGTGTTCCTAGTTGGTTGTGTCTCATACAACCATCCCAGTAGTGCAACATCGCATGCTTTTTATATTCTCCTCCAGTGGAGTTTTAACCTATGTTTTGTGTGCTCTAATCCCTACACAGCTTTATTTGTCTACATTAACTAATGACGCTTACAGAGAAGTACTGTAAAATGAAAATGGTCACTATACTTTCAGATAACTTGAATGATAGATTATTTGACAGTCTGTAAATCACTTTATTTACACGGAACCTGTTAGCTCGTTTTAGCCCCTATCCTATCACTACCTGTCCCTGCACCTTGCAAGCTCATCCCTAACCATCCCTCTCTGACCTAAAACTGCACTATAAAGCTTCTGAAAAATTACTTAAAAACTTACATGCAGTCTACATCTATAGACTGGAATGGGCGGTCACCGGGGCTCCATTCTCTCTCCTTGCTGGCTCTTTTCACACCCCTCTAGTTTTCATCATTCCGTGTCCACTGTTGAAATTCCCGCCTCCTCCAAACAGTATGATGTGCACCCAGGCTTTAGTTCTGGTCTGGTTCATTGTGGGAGAGCAGGAACAAAGAGACATACAGTTCTGAGGTAAATTGGTCAGCCTATTCCTTACAGATGAACAATTGCAGACAGGCAGTTTCTGAGTGTGATATTGACTGCTTTCAGGTTCTCTCTGTGGAGACCCTCACTCAGTTACACCTCAGTGGCTGAGCTGTTATCTTCCATCTGAGGTGACTTGCCCTCCCAGAAATGCAGTGAGAATACTCTCACAATGGCGGCTGTCTGCTGCCTCCCTTTCTATCTCCATGTGGCAGGGCTCAGATCCGTGTAGAGGCCTGTCTCCTGTCAGAGCCTCACATACCAGTCCTTGCTGCCATCACCATCCTTTTCTGATTGACTCCAATCTTACCGCCTCATAATAGTTAGCTCCTCCCCATAATATTTCACTTTCCGAGAAGCAGACATCGGTTGACTGCACTGTCCATACTCCTTCCCATAAAACTCACAAATCCTTTACTGATGTTGTTCCTGTAAGAAAATTCACAATTAAGACAAGCAAAGAAATGGGAATAACATAGGAAAAACCACATACATTGAAAATACAGAAATAAAGTAATAAAAATACTTCTGTCTCAGAAACTTAATGTGATAGAGCAAAACTAAGCATATTTTTGGAATCAGCACATCAAACACCATAGAGCAGACATATTACCATTACTGGTGATTTTTTTTTGTGTTGACCAGTGTAATTTGACACATCAATTAAGTTTGAATGGGTGCACTGATGTAATCGCACAGAAAATTTCTTGTATTAGCAGAAATAAAACACATATAGCACCCATTTTAAATAGACAAAGGTAATACTAGGCATTGAGGCTAATTAAGTTATTATCTGTGAATGTGCATATTATTACCTGCTTAGGTTGATATCACCGCAGAAAGATGCTTGCTGTAGGCATAGGATAGTTATAGTAAAATCAGCAATTTGAGCTGGAAGAAGGGTTTGCACACCTGAAACGTCGCTGTCGCCCATGCTGTGATGCTGAATAAACCTTTTTTCACCTAAAGAAGGATTGGAGTGCTGCAACTTCATTTATATCATGTATTGGAAACCTTGAAAGGAAAAGGTTTGGTTGCTGGCACCCTCATGTAAGCTCTCTGCTGCTCATTTTTTCGTTATATATACCGTGTTTCCCCGAATATAAGCCAGTGTCTTATATTCTTTTTACCCCCAAAAGTCCCACTATGGCTTATTTTTGGGGTATGGCTTATATTAGAAAAAAAATGACGATTTTTTTATCCCACACAGCCCAGAGGGTCATAGGCCCTTACAGTATCCCACACAGCCCAGAGGGTCACAGGCCCTTACAGTACGGTATCCCACACAGCCCAGAGGGTAACAGCCCCCAGTACAGTATCCCACACAGCCCAGAGGGTAACAGCCCCCAGTACAGTATCCCACACAGCCCAGAGGGTAACAGCCCCCAGTACAGTATCCCACACAGCCCAGAGGGTAAGAGCCCCAAGTACGGTATCCCACACAGCCCAGAGGGTAACATTTTGTGATTTCCTTACTTTGTACCGTAATGGTGGCTTCCCCTAATGGATTCCTCTGCGGTGCAGGGTGCAGGTGTGGCTGTTTGGTCTTGCAGGAGCATCTGGGCCAATCAGCACTCGAGCTGCTGAGCCAATCAGCACTTGAGATTCTGGGGAGCCGCTTGGCCAATTATAGCTCCTGCAGGGGCAGCGGTGACGTCAGGCCAGGCGGGTACACAGAACATTAACCCCATGCACTCGGGGCCACCAGTGGCTGCACATGAGGGCAGAGGAGGACAACACAGACCTCGGAGGACAGCGGGGACAGCAGAGACAGAGGAGAACCAGGCAGCGCCGATGCATATACTGTAAAAAGGTACCATGGCTTATATTTTTACCATGAACGCGTTACTACGGCTTATTGTCGGGGTATGGCTTATATTAGCCGCCCCTCCTCTACCACACACTATGGCTTATTATCGGGGAAACATGGTTTATATATATATTCATATATATATATATACCTAGAAAAAAATTCTCTGCAGCACTCAGCTACTACCAATGTTGCACACATGCAACAGAGAATTTTTGTGCTGCAGAGAATTTTTTTCTAGTTATTTGACCCAGTGTCCCTGCTGGCACCAGTTCACATTATGTCTGTGAGTGATGTGCAGTTTTTTTCCTGTTTTTTGTATATATATATATATATATATATATATATATATCAATCACAAAGAGTTCTAGGCTCAACCACACACACAGAGACACGTCCATTTACATCATTGTATGAGTCATACAGTACGGCTCCTCCGGGGAGAGTCACTCTTTCAAACCACTTATCTTCTGACCAGGAGATGGGAATTCTGAACACAGGACTCCTTATATTGGTTACAAGTTACCTGAAAATTGTTAATAATATAGTTTTTACAAATTACAGAGTCAGTAAAAAGAACATTTTAATAGGATCATCTACTTAAACATCATTTTAACAAAGAGTTTCTATATTTTTCTTACTAAAATCTATTTTTGCACAAGAAAAAGTAAATCAGAATTATTAGAAATATTAAGCCCCATTCTGATTTTTGACAACTCCCAATGAGAACACTTAAAGTCTTGTGTTGTTCTGGGGTCCCTAGTGGAAATGGTGACCTTGATGCCTTGTAACTTGTAAGTTCTGCCTGATAATTGTCTACAAATTTAGGAATTAAGGAGCTGCCATAACCCTGATTACATTTTATAGATAGGATTATTGTTTTTGTAGTATCTTCGTAAACCCATCATGAACATCGGAAGAATGACGTCTGCAGGGTCTCGTGAAGCTATTATATGGCTATTACAAGGAGTTTAACGCCTTCATTCCTAATTTTCATTTTTGTTTTTTCCTTCCTTTCTTCCAGAGGCCAAAACTATTTTATTTTACCATTCACAAAGCCATATGAGGAATGTTCTTTGCAGGACGAGTTGTAATTTTGAATGAAACAATTTAAATCTGATTTTCTAGCGAGTGTGAAATGAGCTGAGTGTGACGGAGCGCAAGTGCGGACGGAAGTAAGTGTGTGACTTGTGATTCAGTGAGGAGGTGTTTGGGAATCCTGCAACAAATACCTGTGTGAATTGCTGACTGTTTTTTTTTTTTACCTTTTTAATTTTATTGGGCTTTCTTAACTTTCTTTTCTCTACAAGTTTATAGTCTCTTATTTTACTACCTATAAGTTAAAGGGTTAACTACTTTGCACTTAAAACCTGTGGTGTAGCTGTGGTGTAGCTATACTTACAAGGGGTTAATTAAGGGTGGGGTGCATAATTAAGGGTTTATAAGAAGCAGCTGGTTGGGGCTTCAGTCCTTTGGAAGTACACTGAGCTGTAGGCTGATTTTCTGCTAAGGGAAAAAAAAGAAAAAAAGATTTAAATCTGATTTTCTAGCGAGTGTGAAACGAGCTGAGTGTGACGGAGCGCAAGTGCAGATGGAAGTAAATGTGTGACTTGTGATTCAGTGACTTTAGATTCAGGGAGTTTGGAAGGGAGGACTTACTGAATTACAGGTTGTATTTAATTAATACTTTGCATTTCTTTTTACTTATCATTTCTGTCTGGTGCAATCCCCATTAGGAAATGAGCTCCATGATTGGCAATGCCATCCAGTGTACATATTGCCACATGTATGCATTCCTTGAACAGCCGGTCGAGGGTGCATACTGCTGTGTGAGATGTGAGTACGTTGTGCATTTGGAAGCCCAGATACTGGATCTAAATGAACAACTGACAATGCTGAGATCCATAGACAATATGGAAAGGAGTCTGCTGCTCACTGAACAGCTGCTCAATGGGATAGATGTGGGGGAGGATGGTAGTATGGAGCTGCAGGACCGTGAGGTATCTAGTTGGGTGACTGTTAGAAGGCGGGGTAGAGGGAAGGGTGCCAGGGAGGCTAGCCCTGATCTGGCACACCCCAATAAATTTGCTATGTTGGCAGATGAGGGGGGTGTGAGTTCAGGTACAGCACTGCTGCAGCAGGGCATGACCTCTGAAAGCCAGAGGAGTGTCTGCTCCAGTAAGGGGGAAAACAGGAGAGAAGGGCAGGCCAGACAGGTGCTGGTAGTGGGGGACTCAATTATTAGGGGAATAGATAGGGCAATCTGTCACAAAGACAGGGATCGTCGAACAGTGTGCTGCCTACCTGGCGCTCGAGTCCGGCACATCGCTGATCGGGTTGACAGATTACTGGGAGGGGCTGGTGGGGACCCAGCGGTCATGGTGCACATTGGCACAAATGACAAAGTTAGAGGTAGGTGGAAGGTCCTTAAAGATGATTTCAGGGAATTAGGCTGCAAGCTTAAGGCAAGGACCTCCAAGGTCGTATTCTCTGAAATACTGCCTGTACCACGTGCCACACCAGAGAGGCAAAGGGAGATTAGGGAGATAAATAAGTGGCTCAGGAATTGGTGTAGGAAGGAGGGGTTTGGGTTCCTGGAGAACTGGGCCGACTTCTCTGTTGGTTACAGGTTCTATGCTAGGGACGGGCTGCACCTCAATGGGGAGGGTGCAGCTGTGCTGGGGGTGAAAATGGCTAGAAGGTTGGAGGAGTGTTTAAACTAGGGATTGGGGGGGAGGGTATTCATTGTATAGGAGGGGAAGATAGTGTAAATAGTAACCTGGGCACAAGTAATAAAATTGGGGGTGGCATGGGGGGTGGGGTTAGAACAGTCAATATAGTAGGAAGGAATAGAGGTAAAGAGAGATGCATAAAGTGCATGTATACTAATGCCAGAAGCCTCACCAACAAAATGGAGGAATTAGAATTGATTTTGTTGGAAAATAATTATGACATGGTGGGGAGTTCGGAGACTTGGCTGGACGAGAGCCATGACTGGGCTATTAATTTACAGGGCTATTGTCTGTTCAGAAATGACCGTACAAATAAGCGAGGAGGAGGTGTATGTTTATACGTAAAATCATCCTTAAAACCCATCCTGCGTGATAATATAGGTGAATCTAATGGAAATGTAGAGTCCCTGTGGGTTGAGATAAGGGGAGGGGGGAAAAATAATAAATTACTGATAGGGGTTTGTTATAAGTCCCCAACAATAATGGAAGTGGAGGAGAATATCCTCATAAAGAAAATAGATGAAGCAGCGACTCAGGGAGAAGTCATTATTATGGGGGACTTCAACTACCCTGAAATACATTGGGGATCAGAAACCTGCAGTTCCAGCAAAGGTAATAAGTTTTTGAAAACTATGAGAGACAATTACCTTTCACAACTGGTTCAGGACCCAACAAGAAGGGGGGCACTGCTGGACCTAATATTAACCAACAGGCCGGACCGCATATCAAATATACGGGTTGGAGGTCACTTGGGTAATAGTGATCATAACTTAATAAGCTTTCAAGTATCCTTTACTAAGATGTGTAGTAGAGGGGCTACAAGGACACTAAACTTCAGGAAGGCAAATTTCCAACGGTTGAGAGATGATCTTAGTGCAATAAACTGGGGCGATGTCCTGAGACATAAAAGTACACAAAGCAAATGGGAGATGTTTATTAGCATCCTGAATAGGACCTGTGCACAATATATACCCTATGGGAATAAGCATCCTAGAAATAGGAGGAAACCACTATGGCTAAATAAAGCGGTAAGAGGTGCAATATGTGACAAAAAGAAAGCATTTAGGGAATTAAAGCAAGTAGGTAGTGATGAGGCATTAAATAAATACAGAAAATTAAATAACATTTGTAAAAAGCAAATCAAGGCAGCAAAGATTGAGACAGAGAGACTCATTGCCAGAGAAAGTAAAAATAATCCCAAAATATTTTTTAACTACATAAATAGTAAGAAACTAAAAAATGATGGTGTTGGCCCCTTTAAAAATAGTCTGGGTGAAATGGTGGATGAGGATGAGGAAAAAGCCAATATGCTAAATGACTTTTTTTCAATAGTATTTACACAAGAAAATCCCATGACAGACAATATGATCAGTAATAACAAAAATTCTCAATTAAATGTCACCTGCTTAACCCAAGAGGAAGTACGGCATCGTCTAAAAATCACTAAAATTGAGAAATCCCCGGGCCCGGATGGGATACACCCCAGAGTGCTGCAGGAATTAAGTACTGTCATAGATAGACCATTATTTTTAATATTTAAAGATTCCATAATAACAGGATCTGTACCACAGGACTGGCGTATAGCAAATGTAGTGCCAATATTCAAAAAGGGGACAAAAACTGAACTTGGAAATTATAGGCCAGTAAGCTTAACCTGTACTGTGGGTAAAATCCTAGAGGGTTTTCTAAGAGATGCTATACTGGAGTATCTGAAGTAAAATAACCTCATGACCCATTGTCAACATGGTTTTACGAGGGACTGTTCTTGTCAAACTAATCTGATAAGCTTCTATGAAGAAGTAAGTTCTGGACTGGACCAAAGAAATGCAGTGGATGTGGTGTATATGGACTTTTCAAAAGCTTTTGATATGGTGCCACACAAAAGGTTGATACATAAAATGAGGGCAATGGGGATAGGGGAAAATACAGTGCCTACAAGTAGTATTCAACCCCCTGCAGATTTAGCTGGTTGACACATGCGGAATTAACTTGGCATTGTGACATTTGGACTGTAGATCAGCCTGGAAGTGGTAAATGTACTGCAGCCAAAAAGATTTTTTTATTTATTTTTTTTTTTTAAAGCGTTAAAAGTTAATTCAGAGGGTCATTTATTATTCAACCCCTCAAACCACCAGCATTCTGTTTGGTCCCCTTAAAGTATTAAGAAGTAGTTCAGGCACAAAGAACAATGAGCTTCACATGTGTGGATTAATTATCTCCTTTACCAGCCTTTTCTGACTATTTAAGACCCTCCCCAAACTTGTGAACAGCACTCATACATGGTCAACATGGGAAAGACAAAGGAGCATTCCAAGGCCATCAGAGACAAGATCGTGGAGGGTCACAAGGCTGGCAAGGGGTACAAAACCCTTTCCAAGGAGTTGGGCCTACCTGTCTCCACCGTTGGGAGCATCATCCGGAAGTGGAAGGCTTATGGAACTACTGTTAGCCTTCCACGGCCTGGACAGCCTTTGAAAGTTTCCTCCCTGGCCGAGACCAGGCTTGTCCGAAGAGTCAAGGCTAACCCAAGGACAACAAGGAAGGAGCTCCGGGAAGATCTCATGGCAGTGGGGACATTGGTTTCAGTCAATACCATAAGTAACGTACTCCACCGCAATGGTCTCCGTTCCAGACGAGCCCGTAAGGTACCTTTACTTTCAAAGCGTCATGTCAAGGCTCGTCTACAGTTTGCTCATGATCACATGGAGGACTCTGAGACAGACTGGTTCAAGGTTCTATGGTCTGATGAGACCAAGATCGAGATCTTTGGTGCCAACCACAAACGTGAAGTTTGGAGACTGGATGGCACTGCATATGACCCCAAGAATACCATCCCTACAGTCAAGCATGGTGGTGGCAGCATCATGCTGTGGGGCTGTTTCTCAGCCAAGGGGCCTGGCCATCTGGTCCGCATCCATGGGAAGATGGATAGCACGGCCTACCTGGAGATTTTGGCCAAGAACCTCCACTCCTCCATCAAGGATCTTAAGATGGGTCGTAATTTCATCTTCCAACAAGACAACGACCCAAAGCACACAGCCAAGAAAACCAAGGCCTGGTTCAAGAGGGAAAAAATCAAGGTGATGGAGTGGCCTAGTCAGTCTCCTGACCTTAACCCAATTGAAAACTTGTGGAAGGAGCTCAAGATTAAAGTCCACATGAGACACCCAAAGAACCTAGATAACTTGGAGAAGATCTGCATGGAGGAGTGGGCCAAGATAACTCCAGAGACCTGTGCCGGCCTGATCAGGTCTTATAAAAGACGATTATTAGCTGTAATTACAAACAAGGGTTATTCCACAAAATATTAAACCAAGGGGTTGAATAATAATTGACCCACACTTTTATGTTTAAAATGTATTAAAATTCAACTGAGCAACATAACTTTTTGGTTTGTAAGATTTATGCTTCTGTTAATAAATCCTACTCTCGTTTGCAGTTTGAAGGCTCTAACTTATTTGCATCTTATCAAACCACCTAAATCTGCAGGGGGTTGAATACTACTTGTAGGCACTGTATGTGTAAGTGGGTTAAGAACCGGCTTAGTGATAGGAAACAAAGGGTGGTTATTAATGGAACACTCTCAGAATGGGTCACAGTTAACAGTGGGGTACCACAGGGGTCAGTGTTGGGCCCGCTTCTATTTAATATATTTATTAATGACCTTGTAGGGGCATACAGAGTAGAATCTCAATATTTGCAGATGACACTAAACTCTGCAGGGTAATCAATACAGAGGAGGACAATTTTATATTACAGGAGGATTTATGTAAACTAGAAGCTTGGGCTGCTAAATGGCAAATGAGCTTTAATGGGGATAAATGTAAAGTCATGCACTTGGGCAGAGGAAACAAAAGGTATAATTATGTGCTTAATTGTAAAACACTGGCAAAACTGTCACTGAAAAAGACCTGGGTGTATGGGTAGATGTTAAACTCACATTTAGTGGCCAGTGTCAGGCAGCTGCTGCAAAGGCAAATAAAATAATGGGATACATTAAAAGAGGCATAGATTCTCATGAGGAGAACATAATTTTACCTCTATACAAGTCACTAGTGCGACCACAGTTAGAATACTGTGTACAATTCTGGTCTCCGGTGTATAAGAAAGACATAGCTGAACTAGAGCGGGTCCAGAGAAGAGCGACAAAAGTCATTAGAGGACTAAGGGGTCTGCAATACCAAGACAGGTTATTAAACTTGGGGTTATTTAGCTTGGAAAAACGAAGGCTTAGGGTGATCTTATAATAATGTATAAATATATGAGGGGACAGTACAGAGAACTTTCTAATGATCTCTTTACTCTTAGGCCTGAGACTGGGACAAGGGGCATCCTCTACGTGTGGAGGACAGAAGGTTTAATCATAATCACAGACGCGGATTCTTTACTGTAAGAGCAGTGAGACTATGGAACTCTCTGCCACATGATGTTGTAATGAGTGAGTCACTACTAACATTTAAGAAGGGCCTGGATGCCTTTATTGAAAACTATAATATTAGCAGTTATATATACTAGATCCTTTGATAGGGCGTTGATCCAGGGAATTAGTCTGATTGCCGTATCTGGAGTCAGGAAGGAATTTTTTTCCCCAATGTGGAGCTTAGTGTTGCCACATGGGTTTTTTTTTTGCCTTCCTCTGGATCAACATGTTAGGCTATGAGTTGAACTAGATGGACTTAAACTCTTCCTTCAACCTTAAAAACTATGTTACTATGTTACTAATGAATTCTACCATATAGTGACTGATAAATGGGAAAATGGGGAAAAAAAATCCAATATTTAATTTTTTTTAAGTAATTTTCTTCTTAGTGTAATTTCCTTTTTATGTAAATTTACACAACTATTTATCAGATGATGGTCCATATAGGACCGTAACGTCATACATGCTCTTGATTCCGGAATGTCATATTGATTAACTAAAATTTACACTACCTGCAAAAGATCTCATTAAGTGCCAAGTTTTCTTCTTCTTCTCCTTATTATTATTATTTTTATTATTATTATTACATAAAAAATAATAATAATCTTTATATAGCGTCAACATATTCTGCAGCGCTTCACAATTCAAAGTTCATGTTTAAACAATCATAAGAAACAGAAAATACTTATACAATGCAAAAAACAATACAATATACTACAAAGCATAATACAATACAATAATTAGAGCAAAATAATGACAGCCCTGCTCATAAGAGCTTACAATCTAACAATGAGGTGGGGGTGACACAAAGTATAGGTGCTTATTTACAATGATGGTATAGTCAACTTGAGGAGATGGGGAACAGATAGGAGCAGTATAAGTGGCCACCACCCATTATTTGTGATCCACTTGAGACTGCTGGAGCGAATAGGCTATTACATGGTTTGG
Source organism: Allobates femoralis (assembly GCA_033576535.1). Lineage (NCBI taxonomy): Eukaryota > Metazoa > Chordata > Amphibia > Anura > Aromobatidae > Allobates > Allobates femoralis. Next base: position 231,190,549 of record JARQOC010000002.1, read on the forward strand.
AACCCTACTCGGGCAGCACAGCTCACACATAGGAGTGCTGTATATGATTATCCTGCAGGCCGATATAGGCAGCTTAGGAGGGTTGATCATATGGAGAGATTAATTTTTAGAGTTCGGTCAATGGGTACAATATTATAAACATACGATCATCTAATATAATTATGTTATTTTGATGTATGTGTTATGGTTAGTTCTGTGGTAAAATAAATTTGTTAGGATGACATGCCTCTATATAATTTGATGCGGTCATGGTGATTGCAACACTATTTTTAATTACTGTTTACGTAGGAGTATCTCATTTTAATTTACCATTGTCGAAACGTGAGTCCGATCATTTGTGACATGTCTAAGCAATCTAACCAAAATAAAGTAAGCAAACTGTTTAAAATACTTGATGAAAGTCCCAACTAGCCCCACCGCCCGTCTTTTTTTTTTGTTATGTCCTGTATCCTGCAATATACACCTAACTTTCATTAATAAGTTTTATTGCCTTAACACTAATACAACTTGAGACAGGGGCGTAACTACAATAGGTGCAGGGGTTGCAATCGCACCCGGACCCTGGAGCCTAGGGGGCCCCAAAAGTCCCTTTGGCCTATAGAAAAAGACTAGATTTGCAATAATTGGGGACCCCATTGGAGCTTTCGCATCTGGGCCCATGTGCTTCAAGTTACACCACTGACTTGAGATATATTATTATTATTGGATAAAGAGGATTGTCAGCACCACACAACATTGTGTGTGTCTCTTTAGCATTACCATGGCTTATGTCACATATGTTTGTTTAATAAAGTATTCATTTTTATAAATATGTCTTTCAGTAAAATATTTTTTTTGCCAATTTGGAAAGTCTTCTTTATTTTGGTAGCCAGAATAGTCGTAGACTTGTTGGAGTTCATTTTTTATGATCTGTTGGACTGACATATGTCGTATATCAGGTTTGAGAAGTCTGGATGTGCACATGCTCTTTGTTTCCTTTGCTTTATTAGTTGTCTATACGCTTCTGGTCTGTTAGCACAGTGGTGATAAATAATTATATGCTTTGCTGCCGCCCGTTGCTGTTTGTATAGTTGCTACAACAATCTATTTTTGTTCTTCGCTCAGCAGCAGGCCGGTTCCTCGGTATAAGGCTGCTCGATGAAATACTTGGCAGGTGTATGTCAAGGCAGCTGCACCCTATTGCCCATACATTGGGACCTCATCCACCTTCCCATCTCCATGCTCCTGAGCTTGTATCACTAAAATAAGAAAGAAGATCTTCTCTTCCCAGCAACACAGCAGCTGCTGGACGGCCCAAACTGGCAGATTGTGTTTCCAGTCATCGGCTTGGCTGATTCATTATTATTATGGCTGTCCATCCCCTCTTAGCCTACCATCCTGTCATTTCTATGGCTTTTTCAATTAGCGGTCATTCAATCTAATATCTCGGCCGCATGTCATTAAGTCTTTTTAATATGGTACATAACTTTCAACAAGCTGTGGACGTGATGTCCTCATAGGCTTAGACAAGTATGTAGTGACCATTATTTATATTAACCTATAATCCACCAACACGGTCCGGAGATATGGGTAACAGACTTAAAGGGAATCTGCTAACAGGTTTTTGATTCCCAATCTGAGACTAGGGTAATGTAGAGGTAGGAAAACTGATTCCAGTGATATTTCACTTAATGAACTGGTTGCTTCAGATTTAATAAAATCACTTGTTTATCTCCTGCAAAACTACCAGTTCTCTGAATGCTGGGCTCTGGGTAACCTTGAAGACACACCATTAAAGGTCAATTTTGTGTTTACACTGTTCATAGGCAGAAAGCTGCCAATCAGAGTTCATGAATATAGAGGACCACATGGCGATAGGTTTACCAATCCAGTAATGATAATCTCCGGCTGATAAAATATTGATTTTATCAAAACTACAGCAAATAGTAACACAGTAAGTGACACATAAATGTCTCTGTCTCTACCTTTTGCTTCTCTCAGATTAGGTGGCAGAAATCTGGTGACAGATTTCCTTTAACCCTTTCACTACATTTAACATACATGTATGTCAAAGATAGAGTCCCTGTCTTTGATAGGGGTTCAAATTGCTGTTAACAGCCATAGGTGGATTGGAGCATCACCCGGGGCTGTTAATCTTTTAAATGCCACGGTGAGTCTCTGACAGCAGCATTTAACATGCGCCGACAGGTGGGTGCATCATTTAATGTGCTCATTGGAGAGCTCATGATGTGATTGAGGGGTGCCGGTGGGTGTCATGACAGCTGGGGGTCTGCTGAAGAGCCCAGTGTCTGTCTTTATGATTTTCTTATGAAAGCCAGCCCGAAGCTGGTATTCATAGATGATTGTGATTTTAGCTATAGTGGGGAAAATAAGTATTTGATACACTGCTGGTTTTTCAAGTTTTCCCACCTACAAAGAATGGAAAGGTCTGTAATTTTTATCATAGGTACACTTCACCTGCAAGAGTCAGAACATAAAAAAGATCCAGAAAATCACATTGTATGATTTTTAAATAATTGAATTGCATTTTATCGCATAAAAAAAGTATTTCATCACCTACCAACCAGCAAGAATTCTGGCTGTCACAGACCTGTTAGTTTTTCTTTAAGAAGCCCTTCTACTCTTTACTCATTACCTGTGTTAATTACACCTGTTTGAACTTGTTACCTGTATAAAGACACCTGTCCACACACTCAATCACACTCCAACCTGTCCCCCATGGCCAAGACCAAAGAGCTGTCTTAGTGCACAAGGGACAAAATTGTAGACCTGCACAAGCCTGGGATGGGCTACCGGACAATAGGCAAGCAGCTTGGTAATAACTGTCAATTATTTGAAAATGGAAGAAATACAAGATGCCTGTCAATCTTCCTTGGTCTGGGGCTCCATGCAAGATCTCGCCTTGTGGGATAAGGATTATCCTGAGAAAGGTCAGGAATCAGCCCAAAACTAAACAGGATGAAATGGTCAATGAACTGAAGAGAATTCAAAGATTATTATTAAGTATTAAAGATTATTAAGATTCCGGTAGTAAAACACTATGCTGTCATGAATTAAAATCCTGCAGGGCACTCAAGATCCCCCTGCTTATGCCAGCACATATCCAGGATAGTCATTGGCAAGCGTCAAATGGCCTTAACATGCGCTGGCATGAGCAAGGGGACCTTCTGTGCCCTCAGTGAAACATGGTGGTGCCAGTGTTCTTATGCGGGGCTCCTTGAGTTGCTGGTGTCAGGAATCTACATTTCATTGCTGGTATCATGAATACACAGATGTACTGCTCTATATTGAAAGAGAGGATGCCATCATCACTCCATGCCCTTGGCAGACATGCATTTTTTCTAAATGCATGGTGCCTACAGTGGAACAGGGTGGTGGCAGTGTCCTTGTGGGCCTGCATATAATCTATTTTGAGATTAGCAATTTAAGAAAACAGAGATCTGTCAAACTGTTTGAAGGTGTTTTTCACTTTCGACAATCCCTGCTTGGTCTCTCGACTATAAATTAGTCACAATGGCCACTTACACAATTTGAATCCTCAAAGATTAGCTGTAATCCATAAAAAATCCAGATAAATGTTCAATTCCCCTGCAACACCTCTACAGGACAAACTAGGCATTGCACATTGTCTATTCAATCAAAAGACTGTGCAACGCAGCGCAGGACAGATTCTCCAAGGTGAGAGACATACTTTGTAATTATTGCTAGTTATTTTGTAGAATACATACCATACTTAGAATATATTAAGTAAACTCCATGAAGTATTGGAGTGATGTTGTTATAAAGTTTGCATGCCTGAATATTGAGTTTGCAGTGGGAATGTAATCTATGCAGCTTCAGTTACTACACACAATGAAGTGTAGACAATGATATATAGGTCACCATGTTGTATAGAGCATGCCACTTACCATACATATTCTACACATTGCTCAGCTGATTGGAGCTAGAATGGAATCTGGAATGGCTTACAGCTGAATACTGACAGATCAGTATGAAACTGGGTATTAAGAGGTATCACCATGATAATAAATCATTCATGTGTAAAACATTTCAGAAAAGCAATAAACTTTTCAAATAAAATTCAATTTAAAAAAGCATATATTTTTTTTTTATTTGGGGAGCATATGTATAGTCAGATTTATACAACATGATCTTCTTATTTGTGGTTAACTGTATATTTCATCCCCCAGCTGGGTTTTTCTGTTCTAGTCGAGCAGGCTCAGATGTTGGCTGTTAGGGATCTGGAACTTTGTCTCCCCACTCGCCTATGTAGGACATTGATCCACTATGAGTAAGCAGCTTTATAGTTGTAGCGTGTGTTTGATAGACTTTGGAAGACTCTATTATACAGAGGCAGTGTGGCACTTTAGTACTTGCTACCCTATATTTGCTGTACTGCAGCCATCCCTCTGCACCCCATTTATTGTAGGTACTCTGTATACAGCCCTCTATTTTGTGATATAGGCTAACTCACTGATAGCTGCTCATTATAGGCTTTGTTGGTCTTACTTGGGGTCCTCTGGTCACACTATTTGTGCATACCATGATGACATTTTGTTTTATATCTATTATACTAATAAAGTTTATACATGTTTTATATGAATATAGTACTTCACGTGTGTTTCATGCACATATTCTTGTATATTAATTTGCAGTTTATTCTATACCATCATTAAGTGTATGTAACAACCCTTTAATCCGCTGCTATAGGCAGGGTGTTTGGTAGTTCTCACCTTGATATGATGCATATATACTCGTAACGCTGACACCCAAGTCCTCCTTGTCCACCCTACCCCACTACTAAGTGGGCGGACACCATCTAGACCCTAGATCACCTGTAGGCAATGAGGAACCTGAAGTCACTTTGTCGCAGTCGATGAGCAAACAGACATTGGCCAATGTGTGTACCAAGAACTTCAGATTTTAAAAAAAATAAGAATTTTGAGTTTTTTTTTAAAAACTTAAGTTTTAATTTTTTTTTCTCATATATATATATAGCTTGTTAGCATATGTACATCACTGGTAGTAGCTGAGTGCTGCAGAGAGTTTTTTTCTAGTAGTTTGACCCAGCATCCCTGCTGGCACCAGTTCACATTGTCTGTGAGTGCTATGCAGTTTTTTTTTCTCTCTTATATATATATATATATACACAGTGGGTATGGAAAGTATTCAGACGCCTTTAAATTTTTCACTCTTTGTTTCATTGCAGCTATTTGGTAAAATCAAAAAGTTAATTTTTCTCTCAATGATTTACACTCTGCACCCCATCTTGACTGAAAAAGGCTGAAATGTAGAAACTTTTACAAATTTATTGAAAAAGAAAAACTGAAATATTACATGGTCATAAGTATTCAGACCCTTTGATCAGACACTCCTATTTAAGTCACATGCTATTTCCTTGTGATCTTGAGATGGTTCTACTCCTTCATTGGAGTCTAGCTGTGTTTAATAAACTGATAAGACTTGATTTGTAAAGGCACACACCTGTCTATATAAGACCTTACCGCTCACAGTGCAGTTCAGACCAAATGAGAATCATGAGGTCAAAGAAACTGCCCAAGGAGTTCAGAGACAGAATTGTGGCAAGGCACAGATCTAGCCAAGGTTACAAAAGAATTTATGTAGTATTTAAGGTTCCTAAGAGCACAATGGCCCCATAGTACTTAAATGGAAGAAGTTTGGGACCACCAGTAGTCTTCCTAGACCTGGCCGTCCAGACAAACTGAGCAATCATGCAAAAGGGGGATTGGAGAAAGTTCCTCAAAGTCATCTATCACTGAAGCCTCTCCTCAGTGCAAGACATATGAACACCCACATAGAGTTTGCAAGAAAACTCATGCAGGACTCCCAGACTATGAGAAATAAGATTCTCTGATCTGAAGTGACAAAGATAGAACTTTTTGGTGATAATTCTAAGCAGTATGTGTGGAGAAAACCAGGCACTGCTCATCACCTGCCCAATACAATCCCAACAGTGAAACATGGTGGTGGCAGCATCATGCTATGGGGGTATTTTTCAGCTGCAGGGACAGGACGACTGATTGCAATTGAAGGAAACATGAATGCAGCCAAATACAAAGATATCCTGGATGAAATCTCTTCCAGAGTGCTCTGGACTTCAGACTTGGCCGAAGGTTCTCCTTCCAACAAGACAATGACCCTAAGCACACAGCTAAAATAACAAAGGAGTGGCTTCAGAACAACTCTGTGACCATTCTTGAATGCCCCAGCCAGATCCCTGACCTAAACCCAATTCGGCATCTCTGGTGAGACCTCAAAATAGCTGTCCACCCGCGTTCACCATCCAACCTGATGGAAATGGAGAGGATCTGCAAGGAAGAATGGCAGAGGATCCCCAAATCCAGGTGTGAAAACATGTTGCATCATTCCCAAAAAGACTCATGGCTGTACCAGTTCAAAAGGGTACTTCTACTCAATACTGAGCAAAGGGTCTAAATATTTATGACAATGTGATATTTCAGTTTTTCTTTTTTAATACATTTGCAAACATCTCTACATTTCAGTTTTTTTCCAGTCAAGATGGGGTGCAGAGTATACATTAATGAAAAAAATGAAGTTTTTTGAATTTACCAAATGGTTGTAATGAAACAAAGAGTGAAAAATTAAAGGGGTTTGAATACTTTCCATACCACTATATACACATATATAGATGCACTCACTTTTGTTGCCAGCGGTTTAATTAATGGCTGCGTTGAGTTATTTAAGGGGCACACCAAATTTACACTTATACAAGTTGTGCACTGACTAATCTACATTATATCAAATTGTGATATTGTCAGTGTTGACCCATTAACAGTTATACATACTGTATTTACAAAAATGTGAGTGGTATACTCACTTTTGTGATATACTTTAATATCCAGCATGCAACACCATCTTGGAGGCATCTGATTTGACTTCAAATTTATTCTGCAGCAGGACAATAATCTAACATATGCAGTGCTGTGCAAATTAATTGGGACAAAGCATTTTTGTAAGTAAAATCATAAGTTGGTTACCAGTCAGTGATTCAAACCAGTTTTAACTGCTTTGAACAGGTGTGAGTGCACAACCTTGAGTAACAAAATGTGGTTTGACTGATTTTAGTCAGAAAATAACAGCTAGCTGCCCCCTCAGCTTCAGTTGAGAGCTTGTTTCTGTGAGGAGTGGTTTACTGTACTTTTTCTCTCAGTGTGATTCGTGCCTGTAAAAATGGATGTTACTCTACGGAAGAGGTCTAGAATTATTACTCTTAATGAACATACATGTCTGACTGTAAGAGAAATCGCTTCCACCGTTGGTATTGGAAAATCTACCGTTTCAAGAATAATTCACACACAATGAAACTGGATCGTTTTCTCCAAAACGAAAAGGGAAATGTGGAAGAAAAAGGAAAACGACACCAAGAACTGATAAAACACTTATCAGAAATAGTAAAATTAATGCAAAAAAAACTTTCTTTGTCCCAAATAATTTGCACAGCACTGTACAACCGACAGAATGAAGAACTATTTTCAATGTATAGAACAACAAGGAGTTTTGGAAATGATGGTATAATGGCACAAAGTCCAGATCTCAACGTCTAGACATTTGAATTGGCTACAAGTGGTGTCAAAGATGTGAACTTATTTCAATAGTCCAGCAGCATCCGTAGCCGGACATGCTAGACGCAATGAGTTTTGATCATGCTCTTGAGCCATTCTGGTACACTACATGCCAGAAGCCATAAAACAGTTCTGGCATCCTTTGTGGGAACAGAAACTCCAAAAAACACTGGATGGGCCTATATATGTGAACTGGCTCCACCAAATTACATACCTTTAGACAGGAAGGCTTCAGTAATAAAACAATGTCATTCTTTCATATTCTTTTATAGAAGCTCCCTACTGCTCCTGTCACGCTGGACTAAAGGGGAGCTCGGCAACTGTGCTTGACAGTGGTGCATGGACCAACAAAGTCCGGCGCACAACTCACAAACAAACAGACGGAGAAACATTAGGGGTACAAATACAGCAGAGGTCTCTGCTCATAGGGAATGGGGAAAAGGTGACCTCTTGCACTCACCTACGGCAGTGCCCTGATCTCCCTACCATCCGTATAGGGGTTCTTTCAAGCCATCGACAAGCAGGACACCTAGTTCCTGGCCCTGATATTAGCCCTCAATAGGGAATGGCTGGCGGGAGCACTAGTCTCAAACATTGCAATAATAACAAGAGGGAAAGGGATACAGACAGGGAAACAACACAGGAAACTTCACGCCTGCTGTCTTGCTCCTAGACAGCAGACAGCTTAGCAGTAGTCAGCTCTTCAGAAAACTTCCTTCAGATTAGGAAGTTTGGCCAGGAATGAGGATCAATCACCAGCCAAGCATGCTAGGACCATGTGACCATATAAAGGGGATGGGAGTAATCACAGAGTGGCCACACCTGGACAAGAACTAGCACATTTTCTAGCAAGCAAACTGATATTAACTCTTCAACTACCAAAGTAAAAAAACACATTTAATATGGAGTACCAATATAGACAAGAGATAGAGGTCCCAAACCAGTCACAACTCTCCCAGGTAAGGCTAGGGTCACACTAGCGCTAGTCCTGCATTAAGGGGTGGTTCTGTTTAAAAGATAGTATTTGTCAACATTAACGCAGTGCTATCGTAACGGTAGCGCTGCGTTAACGCTGCCAATTAATTCCTATGGGTGACGGAACCCTGATCGCAGGTCAAACGCTGGCATCAAAGTGCGCTTGAAACGTGCGCTTCCGCGTCATGTGATGCACTTGGAAATAGCGCAAGGTTTCAAACTCTGGCAGTTAGATGCTGGCGTTTGACCTGCGCTCAGGGTTCTGTCATCCGTAGGAATTAATTGGCAGCATTAACACAGCGTTACCATTATGGTTACGCTGCGTTAATGCTTACAAATTCTATATTTTAAACGGAACCCCCTGAATGCAGGACTAGCGCTAGTGTGACCCAGGCCCAAGAGAGACCATCGTGACAGCTCTCCACTGCTGGTCTCCACTTTCCACCAAGCAATGACTTATGTATAAGCATTAAAGGGAACCAACCACCCCAAATGACCCCCCCGGACTGTTAATATGTGTCCCTACACCCTGCAGACACATATGGGGCAATCGTTTTTGCTAAAAAAACGGATTTGTAAAAGCTAAGATATAGCTTTATAAACTTTTAAAAATCTTGCCGACTAGGCGTTATCTAGCTGCCGGGGGTGTGTGGTGGGGGTGGAGCGCTGCGCAATATGTACAACCTGGTCCGGTGCCGTCCCTGCACTCCTGTCTGGTGCTGTCTCCCCGCTGCTTTCTCCGGTGCTGTGCCCGCTGGTGTCCTCCTGTCATGGTCTCCATGCTGTGCCCCAGGCCGGTAACATGATTATCGGTGCGGGCTCCGGTCAATGGGGAAGCTTCCTGCTTCCTCCTGCCCATCCCCACCCAGGTCAGCCCTGCACCAATGAGAACGCAGGGCCATTGTGTCATGTGATCGCCGCTGTGAGCCAATCACAGCGCAGGGGCGGTTACATGACATCACTGGCCCTGCGTTCTCATTGGTGCAGGGCTGACCTGGGCGGGGATGGGCAGGAGGAAGCTTCCCCATTGCCCGGAGCCCGCACCGATAATCATGTTACTGGCCTGGGGCACAGCATGGAGACCATGACAGGAGGACACCAGCGGGCACAGCACCGGAGAGAGCAGCGGGGAGACAGCACCGGACAGGAGTGCAGGGACGGCACCGGACCAGGTTGTACATATTGCGCAGCGCTACCCCCCCACCACCCCCGGCAGCTAGATAACGCCCAGTCGGCAAGATTTTTAAAAGTTTATAAAGCTGTCTCTTAGCTTTTACAAATCCGTGTTTTTAGCTAAAACGATTGCCCCATATGTGTCTGCAGGGTGTAGGGACACATATTAACAGTCCGGGGGGGTCATTTGGGGTGGTTGGTTCCCTTTAAGCTCCAGTCCCTGAGCCATTCCATATTCAAAGTGTTGAAGCATTCGGTTTCAAAATAAATATTTCCAGTGTTCTAGAAAGGACAACTTGTAATAATTGCCATTATAATGTCTCAGACTATTGAATGACATACCAAAAAGGAATGACCTTTCATGAGTTTGTGAAAGCTGAGTGACAACTCCTATTGGCAATAATTATAGGGAAAACAGCTTTAAAGAAGATGGGAAATAGTTTTCGGGTGATTTTTGACCTCTGATGGCCTTTCTGGTTAGAAACAGCAATAATTTCTTCGTACGCCCATTAGAGAGCAATCTGAGTTAATATTTTCCCAGTTGAACACTAAACATCCGGTGTCTACTATTTATAAAGTATGATACGGTTTATGAGTCGGCTCTACTGTATTATTTACAGCTCCTGGCTATTTCAGCAGGTGTTTTCCAAGCAACATAGGAAAATCTGTATTGATACCTGTGTATGATGGGAAGAGCAGTAACCCCTCGGGTAAGGAGCAGGTTTTCCCATAACACAATGAATGGTGTCATCTCTCCTGATGAGGTTTCATTGGAGGATTTGGGAAATCAGGTGGCAGAGGATAGGACACATGGACAAGCACACACATACACAGGACACAAATGCAATCGTGCCCAATGGATACAAAACACATCCGGCTGTTTATACTTGGAGTTTTCTGGAATATTTTGGTGACAGTAGAACAGTGCTTAGCATTTAGTTTAATGGTGACCTATTTGGTTTCCTAATCTAATGGGAAATGAATTTGCTAATGAGATTAGGTATGGTAATTTCTCAGAAATGTTGCATTCTGTAATACATAACGTGATTGACCATGGAGGTTCTTAAACATCACATCACATGATTTATTTTTAAGTGGATAATGTGTTATTATGAACATTCATATATTAGCATGTGATAAAAATTATATTATCTTACACATAACCCTGAGGTCACTATAGTAGCATAAATAGGATCTTTACTTTGTGGTTTATAATGCCCACAATACTATTAAGGCCGCTTTCACACCAGCGTTTTTTTAAATCCGCCACAGATCCAGTTTTTCAGCAAAAACTTATCGGGCAATAGCCAATCACAGACGCTGTCACAGAGAGTGGGTGTCTGTGATTGGCTGTTAGGGTGGAGGCACACTATCATGCATCAAAAATGCCGCGTTTTTGATGCATGACAGTGATGCGAGTGCTGTGCGTGTTTGTGGGTGTGTATGGTGCGAGTATGGTGCGTGTGGTGAGTGTGGCTGGCTGTATGTATGTTAGTGTGCTGTGATTGATAGGTGTGAGTGCGTGTGTGGTGCGTGATTTTGATGCTGTCCACGGTCCAGAAGGACCGCGGGCAGCATTTGTCAGGAATAGAAACTCGCCGGCTGTCAAAGCTGGCAAGTTTAAATTTCCCGCTTTGTGGGTACAGTAAGCTATCATCTTGTACCACTGTGACAGCAGCGGTACAAGATGTTTAGCTAAGACTATGATGAATGTAGTAAAATAATGTAGTCTAGGGTTATTTTACTGATTAAACCCATCAGCATCCTCTGGACCGCATGTGTGCGCCGAGGAGGCTGAGGCTCTAAACCCAGTGCTGAAGGGGTTAATATGCAGCTGGTGTAGTGACACCATGTATGTGGAGAGTGTCCTCTCTCTCTGCAGACATGGTGTCATTACACCATGTGTGTGAAGGGGTTAATTTTTATGTATAATGGTTGAAAAGAACTGTCGGAAAGCCGGCTTATGTTACTGCCTATGGGGAGCTGTCCCCTCTCATGGTGCTGAAGCCACAGCTCCCCATAGACAGTAACATAAGCCGGCTTTCCCGACAGTTCTTTTCAACCATTATACATAAAAATTAACTCCTTCACACACATGGTGTAATGACACCATGTCTGCAGAGAGTGAGGACACTCTCCACATACATGGTGTCACTACACCAGCTGCATATTAACCCCTTCAGCACTGTGTTTAGAGTCTCAGCCTCCTCGGCGCACACATGCGGTCCAGAGCATGCTGATGGGGTTAATCAGTAAAATAACCCTAGACTACATTATTTTACTACAATCATCATTGTCTTAGCTAAACATCTTGTACCGCTGCTGTCACAGTGGTACAAGATGATAGCTTACTGTACCCACAAAGCGGGAACATTAAACTTGCCGGCTTTGACAGCCGGCGAGTTTAAAGCGTTTTTGGCTGCACACTTGCACAGTGTGCTGTATGGGGGCGAGATTTTCTCGCCCCCATACACTTGCATTGCCCTCACACGCCTCAGAATCGCGTGCAATTGCAGCATGCTGCGATTGCACTCGCTTCTGACTCGCAGTACGAGTTAGGTGCGGGGGACTCGCACCAGTGTGCCCTGCCTGATAGGGCAACACTGGTCCGAGTGCAATGCATTTTTTTCACGCATTGCACTCGCGCGAGTCTCACGCCAGTGTGCCTTCACCCTTATGCAGTGAATATTACATGAGGTTAATGCATGGGACCCGAGAGTGCCCGCAGCGCCGAGTCTGGTGAATAATGCCCTAATCATGGACTTCTCAGTGAAGTCCATGTTCGGGGTCCTTGCCCAAACACTAAGGTGTTCAGTACAGACCCCAAACTTTACATGATATGACGATGCCACGTATGCTCATTAGGCATGCTGGATTCAGTTTCACCGGATTAGGCATTATCTGGTAAAACTAATCCAGCACCTATTGACTTCCATTATAATTGATGTCAGATCCAGCAAGATGCAATTATTTACCAAGCATAAAAAAAGTTGCATGCACATAATGGGACTCATCAAAAAACCTTATCCAACCTCATCTCGTAGTAACCTGAAGCAACTGGATGGTACTGGACATTAAAAGTGAATGGGCAAAAAACTGACTTTGAAAGTATCAGATTTTTGCTGAAAAACTGGATCTGTGCCAGATTTAAAAAACATAAATTCTGGTGTGAAAGTAGAATAACAGTACCAACATATACCATAGCTTTGCTTTCGATATATAATCATTCAATATGAGTGCTATATGTTGCCCACTTAGGCCCCTTTCACATCAGCAGTAATCGCTGATCGCGGCAGTTGCGGTGGAAAAAACACAACTGCCGCGATTACCGCATAACGGCCGCACTTGCAGTTCACTTGCGGCAAGCCCCATGCTATGTCTATGGGGCTTGCGGCAGGTGCAGCAAATGCGGTATAGTTGTGGTTTCGGCACTTGCCACAGATGCAGCCGTGAAAAAAACACGATCAGCCACGTTTTTTTTCGCGGCCGCATCTGCCGCAAGTGCTGAAACCACACTTGCCGCATCTGCCGCACACTTACTGCAAGCCCCATAGACATTGCATGGGACTTGCAGCAAGTGAACCGCAAGTGTGGCCGTTATGCGGTAATCGCGGCAGTTGTGTTTTTTTTTCACCGCAACTGCCGCGATCAGCGCTTACCGCTGATGTGAAAGGGGCCTTACTGCAGTGCTCATATTTTGTAGCTTTATGACATAATGCACCTAAAGGGACACTGTCAGGTCATTTTTCAGTATGATTCTAATATTACCCTTGAATACTGCCTGGGTAGATCTTTTAAAAATATGTAAAATAATTATTGTATTATTGGAGTTTGTAGTTTCCATTTTATCAGCATCTTCACACCCTCTACCTCTTGAAGCTCATCAAGAGAACGCCAAATGTGTGCAAAGCAGTAATCAAAGCAAAAGGTGGCTACTTTGAAGAACCTAGAATATAAGAATATAAGTTGTTTCACACTTTTTTGTTAAGTATATAATTCCCCATGTGTTAATTCACAATAGTTTTGTTGCCTTCAGTCTGAATCTACAATTTTCATAGTCATGAAAATAAAGAAAACTCTTTGGTCTGTACTGTAATTACTAGAGATGAGCGAGTATGCTTGTCACTACTCGGTGCTCGCACGAATATCTCGGTACTCGGGGTACTCGGCGAGTACCGAGTAATCTCGCGATACTCTTGCTATGCTTGTGGTCCACCTCCCTGCATGTTGGCGCTCTTTTCAGAGCCAGCCCACATGCAGGGATTGGCTGACAGACACTGTAATGCCACAGCCATGTTGGTTGTGGCATTACAGTGATTGGCTGGCGGCACAGCGTCATCAGGTCTTTATAAGGCCTGACCGCGCTGTGCTCGTCACTCTGCGCCATTAGACAGTCAATGTAGAGAGAGCTGCTGCTGATTGAGGTACAGATTTGTGGCCTTTCAGCTAGTGTAGGCACAGGGCTGCCAGTCTATTTAGCACAACAGTCCTTCTGAGGACTACTAGAGCAGTATACAGACAGGCAGGGAGGCAAGGTATATACCAAACTTCGCTGTGCCAGTATACCAGCCTGCATCGCATCTGGGGCTGGTTTCCAGGTCATCCATCCCAAAAACCTTGCTTTTATGGATTTATTTAGCTCACTATAGGCAGGAGTAGGTTTCAGCTCAAATTAGGGTACACCAAAAGCCTTGTGCTAAAAACCAACTCTTCTCTACACTAATTTTACATCTAATTGCTGCAACTATAGGTTGCAGCGTTAATTAGGGTACACCAAAAGCCTTGTGCTTAAAAAAAAATCTTCTCTGCACTAATTTTGCATCTAATTGCTGCTACTGTAGGTTGCAGCGTTAATTAGGGTACACCAAAAGCCTTGTGCTAAAAAAAAAATCTCTGCAATAATTTTGCATCTAATTGCTGCTACTGTATGTTGCAGCGTTAATTAGGGTACACCAAAAGCCTTGTGCTAAAAAAAAAAATCTTCTCTGCACTAATTTTGCATCTCAGTGCTGCTACAGTCTGTTGCAGTGTAAATTAGGATATGCCAAAAGACACGCTATTGTAGTCAGCGTTTGTGTCTGACTAGTCCACCTGCAGGGCCTTAATTTCAAAACTTAGGGTACCTTTACACGCGGCTACATTTCTAGGGTGGCTACAGGTAACTTACTGGTTGCAATGAAATCATGGAGACAAGGTTCTATCTTGTTGCTGTGTACAAATGGAATAATCTCTCCATGATTTCACTGCAACCAGTAAGTTACCTGTAGCCACCCTAGAAATGTAGCCGCGTGTAAAGGTACCCTTAGGGTCTTGCTAAAAGCATACTCTTGTCTCCACTAAATTTGCATCTCTGTGCTGCTACTGTCTGCTGCAGCGTACATTAGGGTACACCAAAAGCCTTGTGCTAAAAACATACTCTTGTCTGCACTCATTTAAAATTTCTGTGCCGCAGCAGTTTTTTGTAACCCCAAGTAGTGTACGCCAAAACACGGTATACGCGTCAGCATTTGTGTCTGACCGTTCAAACTGCCGGGATTAAAATGCTTTAATCGGTAATCTCACTGTCCAGCTACAAACCAACTCTTCTCTGCATTCATTTACCATTTTTGTGTGGCAGGAGGTGGTTGTAGCTACAATTTGTATCCGCAAAAACACTGAGTATACTTGTGTCAGCGTTTGTGTCTGACCAGTATAGCAGCTGTAATTTAATCTTCAATCTCAGTATCCATGTCAAAAACAACTGGTCAGCATTTTCAGTTGACAGGCGGGTGCGTTTATCTGTAATGATTCCACCTGCGGCAATAAAAACACGCTCTGACAAAACGCTAACGGCAGGGCAGGACTTCCAAGGCGTAGAGGGACAATTACTGCCACGTGTCCAGTTTGGATACCCAATAATTAGAAGGCACAGAGGAATCTAGGAGCACTTTCGTACGATCAGCAAGGTACTCCTTCAGCATCTTTACAAACTTTGCAGTCCTTGTGACAGTACCCTGCACCAGAGGGCCTGTGCTATGGGAGGGGCTAATAAAACTGTCCCAGATCTTTGAGAGTTTTCCCCTACCTCTGCTGGATTTGATTTGTGCCTCTCTCTGCCGGACACCTTGGTTGTCCACCAAAGCGCGACCTCTGTCGCAAGCGTTTTCAGAAGTGAATTTTTTGACTAATTCTGCAACTAGGGCCTTCTGGTACTGCAGCATTTTTGTAGACCTCTCCGCCTCGGGAATTGTTATTATTATTATTTATTATTTATTAATTTATATAGCGCTATTAATTCCATAGCACTTTGCATACATGAGTAATGCTTTCTCTTTTGGAGCTCACAATGTAAACATCCTATCAGTATGTCTTTACAATGTGGGGGGAAACCGGAGTACCCGCAGGAAACCCACACAAACACAGGGAGAACATACAAACTCCTTGCAGATGTTGTCCTTTGTGGGAATTGAACCCAGGACCTCAAGCCAATGTGCTGCAAAGGCTGCAGTGCTAACCACTTGAGCCACCGTATAAGAGAAATAAAGTTCTCCTTGTAGCGTTGATCTAAAAGTGTCACCAACCAGTAATGAGTGTCCGCCTAGATGTTGATAACGGAAGGGTCTCAAGACAGGCAGCATCACATAAAGTCAGCCATGTGCATAACACTGTTAACAGGCAAGACTTCAGGTCCTCAACAACAGGATGATTGACCATGCTGTTTTCATCATCCTCCTCCTCCTCCTCTCCCCTGTCCTCTGGCCATCCGAAGGTAAGATGGTTGTGCATGTATTACCGTCAATTTCGCATGAAAGTAGCTCCATTTCTTTATCCGCCTCCTCCTCGTAATAGTCCTCCAATGCACGTTGGGATGAGATCAGGCTGTGCTGTGTGTAATCACCCCGTACGGTTTATTGCTCCAACTCATCGTGTTCCGCCTGCAATGCATCGTTTTTGATTTTGAGCAGACAGCAGTTTAGAAGACAGAGAAGCGGGATGGTGAAGCTAATTATGGCATCATCGCCCCTCACCATCTTGGTGAAGTCCTCAAAGTTTTGGCGGACGGTACATATGTCGGACATCCATGTCCACTCCTGAGGTCTTATGTGTGGAGTTTGAACCATATACCGACGGCCTAGTTGATGCTGGTACTCCACAACTGCCCTCTTCTGCTCACAAATCCTGACCAACATGTGCAGTGTGGAATTCCAATGCGTGGGTAGTGGGGACATCATAGACCAGTCTGTGATACGGAATGTGCAAACGCTGCTGAAAGCTGGCAAGGGCGGCTGAAGCAGTAGGTGACTTTCTAAAATTGGGCACACAGGCGGCGTACTTTTACGAGCAGATCAGACAGCTCCGGGTAGTATTTAAGAAACCACTGAACCACGAGGTTGACCACATGGTTGACCACTCCCTTCTTCTCCAGATCCTGGAATCCCTCGGCATCACCCACCTTGCCCTCTCTTGGATCTCCTCATACCTAGCGGAACGGACCTTCAGCATCTTCCACTCCCACACCTCCTCTTCACCCTACCCCCTTTCTGTCGGAGTCCCCCAAGGTTCAGTCCTGGGACCCCTACTTTTCTCCATATACACTCTCGGCCTAGGGCAACTCATTTAGTCCCACGGTGTCCAGTACCACCTCTACGCAGACGACACCCAAATCTACCTGTCTGGCCTTGACATCACCTCCCTACTCTCCAAAATCCCACAATGCCTTTACGCCATCTCATCCTTCTTCTCTGCTCGCTTCCTTAGACTCAACATGGACAAAACTGAATTCATAGTCTTGCCCCCAAGAAATTCGCCCCCACTTCCCAACCTATCCATCTGCGTCAACGGCTGCACCCTCTCCCCAGTCCCCCAAGCCAAGTGCCTCGGGGTAATCCTTGACTCCTCCCTATCCTTCAAGCCCCACATCGAGGCCCTCACCACATCCCTCCGGCTCCAGCTTAAGAACATCTCACGGATCCGGTCCTTCCTCACCCAAGGCACCGCCAAAACACTCATTCATGCTCTTATCACCTCCCGCCTTGACTACTGCAACCTCATTCTCAATGGCCTCCCAGCTAACTCCCTCACAGCTCTCCAGTCTATCCTCAATTCCACTGCCCGACTAATCTACCTGTCCTCCCGCTACTTCCCTGTCTCCCCCCTCTCCCAAGCCCTTCACTGGCTCCTCACCTCCAAGATATCCCAATTCAAAACACTAACCATGGCGTACAAAGCCATACACAACCTGGCCCCACCATACATCTCCGACCTGGTCTCCCGATACCTACCCTCAACCAACCTCCGCTCCTCCCAAGAACTCCTCCTCTGCTCCCCCCTCATCACCTCTTCGCACAACCGAGTCCAGGACTTCTCCTGGACATCTGCCTTACTCTGGAACTCCCTGCCCGAACATGTCAGACAATCTCCTACCCTGACAAGCTTAAAGTGTCACCTGAGGACTCACCTATTCCGTCAAGCCTACAACCTGCCATGACACCCAGGCAACCGCCCCATACCTGACATTCCCCCATCCTACTGTATCCCAACCCGCCCCTCGTAGACTGTGAGCCCTCGTGGACAGGGTCCCTGCCCATCCTCTACCTGTACGTCCTGATCGCCTATATTTAGTGTACTAGTTCTTGTCTCCGTTATCCTAATATAAAGCGCCATGGAACCTAATGGCGCTATATAAATAAATAATAATAATAATAATAAAATGGGCCACGCATGGAACATGTCTCAGCTCGCCTCGCCACAGAGCTGCCAGCAGGTTCCGGCCATTGTCACACACGACCATGCCTAGCTGTAGGTTCAGCGGTATGAGCCAGTGATCTGCCTGCTGTTTCAGTGCTTTCCACAACTCTTCAGGATTGTGGAGTTTGTCACCTACGCATATTAGCTTCAGCACAGCCTGTTGCCACTTAGCTAAGGCACTGCTGCAGTGCTTCCAGCTTTGGACTGGTGTAGAGGGTGAAGTGAAGGAGGAAGAGGGTGAGGATCATGAGGTTCAGGAGCTGTACACTGTGGTTGAAACCCTGACTGAGTTAGGGCCTGCAATCCTTCGTGTCGGAAGAACGTGTTCCGTCCCAAGCTCAGACTGGGTCCCGGCTTCCAGAATATTAACCCAGTGTGCTGTCAGAGAGATGTACGGGCCCTGCCCGCAAGCACTTGTTCACGTGTCCGTGGTTAGGTGGACTTTGCCTGAAACTGCATTATTAAGGGCACGTATGATGTTTTGTGACACGTGCTTATGTAATGCGGGGACGGCACACCAGGAAAATTAGTGTCGGCTAGGGACCGAGTAACGTGGGACAGCCCCCACCATCAGGTTGTGGAATGCTTCCGTCTCCACCAGCCTAAAAGGCAACATTTACAGCACAAGCAGTCACGAAATGTGTGCATTTAGAACTGTGGCATGTGCGGCGTTGGCAGCGTATTTGCGCCTGCGTCCCAAAGATTGGGGTATGGATAACTGAACGCGGCGCTGGGACAAGGACGTGACTGATGATGGTGCTACTTCTGCTTATGCAAGTACAGGTGAAGGACAGGAGGCATCTTCACCAGCAGTATGGACAGGGGATTGGCTTGCACGCACAACAGTGGAAGACGCTGCGATGTCACCCGCAGACAATGCTCCTGTACTCTGCTGTACATCCCATAAAGTCGGGTGCTTTGCTGCCATGTGCCTGATCATGCTGGTAGTGGTCAGGCTGCTAGTTTTGCTTTCCCTGCTGATGCTGGCATGGCAGGTGTTGCAAATGGCCTTTTTCTAATTATCTCCAGACACTTTAAAAAACAGCCAGACTTGGGAAGACCTAGCAGTTGTACTGGCAACATCACTCGTGTTGTTGTTCTGGGGAACGGTTGCCTGCCTTCTGCCTGCGGACACCACCCTGCTTCTTCCGGCCTGTTGTGATGCTACGCCGAACTACCCCTGTGCACTGCTGTCCTTGCTCTGCATGTCCTCCTGCCAGGTTGGGTCAGTTACTGGATCATCCACCACATCATCTTCCACTTCCGCACCCTGGTCCTCCTCCTGACTTTCTGGCAATTGTGTCTCATCATCGGCCACCTCTTGTTGAGTCACGTTCCCACTGTTGCCTTCGTGAGACCGTGGCTGATCAAATATTTGGGCATCAGTACATATGATCTCCTCATGACCCACTTCAACTGGAGCTGGCGAGAGGCCAGAATCTATGAATGGATAGTGAACAGCTCTTCAGAGTGTCCAAGTGTGTGATCAGTTATGTCCGGGTCCGGGCACTCGGCACGGTGGGAGGAAGGAGGATCAGGGTGTGGAATGTGTGGTCCAGTCTCACGGCTACTCACACTTGACCGTGTGCAAGACAGGCTGCTTATGGTGGTGCAAAACTGACTGGAAGCATTATCCGTTATCCAACTAACAACCTGTTTTCACTGGTCTTGGTGTAATAGTGGTGTACTGCTGCGGTCCCCTACAAATTGGGACAAGAAAGGTCGAGCGAGATAATGTTGGCGTTTGTCGTGGCGCAATTCCAGCTTGCACATGGCCTCAGCCTCTGTATGCACCACCATCACGTCCAGTACCACCGTCCTTGCGCATTTTCAATGTTGTGCTGGCTGTATACAGCTAAATGAAGGTGTCCAAAAGATGGTTTTTAGCTGGACACTGAGATGACAGATTAGAGATTACATTACAGCAGGTATACCGGTCAGTCACAAACGCTGAGATGGGTATACTGATTGTTTTGGCGTATACAAATTGGAGCTACAACCCCCTCCTGCCTCAAAAAAGGGTAAATGAAGGCGGACAGGCTGACTCTGATCAAGATGATCAAGGGTTGTATTGGGCCCGACTTCACCACACACCACCACCAAATGATAGTATAATTTAAAATTTGTGCCGGTAAATTGCCATGCACCTCCGCACACCCACACATGGGTACACACTTCATGACTTTGGCTACTTGCTGTTCTGCTCCTCCTTCTCCTCATCCGCCACCATCATATGATCAGTGCGACCGTGGTTCATGATGCCACGAAAACATAATTTTTTTAACATCATATTTATGATGATGATGACCCTCACCGTTCAAATATTAGGCAGTACTTTCATGTATACCCCCCAGGGGGAAATGTTTAGGTCCATGAAAACAGAATGGGCATTAAAAGTACAGTAGACCCGCTCCTTTTTAATTGGAACAATATTTAGAGGCTCTCCTCCATTTCAAGGGGCATTGAAGGGCCTCACAATTTTTGGCTTCTCTGCCAAGGGCAAAACTAAAAAAGACCCACTGGCTTACAATGGGCACATTTTTTGAAAAAGCCCTCATGCACACCTCTATGCAGGGGCATCTTGGTGCCTCCAAACCTTTGGCTTCCCTGCCTAGGGCAATACTAAAAAAAGACACACAGGCTTACAATGGGCACATTTTTTGAAAAAGCCCTCATGCACGCCTCTATGCAGGGGCATCTTGGTGCCTCCAAACCTTTGGCTTCCCTGCCTAGGGCAATAGTAAAAAAGAACCACTTGCTTACAATGGCCACATTTTTAAAAAAGGCCCTCATGCACGCCTCTATCCAGGGGCATTGAAGTGCCTCCCAATTTTTGGCTTCCCTGCCCTAGGGCAATGCTACAAAACACACACTTCCTTATAATGGGCACATTATTTAAAGAGGTTTCATTTACGCCTCTTCCCAGGGGCATGGGAGTGCCAGACAATTTAAAAAAAAAAAATCTTTATTATAATCCAAAAAACTAACATACACCAACTCTGTCTCACGAGTAGGTATGAGCCCTTAATATTTTTTCCATGAAAATCCGTTTTGGTTTCATTTTGTTACGTTTTCTTGACAGTCCGTAAAAGTGGCGTAATGGTCTGACAACATTGTTACTGTAAAATATAAAGGGAGGGGGACAAGAGGCGCAATAGTGCCCTATCACTAGTGACACTAGTGTATTGTGGTGGTGCTGTGGAGCCGCTCACCTGGTCCAGTTGTGATCCCCACAACTGGTTTGAAGGCGTTTCGGAATCAATGTTCCAAGCTGCTGCAGGACCTCCACCTACCACTGGATAGTGGTATGTTCCAAGAAAAATGATGGGAGTGATGGTGTACCACGGTCCGCGCTGCTCAGGGTTCAGAATAACTCACCAGAGAGTCAATCAAATTTCCATCCTCTTTATTCCTCCTACGCGTTTCAGCGCCACACCCGGCGCCTTCCTCCCCCTGAGGAAGGCGCCGGGTGTGGCGCTGAAACACGTAGGAGGAATAAAGAGGATGGAAATTTGATTGACTCTCTGGTGAGTTATTCTGAACCCTGAGCAGCGCGGACCGTGGTACACCATCACTCCCATCATTTTTCTGACAACATTGTTGACATCAGTGACCTTGGGGTCTGAAATGCTTCCAGGGGTCTTCCCCATGCTGTTCCCATGTCATTTCAGCACTGTTCTGATACTTTTGTGACATTTTTAGGCTTTTTCCATGCTGCCGGGGGTCATGTCAGAAAAATACTCTGGTCTCCCATAGGATAACATTGGACTCGGTGCTCGGGCCGAGTACACGAGTATCTTGGGATGCTCGGCCCGAGCTTCGAGCACCCGAGCATTTTAGTACTCGCTCATCACTAGTAATTACACTTATCAACTTTATGCATAAATGTACAACAATTCAACACCTTCATGTATACACCGTGCTCTCCAGGGATGGGTGAGACAGGCAAAGCCCTAAGCTCTCTTACATTTCTCTTAGATGAGGAAGCAAAAAAACATTAAAGGGCATTTTTGCAGGATTTCAATTTTGTTGGCCTACCAATAACATAGATATATAATGAACATATGTTCAAAAACGTATATAAAGTTTAATAAACTAAAAGGACTCAGTTAAAGGGAACCTGACCCCACAAACTGACCCCCCGCATCTTTATACCTGTCCCTGCACCCCCTCTTATCATTTCTAGCTATCCCTTTTGCAGAAAAAAATCGATTTTGTAAAGTAGAGAAAAGTTTATAATCACCTCGTCCTGTGTGAGTTCTCTGTTTCTGAATAAGTCTCAAAAGGCGTGCCTGTATGCTGCTCCCTTGTAATTATGCACGCCCCTCTGGACTTGCTTCAGTGCTGAGAGCCTGGCTGCGTCATGGAAGGGGTGGGGCTAAAAGTGTGTCATACCAGTAGCCCCGCCCCCTTCATGACGCGGCCAGGCTCTCAGCAAGGCAGCAAGCTGAGAGGGGCGTGCATAATTACAAGGGAGCAGCAGACAGGCCTGCCTTTGAGGCTTATTCAGAAACAGAGAACTCACACAGGACTAGGAGATTATAACCTCTTCTCTACTTTACAAAATCGATTTTTTCTGCAACAGGGATGGCTAGAAATGATAAGAGGGGGTGCAGGGACAGGTATAAAGATGCGGGGGGGGGTCAGTTTGTGGGGTCAGGTTCCCTTTAAATTAAAATAAGGATTACAATAAGTATTTAGTTAAATTTTTAAAAAACTGAGCCCCATACTTGTAAACACCCAATATTACAGATAAGGAGTACCCACTGCTGCTGTGCCTTGACAATCTTCTCCATTCCCATTTTTGCAAATAACATTTCTGCTACATATGTAGTTGCTTACTTGAAGGAAAAACCCTAGATACCTTAAAAAATAATGACTAAAATAGAGAATTAGCTCCTGAGAAGGGTTATCATGTGCTTAATCTAGCAAGTACAGTGACTACACCCCAGGGTGGAAGTGTGTGACTTTGAGGAATGAGTTCACTTGCCTTTGGGTACTGTTTCCAAGGGAGCAAGTGGAAAAATTTGCACTACAAGTACCAATTATGATTCCACATGGACAATAGGGCAAAAATGTCAAGTGGTAGAGATGTTTCTGTTAGGAAGAATTTCGTTACTACAAACATGTCAGAGAACAAGACATCGAATCCATTAGAGCGACATCAACAAATGGAACATGAGCATCTCTTTTATTTATGCAAGTATGATCTGATGAAACACTTATTATAATTCATGTAGTTAAAGGGAATCTGACAGCAGACTCATGCTGCACCCATGGGTGAAAGGAATAAGAGACTGGCTGCCTAGTAAGGTTTACTCTGAAATGCTGTGTTTAATAAAAAAAAAAAAAAACACATTGAAAAGAAGGATGGAGGCCGTGCATCACATATGACTAGCCCTGACAGCTTCTCCAAGCAATGCCCTCTAGACTGACTGGTCTCTCCCTATACACACACATAAGGAAAGATCTGTCAGTCATGAGGAGCAACTGGAGACATATCATTGGTGCAATCTGTGCAGCCCCAACAGGGGCTCAAGAGCTAAGGGGACAATTTCTACCTCCAAAAATGGTAGATTTGTTCATTATGGTGAGATATTGAACTGCAAGGGGCCCCTATATTGATCTTGCACAAGGGTCCTTTTCTGGCTGTGTCCTCCAGTGGGGAGCAAGGTGGTTAGAAGCCACTAATTTGGACTAGTATTCTGATATGCATAGTCCAGAACTAACTTTTGAGGGCATGTTTTCTCTCATGCTGCTGTAGTATCCCAGGATCCAGATGGTACGCCTGGAAGCAAATAGGGGGTTCCCTATTCAGGTGGCACAGCATCCAACACTTTCCTGTCTCCAAACCCGAAGGGGGAGCTCTAGAACCCGGCTTGAGGGGAGCTTCCATGTATAAATGTTCAGGCCGGAGGAGGAGTTAGTTTGAACAGCCATGGAGTGAGTCTGAGGAGGAAGGAGAGGAAAGCCTGAGGGTGATGAGGAGTGTCGTGCTCGCCTCAGAGTAAAGCGCATAAAATGGACACTGGGTCCGAGACTGTGCAGGATCACACATCCCGGCAGTCAATAATGGAAGGTGGGGAATTCCAGATTTCCCAGCCACACAGTGTCAGGAGGCAAAGCAGCTTTACTAGAGCCCGTGGTTTCCAATGAGGAGCGACCCCTGAAACAGGACTCGAGCTGCCTGTCATACGGCACATGCAGGAGAGAGGGCAAGCAGCTTAGCTTCAAGCAGCCGCAGGAGCCACTAAACAGCGCAGAAGGGAGGCCTCCAACCCACCCGGCTAGGTGGATTCCCCGATTGCTTCCAGGCCACCTGGGTCCCCAGTAACATCTAAATTGGTGCTCCGGACTGTACCCGTAACAACAGACCAGTAAAGGTAAAGGAAACGTTTACTGCTGTGGACTCCAGTTATTTCTGCGCCTGTTGCCCTGCATCTCACACATAGACTATTTACACCTGCCTGGGGACACTCAGCCCTACTCGCTTCCCTAAGTCACCGCCCCCAGCAGGAATACGGCAGCGGTGGTCTCCACTGACCATATACCCTGGGTGGCGTCCCCTGTATACAACCCCTTCCTTTTTGGACTGAGCCCAGGCCACAGGACCGGGTCACGACTACCGTTATCCCAGAGAGACAGCACCGGCCCGGCCAAGAGTACCCCACGGCCTGGGGGCGCCTCACTGCCAGTCTTTTGGGCAGCATGAATCTATTATCAGATTGCCTTTAAAATATATTAAAACCTTTAACCA
The DNA here is from genome assembly GCA_033576535.1 of Allobates femoralis. Taxonomy (NCBI): domain Eukaryota; kingdom Metazoa; phylum Chordata; class Amphibia; order Anura; family Aromobatidae; genus Allobates; species Allobates femoralis. The sequence goes on from JARQOC010000002.1 coordinate 231,215,785, forward strand.
GCATTTTGCAGTTTAAAAGTACATACAGTGGGTACGGAAAGTATTCAGACCCCTTTAAATTTTTCACTCTTTGTTTCATTGCAGCCATTTGGTAAATACAAGAAAGTTCATTTTTTTCTCATTAATGTACACTCTGCACCCCATCTTGACTGAAAACATAGAAATGTAGGGATTTTTGCAAATTTATAAAAAAAGAGAAAAACTGAAATATCACATGGTCATAAGTATTCAGACCCTATGCTCAGACACTCATATTTAAGTCACATGCTGTCCATTTCCTTGTGATCCTCCTTAAGATTGTTCTACTCCTTCATTGGAGTCTAGCCGTATTTAATTAAACTAATAGGACTTGGTTTGGAAAGGCCCACACCTGCCTCTCTTCAGTGCAAGACGTATGAAAGCCAGCATAGAGTTTACAAGAAAACACATGAAGGACTCCCAGACGATGAGAAAAAAATGTTCTGGTCTGATGAGATGAAGATAGAACTTTTTGGTGATAATTCTAAGGGCCGCTTCACACTGCGGCTTGATCCGGTCCGGTTCTATCCGGGAGGACCCAGACAGCTGCGGACCGGATCATCACACAGGACTGGGGGGCCATTATGCCCTCCGGTCCTGTGTGCTGCGCACGCAGCTGCAGCCGCTGACAGGTCAGGACACCTGTTCTGAGATTTGGAGACACTCCTGGTTTTGGCACACAAACTCGATGGACACTGATCAGTGAAAATCCTGCAGTATGAAGCCAGCCTGAAGGTTTATCTTCCAACAAGACAAAAACTCTAAGCACACAGCTAAATTAACAAAGGAGTGGCTTCAGAACAACTCTGTGACCATTCTTGACTGGCCCAACCAGAGCCCTGACCTAAACCCAATTGAGCATCTCTGGAGAGACCTGAAAATGGCTGTTCACCAACGTTCACCATCTAACCTGACGGAACTGGAGAGGATCTGCAAGGAAAAATGGCAGATGATCCCCAGGTGTGAAAAACTTTTTATATCATTCCCAAAGAGAGTCATGGCTGTACTAGCTCAAAAGGTTGCTTCTACTCAATAATGAGCAAAGGGTCTGACTTCTTATGACCATGTGATATTTCAGTTTTTCTTTTTTAATAAATTTGCAAATATTTCTACATTTCTGTTTTTTTAAGTCAGGATGGGTTGCAGAATGTATATTAATGAGAAAAAAATTATCTTTTTTGAATTTACCAAATGGCTGCAATAAAAAAAAGAGTGAAAAATTTAAAGGGGTCTGAATACTTTCCGTACAAACTGTAAAAATAATGTGAGATCTGATATACAATAATATTATACTCAAAACTGTAGGAAAAATGTAGTGGTACAGTCCAAGTAGCTTTATTAGATGAGCCCAGACACGCTTTATAACCAGAAAATGAGCGGCACCCAGAGTCTGATATTTAACTTAATTCTACTACAAATTAACCAACCTGTCCAGAAACATAATAGTTCAAGGCATATATTATACATAAGCAACTTTTTATAAATGTCACTGACTTCACTGTATATAGCAAAAACATACGAAACAAACAGTAAAGGAAACAGACATAAACATAGAATGCCATTATTTATTTTTGTACAGGAATAGTCAAAGCATGTACCGCTTGCATGTAAGACGAAAAATAACAAAGAACCTGGTGTTTAGCCTTATGAAGTTCTTAGATAATAACACAGCCCCGAACCACGTAATAACAGATTAAATACCACATCACGATAGAATGTTCCGTCCCCAGTAAATTATTGTAAAGCCTCACAGGCAACAACTTATTTGAGCCCATTGAAGTAATTTAAAGAAACACTAAAATTTTAAAATAGAGCAAAACACAGGCAACATTTCCCATAATATTATCTAGTATAATCTAATTTTATTTGAAACTATTATCTAAAAATTTTAGAAAAAATGTTGACCAAACATTTCCCGGACTAATTTTTTCTATGTATTGGGATTTTAGTGCTGTCTATACCGCAGCTGCTGGCTCCACTGCACAGAGAGCCGATCCTGCCTATACCGCAGGATCTTTATGCCCCGTCCTGTGCAGTGGAGCTGATGCTCCTCCTCTCTGTATCTCCTGCAGCTGAGCAAGGCATAGAGAGCTGGCAGCTGCAGTATAGACAGAATCGGCTCTATATTCAGTGGAGCCAGCAGCTGTGGTATAGACAGGACCGGCTCTGTGTGCAGTGGAGCCAGCAGCTGTGGTATAGACAGGACTGGCTCTCTGTGCAGTGGAGCCAGTCTTGTCTTCGCACAGAGAGCTGGGACTGCGGTCCTCAGCTCCACTGACAGCGCAGCCAATGAAGGACTAGGTGAGTGCACACACTATGCTGCTTTACATTCACCGGTCCCCTCCTGCACTGACACAATCCACTTCACACATCTGTGGATTCGATACACTGTGTCAGCAGATGAGGGGACTGCTGTATGCAGTGGGGGTGGGTAGTCATTTTTGGGGTTGAGGCGGGCCTGTAGGAGTCTGAGGGTGGCATGGCATACTGAGACTGGGGTAGGGGGCATATTTGGAGAAGCCTGGGTGTAAATGACCAGTTCTGCATTTACATGCAGGTTCCAACACAAACACGCTTCCTGGTCGTTCTCTGGCAGACGCAAATAGGTAATATCTGGGTAACTATACAAAATGTTGACATGATGTATACTACAATCTGTCAACATTTTGCAGCCTAGATATACATAGAAATTCTACAAAATGCCTGGACAACTCCTTTAAGGATTGTTAGACTGGGCATACACATCAAATACAGTTATGTTCGAACTAGTAGTAGTGCATTCAAAAACCTGAGTTAAGCCCCAAATCTTTATAATAGTTTTTATATCCATGCATTGGGAACATCGCTGTGACACAAGTCACTATCGTAATAACTACAGATGCAGGAAGTGTAGAGTAACAATAAAAAGAGTGATCAGACAATCCCGGGTCAGTTACAGGAAGGCAGTACAAAAAGGATTAGCCAAAGATGTAGTCCAAAACAGGAGCCGAAGTCAGCTAAACCAAGAAGATAAAGCAGTATTCTGGGATAAGGCAAAAGCGTTATCAGGTCACAGGCAAGAGATCAGAAAATTGGGCAAACATAAACAAGGTCACTGTGTCAGACAATAGAGTATGGATGAACCAGAGTCTACACAGCAAATGCAAGTGTACAATTGACACCAGATACAGAAACCAGCATATTTAAATAGTAGACTAACCACAGGGAAGTGAAAACAGCCGTGACTTCAACACCCTATAGTCAGCATGGAGAATAACACAAACAAAACAGACTGACAGCTCAACCACACCCATATCAATGTATAACAAAAACAAAGACGCTGTGTCCAAAACGCTGTGTTTCCTGAACGTGTGCACGCACCCTTAGGGTGATCAGCAGAAGAAAAAATTTACCAAGGAGCCTAACCTAATACTAAATGCGCACACAGGATGGATGCAGCAAAATGGAGGGGGCGGCTGCTAGCATGAGACTTATTAGTGTGCAAGTCATATTCTAGCAGCCAACCCCTTCATTTTGGAAGGTTGTTAGCGGCTGTTCCATCAGCATTTTGTACCTGCGCTGCATCCATCTTTATAATGGAGGTTCCCAACATTTGTGTGCATTCAGCATTAGGTTTGGCTCCTTGGTAAGTTTTTTTGATGTTCTCCTTTTGGTTTCTATTTGATGAGCAGAGGAAGAGGACAAGTCAGTCCCCAACTTTTTACAGAAAGCCCTTCAAAATTTAGAGATGAATTGTATCCTTCTATCGGACACAATATTTAGAGGAATCGTACCACATGAACAATGAACAGTTTGGAGAGACTTTCAGTATTGGGCAACCCAGATAATGGAACGAAGGGAGCTTGTTTGCTGAATCAGTTCCCTATCAACCAAATAGCAGTCATTCCCAGACAGAGGCAAATCGGAGATAAAATCCATGGACAACGGAGTCCTTGGTCTTTCTGGAAGTGGCAATGAAGCTAACTCCCTGACAAATTAACAATGATGTACTTTGGCGCGTGCGTAAGTTTCACAAGAGGATACTAAATATTTGATATCATTATGCATGGCGGCCTACCAAAAGAATCTAGCAACTGCCGTCTCGGTAGCAGTGACCCTGGGGTGGGGTAATTTACTCGGGTCACTGGGGTTACTTACTCAACACACAATCATGGAATTTTTGCAAAAGTTTGTAATGTTAGGTACACAGGGTCAAACAACTTGTACTCAAGGGTAATGGAAGAACCCAATGACTGAGCATCATGGAGTTCTGCTTCCAGCTCTGAGGATACCATTCGCACAATAATACCCTGAGGAAGAATGGAAGATAGAAGCTTTGGAAGAGACACAAAATCTAGGGTATAAGACAAAGTGTCAGCCCTCACATTCTTAGAACCAAGTCTGAATGTGATTGAAAAATTACATTTTGAAAAACGTAAAGACCATCTGGTCTGTCTAGGGGGTTAACCGTCTGGCTGATTTAATATATGCTTGATTTTTGTGACTTGATGAATGGAGGCATTTTTTGGAAGGAGCCATTCTTCAAAATCTAACTTGATAGAAAGCACTCCTGATTACTCACATCATAATTTATTTCTGCAAAAGAATATTTTATAGAGAAAAAGGAATATGGTCGCAGGTTAGTTAAAGTCTTAAGACCTTGAGACAATACAGCTCACACCCCGGCCTCAGAAGCCTCTACCTCCACAATGAATGTCCTCTGGAGGTCCGGTTGAAGAAGAACAGGCACAGACATAAAACATTTTTTTAAATTATAAAAGCCCAAACCGCTTCTGGTGACCAAACCGTCAGATCCACCCCCTTACGAGTGAGGTCCATAATAGGCTTGACTACCTAAAAAAATCCTTTAATACATTTTCTGTTGTAGTGTAATAATAATAGTGTAATAGTAACCCCAAAAAGCGCTGCAGAGGCTTGAGGTCGCTGGATTGAACCCAATCAATTATGGCCTGAATTTTCTCAGGGTCCATCTTAAACCTAGAGGATAACACAAAGAACCTCAGGAACAATAATTCTTAGACAGAAAATATATATTTCTCTAATTTAGCAAGCACACAATTTTTTATCAATTTTTGCAGAACCAAACAGACATGTTTATAATGTGAATCCAGATCAGGTGAGAAAATTAGAATATCATCCAAATAAACCAAAATAAATCTCCCAACATAATTAAAGAAACTATTGTTTATAAAATTCTGAAAGACTGTGGGTGCATTAGTTTAACCAAAAGGCAATGACAGGATTTTCAAAGAGACATCCAGACATTAAAACGCCGTCTTCCACTCATCACACTCACAAATATGTATCACATTATTTGCCCTTCTAAGATCAAGTTTGGAAAACCATTTGGCCCCATTAAGCTGATTATATAAATCGGGGATAAATGGAAGCGGATAAGTATGTTTAATCGTTATTTATTATATTATATTTTGTTTAATTCTCGGAAATTGAGGGAGACTTCCATCTTTTTTTTTAACAAAAGAGAATCTAGTGGCTATAAGCGATGAGGAATGACAAATATGACCCTTCTGTAAACTTTTATTTATGTACAGTAAACATTCATAGCAGTCCGCTCAGGACCAGGCAAGTCCTACAAGCGAGCTTTAGGTACCGTAATTTAGCATTAGGAATGAAGTTAATTGCACAGTTATAGGGATGGTGAGGAGGTAAATCTCTGCCTCTTTTTCTGAAAAATGTCCGAAGTCTTTTAGGTACCCCGGTAGACCCTCCAGACTAGTGGAGAAAATTTGTACAGATTTAAGACATTTTTCAAGACAATAAGGACCCCATTTGACTATGTCTTTTTGATATCAGTTAATGACCAAGTTATGGATGCCCAGCCATTGAATACCCAACATCATTCCAGCAGGTAAATTGTCCAAAACATAACAGAAGATTAATCCCGTATGAAGAGACCCCACTTTGAGTGTGAATTCCACCATTAATAGCTGAATCAGATTCTTGAGCAATGGTGTTCTATAAATGGCCACAATTTGAATGGGACCCTGCAGTTTGACTGTCCCTATTCCTAATTCCAAAACCAGCCCCAAATCAATGAAATTAGCCACAGATCCACAATCAATAAAAGGTGAATATTGACATACGTTGATTTTGAAAAAGAATTTCAGCATTCAACAACACTTTTTCAGAGGAGTAAAAGGGTACCTGCAAATATGGGTGACCTCCGTGACCAGGAGGTCATGCCAAGCAATCTTTCAGGAAATCTCCAGTGTGACCACAATAGAGGCAAAGTCCAAGTTCCCGACTGCGTCTCCTCTCAGTTACCCTTGAGCTGGCTGCTTCAACCTCCATAGGTTCCGTCTCAGGTAAGCGGACCGGACCAGGGGGACAAAATAGAACCACTTGTCGAACCTTGCTTCTTTCCTGCATCCTCTGAACCATGTGGATATCCTGATGCATGGCCTCCACCAAACAACCAGGTGAAGCATGTAGAGCCAGTGCGTCCATTACAGAATCTGAAAGGCCCCTGTTGAATTGACATCTGAGGGCTGCGTCATTCTACAGGACTTCAGCAGACCACTGAGGAAACTCAGAACTATAATTGGGTCCCTTTGTTAGGTTCACGATCTTTGTCTATACCACCTAAACCCTGTCAGGTTCATCATAGATCTGTCCTAACGCATCAAAAAGGCATCCACAGAGAACTGTTGAGGGGCACATTAAGATAGAGAAAATGCCCAAGTCTGAGCCCCCACCCCCGCCAGAATTGTATGATCATTCCCATCCGCTGTGACTCATTCCCTTATGACCGAGGGCTCAAAGTACACAACAGTTTACAATTCTTCTTGAAGATTCTAAATTGGTCTTTCTTCCCTGAGAATTTGTCAGGGAGTGCTAAAACAGGTTCTGGGGAGCTCAATAAAACATCTGATGTTTCAGAAGTCATGACAGCAGTCAAAAGAGGGGATTCTGAAGGGCAGTCAAAGTATGAGAAATCTAGTCCTATAGTTGAGTCTGTGAATACAAATTTGTGTTGTTCCAAAGTTAGATCCTGGTTCAGCTGAGTCAGATCCACCAACTGATCACACAGAGTATGTAAAGGATCCATAGGAGGGCAAACAAAAAAGAAAAAAATTATGGTCAATCGTAATGTGATGCGAGTCAATACATGAGCTGAAGTCAGGAAAATCAGGAAGACAAAGCAGTATTCAGGGAGCAAGCTCAACAGTAATCAGGTCACAGGCAAGGTCAGAAAATCAAGCAAACATAAACCAGGTCAGATTGGGTCAGGCAACAGAGCAAGGAAAAACCAAAGTCTACACAGCAAACGCAAGTGTACAATTGACACCATATACAGAAACCAGCATACTTAAATAGTAGACTAACCACAGGGAAGTGAAAACAGCCGTAACTTCAACACCCCATACCCAGCATGGAGAATAACGGGAACAAAATAGACTGACAGCTCAACCACACCCATAGCAATATATAACAAAGACAAGAGATCGTGACAATTGCACACTGTTTTCTTAATCAAAACATGAAGAGAAATGTATATAATTTTTTAACTACTTTACAGAAAATAGCAAGAAATGAACATTGGGCTGTTGAAAAAAATAAGCAGTCTTTGCATTTGCCTTTACAAACTCAAAATATGTATTTATTTTTTTTAAGATTTAGCATTCCTGTGAACCACTAATCTGATATTTTGTTGTATAACCACAGTTTTTTAGAACTGATTCACATCTATACTGCATAGAGTCAACCAACTTCTGGCATATGTCAACTGTTATTCCAGCACAGGATGCTTTGAGTTCATCCCACCATTTGTTTACATATGGTGGCTTTGCCTCAGAAACATCATTTTTGATGTCACCCAGCAGCTGTTTTATCGAATTAGTGTCCAGAGCTGGCCACACCATAACCTCAATTTTGTTGGGCTACAATCAATATTTTGCTCATTTGGTTATAGGTCAATATCTTGTTAAAACACCCATTTCAAGGGCATTTCCTCTTCAGCATAAGACAACATGATCTCTTCAAGTATTTTGATATATGCAAACTGGTCCATAATCCCTGGTATGCGGTAAATAGGCCCAGCAAAATAGTAAGAGAAGCATGCCATTATCATGCTTGCACCACCATGCTTCACTCTCTTCATGTATTGTGGCTTGAATTCAGAGTTTGGGGTCCTCTGACGAACTGTGTGTGGCTCTTGGATCCCAAAAGAACAATTTTTCTTTCATCAGTTCACAAAATGTTTCTCCATTTCTCTTCAGGCCAGTTGACGTGTTCTCTGGCAAATTATATCCGCTACAGTACATGTCTTTTTTTTAACAGTGGGACTTTGCGGGGACTTCTAGCTAATAGATTAGTTTCACACAGTACTCAGAGGTAACTTGAGACTGTCTTTCATAATCCTGGAGCTGATTATTGGCTAAGCCTTTGTCATTTTGGCTATTCTTCAATCCATTAGAATGGTAATCTTCTGTTTTCTTCCACATGTCTCAGGTTTTGCTTTCCATTTGAAAGCATTGGAGATTATTTTAGCTGAATGGCCTATCATTGTCTGCACTTCTTTATACATTTTACCTTTCTCCAGTCAACTTTTTAATGAAAGTGTGCTGTTCTTCTGAACAATGTCTCGAAAGATTCATATTTCTCAGGATTTCAAGGAGAAATGCATGTACAAAATATGTTGGCTTTACTCTTAAGTAAGGGTCACCTGAGTTACACCTGTTTTTTCACAGAATGATTGATCTCACTAATTGAACTCCACACTGCTATTATTTTGAACACACCCTTTTTCAATTAATTTTTCAAATACAGAGGCTCTAATGGCCACTTTACACACACCAACTTATCTGTCCAACTTCTGACCAACTTACTGGTTGCAGTGAAATCATGGACACATTGTTCCATTTGTACACAGCCACAAAATGGAGCAATGTGTCCATGATTTCACTGCAACCAGTAAGTTGGTCAGAAGTTGGACAGATAAGTTGGTGTGTGTAAAGTGGCCCTAAAACATGCAGATCATGAATTGTGAGTCTGTTGGTTTTCTAAGAATCTACTGCAATAACTAGTAAATAGTTTGACATGTGGTAATATAATTTATATAAAAAACATCAAATAATCTGGTTAGTCATGTTGTACTGCCTTTATTTTGAATACTACTGTAGCTATTGTCCCAATGTTATATCTGCCAACAGACAAATATTCACACTTATTGTTTTCTAATCTGATTTTCTGTCATAATGATATTTTAAAAAAAATTTCTGTGCATGATCATAAAGGCTGCCATACTGTCTGGGCCACTGTGAAAATTATTCAGGGATATGCAGAGACAGACGATTAATGATGAAAGAGTCTTATACATTAGGAGCAACAAGGATGGGGTTACATACACCGAGTGGTGGCAACCATCTGTGAGAGGATCCACTGGGCCGTGACACAAAACTTCCCTGGAAGAGAAAGTCTGGCAGGGCCACTGAGACTTCTTCATTAACCACAGGAGGTAGAGACAGATTTAGCTGGTAGGTGGTCAGGCACAGCCCCAGGGGGTCTAAATGCCATGACTGCTGACATTAGGGGGGAGGCTCTAGCAGACAGAGTCTCTGGAATAGGTGGTTCAGCTGGATGGCAGAAGCTGGTTGGGGGTAGAACTCAGTGGCAGTAAGTCATGGCACGGCATGTGCGACCCTATATATGGCAAGGCACAGTAGTAGCAGGCAGGGCTCTAGGATGAGACACAGTAAAAGGCACAAGACAGCAGGTACAGAGTAGCAGGTGCAGGGCACAGGAATACAGAATAGGGACCTGACAACTAGCAACATCTCTAAAGTTTGAACACGTTGCTCAGGCACCTCCCAACAGGGGTAGGTGCCTTAAATACAATGTGCTTGTCAGCCATAGGCTGAAAATATTTCCAGGTGTAGGGCGTAATAGCCCTTTTAAAATCACAAGCATGCGGCACAAGGGAGACACAGCTGGGGTGCAGGCAGATGGTTAAAGTTTCACACAGAGCTCTGCACAAGAAAATCTACATACACTCGACCCGAAGAACCAAAGTCAATATGCTGTCTCAAAGACACCCTCCAGTGTATCCAGAACTGCTGGAACAATTTACCTAACAGATACTAGATAATGCTAAAGAAGACTTTTACTTTATCCAACAGGTGTAAATCAGTGGGTGAACAGCAGGGCTTCTCTCTGGACCAGCACAATGACTAACAATTTTTGCTGTAAATCTTTTCCCCTCCCTTCTCCCTTCACAAACACTCTCAATAAGGAAGGTACCCAAGTATCAAGTTCTTTGTACAATATTAGTCTTGTTTAAGTTTAGTACAGGCCTGTATCCAGCTGCAGCCTACTAGGCCAATTTAGTGCCAAAACGAAGAACGTTCTCACAGTTCCCACTAAAAGTGCATATGCAGGGCTCAAGTTCAAGACTTACAATATTATAATAATTCTATTTATTCACTTATATAGCGCTATTAATTCCACAGAGCTTCACATACATCAACAATTCTGTCCCCATTGTGGCTCACAATCTAAACATCCTATCAGTATGTCTTTGGAGAACCCGGAGGAAACCCATGCAAACACAGGGAAAACATACAAATTCCTTGCAGATGTTGTCCTTGGTAGGATTTCAATCCAGGACTCCAGCGCTGCAGAGCTGCAGTGCTAATTACTGAGTCACTGTGATGTGTCGGACTTATGGTTTTGTTTAATAAATCCAATGGAAATGGGTCCAAGAGACGGACGTAGCTCCCGGCACCAGGCAGCAGTCATCAGACTCCAGACATCAGTCATGGCTCCAGGCACCATGCAGCAGTCAACAGGCTCTGGATATTGGACATGGCTCCAAGCACAAGTCAGCAGTCATCATGCTCCAGACATCAGACATGGCTCCAGGCAGCAGTCATCAGATTCTGGACATCGGACATGGCTCCAGGGACCAGACAGAGGTCATCAGATACCAAACATCGGATACTGGCTGGAAAGGACCCAAGCAAGATGGTGCAAGCACCACAGGAGTGGACCAGAGCTGGTAGTGCGAACACAACTGAAGAGTGCAAGTACAATGAGCATAGACTGGAGCTGAGTGGCACAGGCACTGAAAGAGTGCACTGGAGCTGTATAGTGCGAGCACAGCACAATAGCATGAGCACAGCATAGTGAACGCTGAGCAGGAACACAAACAGAGTCCCCAGCCAGCGCCAAGACCACAGCCCCGACCTCAACCGCTGATTCAACTTGCTGACAGTCCAGAGGATGTACTCTGGATGAGAGCGAAGCAAGCCACAGCGTACCGAGGGATAACCACCGACCACTACAGCTCCACTGGGGAGCCCATCTGCTGCCGCTGTAACCGAACCGGCCACATCACCAGGAGCTGTTCTTTAAATGGGCAGACCCTGGGGGCCGGGGCCAACCTCAGGAGTAACTCAACAGGGCCCAACCACCTGGTACAAGACCTTCATCTGACAGAGGCCGTTCCTGTCAATTGTACTGGATAGCATCCCGACACCTGCTCTGCTGGACACCGGGTCACAGGTAACCACCATCCCTTATATCCTTTACAAAAAGTACTGGGCTGATGCAGAACTGAAACAGCCTGCCATAGACTTCACCCTCAACGCATCTAATGGTGAACCGATTACTGTAATGGGGGTTAGAGAAGTACCAATAAAGGTGGGGAGGGTGGAATTGAAAAACCAAGGGGTCCTAGTAGTAGCAGAAGCAAGTAATGCAAATGACCCGTATATAATACTTGGTACAAATGTTGTTAGCAATTGCATGGGAGAAGTTTTGTCTTTGCTTCAACAGATTGCATATACTGCCAAACCTGGTCAAAGGAAGGTCCTTCAGCATGAAATAAGAGCCCTCCTGCACCATCAACCGGTAATAATTTCACAGGTGGCGAAATTGGTACTGCATGGGTGACAGACCCATTTCCTATTGTGATTCCCTGAATGAGTGAAATGATGATTTGGTGTTGAGCAGCTATAGGTCTGAGAGGGCAGGACTACCAGGCATTAGTGGAGCCCATCATCACAGAGCACAGGCCTACACTCTTGACAGCCAGGGGGGTGGTTGATATACACAATGGGAGAGTACCAGTTCGCATCTTAAACTGTGGCAGTGAAGAGGTTAAGTTACCCAGGTATGCAACCGTTGCTAAATTTTACACAGTAACCAACAACGAGATCCAAGCAGTGGGACCCTTATCCCATACCAAAGGGGCAAAACCTAATGATACAAAAGGGCCACTGGAGGAGTGGTACCAGCAACTCCATGTCGGGACTGACACCACTCCTGTGTACGAAAAGCAAGATGTTTACCGGGTAGTCAAAGAATTTGAACAAGTCTTTAGTAAGCATTCACTTGACTTTGGTAGGATAAAAGCGGTGCAACATCATATCCCCACAGGTACACATCCACCAATCAAAGAGCGGTACAGGCCTATTCCACCTGCACATTATCAGAAAGCCAAGGAAATAGTACAGGACATGAAGGATGCAGGGGTTATATGAGATAGCTGTAGTCCCTGGGCAGCCCCATTAGTCCTAGTCAGGAAGACAGATAGCAGTATGAGAATGTGTGTAGACTATAGGCAAATAAACCGCATAACACACAAGGATGCTTACCCGTTACCTCTTATAAAGGAATTAGGGATGGGCGAATCTACTCGCTAGGACTCGTTACTCGGCGAGTAGTAAGGGACTCGCAGGACTCGGTACTCTGCGAGTTTCCCAGCGTTTACTCGCACGAGTCCAATGCAAATCAATGGCAAACGCTGACAAAACTAGGATTGCTATTGTCTTGCATTAGACTCGGCTACTGTGCCAGTGATAGCAGGGAAACTCGCAAAGTAACTGCTGTTACTTTGCGAGCCGAGTCCAGCTGTCTTCTCTGTGCAGCTTCAGGGTCCTAGAGCCCACCTGCTCACAGAGATGATGTAGGAGAGCTGAGATTGTTCTCAGTCTGCTCATTCCCTGTGCATAGACATCTATATCTATGCACAGGGGATGTAGCAGAGAGGACATCGCGTTTTGGACTACGTCGGACGGAAGAGGATTTTTTTAATTAAAGATGGAGTCCCTAATGGCTTTTTTTTATTTCAAATAAAAATTTTTCTCTGTGTTGTGTTTTTTTAACCCTTTATTGGAGATGCTTAGTGGCTGGGTCAAACGTGGCCTGACATTAAGAATCTCGGGCTTAATACCAGCTTGTATAACAAAGCTGGTATTAACCCCTTTATTACCCAGCGTGCCACCGCCACCAGGGCCGCTGGAAGAGCGGGGTTCAGCGCCAGAGGATGGCGCTTCAATGAACGCGCCATCTTCTGGGGCGGCTGCGGGCTGCAATTTGCAGCGGGGGGTGCCCAGAAAGCTTGGGCATCCCTGTGCTGCGGATTCCAGCCCCCAGCTGCTTAGCTGTACCTGGCTAGACATAGAAATTGCGCGGAGCCCCACGCATTTTTTTTTTATTATTTCATGAATTTCAGAGTCAGAGTCTCAGAGTCAGAGTCTCAGAGTCAGAGTCTCAGAGTCAGAGTCTCAGAGTCAGACTCAGAGTCTCAGAGTCAGAGTCTCAGAGTCAGAGTCTCAGATTCCGAGTCTCAGAGTCAGAGTCTCAGAGTCTTTCTCAGAGTCTCAGAGTCAGACTCAGAGTCTCAGAGTCAGAGTCTCAGATTCAGAGTCTCACCCTCAGAGCCAGAGTCAGAGTCTCAGAGTCAGAGTCTTAGAGTCAGAGTCTCAGAGTCAGAGTCTCAGAGTCAGAGTCTCAGAGTCAGAGTCAGAGTCTCAGAGTCAGAGTCTCAGAGTCAGAGTCTCAGAGTCAGAGTCAGAGTCTCAGAGTCAGAGTCTCAGAGTCAGAGTCTCAGAGTCAGAGTCAGAGTCTCAGAGTCAGAGTCTCAGAGTCAGAGTCAGAGTCTCAGAGTCAGAGTCTCAGAGTCTCAGATTCAGAGTCTCACCCTCAGAGCCAGAGTCAGAGTCTCAGAGTCAGAGTCTCAGAGTCAGAGTCTCAGAGTCAGAGTCTCAGAGTCAGAGTCAGAGTCTCAGAGTCAGAGTCTCAGAGTCAGAGTCTGACTCAGAGTCTCAGAGTCAGAGTCAGAGTCTCAGAGTCAGAGTCTCAGAGTCAGAGTCTCAGAGTCAGAGTCTCAGAGTCAGAGTCAGAGTCTAATGGTGGGTTTACACACACCAATCATTGTGTCCAATATCTGAACAGATCTCTGGTTGCAGTGAAATCATGGACACATAGTTCCATTTTGTGGCTGTGTACAAAATGGAGCAATCTGTCCATGATTTCACTGCAACCAGAGATTGGTTCAGATATTGGATACAATGATTGGTGTGTGTAAACCCACCATAACTCAGAGTCAGAGTCTCAGAGTCAGAGTCTCAGAGTCAGAGTCTCAGAGTCAGAGTCTCAGAGTCAGAGTCAGAGTCTCAGAGTCAGAGTCTCAGAGTCAGAGTCTCAGAGTCAGAGTCAGAGTCTAAGAGTCAGAGTCTCAGAGTCAGAGTCAGAGTCTGACTCAGAGTCTCAGAGTCAGAGTCTCAGAGTCAGAGTCTCAGAGTCAGAGTCAGAGTCTCAGAGTCAGAGTCTCAGAGTCAGAGTCTCAGAGTCAGAGTCTCAGAGTCAGAGTCAGAGTCAGAGTCTCAGAGTCTCAGAGTCAGAGTCTCAGAGTCAGAGTCTCAGAGTCAGAATCTCAGAATTTCATGAAATAATTAAAAAAAAATGCGTGGGGCTCCGCGCAATTTCTATGTCTAGCCAGGTACAGCTAAGCAGCTGGGGGCTGGAATCCGCAGCGCAGGGATGCCCAAGCTTTCTGGGCACCCCCCGCTGCAAATTGCAGCCCGCAGCCGCCCCAGAAGATGGCGCGTTCATTGAAGCGCCATCCTCTGGCGCTGAACCCCGCTCTTCCAGCGGCCCTGGTGGCGGTGGCACGCTGGGTAATAAAGAGGTTAGGGCCAGCTTTGTATTATCAGCTGGCCCTAAGCCCGAAATTTATGGCGGTCACGCCAATATTAGACATGACCGCCATGAATTTCTATTAAATTGTTTTAAAAAAAACACAACACAGAGAAATTTTTTTTATTAGAAATTAAAAAAAAAGCCATTAGGGACTCCATCTTTAATTAAAAAAATCCTCTTCCGTCCGACGCAGTCCAAAACGCGATGTCCTCTCTGCTCATCCCTGTGCATAGATATAGATGTCTATGCACAGGGAATGAGCAGACTGAGAGCAATCTCAGCTCTGCTACATCAGGCAGCAGGCGGGCTCTAGGACCCTGGAGCTGCGGCCGCCAGCACACAGAGCAGACAGGACTCTTATCTGTGCGAGTTTCCCAGCGATTACTTGCAAAGTAAACGAGTCCAATGCAAATCAATGGCAGGCTGAAGCTTCCGAGACACATCTGTGATTTGTAAATCGCACACTACTCGCTATTACTCGGTTCCCCATTCATTAACATTGGACTCGCTAGACTCGCAACGAGTAGCGAGTCCTGTGCTCGGACTCGCTAGAGTCAAGCGATTCCGAGTAATTTAGGATTCGCTCATCACTAAAAGGAATCCTTAGCTGCATTGAAGTCCGCCAATTAGTTTTCCACCTTAGATCTCACTAGCGGGTATTGACAGGTGTCCGTAGCAGAGGAAGACCGCGAGAAGACAGCATTCACAACACCTATGGCCCTTTGTGAATTTAACAGCATGCCATTTAGACCTTCCAGAGGTTAATGGAGAGTTGCTTGGGGAAAAAGAACATTGAGACGGTACTCCTCTACTTGGATGACGTGATCGTGTACTCTAAGACCTATGAGTAACACGTATCCCATCTAGCAGAGGTGTTTGAAGCTCTGGCCGAATACAGGATGAAGCTGAAACCATAAAAATGCCACCTGTTAAAGCCAAGAGTACAGTACCGGGGACACATAGTCAGTGCCGAAGGCGTGGCTCCTGATCCAGACAAGGTGACAGCTATCAAGGAGTGGCCAGAACCCAAGACCCTGAAGGAAGTACGTCAATTCCTGGGACTGGTGGGCTAGTATAGGAGGTTCATAAAGGAGTACACCAAGAAGGCTGCTCCCTCTTAGTCGGCCAGCCCAAGAAGGGCAAGTCTAAGGATTCTCCGTGGGAGTGGGGCAAGGAACAAGAGGAATTGTTCCAGACGATGAAGGAAGCCCTGACAGGAGAAGAAATCCTTGCTTACCCGGACTACAACTTCCATTCCTGCTGTACACGGATGCCAGCAATGTGGGACTAGAAGCCGTCCTTTCTCAGAGGCAAGAGGGCAAAGAAAGAGTGATTGTCTATGTCAGTAGGAAGCTGAGCCCCACAGAGAGGAACTCAGACAACTACAGTTCCTTCAAGTTGGAATTCCTGGCCTTGGTCTGGGCCGTCACAGAAAGGTTTAAGCACTACCTGGCATCCAGGAAGTTCACAGCCTACACGGATAACAATCCGCTGACCCCACTGGAGACTGCAAAGTTGGGGGCCATGGAGCTGAGATGGATGGCCAGACTGTCCAACTACCAGTTCACCATCAAGCAACGGGCTGGGCACCAAAATGGAAACGCGGATGCCTTGTCCAGAATGCCTCACCTGTCAGACGTGGGCATGGATGAAGATGAGCTAGAAGAAGTGGAGTTACCTGCATTCCATCAGTTAAGAGTAACTCAGAGTATGAAGACCCATAAAGACCCTCCTGTGAGAATGGTGAACCCGTTGCCACACTTTGGTTGGAAGGAAGTGCAAGACAATGACCCGACTGTCGGCTGGATAAAGAGACTGAAAACCCAGGAGTCAGTGAAGCTGCCAGAAAATCCTCAACTAGAAGACAAACATTTGTGTAACGAGAGGAGCAAGCTGTTCATTTAGCAGGAGAAGCTCTGCCGAAGACACATAAACCCGACAACCCACGAGATGGTCTGGCAAATCATCGTGCCAAAGTCAGAAGTACAGATGGTGTTGAATGCCTACCACAACCACAACTAGACTGGTCATTTTGGGTGGAAGAAGCTGGAGATGCTACTGAAAGATAGGTTCTTTTGGGTAGGCATGCGTGTATCCATTGAGAGGTGGTGTAAGAATTGTGGACTCTGCAGCCTTAGAAGAAAAGACTTACAGAGCCAGAAAGCACCGCTCCAGACCATAGTGACGAAGCAGCCCCTGGAAATTGTAGCCCTGGACCACGTAAAACTGACTCCAAGTAGATCTGGCTACACAGACGCGTTGACCATGGTAGACCATTACTCGAGATTTCTGATGGTTGCCCCTGTGAAAGACTTGACAGCTGCCACCATTGCCAGAACATTCCAAAATGTTTTCTGCAGACCATTAGGTTATCCGGAGCAGATCCTAACAGACCAAGGTTCAGGTTTTGAAGCAGAGATCTTCCAAGAGTCCTGCCACATGTATGGGTGTAAGAAGATTAGGACGACCCCATATCATCCCCAAACCAATGTATTATGTGAGAAAATGAACAATATCATCATTGACATGTTGAAGATCCTATCCTTAAAAGAAATGGCCAGAGAAACTACCAGACTTGGTTGATATGTACAACCACATTCCAGTAAGTTCTACTAATTGTACACCAGCTTACCTGATGAGAGCCCGTACAGGAAAGTTACTCATAGACTTGGAACTCGGAGTAGTTGATCCCAAAGCAGATGACTCAATACCCAATTGGAATGAAAACCGCCTCGAACAATACAAAAAGGTTCAAGAAGGTTGACGACAACCTGGAGAAAGCCCATGAAAAACAAGAAAGGGACTATAACAAACATGCTCCAGCAGAACCTATTGTACCAGGAAGTATTGTTTTGAAGAGGAAGAGAATCCAACATAAATTGGATGACCAGTGAGAACAAGAACCCTATGTTCTGCTAGATTCCGGATATGACAATGACAAAGTGTGTCTCATTAGTAAGAATGGAGGAAAAACCACTTACACAGTGTCAAGAAACCATATAAAAAAGTGTCCAACTGAATGGGAAAACCAGAATCCCCCAACATTGCAAAAAGAACAATCAGAACATGAAAAAGAACGCAGTCCCAGTGAAAACTTAAAGGAGAAGGTAGTCTCAACAATTCTAGGCGATTTCCTGGAAGATTGTCCTCAGCAGGATGGAGCCATCTTAGTACCATTACTGAATTTCTACCAGCCCCAAGAAGTGGTACAAAGGAATCAGGAAGAAATACCCATTGCTAGAAAATCTGAGGATGCTGCAATCGGTACACCTGCTAGCCCTATAATGAGACTAAGGCCACGCAGACGCCTACCTGACATACCTGCACTATACCCTTCACTATAAACCTCACCTGAGACAGAAATACCTGTAGTGCGCAAGTCACATAGGAGCACACAAGGTCAACCCCGTCTAGGTATGGAGAGTGGGCACAGTAAAAAGATCAGAGGTAGAATAAATGGCAGCAGTAACATGTGAATAGCAGTGTATATAGTAGTGTACAGAAGGGTGGAGGAACTGGGCCCAGCCCCATGCACATTGAGTTGGGAACAGAAAGTGCCTGGGGTGTGGAGGTACCAGGTCTCCTAAGCAGAGACCCCCATAGGGAAATGTGTTTATTGAAAATGTGGAGTTTTGAAAGGCTTTTTCCATTTTCTTACACTGAGAGTACAGAGACTTTACCGAATAGACTCTTATGAACTGAACCTTTCCCTTTGAACTTTTCCCCGGATTACAATTAAAAAGGACCATGGTCACTGGACTGGTGTGACAACAAACTTCCTTTTGTTTTTCAAAGTATGCGGTGAATGGACTAGCACCGTATGGACTTACCCGTTTTCATTTTCTACCATCTTTTTCAGTAGTTTTTGTAAATTTTTATATTTTGAGACTCTGTAAATATGTTACCTGTTATTATTGTTAATTATTGTTATTCCTTTTGTTTAAAAACAAAAATGCTCAGTCCAAGAGTACTGATGTTAACTAGGGGGGTATGTGGCACCCTGCTCATGCAGGTAGGCACAGCCCTCCATGCACAGCTCGGTTTCCACAGCAGGTACCTACTACATGCAACACCTTCCCCCAGCACAGTAGGGGGAGCCAGACTCACTGACTTTAGGTGAGGTCCCCTGTAAATACTGCTGCTGGGGGAGGAGTTAGTCAGAGTGTGCATATGCTAGGAGAGCTGCGAAGACATCCTGGTGATTGGTGCCACGCTTAGGCCCGAACCAGTGACCTGTAGTGGCCCTTCTACGTTGAGCCAAGCCTAGGAGAGGGGACCGAAGCCACAGAGCTTAGCCAAGGGAACAGAGGAACTAGTGGAAGTTCACCCAAGATGTATCAGACTTCAGGGAGCCGCACATGCAGGAACACTTTAGGACTGCAGAAAACCCAGGAACACCGTGAAGACTTCAGTCACCCGGTCCCCCTGCGTACCCAGAAAGAGGGAGCCAGACACCATAGTGTGGAATCACACAGCAGTGATCAGCGAGGGTAACCCATGGACCGCGCAAGAGGAGAGAGAGGACCAGAGAAAGTGAGGAGGCCAGTCATGTTGCATACAGACAGGGCTTCAGCAATAGCAGGGAACCTGAGGAGGCCTTATACCCACTTGCTGTGGAGACTCACTGTGCACCTGGTCACCCAACAGTGCTCTGGACATCTTTACCTGTGCATACCATCAGTAAAAGGTAAAAGAGACTTCTTCAGAGTGTGTGCGTCATTCCTCTCCGTCCGCAGCCTCCCTATAGACTGCCATACTGCTTCTTACCCTGGCCACAAGTCCCACTGCATGCTGCCCCTTTACTACTCACTGCCCCGGAGGACCAGCTCCACCTGTAGGGAGCTTTGCCATCCTTGCCGCGATAGCATCGCCTCCAGAGGACTGTGGCAGTGCTGGTGATCCCTCACCAGGTACTACAGGTGGCGTCACGTGACAATAACTCTTATCCCCTGTACATAAACCCCTTTATTGAAGTGTCACACAGGCCACGGGCTCAGGCGCTGCTACCTGTGACATCCCCGTGAAAACCCCTCCGAGCCTGATACCCGAGTACCCCAGGGCCTGGGGCTCAACACTATACAGTTCTTCTGGGGTTGGTGACAATGCAGCTGAGGTGGTAAATCCTCCACAGGCACGGTTGACCCTAGGGCAGCAGATGTTACTGGGTGAGTTGGTACTGATGTTACAGCACTGTGCTGAGGGCGCAATGATTAAGTTCACAAACACACCGGGTTGCAGTCTCAAGGTCTTTACTTATAGTTCGTTGTTCCAGGTTACAAGAAGCTGAAGGGATCCAGCTACTCCAGGGAAACGTGTTGGCACTTAACCAGTACCCCTGTCCTCTGTCCTTTAACTGGTCGAATCACTCTGCACTTGATTCGCTCCCCTGCCTTGCGCCTTGCTCACACAGAGCCCCAAGCCAGTCGCCGTGGGCCTTTGCAGGGCAACTTCTCTCTCTCAGTCCCCTGGACCGTATGTGGCCAACTCTTTAGCTGGTCTTCACGGTTTTGGCTGCGGCTCTTGGAGATACCAGGTTGCTAGCTGAGCCTGGTTGTTCTCCACTAGTCTGGGGCCCAGTTCCCGCCACACTGTGGCCTGGTCCCTCCACACAGTCTCACTCAGTATGGATGCGGGTGTTCCCGCATGGATTATTCACTACACGAACCCCTGGGACCGCTTCTGTCTTCGGGAGCACCCCTTTCTCTTTCACGACTCCTCTGTCAGGTCTCTTCTCTCCCGTGTCTTCGGACGAACTCCCACTGGCTCCAGTCCCTTGGGCACTTCTCTCTCACTCTCTGACCCTCACAGACTCCCAAATCTCTTGCCAGGCACCCACCAACAGTCTTCTAAATGTTTCTACTGTCCTTTTATACTCTCTGTCATGTGTCCTATGTCACTAACGTATCTGTGGTGCCCCATGGGAAGGCGCCACAGGGAGGTACTGCACCCCAAACAGAAGGTGTAGTGCCTCCGTAGCCATGGATACGGGGTTTCATACAGAGTCTGTCCTAAGCACCCATACACTAGCCCATCTTAGCATAAGGACCGCATATTCAGTGGGTCCAGGGGTGGAGCCTAGAGTAGAGCAGGAGACTTGAGTGACAGTTGAGCGAGTTCTAATCAGACAGTGCTGGGAAGGCAGCCAGAGAGGATGTGGCTGACTGTGTTCTTGATAGGAGGGCATCTCCTTGGAGAGGGGTGACCCCGAAACGGAGGGGACAATCCAGGACCAATTGGAGCCGGCTGGGGAGTATGGGGTCAACATCGGCAGACCGGAGCCGAGGCAATCAGAGGTCTATCCCTCAACCAACAAGCTGTGGGACCGACAGAAGGGAGCCATAGCGCCACAGACTGTACCTCTTCCTCAGTTCCAAGAAGGTCCAGGACATGTTAGGGAAAGGACCGAATTCCGGTGGTGGGAGGCTTATGTGCTTTCACTCTTGTCCGTACCGGTAAGGAGCCAACTGTACCTAATAGTAGCAGACCAAAGGAATGGTGAAGGACCTCTTCAGAGTGGTTAATGAGAGTAAAGAGGAACACAGACCCCAAAAGTTATAAGAGGGTACCATCGACAGACTCTGCTAAGTTACCTCAAATCTGTGGCTTCGTTCCCGGTAAACCAGACTGTACGGTGTACCTGTTTTTCATCTGGAGACTGTAAAGAACTTCTTGAGCTCACCTGGTGTCTGTCCTCATTTGCTCTACAGCCCAGAGGGCTCCTACAGCATCAAAAGGTGAGGACTTCTACTCCCCTCATCTATCCCCGCTGCCCTGAGGTAAAGCTCCTCCTGTGGGGAGCTGTAATACTCTGAGCTGCACCTCCATCACCTCAGCGGCCGGCCGCAGCGCTGGCATCCATGATACCAGGTACCACAGATGGCGTTACATTACCATTCCCCCATCCATCATCTTCATTCCCCATCATCCCCACCATTGAGGGTCCAGTGCACGGAACCGGGAACTGACCTGACCAACTGTGATCCCCCATCAAAGTAACCATCAGTCCCGGTATACGAGTACCCCGCTACCCTGTCGACCGACTCATTTCTGGCATCACGAACAGAATCCCGTGCCCGGTAGAACCGGGCACTGTGTGCCTAAAATTGGACTTTATTAACTGTTTGTGCACTGTAAAATCGGGCCCCCATTACTGCGCCTCAGAAATTCAACTGCGTCACAGAGTGGGTGAAAAAGAGCGTGAAGATAAGCCCTGCTCCTCCGCTCTGCTGAGGTTTGACGAAATGAAGTGGTGGGCTCCAAAATGGCTCGAAAGACTGTCCTACTAAATTTCTCTGAAAGTTGGGCCTAACTATGTAAAAGACTATGTGCTGTCCCAGGGGCATGCCTCGGCTTGTAACCGAAGTAGGGCCATGCAAGAGATGCCAAAATGTCTCCCCACCCCCCTTGCTATCAAACAACTAAGGGGTCGAGTCGAGAGCCAGACTGCACCAGTTCGGGACTATAAAAATCAAATAGAGCGCGGCCGGAGGTCAAAACGTGATACCTGGTGAGACCTTGGACCCGTTACCTGGCAGTCCCCAAACTTGGAAACTTGGAACTGTAATCCCAGAGGTCGAGGAGGACCTGGTGGCCGACCGCGCTGACCCAGGAGTAGCCACCCTTGAAACTGAGGGAGAGGATACCGCCTTATAGGGAGCAGTGTTACGGGACCTGCAAACCCGCCTCCAGGAAACCACTGAATAGACTATCCGGCATTGGAGTGCCGAGCTGTTTCTGCAAATAAGCTGGCGTGCGGAGGAGCAAAGAGAACTCCGACTCAGAATGGAACCGGGGATATTGGTAGCAACATAAACCGAGCACCCGGTAACCAGTGAGAGCCACGACCCCACAGAACTTGCAGACCAATCTACAGTGGAGCCCGAGGAGGAGGCTGCCAAGCATGGAGACCTCATCCAGTTTCTGGAGGAACCCGACGTGACCGTGGAAGAAGAGGGAAACCCTGACGAGTCCACTGATGTTGGAGAGGAGAGGGATCTGGAGGAAGGAGCCACCGGTAGCACCGAGGAGCCCCATGAGCTATGGAGGGCTGAGTCACCGGTGATACAGATCGAAGCCAGAGAAAGGAGGATCATCCCGTCCCTGGCTAGTAATGGATGTACCTGGCAACCGGTGGGCCGTCCCTGGTTCACCCGACCTAACCCGGCCGATGAGGTTGAGCGGCAGAGGCGATGTGAGGCCTGGTGGGCAAACGAGTTCGAGACCCATCAGGCCCGTATGTGCGCCCAAGCCCAACCACCACAACCTCTTGACCAGCGCAAGAAAGGCGTAATCACCTCTATTAACCTGGGAACCGGTTATGGTTTTGCCCGGGAAGAAGGCATCTACTTGGAGGTTTTCATCGCCAGAAGGGATGTGGAGTCGCACCTTCCACAAGGACACCTGGATCGGGACCTATATCGGGGCGATACCATCTCATATGAACGCCATGCTGGACCCCGAGGGTGGTATGCGATCCGGGTGAGCAAGTACAAAGATTGAAATGTTAATTGTTGTAATGTAAATAGTTGAATATAATGCCTTTTCTCTTGCAGCGGTATTATAGTGTGTATTTTCTTGTTGTGTGAGTGACTTTGGCAGTCTACAGAGACTTTACCCATTGGACTGTGCAACCCCTAAATGTGAACTTTTGTGTTGAAGCCTGATTGAGCTTTAAATCAGAGACTTATACCCTGTCCCCGTTAGGCCGATGTGGACTAAGGTGTTTATTTTTACGTTAACAACATTTGAAGCACAGCACCTCCCGCAAGGGAAGATGAAAAAGAAAAGTGTATTGTTATTGTTGTTGAATTGAAAGTTAAGCAGATAAAATGTTAATAAAAATGTAAGGTCAAGCCCGGTTTGGTTTTAATACTCGCGGATGAGTGTAATTCACCAAGGGGGTGTGTGGTGCCCCATGGGAAGGCGCCACAGGGTGGTACTGCACCCCAAACAGAAGATGTAGTGCCTCCGTAGTCATGGATACAGGGTTTCATGCAGAGTCTGTCCTAAGCACCCATACACTAGCCCACCTCAGCATAGGGACCGTATATTCAGTAGGTCCAGGGGGTGGAGCGTAGAGTAGAGCGGGAGACTTGAGTGGCAGTTGAGTGAGTTCTAGTCAGACAGTGCTGGGAAGGCAGCCAGAGAGGATGTGTGCCTGACAGCGTTCTTGACAGGAGGGCACCTCCTTGGAGAGGGGTGACCCATAAACGGAGGGGACAATCCAGGATCGGTTGGAGTCGGCTAGGGAGTCCAGGGTCAACATCGGCAGAACGGAGATGAGACAGTCAGAAGTCTATCCGTGACTGTGAACTGACAAGCTGTGGGACCGACAGAAGGGAGCCATAACGCCACAGACTGTACCTCTTCCTCAGTTCCAGTCCTCAGTCCAGGACATGTTAGGGAAAGGACCGAATACCGGTGGCGGGAGGCTTATGTGCTTTCACTCTCGTCTGTACCGGTAAGGAACCAACTGTACCTAATAGTAGCAGACCAGGGGAATGGCGAAGGAGCTCTTCAGAGTGGTTAATGAGAGTAAAGAGGAACACAGACCCCGAAAGTTATAAGAGGGTACCACCAACAGACTCTGCTAAGTTACCTCAAATCTGTGGCTTCGTACTCGGTAAACCAGACCTTACGGTGTACCTGTTTTTCATCTGGAGACAGAAAAGAACTTCTTGAGCTGACTTGGTGTCTGTCCTCACTTACTCTGCTGCCCGGAGGGCTCCTACAGCATCAAAAGGTGAGGACTACTACTCCCTCATCTACCCCCGCTGCCCTGAGGTAAAGCTCCACCTGTGGGGAGCTCTACTACTCTGAGCTGCACCTCCATCACCTCAGTGGCCGGCCGCAGCCCTGGTATCCACGTTACCAGGTACCACAGGTGGCATCACGTTACCATTCCCCATCCATCATCTTCATCCCCGCCTTTGAGGGTCCAGGGCACGGAACTGGGAACTGACCAGCAGTGGTCCCCCATCAAAGTAATTATCAGTCCCGGTATCCGAGTACCCCCCTACCCTGACTTCCCTCCTTCCTGGGTGCTCCCCTAAACTCTCCTCTTCACCCATTCCTGCTACCCTGGTTCCTCCCATCAAGACAGGATAAAGGACCGTGCTCTCTCTTAGGAGCAATCTTGCCCTAAACCCGACCTGGAGTCGTGTAGTCCTGACCTGGGTGTCTGGAACCCTGTGAGTGTCCCCTCCTTACCCAAGAGTGGGGTACTACACCTCTGGATGGGGTGCAGTAGCTCTGTGGCGACTGGATTCACAGGGGCGCCACACCTACATTTCTGAGAGCATATAGTATAGCTCGACCACCATTTAGGTGCACAAGGGAAAAATAGGCCACAAAGTCTTTAAATATATCCCCGGCACACAATAAAAGAAGAGAGATGATTATCCTTTTTGTGTTTTTTATTTTTGAAGGTGAAAAACAGGTTGTATCACACAACGTTTCGGCTCCAGTTGAGCCTTTCTCAAGTGAGTCCTGTTTGAGGTACTCAGCATATGACTCCGTCCTTTGTGTCAGTGCAGCAGCATGGTGGCTGGTCTGGGTGGATGGACAGGAGCCAGGCAAAAAGGATAATCATCTCTCTTCTTTTATTGTGTGCTGGACACCTACATTTCTGGTGACGAGGTGATTTGCCCTCCTTGCTCAGCTCTTCTTTTCTGTACTCAGTTTGTATCTTATTAGAGTCACAGTTACCCCTGGTGTCACTGACACCCTCCTGGTGTTGATGACCAACCAGTTGACCCTTACTTTGACGTCTGCTGGCTTTTCTGGAGCTACCATGTTACTACCTAACATACTATTTTTTAATTCAACTGACGTTAAGTCCCTAAGTTGGGTAGACTCATAACTATGGTCACCCCTAACTCTGGACAGTCCACCTGAGAAGATGTTGACTCCTCATAGCATCTTCCCAGGAGGAATCCCTAATGCTTTCTTCTGTACATGCCTTCGCCGCTTTTTACCCAGCGAACAGACACTTCTCTCATCATCCACAAGTCCCATAGTGCTTTCAAGTCCCAGGATGTTTCGATGGGGTACCTTAAGCCCAGGACTACACAAACCTTGTGGTACGAAAACCTCGGCCATGTAGACTACAAGCATCGGAAATCCCTTAACGTCCTCACGTATGCCTCTCAACTTAGGTGTAGCCATTACCAAGGATGCCCAATTCTTTGGGTTTATCATTCCCATCATGCATTCTCCATTCAACCACATGGAACACTGATGTAACACCCCATCATCCGAGCAGTCTATACTGTAGACTGGACTTGCAAAGAATGAAGCACATTGTTACCAGTTGTATCTCATCTATTTCACGATCCGGGGACATTGGTCTGCTAAATGTCCTTCAATGTGACATTCTGCACAGAAAAAGTCCCCATAAGAGTCCATTGGCTCAACCACCACCCTGTGGACTTGGGATGCTCTGCCTCTTTTGGGGAACCACCTCTTTTTGGGTCTCCACACTTTTTTGGGTAACCATTCCTTTTAGGGACACTGCCTCCTTTTGAGGCTCCACTCCCTTTGGGGCAACTATCCCTTTTAGGGCCACCACCCCTTTTTGGGACTCCACCCCTCTTTGCACAACCTTCCCTTTTAGGGTCATAGCCCCGTTTTGGGACTCCAAACCCTTTTGGGGTACCACCCTGTTTTGGGACTCCGCCTCCTTTCCAGGAACCACCCCCTTTTGGGGTACGTTCTGTTTTTTCCCCATGGAATTCTCAGGCCCCAGTTTTCACAGTACCATATTATCTCCTTGGGCACCCTGGGTTGGTACCAGCTCCAGTTTGTACGACCTTGTCCACTAGCATCTTGTCGAAATGCTTTACCAGCTCCTGCACGTGCTGCCGATCAAGTTGCACCAGAAATACCAATAGCTCCTCCATTTCATCCGGGCTTGCTGCTCCACCCATGGCTCTTCAGCTTCTAGGAAGCTTCATGGACCCACTGATCCACTGCAAACCACTTGAAAAAATTTACGTAGACTTGCTCGAGTCTTTGTGAACCTGTCGATTCACAGCAAGCCGCTTAAGTCTTTGTCAATCTGCTGATTCACAGCAAGCCGCTTTTATCTTCGTGGACCCACCAATCCACAGCAAGATGCTTGAAACCACACACGTGCCCCAGGACTGTTGCCTAGCAACCAGGCTGCACTGCCCGCATTCTCCACCATATATGAGGCAGCAACAGTTGCTATTTAAGTCCATTCCGGTTTATTACCTTACACATAAACCGTTTTATGCAAACTAAACATATGTCATCCTCCAGCTTTACAGAGGCAGGTATAAAGTAGAGTACCTTTCTTCAGTGGGTACACATGCACACTTCACAGAAATATAATTATTCACAGTCTGTGTCAAATGCGGGATCTGTTTTTGATACTTCCGCTGCTATGGTAACCCATTGGAAGTATAGCACTGTCCAGACACTGGCCGCAGTAAGCATACAACTTCCTGTCTGTTAGGTTACCATACCAAATAAATGGCTGGCTGCATACACTGTCTCCAGACAGTCAAATCTGTCATAAGCTCCACATTGACTCCTGTCAGCCCTGGTTTCTAGCAGGATGGTAGCTTCCCAACCTCAGAGCCCTTACACTTTACAACCACATGGTCTCCTCTCCATGTGCTATCTAGGAAATCTGTATTTGCAGGACCTTCCAACACAGAAACACACCCCGGCTCTGCACTGCAGGATTAAATGTACTTCCCTGGACATGAACTTGCTAAAAGACCTGGAGTGATGGGAAAATTTATTCCACAAGAACTGGTCTTAGAGGAGGGCAAAGAGAGTGCACAGGGGACACAGAGAGCACACAGGGGGCAGAGAGAGTGCACAGGGGGCAGAGAGTGCGCATAGGAGGAGGGGAGGCATAGGCCCAGAGGGGGAGACAGCTTGTAGGAGAGAGCACATGAGGGGAGAAGACAACAGAGGGGGGAGAGAGACCTCATACAGGAGGGAGAGCGCACAAGGTGAAGACATTTCAAAGGAAAAGACAGCACAGGGGGAGACGACAGCACACGAGGGAGAGAGCATGGTGGAGAGAGACTGCACACAGTGAGGAGACAGGTCAAAAGGGAGAGCACAGAGCGGAGAACACAGCACAGGGGGGAGAGTCAACACCCAGGGGGAGAAAGTAGACAAGGGGGGAGCGCACAGGGTGGAGAGACAGCTGCCACCCCCAGCACCACAGAGCCTACCCCCATTGTGACATCCCACCATCCCGACGCGATAGCATTGGGTCCTTATCTAGAATTCTACAACCTCTGGCAGAAATTATGCAATCCCCAGGCTCAGAGGATGTTCATTCAGTTGTTTAATTTTGTAGAACAAAAGCAGATCACAGACATGGCACAAAACTAAAGTCATTTCAAATGGCAACTCTCTGCCTTGAAGAAACACTAAAAGAAATCTTAAAAAAATGTGCTAGCCAGTAACGGTTACTTTTGTAGAGCAAGCAGGGGGAAACATTATGGAATCACTCAATTCTGAGGAAAAAATTATGGAATCATGACAAACAAACAAAGCAACACTTAAATACATAACTAGTATTTTGTTGCACTACCTCTGGCTTTTATAACACATTGACGTCTCTGAGCAGGGCTGCCACTAGGAATTTTGTGGCCCCCTAAGGGGCAAAATTTTGGGGCCCCCCTGAGACTCCACCCAATCTCCACCTCCACCAATCTCCACCAGGCCCCACCTCCATCCAGGCTCTACCTCCACCCCTCGAACCTTCCATTATTTCACCGCCCACTATTGGAAAAACTCCCCTTCTGCACCGTGTCGTCCCCAGTCACACATTAATCTCTTTCTATACATTGCTCTTTATGTGAGCTGAGGGATGTGAACAATAAATGCCACATGAGGCAGAATAATACTGGTGGTGTTATTTATTACCCTGTACAGGGGTGGCGGACATTTGGAAATTCCTACCATCATTCAGGGGCTGCACATCACCATAAAAATTACCCGGCTACATTTAATGAATTAATTACCTCACCTAATTTGATGGCTGCAGCTGCTTGTCTGTGTCCTGCGATGTTCGGTGATATCTGATCTTCCAGGTTTGCGTTGATCTGGAGCGCTGTCGACTCTGTGACAATAACTTTTGTAAATCAAATACATTCAATAGGAGACTGCTATATATACATCATATAGGAGAAACTGAGGGCATATACAGCACTGTAGAGGGTTAAGGGCACACAGACTGGGCTTGAGCTGAGCTCTGCAGTAGCCACAGGGATATATGATCTCTTCCCAGGCCCCCACCCATTGAGGGGGTGAGCTGAGCTCTGGAGGCATGGGCCACAAGCTTCCAGAAAATGGCCGCGGATCTTGATCTGCACATGCACCGCCTCCGCGGCCATTTTCTGGAAGTCTGGACAATAGAGGCCGAGTCACAGCTTGGCAATGCCCCTCTGTACATGTCTCTCCCCCATGTGTGCAGTCTCTCCCCTCTCTGTACCTGTCACCCCCCTTTGCGCAGTCTCTGTCCCTCCTGTTTGCTGTCTCTCCCCTGTGCCTGTCTCCAACCTGTGCACTGTGTCCCACCTGCCTGCTGTGTCTCTCTCCTGCACCTGTCTCCCCCCTGTGCCCTGTCTGTCCCCACTGCACCCGTCTCCTTCCTGTGTGCTGTGTCCCAGTGACGGATGACAGACACACACACTCAGCACATGGATGACAGACACACACTGCACTCGGATGAGAGACACACATACAGTACACATGACAGACACACGACAGATGACAGACACACACAGCACACGGATGACAGAGACACAGCACACAGATGACAGAGACACAGCACACAGATGACAGAGACACAGCACACAGATGACAGAGACACAGCACACAGATGACAGACTCAGCACACAGATGACAGAGACACAGCACACAGGTGACAGACACAGCACACAGATAACAGAGACACAGCACACGGATGACAGAGACACAGCACACGGATGACAGAGACACAGCACACAGATGACAGAGACACAACACACAGATGACAGACACACTTACAGTACAAATGACAGATGACAGACACACACAGCACACAGATGACAGAGACACAGCACACAGATGACAGAGACACAGCACACAGATGACAGAGACACAGCACACAGATGACAGATACACAGATGACAGAGATACAGCA
This sequence comes from Allobates femoralis, assembly GCA_033576535.1. Taxonomy (NCBI): domain Eukaryota; kingdom Metazoa; phylum Chordata; class Amphibia; order Anura; family Aromobatidae; genus Allobates; species Allobates femoralis. Next base: position 231,245,924 of record JARQOC010000002.1, read on the forward strand.
CACAGATGACAGAGACACAGCACACAGATGACAGAGACAGCACACAGATGACAGAGACACAGCACACAGATGACAGAGACACAGCACACAGATGACAGACACACAGATGACAGAGACACAGCACACAGATGACAGAGACACAGCACACAGACGACAGAGACACAGCACACAGATGACAGAGACACACAGCACACAGATGACAGACACACACAGCACATGACACACACATCACACTCATACATGGTATCTGTATCACACACACACATATATATATACTCACCCTCTTCTTCATAATCATCGCGTACCCAGTGAGTTAGGCCTGTAGTTGGAATCAGCAGATGTCTGTACACACATTCTGGAGGATCCTGTCAGCCCCCTTCTCTCCCCCTCCCCTACTCCCGACTGCTGAACTGGTGGTGACATTATAGGAGGAGGAGTGGTGCTCCCGTGGCTGCTCACTTCACTCCCCTCTCCTCATGCTTGTCTGCCAGCTCCTGTCTCCACCTCCACCCCCACCCCCAGCTCCGCCCACCCAATTGATGCTGTGCAGGATAGATGAGGCGTTAGAGGTGACCAGAGGAGCAGCTGAGGAGGTGCATCATCATACATTATAGCGGTAGAGCCGTGGCCTCGTTCCCTAGTAACCAGGCGCCATTGATGGACTCTCTCTCCTCCGTAGGGGCTTCTCCCCCTGCGGTCCCGCATCCAGTCCTTTCTGTTCAACAAGGAGGTGTTCGGTGACGTGCACTTCCTGGTCGGGAAGGGAGTGGGCAGCTAGTAGATCCCCGCATACAGGTACTCGTCAGTGGGGGGAGCGGTCACGCAGCTCAGGGTGCCCTCTGGCCGAGAAGGGGGGCGGGCCTCCTTGCTCCCAATAGCCACGCCCCCCCACCAGAATGGCCGGGCCCGTCCTGCCCCTGTCTAATGGCCACGCCCCCTGCAGTCAGGCCCGGGCCCCTCACTGAAGTAAGGGCTGTAACCCCCGAGTGGCGGCCCTGTCTCTGAGGCATAGACTTAATGAGTGACAAACAGTACTCATCATCAATCTGGCTCTAACTTTCTCTGATTGTTGTTGCCAGATCAGCTTTGCAGGTTGGAGACTTGTCATGGACCATTTTCTTCAACTTCCACCAAAGATTTTCAGTTGGCTTGAGATCCGGACTATTTGCAGGCCATGACATTGACCTTATGTGTCTTCTTTCAAGAAATGTTTTCATGGTTTTTGCTCTATGGCAGGATGCATTATCATCTTGATAAATTATTTCATCATTCCTAAACATCCTTTCAATTGATGGGATAAGAAAAGTGTCCAAACTATCAATGTAAACTTGGGCATTTATTGAAGATGTAATGACAGCCATCTTCCCAGTGCCTTCACCTGACATGCAGCCCCATATCATCAATGACTGTGGAAATTTGCATGTTCTCTTCAGGCAGTTTTGTGCTTCTGCCCCTTGCCTGGCGTATGCGCCTGAAACTTAGAAAATTTCAAGCTCAGCGCATAGTGATACTAGCAGGTAACGCTATGCGTCGCCAGGCAATACATCTCTATGGCAATCAGACGCTTGCCGCAGTCTCAGGCTCCACAGAGATCTCCCGGATATGTGTTCTGCAAAAGCGCATATCCTGAAGATCTCTGTGGAGCCAGCGCCTGTGGTAAGCGTGCGGTTACCATAGAGATGCATAGCTCTATGGTACGTTTCTGCCAGATCCCGCAGGCTCATGGGCAGACGAAATTCTGACCCTAGTCTAAGAGAAATTTAGAAAATCTTCTTAGGCTTGGGTCGGACCTGCGTCTGCCCTCAGCCTGCCGGATCCATTTAAAACTTAGATTCTGGCAGGCTGCCTATGTATGTCTATAGCAACAAGAAGCTTCGCATCGCCGGCAGCTCCAAACACAAGCCCCAGATAAGCGCTATTGCAGGGCACACAGGAAAGGCGGTTTGCAGCGTTTTCCTGTGCACTCTGCAAAAGTGCATATCCGGGGATTCGCTGTGTAGCTGCCGGCGGCGCAAAACTTCAGGTTGCCATAGGGATACATAGGCAGGCGGCGCATAACGTTATATGCCGGTAACGCTATGCGCTCAGCCTGAGAATTTCTACTTTTTTGACGGACTCCTCAAGCTGAGGGCAGACGCAAGTCTTATGCACAAAAAACCCTAATGAAACGCTGTGATTAAAACTGACACGAGGAAAAATTACTGATGAATATGTTTTTTTTTCGTACTAATGAAACCATTGATGTAAGAATGAGCCCTGATGTATGCAAGCTGCAGAAATGTTACTACAAGCATGCGATTTATGTACATGCGGTCACTTGCCAACTAGATGTCCTCGACCTCACTCAATACAAATGAATTGAGCGAGGATGAGTAGGCCAAGTCAGAATATGGCAGCGAATATGCAAATTGCACACTTGCTGTCATTTATCCGCTCGCTAGCGCCAGCGGTTCTGGAGAATCATGACAACGTGCAGTATAGAATCGGAAGAATGCTGTCACATAAAGTGACTGCAAAATTTTACCAGAAGACCATACAGCTCCTTTAAGGGCAAAGATTCTTAGGCTAGGGCCACACTTGAAAGCCTGCATCCTGTAACTGGATGCATTACTGGATCCAGTTTTTCCCTTTGTCTGTTTGGAGGCATTTTTACTGGATCAGGTACCTGATCAGGTACCTGATGGTACCTATATGTACCATCAGGTACTGGATCAGGTTCCCATAGGGTCCCATGTTAAAAAGCTGAGCAGGTTTTGCTAAAAGGCCAAAAAATGTTGCAGACCCTATTAAAACCTGACTTCTCAAAAACTGGATCCAGTAGACAGATTGCACTTTGGCTAGGGTCACACATGCGTTTTTTTTTTTTCAAATCCTGATCCGGTTTTGAGCTTATAAAAAGCTCAAAACCGGAGCAGGAAACGCTACTCATAGGAGCCCATTATAAAAACCGGATTGCTTTACATGCAATCCGGTTACCTCATCCAGCTCTGCAGCCTGCGTGAAAAATCATGCAGGCTGCAGTTTTCAGAGAGGTTCTAGCCTCCGCAATGCGGTTACCGTATATATTTTGCTTATCCCGGCTGCCTCCGGGATAAGCAGAGTGTTATCACTGTAATAAAACCTTTAATATTACTAATAATTATGCCCATCATGTCTCTAGGGGGTGCCCACCCCCCCTAGAGACATGCAACCTACTCAGGTGGGCATATAATGTCTTAATACTGCTTGTACAGTAAGCCAACTCCTGTCGGCTCTGTACAATTTTGTGAATGAAGCCGCAGCTCCTCTGTGAGCTGCGCGCATACTATACGTAATGTATGTATAGCATATGCGCTCTCTGAGGTCCTGAAGGGTTTTACAGTAGATCTATGGTTCTGCGCAGCGCCATAGATCTACTTTAAATGAGTACAGGACCTCGGACAGCGCACATACAGTATGTACATTACATATACTATGCGCACACCTCACAGGGGAGCTGCAGCTTCATTCACAAAATTGTACAGAGCCGACAGGAGTCGGCTTACGGTACAAGCAGTATTAATACATTATATGCCCACCTGAGTAAGTAGCATGTCTCTAGAGGGGGGTGGGCAACCCCAAGAGACATGATGGGCACAATTATTAGTAAAATTAAAGCTTTTTACACATATTTTACAGTGTGCTCATCCCTGCGGCAGCAGGGATGAGCAAACTGTACAATAACTGGATTGCTCCGGATTACACATCCGGTTACCGGATTGCGGCTTCTGCAACACATTTTTAATGAAAAATGTGTCTGAAGCAAATTGCATTCACCGCATCTGGATCTGGATGCGGTGAACGCAATTTCAGTAATAAATGTGACCCTAGCCTTTGGCAAACAATTGTTAACATTGGAGTCTATGGGTCAGGCACCTGATCAGGTTTTCAGAATGAAAAACTGGATCCAGTAACTGGATTTCAAAGGGAAGTGTGACCCTAGACTTATGCCCCTTTCACATCAGCGGTAAACGATGATCGCGGCAGTTGCGGTGAAAATACCTGGATCAGGTTCCCATAGGGTCCAATGTTAAAAAACTGATCAGGTTTTGCTAAAAGGCCAAAAATGTTGCAGACGCTATTAAAATCTGACTTTTCAAAAACTGGATCCAGTAGACAGATTGCACTTTGGCAAACAATTGTTAACATTGGAGTCTGTGGGTCAGGTACCTGATCATATTTTTAGGATGAAAAACTGGATCCAGTAAGGCTAGGGTCACACTTTGTAAGAGAATTGCGTTCACTGCATCCAGATCCGGATGCGGTGAACGCAATTAGCTTCAGACACATTTTTCAGGAAAAATGTGTTGCTGAAGCCGCAATCCGGTAACCAGATTGCTCCGGATGTGTAATCCGGAGCAATCCGGTTACCGTACAGTTTGCTCATCCCTGCTGCTGCAGGGATGAGCAAACTGTAAAATCTGTGAAAAAAGCTTTAATATTCATAATAATTGTGACCTTCATGTCTCTAGGGGGTGCCCACCCACCTAGAGACATGCTGCCCACTCAGGTGGGCATGTAATATGTTAAAAACTCATGTACAGTAAGCCGGCTCCTGTCGGCTCTGTACAATTATGTGAATGAAGCCGTGGCTCCACTGACAGCTGTGTGCATACTATACGTAATGTACGTATAGTATGTGCGTTGTCCGAGGTCCTGTAGGCTTGTACATTAGATCTATGTGACCCTAGCCTAAAGCAGCTTTGTCACCATTGTTCATTGTTGGAAATATACAACAGATTCCTAACCATTGGTACACTACATGAGGTCATAATGCCCATATTTGTTACAACAAAATCTAATAAATATATAAATATAATATATTAAAAGAACAAGACTAGAATAATATGTGGGTTAAAATTGTTTATTGGTCGGGTACCTTTGTCAAGTTTAATAATGAAATTAAAATACATAAATAATCCAATAAATTAATTTTTAAAAATTCTCCATACTTAAATAAATAACTGAATAAATAAATCATTAAATAATTACCTCCAAATATGTGGGTGACCCATCCTCAGACAAAGTACCCAAACCTAAAAATGTAAAATATCACCAAAAAATGAACCAAAATAACAGGGGCGGGAGGGCGGGGCTTCTTCACCTTCCTGAGGTAACTGGCAGCTCCTGACAGAAGCTGTCACCTTATATAGGTATATCGCCCCCACTCTCCCCCCCTCTTTAACCAATCAGCTGCTCCACATTTTTACTGCTCAAAAACCAGTTTACATTACTCATAACATCTTTCATATAGTACCAAGAAATTACCTCACAACCTGACTGACTCTGAAAATACATAAAGGGTATATTCCCTCATGGTGTCAGCATTAAAATGTAATGTGGCCATTTGATTATGTAAAAAGCTCCATTACCTAAGCAACACAATATTTTTTTGGTATTTAGACTAGTAGAGTAGCCATATTTTTGTAATATCTTGCCCCAAAATAGGGCATAGTTTGTTGCCAGATCCACATTAAATTTCGTTTAGAGAGTTGCTTGATTAGGTATATTTTATGCTGTAGTCACACTTTGTTGCCTAGAAAGTAGCTGATGAATCTCTTTAAGCAGAGCCCCGAGGAAATACACATTATCTAAAGACAAAGGAACAAGGAATCCCATGACACTTATTATATTGCTCCATTAAATTGAGATTTTCACACACAAGAGCATCAATGTGACAGTTGTGTCCAATTGACCACTATTAGTACCAAACACACTCTATATTTAAATATAGAACAAGCATTATTACCCTATAATATTATGTCATTATTACGAGCAACAGTCAACCTTTAATCATCAAAATATAATGATAACAACACAAGAAGAAGAATGCATTAAGCTCTTGAGACAACTAGGTCTGGATATAAAAAAAAAGAAATAATCTTTTCTCATTTTTTTTTTTTTTTGGTAATCCCTTATTATGTTCTCCCAATTGAAATGTCGTCTTTAGGTTTAGGGCAATTGCTAACTTATATGATTATAATTGTTAGAAATCGTCACATTAATAAAGGGAAAAATGCAGCACTGTTGCATGTATGTCCAAAAATTTTGTGGTAGTATGTCACACCCCCTAACCTACTATCACCTTCGCAAGTATTATGCATATTAGATTAGCAAAGAGGAATTTATTACATCTGGAAACCAAAATCACATACTATCACAATAGAGAAAAGGATTTACTGCCATTCTTCTTGGAGGAAAGTGTTGTTTATTGCAACAATGTTCAAGGCATGCTGTTGAAAATGGATATATTACAATATCAACCAAGCAAATGACGGACGTGTAACACCCTAGGGTCCGGTTGCCACAATGTCCTTACCTCCCTCGGGGGGTTGAGTCGTGCTTGGAAGCAAGGAAGGATATCCACACCAGGTATCCAACCGCACACAACACCTTCCTGACTCCAAACCAGAAGGGGAGCTCTAACCCGGGTTTAGGAGAGTCTCCCCTATAAATTCTGGATGGAGGCGGAGCTATAAAGTTCAGTTCCTAGGAGGACTGTAGAAGACATCCTGCGGACTGGAGCAGTGCCAGGCTCGTCCGAGCATACTCACTAGCCAGTGTGAAGGACCCATGAGCAAGGGTCTGAGGAGAGGAGTAAGAGAAAAGAAAGAGAAGGGGCGCAATAGTGAGGTTACCAAGGGGCTTTTTTTAGCGTGGCGTACTAATAGGTGGCCACTCACCTTATCGGGTTGTGCTGTCCTCGCACAACCCGGTAATACACTTGATAAGGCACCCTTCACAGGCTCTAGCTCATCCGCACACCGCGTGCTCCGGGGGCTCCGAGCATCCGGTCACGTCACCGCAGGTCCTTAAATTAAAGGTCCTGTTGCCAGGCGACGCTAGGTCCTCACGTTAAGCTGCCTCTGCACCTAGCTGCTTCCCGCCGCTTTACCCTCAGAGAGGGATTTATATTAGAAGGTAAAAAAACTGTAAGCGGTCTAATTGGAGGCGCTCAGGCACAAAAGCAGCAGGCACTGGGATGGTTTTTCAACAGACCTTTATTCAGGCTCCCCTCCTACTCCACAACATGTTTCGATAGATTCTCTATCTTCCTCAGGTGGAAGATAGAGAATCTATCGAAACATGTTGTGGAGTAGGAGGGGAGCCTGAATAAAGGTCTGTTGAAAAACCATCCCAGTGCCTGCTGCTTTTGTGCCTGAGCGCCTCCAATTAGACCGCTTACAGTTTTTTTACCTTCTGAGGACAGGAGTAGGCCTGGGGAGAGGAAACCCGTCACCGGCTCACCCCAAAGCAGAATGCGAGAACCGGACACCGGGGTTCGAGGTTGCAGGAGTTCTCTAGGCCCAGCAGCGAAAACCAGAGGACGAGAGATTCCAAGTCTCGTGGCCAACACTAGCCGGGTGAGGAGAACCCTATCTTGTTTCCAGGCTACTTGGATTCCTGTCATCAACTGTGGACTGTACCCTGAAGTTTGTCACTACAGTAAAGGTAAAGGAAACTAGCCTGTGTGTCTGTCAGTTATTCAGCACCCTGAATCCTGCACCCCAACGGCCTACCATCGCCATAGACTGTTATGGTTGTTCCGGGGAACCACTCCACTTGTGGGGAGCGATAACACCTCAGCTGCCCGTCCATCATGCCCGGAGGTCCCATACTGCAGCGCCGGCCAAATAGCCAGATACCACAGGTGGCGTCATGACACCAATCCCCTAAATCCTATCCCCAAAACACCCATCTTTTTGAAAAGCCAATCCCCAGGGTCACAGAATCCGGGTCTCGACCCCTGTGACTCCCTCGGATGTGCTCCCAAAGCCTAGTTCCGAGTACCCCACGGCCCTGGGGTGAGACAGATGTTCTTACACAGTTCTCAGCAGAATCAAAAATTTCTCTTTCTTTCTCTCTCTCCGAACAGATTATAATGATTTTCTATGGGGATTGCTATAAGTACGGATCCGCAGAATACACGCAGTGCTGACATCAGGAGGTGTGCTTGGGTATCCATCTGCGTCTCTACAGATGCGTCCCGAATGCTAATGTGAGTCCACCCTAAATCAGAGGACTTCTAAAAGATCGATGCTTCCAAGATTCATTGAATGATGCTAAGGCAAATGTATGGTCTTCTTTCACTATGTTTGTATAGAATTTTCTTGGGAACTATAAAGCAGATAATTTAACTGAACTAGTAGAAAGAATGCTATCACCTTGGCTTTACAATGAGTATCAAAGTGCATTATGTCCACAGCCACTTGGATCATTTCCCAGAAAACCTTGGAAACCCATTAGGGCCCCGTTACACATAGCGACGCACCAGCGATCCCGACAATGATCCGACCTGGCCGGGATCGCTGGTGCGTCGCTATGTGGTCGCTGGTGAGATGTCAAACAGTCAGATCTCACCAGCGATGCAGCAACGATACAGCAGTCGTTGGGACCCTGTCACTTTCGGGTGTAGTATTTAGATCGTTGGTCACTGTCCCTATCAAACACAGTGATGCATGCTGCCCAGCGAGAGTGCAATGACCAAAATATGGTCCAGAACAATTTGTAACGATGAGTCATCTCACAGCGGGGGCCTGATTGCTACTACGTGTCACACATAGCAAGATCGCTGGCGAGGTCGCTGTTACGTCACACAACCTGTGACGTTGCAGCGATATCGCTAGCGATATCGTTGTATGTGATGTGCCCCTTAGTGAAGAGCAGGTTGAATGATACCACCAAGATGTAAGAACTAAAGAAGAAAGTAAGGTCAGGGTCACACTTGCACGATTCTAAGTTCCCCTTGCATCGTGCTGCGTTCCCCTGTGCATGGTGCAAATCGCAATCTCCGCAGCCCGCTGTGTAGCTGGTGTCCAGGGAACACAGCGGGTTGCTAGCGGCCGCGTTCACCGCTATGCAGCCTGCGTGAAGGCTGCGTGCAGACTGCGTAGTGAGGAAAAAAGTCTACGTTTTCTGCAAACAATGCTGGGAACTTAGAATCGTGCAAGTGTGACCCTAGCCTTACTGAGGACACTGGGATACCCATATGATCTCAGATTACTATTAGTCTATTCAGTGATTACTCTGTGCAGCTCACTGCTTTTGCAAGGTATCTCAATAAAGGAATAGTGTGTCAATGACATCTTTATATGAATGTTTTCTTCTTATTCTGTGATGTAAATTATTTAGAAATAAAAGAAATCTACATGGATTAATTTGTTTTTTTTTTTAACATATCATTTTTATTCACTTTTAAAGTTGTTATACATCTTGACATAATAATTAGAATTTCCGCTTTGTAGTAACAGTCACTCATGCACAAATATTAGTCGCCAAGAAATTAAGACCATATCGATATAACAGAATATTATAACTAAATCTCTTTTACCCACCCTCCACCCCTTCCCCCTTTGCCATTTAGACGTGTGTATCTACTGAGTTGAGCCATATTGTTAGCTAAGATTCCACGAAATTTACGGCTATGTAATGTAGGGCATTAAGTAAATGTCTAATGTTGTTAGTGTATCTGTAAGGGTGCTAAGGCGCTTTGGCGTCCCTTTTCGGAGTCTCCTCGACCACTTTCCCACTCTACCTCACAGTTTTAGATTGCCCAATGTACCCTTCAATTCCTCCATGTTGTACCAGGAAGAGTGTGAGAATGAAGACATGATCTGTCTGATTTCTTCCGGGGACAACTGGGTGGATATAAATTTCCTCCATCTTCTAAAGAATCTGGGAGACAATCTGTTCATATCTCTCTGAGCTTCCATTTTCTCCCATGTTAACAGTGTTTTCAACGTAGTCACTATGTCTTGCAGCCCAGGTAAAGAATCTGTAATCCGATTAATTTGTTTTAATAACCAACAAGGCAAAAATAATAATGTTTAGTAGACATCATTCTTAGTGTTCGATCGGTCATATAAATGCACCATATTTTTCAAACTATAAAACGCACTTTTTCCCCCAAATTTGTGAGGAAAGTGGGGGGTGCATCTTATGGTCTAGGTGTGCCTGGTTTGCTGTGGGTGGTGTGGAGAAGTGGTTCACAGGATGCAGGAGCAGAGATGCCTCTCCAAGAAGCCAGAGGCTTGGATTAACACATGTGCCCACTATTAAAGAACATTAATATTTACTGCTCTGCATGCCCATAACCCCAGACATGGGGAGCAGTGAATATTCATTTTGAATTATCTGGCAGCTGAAGTTGGCATGTAACTGTAGGCGTATGGCAGTGATGTCCTATGCTGTTCTACTTACATGCCAAAGTCAGTTGCGGGCACCAGAAGAGGACGGAGTGCATTGGGGGAGTGGATGGAACATGAGTAGAATAATTTTTTTATGTGTGCAACGTAATGGGAAGCATATATACCAGGATGAGCCCATGATGAGTGACATATATAACAGAATGGGAAACATATATAGTAGGATAAGGGAGATATATACCAGGATGGGTCCATGATGAGGATCATATATACCAAGATTAGGGACATATTGTCACATTTGTCTCTAGTGCCTTGGAGACTTGTGACTAGTGATGAGCGAGTACCGAAATATTTGTAATCGATATACTCGTATTGAGTACTTTGTAATACTCGCGTATTCATCTGAATACCGAGTCCAATGTTTGTAAATTAGTGATAGGCTCCACCCACACACATTCGGACATAAAATGAGTCTTTCTGGGGCAGGGCTTTTTTTACATTTTCATTGCATAAAACACCTTGCTGTACCCCCCAGACAGAGCCCACCATTTAATCTGCTCTACCTGGGGTGCTGACTCCCTTTATGTACTGAAGGGAGCTGGCAATATATGTCAGATCATTCACAATCGACACATCACTCACGAGCACCAGCACTAAGTAATAAGTATAGCGAATACTGTACTATCTGTGCAAGTAGCGAATAGTAACGATTATACTCGCTCATCACTACTTGTGACAAGTTTGGGGCTCATAATCTCTTTGGTTTGCGAGACTCTGGATTAAATAATTTATTTTGGCACACTATGGGTTAATTTCATTTCTGCTAGCAAGCTCTGTGATCTGTTCAGGTTTGCCTACTCCCATCTCCTTTAAATAGTCACATGATCTATCACCTAGTGCTGATAATTGAATTCCAGTTATTGCAAGCTGCCCTAGTGGAAAGAGCTGTCAGTAAACTGACTGGTGTTGTTAAGCCGTCTTCTGGCTAGGAGTTTGGCCACAGCTGTGAAGTTGCTTTATCCTTTGGTGTTTTCCCCTGTCTTTTATTCCTTTCACATTGTATTAGTTCAGTGGTGGGACTCATGCTCCCACTGGCCAGCTTCCTAATGAGGGATAAGAGCAGGACCATCAATGGACTAGGTATTCTGCTTGGGGTGAAAGAACCTATATAGAGACGTCAGGGAGATCAGGGTACATCTGCAGGTGAGTGCAGGAGGTGTCATTTCCCCCATACCCTACCGACAGGGCCCACCATTGTTAATGTGTTCACGGTGTTCCTTTGTTTGTCGTGTTGTGCACTGGACAACCATTGGTCCATGCGCCACTGTCACGCACTATTTTCGCACACTCTAGTCCGTGCGTGACACATATATACCAAGCTGGGGAACATATATAGAAGGATGAGGGACATATATACCAAGATGGCGGACATATAAACCAGGATAGAATCTTGTTGGAGATCAAATATTCCAGGATTAGGGACATACAGTGACATGCACTGTGAGCTGTGAGGTCTTACATAGACAGGTGTGTGCCTTTCCAAATCAAGTCCTATCACTTTAATTAAACACAGCTGGACTCCAATGAAGGAGTAGAACCATCTCAAGGAGGATCACAAGGAAATGGACAGCATATGACAAATAAGTGTCTGAGCAATGGGTCTGAATACTTATGACCATGTGATATTTCAGTTTTTATTTTTTAGTAAATTTGTAAAAATTTCCACATTTCTGTTTTTTTCAGTCAAGATGGGGTACAGAGTGTACATTAATGAGAAAAAATTTACTTTTTTGAATTTACCAAATGGCTGCAATGAAACAAAGAGTGAAACGTAAAGGGGTCTGAATACTTTCCATACCCACTGTATATACCAGGATGGGAGACATTAGTACATAATTGGGAGACATTACCTCCATAACAGTGTTAGCAACAGACCCCCCATCATAGTGCGTCATGACCACATTTTTTACTTTAAATAATGTTTTTCTATTTTTTGCCTCTACAACCTAGGAGCATCTTATACTTACAGTCCAAAATATACAGTATATAGGGTATATTAATCTCATTAACTTGAGCGATGGATAAAAAAAAATCACAGATTTGAAATCAACAACAAAAACTAACCTAAAAATATGTTATACGGTATATCTCAGGCACCAAATTTCTTGTTCCCCAGTGATATACACTGTGCAGAATTATTAGGCAAGTTGTATTTTAGAGGATTATTTTTATTCTTGATCAACAACTATGTTCTCAATCAACCCAAAAGACTCAAATATCAAAGCTTAATATTTTTGGAAGCTGGAGTGTTTTGTTTTTAGATTTGGCTATCTTAGGAGGATATCTGCTTGTGCAGGTAACTATTACTTCATAATGAACAAGAAAAGGCGAGTACCAAGCAGTAAATGAATTAGATAACATTGCCGACAAATAGGTGTCCATACAAGGACCCTGTACATATTGCACTACAGGAACAATCTTTGCATCAACAAGTAAATGGAGCTGTACAGCTTAATTCCATAATAAAATGACCAGTGCACATAATTAATCCAAGGTAGCAGTAACCAGTCTGTAGTCTCAAAGTGCTTAGTGCATAATTAGCAGCATGAATTTTGAATAATCAACATATAATGAGACATTTATAACATGCTGAAACCAGTACCTTGCATCTAAGTTGCCATGATCCTGTACATTAATGGTACCTTTACACGCCGCTACTGGATGGTGGCAACAACCGGGTACATGAGAGAAATGTATCTTGCACCGCCAATTCAACCCGTGGTAGCGGCGTGTGAAGACGGTTGTAGCCACCCGCCAGTAGCGGCACCTGTTTCCGAGCACTGCCCTAAAACAGGTGGCTACCCAGGCGATTGTAGTGACCTGTATCGCCGTGTAAAGAAGGAACAGAAGGGTTGTTTCTACACCATGCTATGTACCTGGTATGTACCTGGGGCGTGACACAGCCTCCGGGAAACCACCCCCCTTCAGCGATCATTGGAGGAAGCTCCTGCATTACGATTGGTTGTTGCTGCATAGGGCGGCATATTTAAGGAGCTGACCAGTCACACTACACAATTGCTCGAGCGTCATGTATTAATCAGCCTCCTGCGCTGCCTGGCCAATCATGATGTTATTGCTTTGTCCTATCAGCGTACGGACGTCTCGTAATCCACAATTGTGGCACGCCTATGTGTTGTCCCTGCTGCACCAGGTCCACCCATATTAGCTTGTTGTAGCGGTGTGTAAATGAGGTAAGGTGCTCGGCAGAAGGTAACTTGAGACACCCGGCGGTGTATCTAGAGATAGATGTAACCTACTGTAGCGCACCTTGTTGCGGTGTGTAAAGGTGGTGCGATTACCGTTTGCAACCGTTTGTGCGTGCTCGTGCACGTGAAGTACCCGGTTGTTGCCACCATCCAGTAGCGGCGTGTAAAGGTACCATAAGGGTTAACCATGCCCAAGTAAGGATAAGAGAAAAAGACCACGGAAACCCAACGCACGTTTCACCTGCCTAGCGCCGGTTTCTTCAGGGGAAGTGAAGTTCCAGTGTGCCATACCGCTCAAAACAGGTGCCTTTTATATGCCCTTAACTGCCCATAAGGTGATCAAAACATTGTATGCACCTGCCGTCTATCGCGGCGCGCAGCCCCGGAAGCCGCGTCCCCCCCCCCACCGGATACAGTATCAGGGAGTAGATGGGCATGCAGGGACACATCACCATGGCTCCTGCGCATGCACAGTCCCCTGAAGAGATGCCTCAGCCTGACAGGGAGAGTGCAACTGTGGCGCCCCGCAACGAGTGCGTCACAGGAGGGTATTGCAGCCAAAACAGCAGCAGCAATATCCTCTGACTAAGCGATGACACAGTTAACTCAGAGATCCATACCCTACATGCATCATCAGTATAGAGGGCCAATAAGGTCCTGGTGGGCGGAGTGTTGTGGTAGAGTGTGCAGGACAAGTCTGCAAGAATGTAAGAGAACTCTCCGAAACAACGTAGGAGAAGGAGCTAAAACAATGAGCTCTGCAACCTAGGAGAGGGGGCCTGCACAGTCCCGTGTAGCCCCCTGGCCGACACCCCGGTTGGGCGCCATTACTCCCGGTGCCTTAACAACCAATCTACGGGCATCTACATGCGGGTTCAACAACATCCCGTGCCCATCTACAGCTGGTCTGCTGGTACCGAAGCTAATAGTAGTTCAGCACTGCTATGCGAACCAGAGGAGTGGAGGGACCGCTTTACAGGAGCACCCCACCACCGCCACACACAGTCGTCTAGCCAGCGGAGTACTCACCAAAAGGACCCAAGGCTCCCCAAAACACCCGGAACGTATACCCCGGGTAGGGCATTGAAGCAGCCTCCTTGTACCCGATCTGGCATTCCTGGGCGACAACGGCAACACAATTAGCTTAGAATGGAGGAACACCGCGGATCTCTGAGAAACACTGGTCATTGCGGAGTCCACCCGGTCCACTACCCGTAACTGTATACCATGTACTGCCTGCTGGTTACAGTAAAGAACCCGTTACAGAGACTTACAGTGTCCGTGCCTTCTTATGAACTGTTTATCTCCGCATATTAAGGTAACCGCAGTTGCCTTAGAACATCTTGTGCAGCTCCTGGCTCCGGGGATCATCGCTCAGTCTGTGGGGAGCGTTCCATCTTGCTGCATTCCATCCCCCGGAGGCCCTGCAGTGCCGGTATCGTTACCGGAACACTCATAGGTGGCGTCACGAAACAATTTAACCCTAAACTGTTCACCCAATGACGTCTTTATTGATCTGGACCACCTGGCCTCCACGGACGCAGGCGCAGTTCCCATGACAAGGAGGAAGAAGAAACGCCTGCAACGTGTCGACCCGGCCACGGTGAGTCACAACCATCCAGAACTGAGCGCACTTCGGCCAGGTGCTGCGGGAGGACCCATAGAACATAGTAACACGTAATAAAAAGCAGGAAAACATTGTACCATGAATAAACATAATAGTGCAGGATTTACTGTTGGCTGGAGATTTAGTAGGCTGCCTATAGCAACCAATCACAGCTCAGCTTCTATCTTCCTACAGGTCATTAATATGACATATTCAAATTCTATTTTGTTATAGCTAACAGCAGTTATTTATTAACCCGGGTGTAGCCGGATAGTACAGCTAGTAATATTAATAAAAATTTAAATTCAGGGGGCGTGGCTTCGACCTTCATGGCGGCGGTCGCATAACTGCAGGGCTCCTCAGTCACGGACCTATAGCGGCTCCCAGCATCTCCCACCCGGCCTGCCGACAGCCCTAGGAGACGGGGCAACATCCCTACCGTCTGAGGATGCCACGGAACTCGGCGAAATATCAGCAAGGTACCCCCCGGGTCACGGACTATTTTCACAGCTAAGATGGCGACGTTGGAGCGGCCCTGCTCTCCTTCCTCGTGCTCTCCTGGAGGGAGGAGGGGGGAGCAGGAGCATGCAGCAGGAATGGATGCACCGCTCACGGAGCGGGCCATGCAGAGACTCCTGTCCTCGTTCCGGGTGGCGATGCACGAGGACTTCCAGAGTATTCTAGGGGATATCAAAAAGGAGGTGGTGGATCTGGTGGAAGGTGCCGGTCATCTAGAGAAGAAGATGGCTGAGTTTGCCTCAGCCCACAACAACCTGGCTGATAGTTTTGACACTATCGAGAGGAAGCCGAGGTTCAGCAGTCTAAACTATGGGAGATAGAGGACAGAAGCAGAAGGTGTAATATTAAGCTGCGGGGTGTCCCGGAGGATTTAGCTGAATCTGCGCTGCCTGACCTCCTCTCTACCGTGATCCTGCACGTCCTCCCTGGAACTGCTCCCGCTCTAGCGAGACCGGACCGCATACACAGGATCCCCAAACCATCCCATGTGAATCCTGCTTTGCCACGGGATGTCCTGGCGTGTTTAACCTCTGTCAGACTCAAGGAGGATCTTATGTCTTCCCTGAGAGGTAAACTGGAGCTGCCTGGGAACTTGGCCAATATTTCAGCCTACCCTGACCTCTCTATGGGCACTCTTGCTAAGCGGAAGGAATTTGGGCCCATGTGTAGGGCCCTGCATGCTGCGGAGATCCCGTATAGCTGGGGCACCCCAGTGAGTGTCCGTTACACTTATAGGGGAGACCGTTACATTTTTACCTCTCCTAAACTTCTGGACAAGGCACTGAAGGCCTGGGGTCTTGCTGGCCCCCCTGATCCCCCGACTGCGAGGAAGACTGCTTCTCTGACCAAACAGAGGGTGGATCCGGAGTGGGACACTGTTCACTGATGGAGTGATGGTTCACTCAGGTCCTATCCGTGACTGTGTTTGTTGTCATCTGGCACCGGCCCTGTTGGGTACTGTGAGTACTGTTTTGGATGCCCTGCCAGGTTGGGGGCTCCGGGTGCCTGACCTTGGGGCCTCCGCCCCCCCCACAGCAGACTTCGGTTTGCCTAGAGTATTTACATTGATGTTTTGTTGTTTTTTTCCCCTGTCTCAGTCTTTCCACCTTAACCTTCCCTATGCTGGACTTTTCCTTTGTGAGCTTCGGGACTTTCTAGACTCTTCCCACAAACCACCATGAGCCTCAAACTGTTCTCTTTGAACGTGAACGGTCTGAACTCTCAGGTGAAACGTTCACTTTTCTGGTCCGAAGCCTGTAGGAGTAAAGCAGATGTACTCTGCATCCAAGAAACGCATTTGCTTCGGGAGGACAACCACGGGGTTCAACACCGCCTCTTTGGCAAATCCTATTTTGCAAACAGTGATGAGAAAAAGGCAGGAGTCTGTATTTTTGTCAAATCGTCTATTCCCATTCAACTTATTGAGTCAATAGCAGACCCTGCTGGTAGATTTTTGATACTTGTTTGTAAGCTGCATGATGTGATGATTACACTTGTGAATTTGTATGCGCCAAATGTCTTTCAGATCAGGTTCTTCCGCAATTTCATGAACCTTGTTCATAAACACTCCCGAGGTATGCTAGTTGTCACCGGGGACTTCAATGCGGTACTGTCCCGCCATTTGGACTCTTCGGCAGGAAGGGCTGTGGCTAGAGGGGAGTTGGGTCAGCTGTGCAAATCCCTACACTTGCACGACATTTGGAGGTACCTGCACGCCGGGGAGTGAGACTACACGTTTTACTCTAGTAGACATAAGTTCTATTCACATATAGACTTTTTCTTGGTGAATAGTGGGGCCTTGCCTGCCTGCAGCGGGGCAGACATAGGACTTATTACGTGGTCTGACCACGCTCCGACCACGCTGTCTCTCTCCCTGGCGGGCAGACCTCAGGTGCCACATTCCTGGAGGCTCAATCCGGACTTACTATCAAGACAACAGATAGTTTTGGAGGTTGTACGAGCGCTCTCCGAATATTTTATGACTAATGATAACCGTGAGGTCTCCGATGAGATGCTATGGTTGGCCCATAAGGCCTACGTCAGAGGTGTGCTGATTCAGCAAGCTTCCAGCCTGAGGAGGGAGAGGGAGAGGCGTAGGGAGGAACTTCTGGCTTGCCTCCAGAGTCTGGAGGAGGAACGTAAAACGACCCCTTCCCCCGGAGTGGGTCAGCAGCTGTTTGCTGTTAGGACGCAGCTGTGGACTTTTCTGCTGTCACAGCATGAGATATGTCTTCGCAGATCTAAAATGTCCTTCTACTCCGCGGGTGACCGGGCCGGAGCCCTTTTGGCTAAGCGTATTAAGAAAAAGGAGATTGCCTCTCACATCTCGGCCCTAAGGGACCGCTCTGGTGCCCTTCGCTCAAACCCCATCAAGATTGCAGATGCTTTTGCACAATATTACTCCCAACTGTATAATATTAAAGATGATTCTACGGTACATGCCCCCACTCCGGAGGACATTCAGGGGTTCCTGGGTAGACTGCGGTTTCCCCGCCTGTCCCCGGAACAGCTGAATGACTTGAATTCCCCAATAACGGACTCTGAAATTCTGGGTGTAATATCCTCCACTAAACGTCCCTCCGCACCGGGTCCGGATGGCCTTCCTAATGATTACTACCGCTTATTCGCTCGTTCGCTGGCCCCCTTCCTTGTGTGGGTATGTAAATTCTGGCAGATGGCAGGTGCCGTTTCCCCCTGTGCTCTCGAGGCGACTATACTCACGATCCCGAAACCTGGGAAGCCTACGGACAACCCTGGTAGTTATCGTCTGATCTTGCTGCTTAACTGCGACGTGAAGGTGTTCTCGAAACTCCTGGCGTCCAGGCTTCAGAGAGTCATCCCGTCTTGGTTGCATGCGGATCAGGTGGGCTTCGTGAGCGGGAGGCAGACGAAGGATGGCACGAGGCGCTTCATAGATTTGATAGGAGTGGCGGAGACGGCTGGGGTGTTTGATAGGGTGCACTGGGGATACCTGGCCTCCGTCCTGGAGAAATGTGGTTTTTCGGGCCCTGTTCTCTTGGCCATTGTGACCTTGTACTCCAACCTGAGCGCCAGGGTGCTCTCCTCCGTATTCCTTTCCTCTGCCTTCCCCCTGACTAACGGTACCCGCAGGGCTGTCCTCTGTACCCTATTATTTTTTCCTTGATAATTGAGCCATTAGCGGAGACTATCAGGTCGTGCCCGGCCATAACCGGTTTCTCGGTGGGAGGCGTATCCCATAAAATCGGACTCTACGCCGATGATATTATTGTGGCGTGCACTAATCTGGAGACCTCCCTCTCGGCAGTGATGGATGTTCTGGCCCTCTTCTCCAGAGTGTCATATTACAGATTAAATGCGAGTAAATCTCTTATTTTCCCCATCGGAGTCCCTGCCCCAATGGCCATAAGGTTACGACAGGAGTTCCCCTTCGCTTGGCGGGAGGATGGAGTCCCTTACCTTGGAATTACCCTGACGAGTTCTCACCGGTTGGTTTCAGCTAATGTGGACTCCCTCCTGGCCTCCCTGCGCAGGGAAACAAATTCTCACCCCTTGCCGACTCTTTCGTGGGTGGCGCGTATACATGCTTTTAAAATGTTCCTACTGCCGAACGTTTTATACCTGTTTCACAATAAGCCCCTGTCCATCCCCTCCAGCTCACTGTCGCGCATACAATGAGCGGTCCATGCGTACATATGGGCGGGCCGGAGAGCTAGAGTATCGGGGAATATCATGTTTCTGCCAAATAGCCGAGGGGGTATGGGAGTTCCCAACGTGACGGCCTATCATAAGGCTACGTTGCTCCAGGAGGATAAATTTTGGTGGGCAGCGGAGGGGACTGAGGGCTGGGCAGGCCTGGAGTCTGCTCTCCTTGGGAGCGGCTCCCTGCGCCCCCTGCTGGAGGTGGAGTGCTTGGCCCCCTCGCGGGTGACCCTACGTCTCCCCACGATGGCCTCACTCCTGGCTTGGAGGGAGGAAGTTGGTGCACAGATCCACTTGTCCCCTAAAGACATTAGTATTAAGGCTTTGCCCTTTCACATTCCCTTTCTGAACATAATTCCATGGGAGCGGGCGGGGATTCGCACCTGTGCAGATTTGCTTGAGTCCGGCGACCTCCGCTCCTTCCCTGATCTCTGTGCACGGTTCCCGGGGATCGGTAGGACCTCCTACCAATATGCACAGGTCTCGCATTTCTTTGGCACTCTCCGGGGACGCTGGGGCCTTGACCCTCCTCCTGATGAGTCCCATTTTCAGAGGTATCTTTTTTCTCGTACTAGGCAGAAAGCTCTAACAGGGGTGTACAGACACATGAACGCGGCCTTGTTTCCCTCCAGACCTAGCTATACGAGGAGATGGGAGGAGGATCTTGGGTTTGCAGCCCTGGAGGAGGGTTGGTACAGGGGGTTGAGAGTTTTGCAGGCGGCCTCCAGGTGTGTTAACCACCTGAGATTCTGAAAAAAATCCATATGCGGTGGTACTATCCCCCGGTAGCTCTTGCACGGTTTTCCCGAGACCGGTCCCCTCTCTGCTGGAGAGGTTGTGGAGACAGGGGCACTTTGGCCCACATGTGGTGGTCCTGCCCTAGGCTAGTCCCGTTTTGGGCGGTCGTCTCCAGCTTGGTGAGGTCGGTGACAGGACTGCGCGTCCAGATTACGACGCAATTGGCGATCTTACACGTTGGGATTCATCTTTTCCTCAGGGATTGCAGAACACTGGTTTCAAATGTCCTGACTGCCTCGTGGTTGAGTATCGCGGCTAAATGGAAGGCGGATGATCCTCCTTCCATCACGGAAGTTACGGACCGTTTGAACGTGATATTCCATCATGAATATCATCTGGCCCTGGATAATACCTCCAGGAACCGAGTGATTGATGAATGGGCACGCTGGGCGGCTCATCCTTCCGCTGTCCCGGTTGTGTAACGCTCCGACTCTAGCCGTTCACGCTGCTGCTGTTCAGTATTATTCTGTCTTCACATTATCGGAGTGCTCGTTGAAGATTTAACCCTTGGCTCACCCTCATCATTTCACTGCCCTTGGAATTTTTTTTCCTATTTATTACTAGTAAAGTTAATGGATTAATTAAAAACTACAACTCGACTTGTAAAAAGCAACCCCTCATACGGCAAAATATTTCATTCTTGGAAGCTTGGGAGAAAAGATAAATAGAAAAAGATGAAAACTGACCATGGTGGTAAGTGTCGAGCCCCAGGCTTTGGGGTACTCGGGTATCAGGCTCCAAGGGGCTAACTGTGTCACGGGAAATGGTGGCCGTGCCTGATCCCATGTCCTGGGGGACTATTCTTTAAAAAGGGAGGATTTATATACAGGGGATTATGTACAGCTTGTTGTTGTGACGCCACCTGTAGTTTCTGGTGATTTGCACCAGCGCCGCCACAGTCCACCGGAGGTAGATGGTATCGCGTCTAGGATGGTATAGTCTTCCACAGGTAGGACTGGACCTCCGGGGCAGCGTAGGGAGAAGGGGCAGTTTGGAGTGGAGCCGGGATGGTATAGGGAGTGCTGGAACAGTCTATGCGAGGGGCCGATAACGGAGAGGAATGATACATTGACACTGGAAAGTCTCTTTTACCTTTTACTGATGTTTGGCAGGTAAAGACATCCAGGGCACGGACGGGTGGACAGGTTGCACAGTGGGACCCCACAGCAAGTGGGTATAAGGCCTCCTCTCCTCTGTAGTGGTGTTTGAAGCACAGCCTGCTTGCAGCCAGACTTGCCTCCTCTCTCTTTCTGACTGTAGTGTCTGTCTCTCTCCTCCTGTGCGGTCTCCGTGTTACCTTCTCTGATCACTGCGGCAGGGGCGGAACTACCGTGGTGCAGCTGGGTCAGCTGCACCAGGGCCCCAACCGGCTAGGGGGTCCCTTCAAGCCTGCAGGGGGGCCCCCAGCCGACCCCCGTAAGCCGTTGTCAGAGGAGAGGAGGGCAGGCAAGGGAAGCAGAAAGCTTCCTGCTTCCCTTGCCTGATCCCGCCGCTCCTCTCCTCTGCCCCTCCGGTTCCCAGGAGCGCACTCGGCGTGGCTCAGCAGGTAGGAGAGCCGTCGCAAACACCTCTCCGACGGCTGCCAGCACCACCCCGCACCCTTTCCCCCCCCCCCCCCTCGGACCGCGCCGACGGCCACTGCACTGTGGCATTGTCCTTCTGTGTCTGGCTCCCTCTCTTGACTCACATAGGAAACCAGGTAGCCGAAGCCTCCACGGTGCGACAGGGTTTCTGCGGTCCTAAAGTATCCCACAGGTGCGGATCCCCAATATCCGGTGGTTCTCTTTGGGTGAACTTCCTCAAGTTCCTCACTCCCTTTTTGCTCTATGCTCCTTGCCTTCAGTCCCACTTAGGCTTGCGGAACGTAGAAGGGCCACTCTGGGTCACTGGTTCAGGCCTGATTGCAGCACCGACCACCAGGACGTCTTCGCAGCTCTCCTAGCGTCTGCACACTCTGACTAAACTCCTCCCCCAGCAGCAGTATTTATAGGGAATCTTGCCTAAGGGCAGTAAGTGGGGCTCCCCCTAATGTGCCGGGGTGGAAGGTGTTGTATGTAGTAGGTACCTGCTGTGGAAACCCAGCTGTGCATTTGAGAATCTGTGGCTACCTGTGTGAGCAGGGCGCTACATAAGCAGTCGTGTAACCTGAAGCTCATGGCCCTGATGTGAAAGCTCCAACGGGGCCCCAATTATTGCAAATCTTTAATGGCAATAGTCTTTTTCTATAGGCAAAAGGTACTTTTGGGACCCCCCTAGGCTCCAGGGCCCGGGTGCGATTGCAACCCCTGCACCTGTTGTAGTTACACCCTTGCTGGTAAGAGTTTATTATTAAAGGGTGGTTACAAATCACTAAGGCCAGCCTTGTTTGTAAAATGTATAGTTTTATAGTCATATTGTTTAGTCATATTATCTCATGGTTCTTCATATTGCAAAGCAGTCCATTTTAGAAATCACTGGTGACTAAATATAAAACATTGAGAAACCAAATAATAGTTTAGAGAAATAACATAATTTATGTTACTAACCCACAGAACACATCCAGAAGATAATAATTAAGTAGAGGTTAAAAATAGGAGTTGTAAAAACAATAATTATAGAAAAACAGCAAATCAAACATTAAAAATTACATGGAACAGAGAGATGACCTGTTATTTTGATACTTTGTTTTGTTATACATTCAGATTACTTTTATTTTAGTTATTATCTATTTGTGAGACTATGCGCTAGCTCTTAAAATAATAAATAAATAAACCTATTCCTTCCACTTTCTTTACCCTTCCAGGGGATATTTATTAAAAATGATCTGTAAAATTACAACTTATGTAATTTAGATGCCTACTTATATCTTTATTATTCTATACTAATTATAGCAAAAAACTAAAATATCTATAAACAATCTAAGTAAAAACTGATATATCAATAATTAAAAATTATAACATAAAAAAACCTATGATTAGTAATCACAACTCTTACTTTATTTAGCATTGCTCAGTAGTAATTACACTGTGCAACAAATTTCAGGGAAGTTCTTGTCCCCTGAGAAAATTTTACTGTAATTTATAGACTTTGATATGCTGAACTGGAATATGTGCTCCAAAAGTCTGTATCACGTAAGGTTTTTAAGAAACAACAGTTTATAGTCTACAGCGTGGGCCATTTATATGAATACACCTAAATAAAATGGGAATGGTTGGTGATATCAACTTCCTGTTTGTGGCACATTAGTATATGGGAGGGGAAAACTTTTCCAGATGGGTTGTGACCATGGTGGCCATTTTGAAGTCGGCCATTTTTGATCCAACTTTATTTTTTTCAATGGGAAGAGGGTCATGTGAGACATAAACCTTATTGAAATTTCATAAGAAAAACAATGGTGTGCTTGGTTTTAATGTAACTTTATTCTTTCATGAGTTATTTACAAGTTTATGACCACTTATAAAATGTATTCAAAGTGCTGCCCATTGTGTTGGATTGTCAATGCAACCCTCTTCTCCCACTCTTGATACACTGATAGCAACACCGCAGAAGAAATGCTAGTACAGGCTTCCAGTATCCATTGTTTCAGATGCTGCACATCTCGTATCTTCACAGCATAGACAATTGCCTTCAGATGACCCCAAAGATAAAAGTCTAAGGGGGTCAGATCGGGAGACCTTGGTGGCCATTCAACTGGCCCATGACGACCTGACACCCATAATGTGGTGGTGCACCATCTTGTTGGAAAAACTCAGAGAACGTGCCATCTTCAGTGCATAAAGAGGGCAACACATCATCATGTAGGAATTTCAGATATCCAGTGGCATTGAGATCTCCCTTGATGAAGAATAGCCCCACTATCTTTGTACCCCATATATCACACCATACCATCAATTTTTGTGTTCCAACAGTCTTGGAGGGATCCATCCACTGTGGGTTAGCGTCAGATCAATAGCGGTGGTTTTGTTTGTTAACTTCACCATTCACAAAAAAGTATTACCTCATCACTGAACAATGTTCTGTGTAAACTGAGGGTCATCCTCGTTGAGATGCTGCAGCAGCTGCATTTTGTAAGGGTGCTATTTGTGAGTTGCTAATATTCAGGGATGTTCGACTGATACCACTCTCCAGTGACATGCAGCGAGTGCTACTCTGTGGGTTCTTGCTGAATGAAGTTAGGACAGTCACTGATGTTTCTTCATTAGTGACAGTTTTCTTTCTGCAATGACCCGGATACTGCATTCACCAGACATCAACACAATTTCTATCTGCTCCTCATGTGTTAACATCTGCGACATGTCAATGGCTGTAAACAAAGAGAAACTTGAAAATAACTCACAAAAAAATAAAGTTACGTTAAAACCAAGTACACCACTGTTTTCCTTATGAAATTCTCAATACGTTTGATGTGTCACATGACCTTCTTCCCATTGAAAAAAATAAAGTTGCATCCAAAATGGCTGACTTCAAAATGGCCGCCATGGTCACCACCCATCTGGAATAGTTTCCCCCCTCCAATATACTAATGTGCCACCAACAGGAAGTTAATATAACCAACCATTCCCATTTTATTTAGGTGCATCCATATAAATGGCCCACCCTGTACATTAGGACGTCCGAGACACTACATGTATGTCCATGTGGCCGTCTTTCAAAATACTTCACATAATAAGTGCTTGCAGATGTGTAAATCAGCGATTAATATTATTTCAGTTAAAAATTCAGAATATACGGGTTCAGAAAAAGTTCATATATGAGTTTTTAGAATTATAACAGAATATGATAAGGTTTCATATTATTTCTCAAAAACCTTACATGATTGGAAAAATCTGAAGTCATTTCTGAAATCAGCATGAAAAAAATCTATCAGAGCACTCAAAATTGTCCAAGGGACAAAACCTTCGTAACAAAGTTTTATTTTGAGAAAAGCAAGTCATTTTTTTTATAAAGAATATGTCACCAGGCTTTTGTCATGCATTCTGAGAGAAGCAAGATGTAGGAGCTGAGACCCTGATTCCAGTTCTGTGTCGCTTACTGGGCTGCTATTTTGATAAAGTCAGTTTTATCTTCTGCAGAGTTACGAGAGTCCTACGAATGCTGAGCTCTGTATAACCTAGCCCAAACCACTGATTGGCCACTTTCAGTGTACATTGTGCATAAGCAGAAAGTAGCCTATTAGTGATGGAGTTATACAGAGCTCACGAATATGGAGTACAACAAGGTAGCATGTTTCCTAGTCCTCTAGGGATAGACTGCTGATAAAAAAGTGAATTTATCACAACTTTTTCAAGCAACCCTGTAAATGTGACTGGAATCAGGGTCTCTGCCCTTATATTATGCTTTTCATAGACTATTTGACAAAAAACTGGTGACAGATTGGCACGATGGTTTCTCTTACCAGGGAGACTTGTGACTGCTTTTGACCCCAGTCTCATGTTTGTGTTGAGATTTTATTTTAAACATCCTTTTTCCCTTAGGCCGGTTTCACACGTCCGTGTCACCACGGACGTGTGAAACAAGGCTGTTTGGGGGCGGGGCGTGCAGACATGTGTCACCGACGTGTGACACAATGTGTGCAGTCCGTGTGCTGTCCGTGTGCTATCCGTGGGGCCGTGGATAGCACACGGACAGCCTGTCACCCGCATACTTACCTCCCTCCAGTGCCGCTGCTCATCTCGGTTCCGGTCCGCTCTTGGGCTCAGTGAAGTGAATATTCATGAGCCCTAATGAGCGGCCCTGGAAGTGAGAGGAGCAGACACTGTTGGAGCGAGGTGAGTATAACATTCTTTATTTTCAGGCTTTTAACTTTTGTCCGTGGTCCGTGCACACGGATGTCACAGTGTGAACATCCGTGTGCAGGACGTTTAGACATAAATCCGGTCCGTGGCTCCGCAGAAAAACGGACATGGTCCATGCAGAAACACACAAGTGTGCATGGGTCCATAGGGGGTTGTGTGTCCCCATATGTCCGTGCCTCCGGCATGTGCCTGCACGGACCGCACACGTGCCGGAGGCTCGGATGTGTGAAACCGGCCTTAGGCAGTTGAAAAGTTAATGTCAGTCCGCTGCCAGCAAGCTCATTAGGTCTTGTTCAGGTGTGGCCTTTCTACAATTGCTCTTTCCCCTTTATATATCCCTTGGTCCCAGCATGCCTTGCTGGAGAATGAACTCATACTGGCTAAAGTGTTTGGAGGTGAACGAAGCTTTCTGGAGATTTCTCTGCTGTAAAGTCGTCTACTATCTGGTGAAGTGACAGCAGACGTGAAGTTGCTGCCTTGTTCCTTGTCTGTCTTCCCTTTCCCTCGTGTCTCCTATAGTGCAGCACTTGCAGACTAGTGTTCCCGCCAGCCATTCCCTAGTGAGGGCCAACATCAAGACCAGCGAGGGCTATAGGTTTCCTGTTCATCGACAAGTTGAAAGAACTCGTATAGGGACGGTAAAGAGATTAGGGCACAGCCGCAGGTGAGTGCAGGGGGTCACCACTCCCCCATTCCCTACGAACAGGGCCCTCCACTGTATTTATCCCCTGGTGTCTCCCTGTCTGTTGTTCTGTGTAAAGTACCGGACATCGTTGGTCCATGCTCCGCTGTCACGCATGGTTGTCGGACATTCCCTTCTCCAGCGTGACAGTTTCTTTTTAAATGTAACAATACTCTTTAAAGGGCACCAACCAACGGGATTTAGGGCTATAAAGTGAAGCCAGGGCCTTACAGGCTTTGGGATACTGAGTGCAATCATACCTTTACTTCAATGATTACATGTATGATTGCAGAGGTAAATATTACAATAGTCCTTAGAAAGAGAGCAGCAAATTAGCCTAAGTGTATTTGTACATATACGAGAATATGCTCTTTTATGCTTAATTGATTTTAATCTTGTAATGTGTTTTTTTTTTTTTTATATTACAAATCCTTAAAAATGCACCTTTCTGTTTCGGCAGACCTGGTATCAACCAAGAGGCACACTCTTCTGAGATACAAGTTACAAGCATGGACTTAAAGTGGACCCATTTTTGGAGAAGAATCATGGATTCATCATTTATTATAGAAAACATTGGGTCCCCCATCTTATTTTTCCTATTTTACATTGTGTGCTTCATGCCTTCTGATGATGTGGAGCGCGTGTGCACATTTTGGGATCTCCCTGCTCACCCTTGTGGTGTTTCTAGTGTTATGGCATGTATCCAGTTACCGGGCAGCCGCCAGGCTTCTGGGATCACGTCATCACCTTGATGCTGGCCGGGGGAGGAGTCTTGGGACTCACGGCATGCGCGCATATGCCGCTTGACGCATCTATTTGGAGGACGTGGGTCATGTGACCATGCCTCCTGACTAGAGATGAGTGATGTTCGACTCGAATTGTTTGCCATACTCAAATTCGAGTTGTTTTTGGCGTTGTTCGAGTCATTCGCCAAATTTGAACAATTTGGTTCAAATTCGGCAGTTGTAGGTGCTGTTCAATTTTGGTTCGAAAATGCGGCAGATGCGGTCAGAAAACTGCATCTGCTGCATTTTCAACCAAAATAAACAGCTATTAAGTAAAATAAAGTGGTAAAAAAAAAAAATGTATGCTCACCTGTCCGGCGGTCCACCGATTGCTCCGGCAAGGTCCTGTTGCTGTTAGGACCTGTGGTGACGTCAGTTATCGCGGGAATTCCGGTCACATGACCGGAGTTCCCGCGATAACTGACAGGACCTGTGGTGACATCAGTAAGAGGACCTTTCCGGAAAGTTTAAAATAGACATTTTTATGTTTTGGACACTTTCTTTAAGTAAAAGAAAGTGTCTAAAATATAAAAATGTCTATTTTAACCTTTCCGGCAAGGTCCTCTTGCTGATAGGACCTGTGGTGACTCCAGTTATTGCGGGAACTCCACTACTCGCTACTATTCCGAGTTCAAACCGGATTCTCCCGGATTGCACTGGACCAGCAGAGCAGTGAATAAACTGGAAGTTAATGGAAGTTACTCAGCAATCAGCAGTATGGCTGTGACGGCAGGGTTCACCCGCGGTCATAGCCTGAGCTATGACCTGAGATGAACCCTTACTGTTGTAGTCATTTCTTAGTCTGCTCTCCCTCTGCATAGACATGTGTGTCTATGCAGAGCAATGTAGTAGTGCTGAGATTGCGTTTATGGACTACGGGGGACGGAAAAGGATTTTTTTTTAATAAAGATGGAGTCACCAAATGTCTTTTTTGTTTTATTTCTAATAAAAAATTTTTTTCTCTGTGTTGTATTTTTTTTGACGGAATTTACTAGAAATTCATGGCGGTCATGTCTACTATAGGTGTGACCGCCATGAATTTCGGGCTTAGGGACAGCTGATAATACAAAGCTGGCCCTAACCCCTTTATTACCCAGTGAGCCACTGCACCAGGACCCGGAAGAGTTGGGTTCAGCACCAGAACATGGCCCTTCAATGAACGCATCATCTTCTGGGGCGGCTGCAGGCTGCCATTCACAGCGGGGGTGCCCAGAAGGCTTGGGCCTCCCTGCGCTGCGGATTCCAGCCCCCAGCTGCCTAGCCTAGCTGTACCTGACTGGACATAGAAATAGCACGAGGCCCCACGCATTTTTTTTTTTTATTATTTCCTGAAATTCATGAAATAATAAAAAAAAGAGGCTCCCCTATATTGTTGTGTCCGGCCAGGTACAAATAGGCACCTGGGGGTTGGTGGCAGCCCGTTACTGCCTGCTGTATCTGGCTGGATACAAAAAATACGTCGAAGCCCACGTCAAATTTTTTTCTGAAAAATCCAAAGAAACAATATGAATGAAAGGGACAGCATCTTTATTAACCCCTCGACCATGGTCGATGAGTTAATAAAGATGCAGTCCCTTTTTATAGGATTGTTTAATGGATTTTTCAGAAAAATTTTAACATGGGCTTCGCCATCTTTTTGTATGCCAGGCGGATACAGCAGGCGGCAACGGGCTGCCCCCAACTCCCAGCTGACTATTTGTACGTCCCTGGACACAGAAATATTGGGAAGCCCATATTTTTTATTATTGAATTTCATTAAATAATTTAAAAAAATGTGTGGGGCTCCGCGCGATTTCTATGCCCAGCCAGGTACAGCTAGGTAGCTGGGGGCTGGAATCCGCAGCGCAGGAAGGTCCAAGCCTTCTGGGCACCCCCCACTGCAAATGGCAGCCCACAGCGGCCCCAGAAGATGGCGTGTTCATTGAAGCGCCATGTTCTGGCGCTGAACCCAACTCTTCCAGGGCCCTGGTGCGGTGGCTCACTGGGTAATAAAGGGGTTAGGGCCAGCTTTGTATTATCAGCTGGCCCTAAGCCTGAAATTCATGTGGTCACGCCAATATTAGACATGCCCCCCATGAATTTCTATTAAAAATGTTTAAATAAAAACACAACACCAAGAAAAATTATTTTTATTTGAAAAAAAAAGAAAAACACACTTAGGGACTCCATTTTATTTAAAAAAAAATCCTCTTCCATTCGATGTAGTCCAATCCAGGGTTCTTCTTTAGCTCTGCTATATCTCTGATAGAGAACCTCCTCCAGAGCTGTAGTAGAGCTGTGCACCCGGGCGTGGGAAAGTTCATGTGAGTTCATGCAGGCAAGCATGAACTCACATGAACCTCACAGTATTGCGCTATTTCAAATGAACAGCTGCCCTCTGAGGCCTATGGCTGCCCGACACCAGATCATCATTTCACTTCTGGGTGGTACCACAATTGGAATGGGATCTGTTACCCGTACACTGCCAATTTCACCATTTAGAAACAGAATGGGTGTTAGCGCTCGGATTGCAACCAGACAATGCTCACGAGATATTTACCTCAAGGCTTTATTGAATCAGTGTAGAATTCCAATTCTCCACAACGCGTTTCTGCGCTTAGTGCGCCTTTCTCAAGTGGACCACTTGAGAAAGGCTCACTAAGCGCAGAAACGCGTTGTGGAGAATTGGAATTCTACACTGATTCAATAAAGCCTTGAGGTAAATATCTCGTGAGCATTGTCTGGTTGCAATCCGAGCGCTAACACCCATTCTGTTTCTATCATACACTTTCACGCCTTCCCCTCCGGGAAATGCGAGTCTGAGCAGCTCGGCTCCCGGACCTTGCTCACAACTACATGCCACCCCCATCCGTGCGCCTCGCCAATCACCGACTCGCACGACGAAGGAACACAGCACAGCCCACGTGTCGGATCCCCACGACTCGGAGGCCTCGTCAGCTCGCCCCTCGCTCGCCAGCCAGCGAGTCGCTTCCCGACTCACACGAACAAGGACTGCATCACGTCCCCTCTCGCTTGGCTCATCCGACCCGGAGGTCACGCTTAATTGTTCCCCGCTCGGTGGTCAGTTGTGCGACCCAGGCACAACGTAATCAGGTGAGCACTTGGGTATTTTAACCGCTTTTAATACATTGATCAAGCAGTTTGGCGCAACCTGTTTCATTTTTAATTTCACCATTTGACATTTTTACCTGCTGTTGATATACCAGAGCTCGGAACTCTCTTTGGATAGCTCTCCTCTGGTTTACCAGCATCAGCACTCTGTTGGAGTAAGAACAACACTTCATCGAGACATTTAACCATGACATTAGTACCCAGTATTACGTGTGGGTCCCGCTCATATGGTTTGTCCTGAACCACTATGATACCCTGGTTCCTGGGGTTGGCCCTTCTCGCCCAGGGGTTGCTCGTTTAAAGGACTGGAATAGTAGGTACGTCCTTCTTTGTCGCTTTTTTGGCACAAGCGATGTCCATCAGGGGTGTAGCGATCTGTAGGTTTTCCTCGCGGTGGCTGTGTCTTCCTCCTCATCCACGGGACGTCGTCGGGGCTGTCAGCGAGCTGGATCTTGTCCGATGACCTTGCTTCTGTCTTGGGTCTTCTTTCACCTCGGAGCTTGGCCATGTCCTTCATCAGCTGCTGCACATTGGCGCACAGTTTATCGAACTGGTCGGGTGTTAGTCTGTGCGCTGGCCTGAACCGTGGGGATTGGAGATGCTGCGGCCGGCACGGAAGGGGTGTTAGCATACTGCGGCTGTGAGGTTAGATTGGGCACTGTAGGGAACTGCTGTCCCCGCACTTTTAAGTCTCTTAAGGTATCAAACTATGCGTCAGGGTTTTGCAGAGCCCACCAGCGTGCCTGTTTCTTATCACCAGGTAGTCTGACCGGAGAGGGGAGCTGAGAGAAAGAGAGTGAAGGTGCTCCAGAAGACCGAAGAGTAAAAAAGTATAGTGCAATGTATGGATTACAGTATATAAAACAGTACATAAAAGCTGGGAAAAAAACTAAAATCAAATGACTGATTCTGTGCCCCCTGCCTCCTCTGTGCCTGTCACCAGATCGCTGCGAGGGGATGTAGATGGCTAGGGCATTCATAATCGGTACATGGGACATCTTAGCAATTACAAAATGATGCACGAACGATCTCTGCGTCGCCGGAATGACGCACGAAAGATCTCTGCGTTCCGCAATGACGATCTCTACGCCACCGAACTACAATATCACATACCACAAGCATAGAATAGGTGTCTCTGTACGCCTACCCACCATGATGTCACAAAAAAAAAAAGCCCACATTGACAGAAAGATCGCTGGAGACGCTGCTGTGTGACACTGAACGAGCGATTAAATAAAATCGCTCGCTGGATCGTCCGCTAGATGGCGGCATCACCGCATCGCTGGGTCCATGTGAGCGATATTGACGCGTGTGACATCTTACCAGCGATAATTCCACATCGCTCAGGCGACGAATAATCTGTGACGCATGAGCGACATTGCGAGCGATATCGACGCGTGTGACATCCCCTTAAGTCCCACAACAAATTATCCAATTAACGCTTTGTTTTAATCTCTAACACCATCAGGGTCGACTTGTTTTAACAGTCTCAGTGCTTCCTGTAGGCGCAGTGCATAATCCAGGACACTCTCCTGTGCCCCTTGTTTGCAATGGTAAAACAACAGTCTTAACTCCGTTTCGGTATGATGTTCAAAAACCCGGTTTAATTTAGCAAATATCTGCTCCACAGACTCCTGAGCTTCTATAGACCAGTTTTGGGTCTCCAGCTCTGCTGCATATGTTAACTGTCCCATTATAACTGAAGCTCTCTGCTTACCGGTCATGGCATACATATCCAGCACTTGGCATATCTTCCTCCGGAACATATCCAGGGTACCGGGTTTACCGCTGTACTTTGGTAACCAGGCCGCATTCGGGACTTACGGCAGAGACATCGGCATAATCGGAGCGGGTTGCTGCGGTATGCCGCCGACGGGTGGCTGACCGACCGGGGGTACGTTTGGTGGCCCTGGTGGAACAACCAGTTGGTTTACTTGCGGGGATACCGCGTCGCCGGAATCCAAATCACTCATCCTCACTCTCCCTTAGTTAAGCGCGGCCAGTCCTTTCGATTTCAGCGGAAGTTGACAGCCTCGCGGTGAGGAGTGAGGCACCACGGGAGTTTCCGGTTCCTGCTGCGTTCGGCGGAACTCGTCAGAGCGTGGGGCGGGGCCTATTTTTGCGCCCTTTGCACAGTAACACCCCTTCTTTTCCCGCCTTCTGCGCAACAATGGCGGTTCAAATGTACAGTTCAATAATCACAGTCATTAAATAGCACACAATACCCGTTGGGAAACGGGTCTGCTCGTATCCTGTTCGTGATCGACAAATTCTGACTCACCGTTGCCGGATTCTCACGTCTCAGGTGATGATTCCCTCACCACGGTTCCGCGCCTGAGGCTGTGGGGCCCAGTGCTCAGATGAAAAGGGGATTTTATAGGATACGATGATTCTTGTTTGTCGTGACGCCACCTGTGGGAGTCCGGTGAACGCACCAGCGCTGCTTGGGCCTCCAGGGGATGTGCGGCAGCTAGATGGGATGCTCCCCACAGGATGACCAGGAGTCCCCGGGGCCAGGAGCTGCACTCGATGGAATACGGCAGCTCAGTAGTTGCTGCGTGTTAGTCCAGGAATGATGCACGGACACATAGGGTCTTTTAGTATCTTTACTGGTGACAACAGGTACACTCAACCGGGTGATGAAGTAGGCACTCCTTGAGGTTTCACAGCAAGCAGTGGTGTAGGCTTCCTTGTATCTACAGTTCTGGTGAGGTATGGTGGATATGGAATCCTGCCGGACCGTGTTGCACGTTCTGGTGGGACGTGTTTCACCTGAGTTTGCTGCACTGAGGGCACTATAAAAGGGTTAGGCGTAGCTACTTTTCCTTCCCTGGGTTCTCATCTGGTGGTGCTTCAGGTGTACAGGGAGCTAGACTCCCTTGTTGGGGTGCTGGTTTCTCTGCAGCCTGCGATGTGACTCCTGCAGCTTGGACCAAGTGACCGGATTGTTAGGGCGAGTTGAACAACTCTTCTGTCCCTGTCAGGGCTTTGTCTCCTGTTCTTAAGACTCTTGTTGCGAGAGTGACCTCACTTTCTGGGTGTGCTGGTATGGGCCTAGTGTGGCTCCAGTACCAGGTCAACTCTCCCAGCTGTTCACAGTTCTAAAGTGACTGCACACTCCACTGTTCCTCTCTCCAGGACCCGTATTTATAGGGGGAACTGGCTTAAGGTAACCAGTGGAGCTCCCCCTAGAGGCCTGGGGTCAATAGGGGTGTTAAAAGGTGTGTTAGTAGTGAGATCTGTTTGCTGTGTACATTCCATTTGTGTACTAAGGGTACCTTTACACACGGCTACATTTGTAGCTTGTCACCAGGTAACTTACTGGCTGCAGTGAAATCATGGAGACAAGGTTCTATCTTGTTGCTGTGTACAAATGGAATAATCTCTCCATGATTTCACTGCAACCAGTAAGTTACCTGTAGCCACCCTAGAAATGTAGCCGCGTGTAAAGGTACCCTAAGAGTTCTGTGGTGCCCCAACCAGGGTGCCAAGGTGCCACATAAGCATCCATACCGCCACATGAAATGCACGTAGGGGTTAGCCTTTTGTGAGGGGATCCCTGTCCCCCACCCTACCGGTTCTGATACCTGCACCAGCACTTTGGTAATATTTGTATTGATTACTGTGTACACTGCTTATGTATCATGTAAATCGTTATATGTATCACATACTGCGCATAGGTGAACCTTGCTGTTCATATGACTATGTACAGTATCATGGGAATAGATGCAATATGTGCACACGTGTATTATCTTGCATAGCTACTGTAAATCACAGCATTGTGTTTGTTAATATTCATTATTACTCAGAGGCTGTTTTTATCAATCTGCGGCATCAGAACATGTACCTCACTGCCTGATCTTGGATGCCTTTAAGGTGTACCAGGTTATATGTGTTAGTAAATTACATATGTTTAAAGGCACATCAACTCCACTGTTTTCTCTGGTCTTTTGTTCAATGTCATTATGTGGAGGTGTTTGGGTCTATAGGGCAGTATAATCTTACCTGACCCATTGTTAGCATATCTACATGGAGTTTCTTCTACTACCGTAGTACTTCTATAAATTAGCATAAGTGCAGCACAGGGGGGTACATCTGTGATTTTTCTGAAGAAGGAGCTTTTATTGCCCTGTAGCGTATTGAAATAAAGCACAGATCCTTGATAATTAACATTGGTGAAGAATCTATTATTTTGTGGACGGGAGCGCAGTTACAACCCCATTTTTCTCTTGTTGGATTTATCTGGCTACCTATCTCGTGGGATACTGCTGCAGACCGTCATGTCCCTTGGACTTAAAGGGTACCTTTACACGCCGCTACTACAGGATGGATACAACCCGCTACAGGCTACAAATGTAGCTTGTAGCGTCAATATAGCCCGTAGTAGCGGCGTGTGAAGACGGGACGAGACAGCCGGCAACAGATACATCTGTTTCCGAGCACTGCTCGAAAACAGATGGCTACAAAGCCGATTGTAGCGAGCTGTATCGGCGTGTAAAGAAGCTACAGAAGGGATGTCTATACACCAGGCGATGTACCTGGTATGTAGCTGGGGCGTGACACAGGCTCCGGGATACCGCCCCCCTTCAGCGATCATTGGAGGAAGCTCCTGCGTTACGATTGGTAGTCGCTGCATAGGGCGGCATATTTAAGGAGCTGACCAGTGACACTACACAATTGCTCGAGCGTCATGTATTAAACAGCCTTCTGCGATGCCTGCCCAATCATGATGTCCTTGCTTTGTCCTATCAGCGTACGGACGTCTCGTAATCCACAATTGTGGCACGCCTATGTGTTGTCCCTGCTGCACCAGGTCCTCCCATATTAGCTTGTTGTAGCGGTGTGTAAATGAGGTAAGGTAAGCTACAGATGGCTACTTGAGACACCCGGCGATGTATCTAGCTATAGATGTTGCGTAGCGTAGCGCACCTTGTGGCGGCGTGTAAAGGAGGTGCGTTTACCGTTTGTAACCGTTTGAGCGTGCTCGTGCACGTGAAGTAGCGGGTTGTATCCATCCTGTAGTAGCGGCGTGTAAAGGTACCCAAAGAGATACAAGTGTATACAGTGGCTGTGGCTTTACACAAGTGTATAAGGTGAGCTTTAGCCCTATTAATAATTTGATTAATAACACGAATAAACATTATGTTGCGTCTTTTTTTTACATTTCCAGTGAGAAGTACATTTTATATTGACAGAAAATGATGGGGGCATGGTTGCACCAGAAGGCAGCTTGTCACATAGAGATAATCTCCTGCAGATAAAACACTGATTTTATCTTCCCCCTCCCCCCCCCCTTTCCCCCCCCACCCCCCACCCCTTTTTTTTTTCTCTTCTCTTCTCTCTCTTTATTTAGGTTTGTTCCTCAGGAACGAGACTACACTGTAATTAACGTATCCAGAAGGACCTTATTCGTTCTGGAGATTTGATGTGGACTCTTGACCATAACAAATGACGACAGATTCTCCCGGACTTCATGTGGTCGTAGAGAACGTGAGAAGGGTTGTGGGGTGTTAATATGCTGGGCCCACGAGCCATGGCCCTTGGGAAACCTGTTTACTTACCCTACTTTGGATGGTCGCTAAATGGAGACTGAAGTTATTTGGGCAAAGTGTTGGAGTTTCCATGTTGACTGACTAAATATTTTCAGAGGTGGCGGAGGACGAGGCGGGGTGGAGTCAATTGTGTGGTCCGCACTCGAGGACATAAGTGAAGTCGCAGACTTTTCGATGTTGAAAGGTGTTAGAGTGATTTGGGGGAGGGAGGGAGGGTGGGAAGAAAAGGGGGGGAAAAACGGAAATTACCCTTGGAAATGTGTCTTTAAAAAGGTATACCATTATTATTTGTCACACCCCACTTAAGGACATACCAGACGATATTGATTACTTGTTGATATTCACCATGGAGAGATTTGGGGCCCCGAACGGGGAGGCTTTCGATGGTTAGGTGGGCCTCCTGGAATGTTAAGGGACTGCGCTCCCCGGCAAAGCGCATGATGGTCTTACGTCACCTTAAGAGGCTGCATGTGGATATAGCTCTGCTCCAGGAGACCCACCTGGCCGCGGAAGACTTTTTTCGCCTCAAAAAACTATGGGTGGGAGAGGTCTACGGTTCGGGAGCAGTAGAAAAAAAGGTGGGAGTCCTAATTCTGATACATAGGTCACTAGCCCACTCAATACTATCTACTTCAAAAGATAAGGAAGGCAAAATAATACAAGTAACGATACAAATCCATAATGACATCTTTAATATCTATAACATCTATGCCCCTAACGGGAAACAGAAACCCTTCTTCCAACAACTACAAAAATCACTGCTCCTAGACAGCGAGAATAATAAAATAATTGGTGGAGATTTTAACACGGTCATGAAAGAGGAGGAGGATAGACGCACTACATCACAAACGCATTTGAGAAAGCAAGCAGGGGGTGGGTCTGGCGACTACAGTGTCTTGGAAAACTTAGTGGGCGAAGCTGGATTGTTAGATGCTTGGAGGTTAGTGAACCCACTTGGTAGAGAGTTTACCCACTTCTCGCACCCCCATGGGTCGTGGTCCAGGTTGGATATGTTCTTTCTTTCACCCAAGATAATCCAACAAATGACGAACATTAAAATCGAAGACATGCTGATCTCGGACCATAGCCCATTGGTGTTAGAGACCAGGGACAAATTTGAGAAAGGCTCTGATTACTTATGGAGATTCCCCGACACGTTTGTCAGAGAAGAAAATTTTACTAAACTACTGGGAGAATGGTGGTCGTACTTCTCTTCTGACAATCGGGAACATAGATCTGATCCAGCTCTATACTGGGAAACAGCAAAAACGGTGATGCGAGGACATATCATGGCATATAGCATGAGAATTAAAAGACAAATCAAAGACAAATTTATTCAAACCAGTCTAGTGGTAAGAGATGCGTATACACGCTATCAATCCACAATGGCGGCTCCTGACAGAGATAAATGGCTCCAGGCAAAGAGAGATTTTGATGTCTGGGCGGGAAAACGGGAAGATATCTATAAAAATCGTTTGGAATTAGAACTCCAGAAATTCGGGGACAAAGCAGGACGCCTACTAGCTATGTTAGCTAAGGGTAGACATAGACCCTCCCCGATACAAGCGATAGTGGACACACATGGCACCACGTGGCATGACCCTAAAAATATCTCTAGAGTGTTGGGCAGGTATTACGCCTCTCTCTACACGGAGGTCAACACTGATAACTCAGACAGCCTTGCCTGGTTGGGGGGGATAACACTGCCAGCTGTTTCCCAGGAGGATGCTCAGTTTCTTAATAGCCCAGTTACTACCGACGAAGTTGAGATGGCTATACGTCACTTAAACCCGAGTAAAGCGCCCGGACCAGATGGATATAACGGAGCTTTCTTCAAGTCAATGAGGGAGCAGATCACTCCGGTATTGTGTGACCTATTTAACTCAATACTGAGTGGAGCTCCTATACCGGAGAGAATGAATCTAGCTTACATCAAATTGATACCTAAACCAGGAAAAACACCCACAGACCCGGCAAACTATAGACCGATCTCATTAATAAATCAAGACTTGAAGCTCCTCTCCAAAATTCTGGCTGACAGACTGGCGGTGATCCTACCCAAACTGATACCCATACATCAGGGGGGTTTTGTTAAGGGGAGGTCGACCACTACGAATATTAGAAAAGCAATGCTGATGATAGATGTTATGGGAAAGAAAACAAAGATTAACGGCGGTAACCCAGCCATGATCACTCTTGACGCGGAAAAAGCATTCGATAATGTCAGATGGTCATGGCTGGGTAAAGTGCTCGACTCCGTAGGTATACGAGGCCCCTTTAGGCAATATGTTAAAGCCTTATACAGTAACCCCAAAGCGTGTATTAGTACGCCTGGCTTTCTGTCAGATTCCTTTACCCTCCAAAAGGGAACGAGACAGGGCTGCCCATTATCGCCCCTATTATTTAATTTGGCTATCGAACCTCTGGCACTATATCTGGAACGTCATAACACCTACTAGGGTTTTAAGGTAGGGAAGGCTGAAATTAAACTTTCACTTTTCGCTGACGATATCATCTTATATGTTCAGAACCCAGAAAGAGACCTTCCAGATCTATTGTCAGACATAGAGAAGTGGGGTAGATATTCAGGTTTCGCTTTAAATAAAGGCAAATGTGAAGTCCTCTTTATCAATCAAGAAGAAGGAGCACGAAAGGGGGACCACTTTTGCGGATTACCTGTAGCGAAACATAGTCTCAAATATCTGGGGATACACTTAGCTAGATCCAGTGGGCTGACATATAAACTTAACTTTTTACCGATCATTACAAAGATAGAACAGGAATTGGGAAGATGGGAAAGGCTGCCATTGTCTCTGCTGGGACGCTGCCATCTACTTAAAATGATGAGCTTTTCAAAACTACTTTACCCTCTCCAAACCATTCCAATGTTAATGAAACATACGGATATTATAAGAATTAACAAAGCTTTCACTAAATTTTTATGGAGAGGAAAGAGAGCTAGAATAGCCTTTAGGACATTAATACAACCCAAACAGGAAGGGGGACTGCAACTTCCTGATGTTAGGGGATATAATTTAGCATGTAACCTACGTAATGTATTAGACTGGATTAAGGGAACAAGCAAGTTTTCAGACTTAGAATTGGAGGGAGAATGGGCTAAACCGTGGGACTTGACCGCTTTATTGCATTCTCCGTTGTCCTGCCTTCCGACCACCTTGAAAAATACAGTAATATATAGAGACACCATCATAACGTGGAGAGAGGTCAGGAAAAAACTTAAACTGGCATGGAAAATCTCCAGACGCCTTAATCCGTGGAGATGCCCGGCTTTTGAATTGGGGCGTGAAAACGCCCTATTTAAAAACTGGAAAGAAAAGGGGGTTAATACTCTAGAAGACCTCATAAATTTTGAGGAGCGAAGGTGGATGACGGAGAAAGAGGTGCTCACTACTTTTAATCTACCCCAATTTCAGGCGATACAATACCGTCAGTTGGATCACCATCTCCTTTCACACCTGCGGGACCTCTCTGGAGAGGTTGATAACAACTTATGGTCCGAAATACTTAACATTAACGAAGGTGATGTATCAATTACTTCGTTATATGCCAAAATACACCAAGTCCTACGTCCGCAAAGGAGGAGAGGGTTCTTCAACAAGTGGCGAAAGCACATCAAAGACCCCGAACTTACCCAGAAAATTTTAGAGGGGTGGGGACTTATGAGACGATATATCAGCAATGAGAGATGGAGGGATTCCCAATTCAGGATTATGCATGGGGCTATCCAGGGCTTTAATGTTTCCCCCTCCCAAGCCAATCAGGGGAGATGGATTCACTGCCCAAAATGTAGAACTGAGATGACGGACCTGGAACATGGTCTCTGGTCTTGCCCTGAATCAAAAGATTACTGGAGAAAGGTGGTTGCTTGGGCGACGGAGTTGTGTGGGGATATGGAGGGTCTAGACCCGTTGCGCTGGCTCTTCCACTACCAGTCGGATACTGGAGCCCATAGACAGCCACATGTCCTATGGCATTACACTGCGATACTTGCTAAAAGACTCCTTCTCCAACACTGGCTCAATGACAGACCCCCAGACCTGAACCAGACCAAATCAATGATGCGCCACACTCTGACACTCGAATCGATGGATGCGTTACGCAATCCAAATAAATTAACCAAGAAATTTTTCTTCAAATGGCAAATGTTTATTGAAAAGGAATTCACAGATGGTGACATAACCAATTTTATGCTACCCTTTCGTTCGACGGTCTGGTATGCAGAGGGGGAACTAAGTGGGACACTTGGTAGACTGAGATGTGATGTTTGAAAGACTAAAATGAATGTTGAACTGGTATATATACAGTATACTTAAGCTATTTTGAGAATATAAGACATGATAGAATTAAGGGATAATTTCCGGAGTGGGTGGGGAAGGGTTTGTGGAAAGTTTTCAGTCGGATTTGCAATTAGATGACTACTGTTAATTTCAGCTTCAGTTATTTGTTACGTGTAAATCAATGTTGGATATGCTTATCCTAACAATTCTTACTTGTGAAATGTTTAAAACCCAATAAAAATATGGTTCAAAAAAAAAAAAAAAAAACACTGATTTTAGTGAAACAGCAAATCAGACTTTCTTGCCCTGCATCATGAATAGATAGGAAGAACCTGGCAACAGTTTTTTTTAAGGAAAGACATGTAGGAATGACATGTATCAAATTCATTAAGAGACAAGTGCCATTAATGAATTTGGTAAATCTTATTAGTAATATGTATCTCTTTGTGCTTCCCTAGAAATGTTACTCCAGTCAATCACTATTAACAGATGGTCATAGCCATGTACTGTTACGCGCTGGCATCCTCTCCAGCTCTGCCCATTCTGTTTGAAACTGGTGAGAAAACACCAAAAGACAAAAAAAATGTTTTCAACTTTTCAACATATTTTAAGCCAGTTTATCACTTTAAGGAATTGCCCCCTCCAAGGTTGCCCCCTCCAATTGCCCCTCACTTTGTTATTGCCAATTACTGATATGTAGTATATGTGCTACAAGTATTTCATGCGATTTTAAGGGGATACAGAAGTAAAAAGAACCGAGTTTCTGCAAGTAAACGTCGCCACCTGCTGACCAAAGTTGGTAAAATTCGGGAAGGTGGAGAGCAGGACAATAGTAAGAATCAAAGGGTGAAGTACAGGGTGCAAATAAGAGGAGCCACCAGGTCAGTTGACAGCTTTGGTGCAGTTACTAAATCTAAAAGACTCACAAGAATGGTATTGGTGCTAGAACCTGTAACAGGTAGGTCGTAGGAGCATCAAAGTGGGCTTACCTCCACCATTGATAGAGAAGACCATGGAGTGTTTAGGTCCTGGAGAAGACCCTAATGATACCAGATCCACGAGAAGATTACTGCGATATCAGATACTGGAGAAGACCCCCTTGATACCATATCCCGTAGAAGACCCCTGTGATACCAGATCTTGGAGAAAACCGCCGAGATATCAGATCCCAGTGAA
Organism: Allobates femoralis; assembly: GCA_033576535.1. NCBI lineage: Eukaryota > Metazoa > Chordata > Amphibia > Anura > Aromobatidae > Allobates > Allobates femoralis. The sequence continues at coordinate 231,287,335 of JARQOC010000002.1, forward strand.
GACCCCATGATACTGAGTCGGGCTGGCAGGGAAGCGGTTACTCAGAATGGGGAAGGCGGGGAAGGGAAGGGGATTACAGCTGGTCGGTTCCTGGTTCCATGCCCTGGGCAGTCAATTGGCTGATGGGGATGAGGGTTTGGGAACTTGAGGATAGGGAATCGTGACGCCATCTGTGGTACCTGGTAATGTGGTTACCAGCGCTGCAACCGGCCGCTGAGGGGTCCGGATACCTCTGCACCGCCAACTGCTCCTACCTCTCGGTCCTCCTCCCCGGAATTTGCCTGGTAGTTAGACTCTTCTTCTACTAATTCCTCTACAATCAGGTTGGGCTCCTCGGAGAACTGGATTAGGTCTCCCAGTTTGGCGGCCTCCTACTCATCAGGCTCCGCATTGTCAGTGTCATCCTCAGGCTCTGGCTCAGGGTTCTCCGGAACAGGGTTATGGTCATCGACCTGGAGTGCCTTTAATCCGGCTGTAGCAGCTTGCAGGGGTTCTGTGGGGGCGCCATCTCTGGCTACCAGGTGCTCGGATTCTGGCTTCACCAACACTCCTGGTTCCGGTTCTAGCATGGGCCCCTGTCATTGTTTCATCCTGTGGCTCAGCTGTAAGACCATCTTGGCACTGCAATGCCAGACGGTCCATTCCATGGTCTTCCAGAGTCAGACTCGCAGGTCCCGGAAGGCTGCTCCCCAGAAGTTGATGTCCACCCATCACAGTTTCCAGGATGGGCACCCCCGAGGCAGCACATTCGGCTCTCACATTCTCCTCGATATTCCTGATCAAGTCGGAGATTGTTGGTTCAGACATTGTGAACAGGCCGCTAACGGGTAACAGGTCCGGTAACAGCCAAGGTCTCTCGTTCTGGCTTCCGGCTGCACCCTGTTTACTTCTTAAAGTCCCGAGCTGGTGCGGTCTGGTTCCCAACCCGCCCCCTTGGTTGTTCGATGGCAAGGGGTCATGGAGACAATTTGGCGCCTCTTGCATGGCCCTCCTTGGATGAGTGGCCGAGGCATGCCCTGGTCCAGCACATTTCAGTCACTTCTCCAGGCCAGTGAAGTAAAGTTCAGTCAATAAAAGTCCAATTTAAGGAGCACAGTACCGGTTTTACCGGGCACAGGATCCTCTTTGTGATGCCAGAAATGAGTCAGGTCAGCAGGGAAGGGGTTACTTGGAACCGGGAAGGCGGGATCACGGCTGTTCGATTCCCAGTTCCGTGCCCTGGGCACTCAGTTGGCTGATGGGGATGAGGGTTGGGGAACTTGGGGATAGGGAATCGTGATGTCACCTGTGGTACCTGGTAATGTAGTTACCAGCTTTGCAGCCGGGCGCTGAGGTGATCGTGAAGCAGCTGTAGTAATATAGCTCCCCACAGGTGGAGCTTTTACCTCAGTGCAGCGGGGTGGATGAGAGGAGTCATAGTCCTTAGCTCTTTGGTGCTATAGCGCACTTTCAGGCGATGAATAATTGATGCAGAGACCGGATTAGCTCAAACAGTTCTTTACTGCTACCAGGTGGATAAGGTACATGGTACAGTCTGATTCACCGGGGGTTGTAGCCGCAGATTTTGGAGGCTTTTCCAGAGTCTGTCAGAGGTGCCTCTATAATAGCTTTCTTGGTCGGTCTTTGCTTTAGCTCTCCTGTCAACAAAAATCACCGAATTGGTACATAACAGTATAGAAAAAAAATAGTGACCAAATTTGGCCTCTTACAAATATCATTGCGTTTAGCAGGATACTATCAGCCACCTCAGAGGCACATAGTACAATACATAGCACATGTAAAATTTAGTTTTACACAAAAATCACCGAAGTGGTACATAATATAGAAAAAAAATACTCAGCAAATTTGGCCTCTTACAAATATCCTTGCGTTTAGCAGAATACTATCAGCCACCTCAGAGGCAACCCATATCTTTCAACACCGATGCTCCATCCCCTACAACCCTGACGATTGTGGCATCTGCGACCAGCCGTGCCACAAGGAGGAGACAGGTGGTATCACTGGACATGAGATCACCACAGGGCGGCAGCCACTCCACAAGTGAAGCATAGTATGCTGTAGGCCCTTGAACGGCGGATGGATGAGACCGGACACCGGATTCAGCTTTGATGTCACTTTACTGGTACCAGGCTCTTAAGTACACAGATACACTGGGTTTTCCAGGGGTTGCAGATGTGGATGTGGAGAACAATTGCAGTGTCCCCCAGAGGTGTCCTTCTTTATCTTCTCTGGTCTCTTCCCCTACCACTTCCTAGACACACCTCGACACAGATAAAACTGTGTCAATATTTTATGTGAATCAGCACATCCAAAATTTATGGCAAAAAAATCACTTTATTATTAAAATTAATTCATATTAAAATGACCTGTAGGAGCCTTCCTTCTGATCTAAGAGAGGGATTAAGATAAATACAAGTGTGATAGCGCTCCATTCTGTTCCCCTGTTTGTATTTGCTGCTACTTATGTATTCTCTGTAGCCCACCCTATTATTTTGTGCATGATAGGGACTGTGTTCCCGTATAAGACATGTTTTGTATAAGTGAATAATTTTAATATGAATTAATTTTAATAATAAAGTGATTTTTTTGCCATAAATTTTGGATGTGCTGATTCACATAATATATTGACACAGTTTTATCTGTGTCGATGTTTGGTAAGGTAAAAGGTATTTAGGTGAAGCACTTATTTTTTAAGGGGACCCTTTTATGTGTACACTTCCTAGACACAGCCTGTACGCCAATCCCCGGTCTGGTGCTAAGATACTTCTGACTACTTTCCCATGGCAATGGGAGAGACGATTCTGACACCTGCCGTCACAGGCATTAAGTCCTTCTTTTAAAGCGTCTTGGACCTAGTTTGGGACTGAGGTCAGGTTATCTCCACTAGTGGTGCTGAATTCTTCCTACAGCTCTCCGGTCTGCAGTCAGGGCTGAGCCTTCACTAACCGCCTCGGATCTGGTACCGGTGTTGACCTGGGTTTCCAGCTGGCTCCAACCAGTCCTGGTTCACCCCCTTCTTAAGTCCGGGTTACCCTTCTTGAAAAAGGGAGACCCTCGCCACAGTTACAGGATCCACTGTGTGCTAATCCGTCGCTCTCCTTCACCGTCTGGATTGACAGGTCTTCACTCACTCCCTGTCTGACTAGAACTAACTAGAATTTTCTCTTAAATTTTGCTGGCGTCACCTGCTCTCACTCTAAGTTCCACCCCTCTGGACCTACTGAATATACAGTCCATTATTCTAAGGTGTGCTATATTTATGGGTGCTTAAGTTTGGACTGTACAATTCCCTCCACATCCAGCACCGCTCGACATTACATTTTTATTAAACTGCAATACCTTTCTGTGGTGCATTGCCACAGGGGCGCCACATACCTCCTTGGTTAAATACACTCGTCCTCGAGTGTGAGTGTACAAAACCAAACTGGGCTTAAGCCAAAAATTTTCCTTTTTATCACAAATAACGGGTAACTTTAAAATAACAATAAAACCTTAAAATTGTTTTGGTAATCTTTCTTTGCAGGAGGCACTGTGCTTTTAACGTTGCATTATAATAAAATTAACATTCTAGTCCACATCGGCCCAACGCGAACAGGGAAACAAGTCTCTGATTAATGTTCATCAGGGTTTGCATTTAAACAGGTCACATTACTTTCATGTGCTGCAAGAAAAAGACATATAGATGCAACTATATACAGTTGTGGCCAAAAGTATTGACACCCCTGCAATTCTGTCAGATAATACTCAGTTTCTTCCTGAAAATGTTTGCAATCACAATTTTTTTGGTATTGTGGCTGCTGGCCCTGTATCTCCTAACAGGCACCCCCTTTTGCTAGGCAACTTGAGTCTTTCTGTGTGCTTCTGACCCCGCCATGTTGCTTCGCTGAGGTACAGTGTAGATCTACAACCTCCACTATCCCGGTGTTTTCTGTGCTGCGTTATTCAGTCACAGATTTGGATCCGGTATCCAGTCTTTGCGCTTCTGTAGGGCGAGTTATGATGTAACTCAGTCTCCCAGATATGTTCCTCTGTTTCTTGTACTCCTCTCCTCAGACCCTGGCTTCAGGCCTGAAAGTAGTCAGTGGTCCCTGTCAGGAGATCAGCACTGCTCCCATTTACAGGTCCTCCTCCTAGTGCTCCCTGCACTAAACTGAACTGTCAACTGTCAACTATCAACTAACTACTTCCTCCTCAGACCAGAATATATCAGGGAGCTGCTTGAGCTCCCCCTTCTGGCCTAGAGGTGCTAGTGCAGTGTCCAGTGTTGTGTGGGGAGATAACCCTTGTGATATTACTGTGGCACATTAACCCCTGGGGTGTCACACTACCTCCTCCTCTGTGTCCTCCCTTCTAACACTCTTGCACCTCTCCAATCTGTCCTTAAGTCTGCAGCTCGGCTAATCCACCTCTCTTCACTATTCCTCAACTTCCCCCCTCTGCACATCCTTCCACTGGCTCCCAATTCACCAGCCTATCCAATTCAAACACTGACTTACAAAGCCGTCCACAATCTGTCTCACCATGTATCTCTGAACTAATCTCCCGATATCATCCAAATCGTAATCTTCGATCCTCCCAAGACCACCTCCTCTCCTCCACACTTGCATGTTTCTCATCAAACCGCCTGCAAGACTTCGCCCGAGCATTTCCCATTGTCTGGAATTTTGCACCCCAAAATGTCCAACTGTCCCCCACACTCGGAACCTTCAAGCGGAACCTGAAAACCCATCTCTTCAGAACAGCCTACAGCCTGCAATGACCACAGTGCCACTTCACCACCACTGGACCCGGTGCTCCACCACCACTGGACTCGGTGCTCTACCACCACCAAAGTAGACCCAACCTACTGTCTCTCTCCCCACTGCCCTCTAGAATGTAAGCACGCAAGGGTAGGGTCCTCTCTCCCCTCTGTACCAGTCTGTCACTGTTAGTTTGTTCACTGTATTTTTAACTTCTTTATATGTAACCCTTTCTCCTGTACAGCACCATGGAATCAATAGTGCTCTATAAATAAGTAATAATAATAATAAAAGAGGTTTTGCCCGCCGTATCTCTGTTAATGCTCCTGAGATTCTGGATCCTGGTTCTGGCGATGGGGATATGCCATACAAAAGAGTGCCCAATCCTGATTATTACCACTTGGCTTCTCGGATGCCTGTAATGGATAATTTTCAATACTTGAAAATGGAAATAGAATGGAAAAACTTATTGAAAAGGAATATTATATAAAGGATAACTAGAGTAAGAGAGAAAGAAAAGCATTGATTGAGCTGAGGAAAAATAACATAATTGTCAGATAATCAGACAAGGGGGGCACTCTTGTATTGGAAGTAGCATTTTATGAAAAACAATTGTTGCATATGATATCAGATGAGGGTACAGTTGTGGCCAAAAGTATTGACTCCCCTGCAATTCTGTCAGATAATACTCAGTTTCTTCCTGAAAATGATTGCAATCACAAATTCTTTGGTATTATTATCTTCATTTAATTTGTCTTCAATGAAAAAACACAAAAAGAATTGTCCTAAAGCCAAATTGGATATAATTCCACACCAAACATAAAAAAGGGGGTAGACAAAAGTATTTACACTGTTAGAAAAACCATGTGATGCTTCTCTAATTTGTTTAATTAAACAGCACCTGTAACTTACCTGTGGCACCTAACAGGTATTGGCAATAACTAAATCACACTTGCAGCCAGTTGACATGGATTAAAGTTGACTCAACCTCTGTCCTGTGTCCTTGTGTGTACCACATTGAGCATGGAGAAAAGAAAGAACACCAAAGAACTGTCTGAGGACTTGAGAAACCAAATTGTGAGGAAGCATGAGCAATCTCAAGGCTACAAGTCCATCTCCAAAGACCTGAATGTTCCTGTGTCTACCGTGCGCAGTGTCATCAAGAAGTTTAAAGCCCATGGCACTGTGGCTAACCTTCCTAGATGTGGACAGAAAAGAAAAATTGACAAGAGATTTCAACGCAAGAGTGTGCGGATGGTGGATAAAGAACCTCGATTAACATCCAAACAAGTTCAAGCTACCCTGCAGTTCGAGGGTACAACAGTGTCAACCCATACTATCTGTCGGCGTCTGAATGAAAAGGGACTGTATGGTAGGATACCCAGGAAGACCCCACTTCTTACCTCGAGGCATAAAAAAGCCAGGATGGAGTTTGCCAAAACTTACCTGAGAAAGCCTACAATGTTTTGGAAGAATGTTCTCTGGTCAGATGAGACAAAAGTAGAGCTTTTTGGGCAAAGGCATCAACATAGAGTTTACAGGAGAAAAAAAGAGGCATTCAAAGAAAAGAACACGGTCCCTACAGTCAAACATGGCGGAGGTTCCCTGTTGTTTTGGGGTTGCTTTGCTGCCTCTGGCACTGGACTGCTTGACCGTGTGCATGGCATTATGAAGTCTGAAGACTACCAACAAATTTTGCAGCATAATGTAGGGCCCAGTGTGAGAAAGCTGGGTCTCCCTCAGAGGTCTCAGAGGTCCAGCAGGACAATGACCCAAAACACACTTCAAAAAGCACTAGAAAATGTGGAGAGATTTAAAAATGGCAGTTTGGAGAAGGCACCCTTCAAATATCAGGGACCTGGAGCAGTTTGCCAAAGAAGAATGGTCTAAAATTCCAGCAGAGCATTGTAAGAAACTCATTGATATTTACCGGAAGCGGTTGATTGCAGTTATTTTGGCTAAAGGTTGTGCAACCAAGTATTAGGCTGAGGGTGCCAATACTTTTGTCTGGCCCGTTTTTGGAGTTTTGTGTGAAATGATCAATGTTTTGCTTTTAGCTTCATTCTCTGTTGTGTTTTTTCATTGAAGACAAATTAAATGAAGATAATAATACCAAAGAGGAGGAGGTAGTGTGACACCCCAGGGGTTAATGTGCCACAGTAATATCACAGGATTAACTCACCACACAACACTGGACACTGCACTAGCACCTCTAGGCCAGAAGGGGGAGCTCAAGCAGCTCCCTGATATATTCTGGTCTGAGGAGGAAGTAGTTAGTTGATAGTTGACGGTTGACAGTTCAGTTTAGTGCAGGGAGCACTAGGAGGAGGACCTGTAAATGGGAGCAATGCTGATCTCCTGACAGGGACCACTGACTACTTTCAGGCCTGAAGCCAGGGTCTGAGGAGAGAAGTACAAGAAACAGAGGAACATATCTGGGAGACTGAGTTACATCATAACTCGCCCTACAGAAGCGCAAAGACTGGATACCGAATCCAAATCTGTGACTGAATAACGCAGCACAGAAAACACCGGGATAGTGGAGGTTGTCGATCTACACTGTACCTCAGCGAAGCAACATGGCGGGGTTAGAAGCACATAGAAAGACTCAAGTTGCCTAGCAAAAGGGGGTACCTGTTAGAAGATACAGCAGCCACAATACCAAAGAATTTGTGATTGCAATCATTTTCAGGAAGAAACTGAGTATTATCTGACAGAATTGCAGGGGTGTCAATACTTTTGGCCACAACTGTATTAAACATATCAGAAAGATCCTGTTATTAACATGAAAAGGGATCTTGACAAAATCCTAGTGGATGGTTTTGGGCCATGGATTGATATCACAAAAATTATTTGATCACTTACTTGTAGGGTCACCAGTATGTCCCATATTACATGCTTTGCCCAAGACCCATAAAAGGGCCTTTCCACCCCCACTTCGTCCCTTAGTGGCCAGTATTAATTCTGTTTCTGAGAAGGTATCTATGTGGATTGATGGTATGTTACAAACACTATTTAGTAAGATGCAAGGCCACATAAAGGACACTAAACATTTATCAGGGGCACTAGCTTTGAAAAAGTGAAAAAAGAATGATATGGGTGACTAGAGACATTGCTACATTGTATTCGTGCATACCGCACAATCTTGTTGTGAGAGCTATTACCTACCATCTTAATTGATACAGGCTGTATTATGAGGAAATGAACAGCTTTATAATTGTTTTGATTGTTTTCTTGATTAAGAATAATTATTTCAGTTTTAACGGTAATTATTACTTTCAAGTTTGTGGGTGCCTGATGGGCTCAAGTTTTTCAATGACTTTGGCAAACCTATATGTTGCATGGTGGGAGCAAGAGTATATTTTTGCTGAAATAAATCCTTTTTTAAAAAACATCAGGTGGTATGCAAGATATTGTTAAGATATTATAATGATCTGGTATGCCCCTGATGAGCAAATACCATCTTTAATAATGGGATTTAAGGAGTATATTAATGGCAACATACATAATTTGACATTTACATTCGATTATGCTCTACAAATGAAAGTTATCAAAGTGAGTGTAAAGTAATGAAAAGTCATTTGAAACAAGGAGGCTATTATTCAGCAAATGACATCATCTGGACATACAATATAGCTTTTGCTCGCTCTAGGGAATCATTGTTAGTGCATAATGGTAGACATGATTAAAGATCTAATAATGGTTATAATGCAGAGAAAGTAACTTTTTGTACCACTTTTACTACAGACTACTATAACAAAATTGGTTGGATTTTATATTAGTATGAAAAGTTTCAGACTATCCTTAGTAGATGTATTAATTTTGTGCCACATAGATCCAACAATATCAGTGATATGGTGTCCTCTAGTCTATATTTGAATAATACAACGAAAGCAGCTGAGAATTAGTTGAGCTTGAAAGGTTTGTACAGATATGGGAGTCGGAGATGTAATCTCTGCAAGCTTGTAAATCAAAGTGTATCCTTTGTGGACAATCAGGATAAGATATATACCATCAAAGCCTTTATCAATTGTAACAGCACATATATCTTATATATAAAGTTGAGTGCATGTATGTGTGTGTGTGTATGTATCATAGCCTCGCTCACTCCACATAGCTATGCCCCTCCACAAGCCACACCCCCTCCATATAACCCCACCCCCTTACATATAGCCATGTCCCACTTCACATAGCCACACCAACTCCATGTAGCTCTGCCCCCTCAACATAGCCCTTCCCCAGGACTATGTGAAGGGGTGGAGCTATGAAAGAGTGGAGTTACATGGTGTAGCTATGTTGCGTGTGCGGGGCTATATGTAAGGGCAGAGTTAATGGAAGGGGGCAGAGCTATGATACATACATAACCATATATGGGCTATATTACAATATATGGGCATTATGCCTGGGCAATGCGGGGCTCCACAGCTAGCTATTTATAAAGCAAATTGTACAGCATGCAAAATGTATTATTTTGGATGTATCTCCTGCACATTAAAGAAAAGAATAGCTGAGAATGTTTCAGGAGTCAAAAATGAGAGCAACATAAGTAATAAAGCTGCTTCAGAGCTTTTTAGGCATTTTATGGAAGTGGATGTGTCCACATTGCGCATTATTACAGGTATAGAGAAAGTAATGAGGCCACTCAGAGGCGGCAATTGGAAATAATTGTTGCTTCTGTGGCAAACCCAGTAGATCCTTACATTGAACTCTAGGATACCACTGGTACTAAATTACTGTAACGATTTACAATATTTTTTTTTTGATGTATTTAATAAAAATATATATTTGCTGTATTTTCTATAAAGTTTATACATTGCTATATATGAGCAGCATTAAATGTAATACTAGTAATAGGGGGTAATGAGTTGTCCTTGAGTTTTAGGCTATGTGCACATCAGTCGGTTCTGCATTTCTGCAGACCGACCGGGAACCGGTGGACACTGGCAGAAACTGAGTTTTCTGTGCTCAGCAGTGTCCTAGTTTTTTGCTCGTTTTTTGCTCGTTTTTTGCTCGTTTTCCGCCCGGTTTTACAGCGATTTGTCGGCGGTTTTTCTGAGCGGTTTTAAAACTGAGTTTTTTGTGCACTTGATCAGCTGAAACCGGTGGAAAAACGGAGGAAAGAAGTCACTTGCTCTATTTTTGGAAACCGGTGAAAAAACTCAGTTTTGACTGAAAACGACCAGAAGAAAAACGTTCTCATGAAGACAGAGTTTTCTAAAATCCATTGACTAGCATGTTAATCCAACCGGAGGATAGGATTAACATAAATTAACATAAAACTGAGCGGAAAACGCCGACGGAAAACGTCCAAAAGCAGCCCACAAAACGACTGATGTGCACATACCCTTAGGGTACATTCACACCGTGCAATTTTGGTCTGTTTTTGCTCATAAGTTTTTGTAGCCAAAACCAGAAGTGGAACAATCAGAGGAAAAGTATAAGGGTACCGTTATACGTTGCGATATCGCAATACAACATCGACAAAAAGTCATGTGGTGTGGTCGTTACAATTGATATCATTGGTGCGTTGTCGTGTAACAAGGCAATGCGACGGGAAAAAATCGCAGCTACAATATCGCAAGAAGTTTGTGCAAGCCCTTCAACCGTACAATATTGCATGTGTGCTAACTGCCATGATCATGCTGTGTGACGGCGCAACTATGATCTTGTTTGCGATTTCGCAGGTTGCACAAGCAAGCACGTAGGCGTGCCTGTGGGTTGTGTTTTCTTACGCCCCATCTACGTCGATTGGTGGCTAGTATTGTATGCCAATTGGATGGCCCTGGCAAAGGAGCCATATTAGATTATCTGTGCGTACACCACTTCATTCATTGACTTCTGCATCTCCTCAATGTTGCGAAAATGCATGTATACAAGGCGAATCATTGTCAAACACCTCCTTTACTATTCATGACGACGTTTTAGGCGCCTATTGACGACGCCACAAACATAGCGTCACCAAAAACATACAGTACTGGCCAAAAGTGCCATGTCAGTATATGAAAGCCTCATTCATGCTAGCTATAATCTCCCATCCCACACTTCACACATATATTAAAATGTTAACAAAAGTCGAGCCACTTCTTGCAATAATAGGCCAGATATGTGTGGCCATGTGTGAGGCATGAGCATTGCGGTTTACATATTATGTAACGCTGTTGCGTTCACTGTGATCATCCACTATGTGTGGGTGACTCCTTTGCTGTTGACATCAGTTTCCAGATGATATAATGGGCAATAGCATCTATGTTGTCTGAAATGGCTGACCAATGGTAACGCTCTTTCGCCGTCCAATCGGAGTGCCAATTTGGGCGCCGACTTCCGGGACGCCGGATCGTTGCAGGTTGGAGGTGTGATTGCTACGTGTAACATCTACTATGCGATCTTGGACAAGTGCCAAAAAAAGTGCGCGCTCCCGTGAAATTGTATGCGATATCGGAACGATATTGTGACGTGTAACGGTACCCTAGTAGAAACCCGTCACCACTTTTGTATTATCACCCACTGCTGGTTTTAGCTACAAAAACTTATGTGCCAAAACAGACCAAAAACTCACAGTGTGAATGAAGCCATATATTTGTAGGGAAAAAACTTTAGTGCGATTGCTTGCTGCAAAATGGGTATCAGCTGTTTGCAATTTAAGGTACCGTTACACGGGGCAACATTGCCGGCAACTCAGGGCGTGGCGAAGTTGAAACAACATCGCTAGTGCGTTGCTACGTGTAACAGGGTGATTTCAATGGTGATAAGTTGCTTGAGCGGAGTTGCCAGATTTACCAACATGTTGGTAAACCAGGCGATGTTGCTCAGGCGATCTGCTGTCATCGCTCTGTGTGACACCGCAACAACGATGTTGAAAGCAACTTCCCCTATTCACTGTAATGTTAATGATCGCTCGCTGGTTTGAATTTAACCCCGCCAGCGAATGTTGATTTCAACATCGCGGCTGCGTTGCCGGCAATGTCTCTGCGTGTAGCCTCTCTATAGCAATCTGGCTACATGCCCAAAATGTGCGCTCCCATGAGTTGCCGGCGATGTTGCCCCGTGTAACGGTACCTTTAGAGCTTACGCATGTTGCTTGTTTAATTGCTTTCTAATTACCATACATTTTAAACTTCTGGGTATGTAGGTTTAAATGTTTTGTGTTATTTTATTTTGAACAATAGAAAAATTGGAAAAATTGGAGCCCGGCTCAACAGGACTGGATTTTTCTTTTTTTATTTTTCAAAAGAAAGTAATGTACATACAGAGAAAAATTTACATGGTGGTACATGACCCAGTCGACGCATTTCGACTGCACTAAGTAGTCTTACTCATGACTCATTTTATTTTGACTGCCTAGGATTAAAGATCTCTTTGGATCTGAAACACGAAAGACATTACACATTTTTAAATATTTGTCTACTTTTTTTTAAACATGGATTAATAAAGGAGATGTTATAATTTCATGAACCAGGAAATCCAGGTGCTGGCCTTCCTGCATCCTTACATGCACACCAGGGTGAACTGAAGGCTTGGTACGGTAGGCAGAGCCTGTCCCTGGAATGTTCCCTGAATCTAGTGCACATGGGACTGATAGGTTTGCCGATACAAAAGAAATCACAAGGGCAAAGAATGGCATAGATTATAATTACAAGCTTGGTTTTGCAAGTAAAAATGTCATTAAATGAAGGAGTAAGGTCCCTTTCACATCAGCGTTTTGCTGATGTTTGCGGCCGATCCGGCAGGTGGTGCCATATCTGCGGAACAGCTGCCTAATGGCCTACTTTGGCCTAGATCCGGCAAGGCCCATGGATTGTCTATGGGGCTTGCGGTCTGGTTCGGCAACTACGGTTCTGCCGGATGCTGCAGATCCGGCATTTGCGACCGTGAAAAAAATGCTACTTGCTTATTCAATCTAACAGATTTATAAACAACTACGGTAACTGTTTACTAAAAAAGCAAGAACTATAGTTTTTGCTTTGTCTATAAGAAATTAAAGGTCCTTGTGGTGCAATGTTGACCTTTTTTGATATTGTGCCAATTTTTTTCTGATAGCTTTCTTTATATTGCTAACCATTTTGATGAACTCAAAATTGAATACAAAACTTTTATCTGACTCGAAATGGAAATGGACCATCGTCTTATTTAGTTGGCGTCCTGACGCTGAAGGCTCCTTCTCCTGCACTGCCATGCTTTTATGAAGTTTTAAAAGGTTTAAAATAAAATTGGATTTTTTATGAAGGTCGTGTGGAATATTTCTCCTGCTTTATTTTGGATTGCTTTGCCCAGCTCTGGGCTTTCTCTGGTGAACACTGAGCCTACTTCCCACCTGGATTACCGGATATATCAATCGTGGTACACGAGGAACACTTGGCGGAGTCCAGCTTGAGATAATACCCTAAGTAAGGGCTACATTTCTCTATTTCTGCCCTATATATTGTAATCTTGAACCGTTTAGTGCATTTCATGTGGCACTAAAGAGTGTTTCATCCTTGCATTTAGCTAAAGATAAATAAGTAATAAAAAAAAAACTGGTGTGTGGTACCTCATATTTTTGATCACCAGCTAGGGTACACTAGACAACTGCAGCCTGCAGACCACAGCTGGCAGCTTTACCTTGGCTAGTAATGCAAAACAAAGGTCACCCCAAACTATTTTTTTAAATTATTTATTCATAAATATTTAAATAACATGAAAAGAATTTTGGATTACCAGCCAATGTAAAGCCGACAGCTGGTGTCTAGTATTCTCAGTGTGGATAGGACCATCTTTCATGGGCCCTCACCACCCTAAAAATAGAAGGCCACAACCGCTCCAGAACTGGTGCCTCCATAACATGTCCCACTCCTGATGCTTCACTCTGACTCTTTCCGCTGCCTTGGTGCAGTGGCAGTCGGATAACAGAAGGGGTTAACGAAAGAAGAATATAGACAGCTGTATTCAACTTTTGGATTGGTAATGTTAAGCATCTATCATACCCCCACATTACCAATGGGGGGAGTAAATAGTTAAAAAACATAGACACAAAGAAAAATCCTTTATTGTAAATAGAAAACACAGACAACCCACTGTCACCCTTTTTGTTAAGCCCAAACTTACCCTCCGACGATAATCCACAGCGATGTCCAGACAGGGCTACATACAGTGACTGGAGACCATTACAGCATCTGCACATCACAGCAGCTCACTCTCACTGACAGCAGTTTGGGAATAGTGACTTCAAACAGTTCATCCATGGTCGCAGCTGAGTTACTGTGGTAACCGCAGTTACCATGGTGACCTCAGATGAACTGTCTGACATCACCACCATGGCTCAGTGTGAGCTTAGAGTCATGAGCTTAGAGACTTGTGAGACTCACACGAGTCTCACATGCATCACCCTGCACAGCCGCCTACTCACTGGACAGATGCTTAAAGTTCCATGTAAATACGTGCAGCTGCACGCTCCTGCCATAGTGATGCAGTGTGTCGAGTGTGCTTCACTGGGTATCAAGCTGTGTGAATTACTGTCAAAGCTGTTTATGTTTGGGATTTATAAATGGGTGAAAGCAGGTTGTCTGTATGTTTTATTTACAATAAAGAATTTTTTTCCTTGTAGTTTATTTCTAATAAAGGATTTTTCTCTGCATCTCTATTTTTTAACTATTTACTCACCAGAAGGGTAATGTAGGGTTATCATAGACACATCAACATTACCATTCCAGGGGTTCATGACAGCTAACAATACTCATCTGTCATTAACCACTTCTATTACTCCATTTGCCACCACACCAGGACAGTACCAGGGAAAAGCCAGGATGAAGCGCCAGGATATGGTGCTTCTAATGAATGCGCCATACTTTTGAGTGGCTGCAGGCTGCTGTTCTTACCTGCGCGGAAGCTATAACTATGTGCCTCCGCAGGGTAAGAATACCAACCCCCAGCTGTGCTATTTTGACATCAGTTTGGTTGATATACTGGCAACCAATCACAGACACCAGTAAAGTGGGAGGGTGGGGCTAAGAACATGACGTCCTTGACTTCCAAGTTATTCCTATTAATGTAAGTTCAGCCAATTCAAATGCAAACACGGCAGTGCAGAGTTCGAGTCTGGATATTGTGTGTTCATGGAGTAATGTCAGTTTTGCCCGTATCTTAACAAACACTATATGGCATTTTTCTTTCATATCTATGGTTTTTAACTATGCTACTGCTGCAGTTGCTTTGACTGAGGCATCGCAGAAGATACAAAGTCTTTGCATTCTGACTTTTGTTGATGGCACTGAAGCATATGGTCGTTACATATGAAGGCTGGTTAACGGTTCGAGAGACTTCCTACAGTCTGTCCACACGTCTCTTTTCCCCACTGGGAGCAGATCATCCCAATCAGACGTCTTTTGGGTGAAGTCTCTTAACATAATTTTACTCTGGATAGTTACACTACAGGAGCTACAAAACCCAGAGGATCATATAGGCTGTTTATGATAGACAGGACACCTCTACGTGTGAAGGGTTATTCTTTTGCTGATCTGGAAGACGAATTCATCTACCTTTTTAATTCCCAGAGCAAACCACAGCTCCGCTTCATGGGAAGTGCTTAGGTCCAAGTCCATTAGATCACTTGAATAGTCTTGAGAAAAAAAGACTTCCATTAATTTTTGATTGCTGGAAGCAATTTTGTGCAACCTCAGATTAGACAGAGTGAGCATTTCTTGAGCCCAATTAGGAGACTGATTGCAGCCTCATTTTTAGGTATGGATGTCAAGCAGTCGTCTACATAGAAATCTTTTTTCACAAAGGATCTTTATTTTTTTTTTTTTATAATTTTTTTATTATCTTTTATTTTTGGCCAAAAATATACACTTAACAATACACAATCACAATGCGGGTCAATGTATCAATCGTTTGAGAAGAGCACATAAGTACACTTTGAATGTCCAATAGTAAACAAAATAGGGCCAACACTGTGAAAGCCAATAACCTGATGGTTAACAAAACCCACATTTCACATAAGAATAAGCAAAAAACAAATTTTTTTTTGCTATATATAAACCCAGGAGTTTACTCCCTGTGCCTGAAGAGAAATAAAGAAAATAGGCACAATGTAGTAACTGCAACAAGATATATGCAATAAACAAAAGTAATAGTAAAGGGAAAGAGAGGAAGAAGTAAGAGAAGAAAAAGAATATATTGGGAGAGAAGTGTGGGGCACTGGAGTACCGCTACAGTCTATTGCCATATACGGATACTCATATGGACCGGGTGTATGCACTCTGGACTGGTGGTTCACGCTGAAAAAGTTCATTAAAGAGTTCAATCAGTAGAAAAATGAGCGGCACTCACCGGTAAACGTCTTCACTTTTATTCAAGCCAGGTTACAGGCAGCATGGTGAGGGGAGGGAGTGTGGAGTACAGGTGACGACTGTACAGGTTCCCTTTAAGGAAGAAAAGAATGTATAGGGGGGTGAAAGGAGATAGGAGCACCGAGAGGAAAGAGGGAGGGGACAAACTAAGGCCACATAGTTGTTGTCAGGATCTTTAATTTGACCCATACTTTGCTTCACCTTCTTCGACATAATTTCTGAGACCAAATATGGTGTCTGTAGAGGAAGGACTGTTCACAAAAATGTGCACTCTCATTCAACATTCTGCAATGTCTTTATCAGGGTTATTGTGTTGTAAGGTCCGTTGCCGCATGACCCCTCTCCGTGAGGCAGGGAGTCCAGCTCCCATCCTAATCTATCTGCCCTCCTGTCCTCCATTCTGTTACTCACCTGTCAGCACTCTTGCAATGCCCACGCCTCCTCTGTCTTCCCTCACTTCCGGGCTGCGGAGGAGCACACCTAGAGAATGCGCGCCGCTGCTTCTCTGAATTTAAAGGGCACCCTTTTTCCAGCCCACCTCTCTCAGCCTATCTCTGATATTTAAAGCCCTTACTTCCTTAGAGAGGTGCCTGGGCAACTTAGTACTGTTTGTCATAAGTTGCTGTGCTCAGGTCCTAGATCGGTGCTTGCACACGTTTGCCTTGCCTCAGTTTTGTTATTAAGGCTGAAGGCACACTGTCGTGCATCAAACACGGACCGTGTTTGATGCACGACAGTGATGAGAGTGTGATGCGTATTTTTGGGTGTGTGTGGTGTGAGTGTGGTGCGAGTGTGGTGAATGTGGTGAGTGTGCCTGCCTGTATTCATGTGAGTGTGCTGCGAGTGTGAGGTGTGAGTGCGTGTGTGCTGCGTGTGATGCTGTCCATGGTCCTGAAGGACCGCGGACAGCATTTGTGGTGAGTTTAAACTTGCCGGCTGTCAAAGCCGGCGAGTTTAAATGTACCGCTTTGCCAGCACAGTAATCAATAATGTTCCAGGGCTGTCACAGCAGTGCTGAAACATTATTGTTTAATAAAATCAGAAATCAAAATAATAAAGTTCTGTATGTTATTAATCATTTTAACCCCCTCTGCAGGCTGTGCGCTACATGTTGGCACAGAGAGTGCATGGGTTAATTTCTTTAGTTTTTGCTCCCGGCAATTGTCGGGTGATTTAACAGTACTGTGAAGCCACCCTGCTCCTCCACTGCACTGTCCGAGGTCCTGAAACTTCAGCATGATATTACAGTAATATCATGCTGGAGCTTCAGCACCAGGGACAGCGGCTGTCATGGTACGCCAATTGCGTACGCGGCTGTCATGGCACGCCAATTGCGTATGCAGTAATAGACCAGTTGAAAACTTTGCCATTAGAAGAAAGAAACCTGTGGCTAGAAAAGTTGCCAGATTTAGTGGACTTTTACAATCATGTCCCTGCGAGTTCCCCCAATTGTACACCTGCATATCTCATGAGAGCAAGACCTGGCGAATTACCCATTGACATGGATATGGGAATAGTGAAACCAGATGTAAATTCACCAAATTCTGGTTGGGATACAGAACGTCAACACTAGTATCGTAAAGTACAAGATTGTGTAGAAAGAAGTTTGACCCAAGCCAGAGAAAGACAAGAGAAATCAAATAATAAACATGCTCCTGCAATTCCCCTAAAACCAGGTGAACAAGTCCTCAAGAGGAAGAGATGTACCAACAAACTTGATGACCAATGGAAAGCAGTACCATACACTGTGTTGCCTTCAAATTTTGACAATACTAAAGTGTGCCTTGTTAGTAAAGATGGATGAGAGACATCAGCTGCAGTTTCCAGAGTCCATCTCAAGGTATGTCCTCATGAATTGAAATACCAAGAAAAAGTCCCAGAAGTACCTTTACCTGTAAATCCAAAAGAAGAAGAAGTAATCCATACAGTTGTTGGAGCCTTTCCTAAGACATAAACCCAGATTAACGGCCCATTTGTCGTTCCCATGTTGGCCTTTCCCCAAACTGTGGTACCTGAACCAGTAAGACATGAAGAACCACAAGTGGAGGCATCATAAGCTGCATCTGTAGAGGGACAGGAACTTTAACCCCCTGCTAACAGTGAACTTTTCAGTCCATGGTGGGACTAACACCCCATTCTGAGGCACCAGCATTGTACAGAACTACACATACCATAGTGCTCAGTACACCTGTAATAGACATGTGATGAGGCCAGGGCTAGGGGGTACTCGGTCACTGGGGCTGCTGAATAGGGAGTCACGGGTGGACGGGATCCCAGTGCCTTGCCCTGGTGATCATTTGAAGAGATGTTGATGATGGGGGGAAGGGGTATTTACAGGGGATCGTGACGCCACCTGTAGTTCCCAGTAAACTGGTACCGGCGCTGCAAGATGGCCGCTGAGGTGATGGTGGGTGCAGCTGAGTGTGGTGCAGCTCCCTACAGGTGGAGCTATTACCTCAGGGCAGCTGTGGTAGAAATTGTGGATAAGGGGAGTTGTAGTGCTGAATGGTATTGCAGTTCTTACCCCTCTGCTGAGCTGCTGCTGATGCTGAGCCCTCCGGGCACCAGCGGGTAGAATAACGGAAGCCAGTTCAAATTTAACTCCACTTTACTAGGTACCAGCAGATGGCAAAACGAAACACGGTACAGTTTGGTTTGCAGGGTGATGTTGCCAGCTCAGAATTTCCCCTATGGAGTCTCTAGATATTCTCTGTCTTTGTCTTTCAGGGTCTCCTTTCTTCCTCACTTCTGCCACCCTCGCAGAGCTCCCCCGTCAGTCCCCTGATCTTCCACGGTGGGGCACGGGTATCCTTTCCCAGATTTAAGAGGAGTCTGTAATCTCCCCCGACGTCGGTACTTGGGCCGTTACCCCTGCGGTCTAGGATCTATTGTGGTCCTGAGGGGAGAGGTACCTTGTGGTGCTGTCAGCAACCCGGTTCCTATGGGCCTGCAGCTCGTCAGTCTGCGGTCAGGGCTAAACTCCTGACCGCCTCGGCTTCCTGCATTGCCGGTGTTCCCTCAACGTGACCAGCCGGCTCCAACCAGTCCTGGTCTGTTGCCTGCTGTCCTGGGCCCCCACTTAAAGATGGGGCTCCCTCCTCTCAGCTGGGCTGTCAGGCCTGACCTTCCTGCCTGCCTTCCCAGCACCATCTGAGGTAAAACTAAACTGTTCCTCTCTCTCCTCTATCCTAGGCTCCACCCCCACCCTCCTGGGACCTACTAAATTACCGGCCCCCCTATTCTAAATGGCGTGGTCCTAAGTGGGTGTAAGTGCAGACTCCACTGGTTTTAACCCTGAACTGACAACTTTACAGGGAAAAGAAAACACATTATATTAAAGTGCAATACTACCCTGTGACGCCTAGCCACAGGGGCACCACACATGCAAGACAGGTCAGCAGAAACCCTTTAGTAAGAAGGTCACACGCACCACACAAGGTCAGATCCCAGCACGTTACAGGGATTAGTAGTGCAGTTCAACGAGGTTAAAATGTAAATATTGTATGTTAAATGTAAATACGTAACTAAGTAATCACTAAGCGTACACACCTACAAGACTTACTGTATGAACTTTTGAGCCTTGTTATACTTGAACTTTTATTAATTTAATTATGTACCAATAGACCACAGGACTGGCTGTGGTAAAGACAATGTATATATTTCTTCATCAGCCAACAGTGGAAGGACTAAGCACCGTTGTGACTGTTTTCTTCATTTTCTTGGGTTTTGTAATTTTTGATTTTGAGACTTTGTACACTTGCAACTGTTATTTATCACTGTTATTGTTATGTTTTACAAAAAGGTTTTGCTCAGTCCGGGAATTTGACTATGGGGGAATCCACACCAAGTAAACCAAAGCACACAACACCTTTCTGCCTCCAAGCCTGAAGGGGGAGCTCTAAAGCCTGGGCTCAGGGCAGCTCCCTATAAATTCTGGTCTGGGGCAGAGTTAGTTCAGTTCTTAGGAGGACTGAGGAAGACATCCTGTGGAGTGGAGCAGTGCTAAGCTCGTCCCATGAAAGCTGAAGCCTAGCTTGAGGAACCTGTATGCAAGGGTCTGAGAAAGTCGAGGAGAGCCTGGGGAGTGCAGCAGTGTTGAGCTCACCACAGTGTAGAGAGCACCAAGAACCAGACACCAGAGTTTGAGGCTTTGCAGGGCCAGCGTCCTGGCAGTCAACACCGGAGGGTGGGGGATTCCAAGTCCCCCAGCCACACAAAAGTGCCCGCATGCAAAACAGCACGAAGAGCCCAGGGGCAGCCGCCAGAGAAGTGGGGCTGGAGAAGGACTCGAGCTGCCTGCCATACCGGCACAACGTAGGAGAGAGAGGGCCACAGCTCAGCTTAAGCAGCAGGGACAAACTGAAAGAGCGCAGCAGGGAGGCCTCAGAACCTGCCGGGTGAGGAGAACCCCGAATTGCTCCCAGGTTGTACGGACTCAAAATAACATCACCTGTCAGTGTCCTTCTTGAACCAGTACGAGCAGTAAACAACCTGAGGAACCAACAACCGTGAGTCTATCTGTTATTTTGCGCCCTCCATCCTGCACCACACAACTTTTTAACACCATAGACATTCCCTGTTGTCCTGGGGATACGCTCCAGCCGTGGGGAGCAGTACCAACATAGCTGCCCAGTGGTCCCATCTGGCAGCGTTGGCCCAAATAGCCGAATACCGCAGGTGGCATCACAATCCATCATCCCTAAATCACTTCCCCCACTTTTTTGTGATTCCGCAGAGCCATGGAAGCTGGGTCTCAGCCCCTGTGTGTCCCTCGAGAGACTGAACCAGCCCGGTTCCGAGTACCCCACGACCCTGGGGGCAAGTCATTCACATTGGTGTTTTTTGGCATCGGTGTCAATCCGGCTGAAACTGAATGTACTGCATACATTTTCTGCCCCATTGACTTTCAATGAGGCTGCAGGCACTTGCTTGTGCATCTATTTATTCCCGTTTACCCCTGATTCCGATGTCACCAGTTTTTGCACTGAGGCCAAAACTGCATTTTGTTACAATTTTGGTGTCTGTGACATAAAATAGGGACACCCAGATCTGGGGCACTACGGGTTGATTTAACATGTGTCCCTATGTAACCCGGATACGGCAGACTCTGGATCCCACTGGATCTGGACGCCAGCCCCAGATTTTTGGTCTGTGCATACCCAGAACGCAGTTCTAAATAACACGCCCCCTAGGGAGCGTGTCATTTGTCCCCAGATCCGGCACAATAAGATATGAAGCCAGAAGCAACTGTATGCTCGGCATCGGTTGTCACGATGGTCTCTCTTACTTTGGAGACTTGTGACAGGTTTGGGACCTGTGTCTCATTCCTGTATTGAGACTTAATTTTAAATGTATTTCTTTCCTTTGGCAGT
This sequence comes from Allobates femoralis, assembly GCA_033576535.1. NCBI lineage: Eukaryota > Metazoa > Chordata > Amphibia > Anura > Aromobatidae > Allobates > Allobates femoralis. Next base: position 231,308,770 of record JARQOC010000002.1, read on the forward strand.
GTAGGCATTAATGTCAGATCCTGTTGCTAGCATAGCAAACTCTTTTCAGGTGTGGCTACTTTGTTATCACTCTCATCTCCTTTATATGGTCACATTATCCAGCATTCCTTGCAGGTGATTGAACTCCATTCCTGGCCTAACTACCTTTGGTAAAGGAGCTGCTCTGGAGAAGCTGACTGCTGCCAAGCCGTATACTGCATAGGAGCTTGGCAGCAGGCGTGACGTTGTTTTTGTTGATTCCCTGTCTTTCCTTACCCTCTTGTTGAGTTTAGTGCAGTGGTTAGGACTAGTGCTCCCACCGGCCATCTTCCTATTGAGGGTTAACATCAGGGACAGCGAGGGACTAGGTATCCTGCTCAGTGATCGGGTGAAAGAATTTGTATAGGGATGGTAGGGAGATCAGGGTGCAGCGACAGGTGAGTGCAGTAGGTCTCCTTTCCCCATTCCCTACAAGCAGGGCCCTCCATTGTATTTGTGTTCCCAATGTTTCCCCTGTCTGTTGCTTTGTGTAGTGCACTGGACACTATTGGTCTGTGCGCCACTGTCACACACTGTATCTGGATGCACTCCAATCTGTGGTGTGACCCTGCTATTATCACTGATCTGTGATACGGAACAATGATAATACCGGGGCGGGTGCTTCAGTTTTTTCAATTCTGGTGGGAGTCCAGGGGAATCTTGGGAGATGCAAGTAAAACATGCACCCCCCGGATTAAAAAAAAATCAGTGCGAAACTAGCCTTAGTAAACATTAGTTTGAGAAAAAAATAAAATAAAAGCCATCCCACCATATCAAGGTGACCCATATCAATGGTCAACTTATCAACATATCCTTGCATCCTTGCATCTAATGTTTAAAACCTTAAGTAAGGATTGAGCAGGCCCACGGACAAACATGGACACCCAGCAATGGGAAGCTGTAATGACCATCCCAAAGAATGGGAGGCCTCACCTTTGTTTGCATTGACCACAAAAAAAAAAAGAAAACTGAAGAAGTGAAGTGGAAATTTTTTTTTTAGACATGGAATGTATAGTAGCATATTCACATTGAGCATTAAACAACAACACCCCCAAAAAAGCAAAAAAGAGCACAAACCCTAAAATTAGTACCGTAAATAAATAGCAATAGTGCATATAAGTAATATAGGGTACTTAATTAACATTATTTTGACCAAAAAAATATAATGTCCAGCTCAAAGAAAGAGGCCACATCCTTGTTTACATCGACTGCAATACACAAGAACACCATTATATACTTACAACTAAACCCCTAAGTCTATACAGTAAAGTATAGTAAGTTGGAAGTTTGTGATGTGTTATTGTGTCATTTTTTGGTGCCATTGAGTATTGACTGCCCTCACCCCCGCCATTATCCCACTAGAGGGAGCTATACTACTAATAATAGATTATACATTCATGTGACCTCCTAGCCCACACAAGTAGATAGGTTGATAGGTATGTAGTGAAGCATTTTAACTTTGTAGTATGAAAATAATAACAATAATAATAATATTTTTTTATTTATATGGCATCATTAATTCCATACTGCTTTATATACATTAACAGCACTGTCCCCATTGAAGATCCCTGTATATACAATATATTATATGTGACATATACAACTCCTCTGTGGTTATACTTATTGTTGTCCACTAGAGCTTAAGTCTTCAAAATCTCTGATATTACATATGTAGCGCCCTGCTCCCACAGGTAACCACACGCTCACCTACAGCATGGATGGATTTCCACAGTGGGTATAAAGTACAAACAACACCTTCCACCCCAAACCAGTAGGGGGAGCCCTTAGGCAAGATCCCCTATAAGTACTGGTGCTGGGGCGGAGTTAGAAAGAGTGTGCAGTCGCTAGGAGAACTGTGAAGAAGTCCTGGTGATCGGAGCCGTGATAGGCCCGAGTCAGAGACACTGAACAGCCACCCATCTAGCTATAGCACGGGCCCAAGAGTGGGGTCGAAGGCGAGACATAGGAGCAACGAGGAAGTATCAGCCTGGGGACCGAGGAGCCGTTTGGTTCACTCCAGAAAGCACCCCGGACACCGGAGTCCGTGTCTGCAGGAGAGCACCCAGCCTAGCGGAGAATACTGGTTTACCGTGGAGACTTCAGTCTCCCGGGCATCTGTGCAGTCACCAACAAGGGAGTGAGGCACCGCAAGAAAGTACATAGCAGCAGTCCAGCGAGGGTTTCCCAACGCAGCACAGGTGAGAGGAGAGCAGAGGAGGCCAGCCAAGTTCTATACAGGGCAGGGGCTTCACACAAGGGAATAGAGACAAGGAAGCCTTATACCCACTCACTGTGGAGATCCAGAAGTGCTACCTGAACATCTGGCAGTGTACTGGACTTATACCTGCAATTTCACCAGTAAAAGGTAAAGAAGCAATCTCTGGTGTGTGTGTCTGTTCCTCTACCCTGACCCTGCCACTTATAGAGACTATTCCAGCCGCTGGACAACAAGGCCTATTCCCTGCTTCCACCCCTAATCATATCCACATCCAGCACTACCACCATCAGTGCTGGTCTGCCCCGGGGACTCAGCTCCACCTGCAGGGAGCTGTTCCATCCAAGCTGCAGTACCATCTTCCCCGGAGGTCTGAAGCGGCGCTGAGGCCCATCACCAGAATCTGTAGGTGGCGTCATGACAAACTTGTATATATATTTTCCTCATCATCATTTCCTGACCTCCTTTTAGTTGATCACCAGGGCCACGGGTCTGGGCAGGCCACCAGTGACATCCCAACTACAGCAGGGCCCAGATAACTGAGTCCCCATCCAACCCTGGGTGATTCACATATGTTTTAAAAGTCTATTTGGATTTAAGTAACAATAAATAATTATTAATGATAAAACTATAATTTTTTGCATATATTGCATTGGAGTCACTTCTATTTATTGGCTTTCTTTTGTTATTTTGACTTCTTTCTTTGTAGACGGTATAGGTTCACTGTATGAAGCACAAGTTGTAATTGTCAACTGAAGAACAAAATGTGCTGTAAAAGGTTAACATTTATTCCTCTATCGTCCTTTTGTTCTGGACATGTGAAGAATCTTATGACAATAGCATTGACACAAAGGACTTACTACATTCCAACCATATATTTGCTTCCGCAGATTCATAAGATTATTGAGGTCTATTCTGGGAGACACATTCCTGGTATGGGTGACCATGGAAATGGTAAGAAAATATACCAATGCCTATCTAAAACCTTTGGTTGAATGTTTTCCTTCCTGTATATTAGAGACATAAGTTAAATTTAATGCTCCAGAAACTAGATGATTTGCACGTTGATGACAATTCTTCAGTTATAATGTGTGATATTGAGTCACTCTATCCAGGCATTAGACTTTGAGATCAGATAAATGCAGTCAACAATTCTACAAACTTACAGAATATACAGAATTATGGTAAAATTTATTGTTTAGTTGTTGGAATTTACATTGACACGTGCATTTTGTGTTGGCATCTTTTATCTGCAGATTCAAGGTACAGTTTGTCACGTCGTTGGACTTGGTGACTGTTATTGCTGCCTCAGCTACTAAGCGGCGCAGGATTCCTGCAGCTAGTGGTGCTGGTGATAGTGGGACCATGTCCTTATCAAGACCTGCTCCTTTGATTCCTGCCTCTGTTGCTGAGCATCACCATGCTTTCCCTGTGGGTGATGCTGGTTAAAGGAGAGAGGTCCCTGCAGAGGCATCTGTTGGGCGCAGGCTTCATTCCTCTATCAGAACTGGGATGGTTGGTCCAGTCGCGCATCACCCTCTGGCCTGGTTGTAGAGGCGGTACTCATACTACGTATCAAATAAAGACTGGCATCACCTACATATAAAGGTGCAAGCAAAAAAATGTATATACTAAGAAAAAGAGATTTGCAGCAACACAAAATGGATGAGGTCATCAGGCAGTGAGTTCCAGTGTATAAGAGGGAACCGCGCCCTTCAAATACCTTGGAGCCTGTCCTGCAGGCTGCCAGATATATTCTTGGGTTTACCAGCCATCTAGTTTGTGCTCTATTATATAGACCTCGACCTATGCCTGGATTTTCACCCTTCTATCGCCTGGCGATGATGTACTTTTGCTGCCCTCTCGGTTTTTGATGCTGCCTTCTGACTACGTTTTTGGATCCTGAATTTGTCTATTCCCTGACCTTCTAGTCTTGTCCCTTCCTGGCAACCTCCCCGCTCCGGTCTGCTGCTCACCTATAGGCAGCTACCTCCACTGTAAATCCAAATTCCTGTATAGGAGTAAAGGGTCTTGGAGTTTCTCGTGTTCGACCTCATACACTGTGTGCAGAATTATTAGGCAAATGAGTATTTTGATCACATTATACTTTTATACATGTTGACCTACTCCAAGCTATATAGGCTTGAGAGCCAACTATCAATTAAGTAAATCAGGTGATATGCATCTCTGTCATGAGGAGGGGTGTGGTGTAATGACATCAACATCCTATATAAGGTGTGCGTTATTATTAGGCAAATGCCTTTCCTTAGGCAAAATGGGTCAGAAGAGAGATTTAATGGACTCTGAAAAGTTTAAAATTGTGAGATGTCTTGCAGAGGGATGCAGGAGTCTTGAAATTGCCAAACGTTTGAAGCATGATCACTAAACAATCAAGTGTTTCATGGCAAATGACCAATAGGGTCGCAAGAAGCTTGTTGGGCAAAAAAGGTGCAAAATAACTGCCCGTGAATTGAGGAAAATCAAGCGTGAAGCTGCCAAGATGCCATTTGCCACCAGTTTTGCATATTTCAGAGCTGCAATGTTACTGGAGTATCAAAAAGCACAAGGTGTGCTATACTCAGGGACATGGCCACGGTAAGGAAGGCTGAAAAACAACCACCTTTGAACAAGAAACATAACATAAAATGTCCAGACTGGGCCAAGAAATATCTTAAGACTGATTTTTCAAAGGTTTTATGGACTGATGAAATGAGAGAGACTCTTGATGGGCCAGATGGATGGGCCAGAGGCTGGATCAGTAAAGGTCAGAGAGATCCACTCCGACTCAGACGCCAGCAAGGTGGAGGTGGGGTACTGGTATGGGCTGGTATCATCAAAGATGAACTTGTGGGACCTTATCTTGTTGAGGATTTAGTGAAGCTCAACTCCCGGACCTACTGCCAGTTTCTGGAAGACAACTTCTTCAAGCAGTGGTACAGGAAGAAGTCGGTATCGTTCAAGAAAAACATGATTTTCATGCAGGACAATGCTCCATCACATGCATCCAACTACTCCACAGCGTGGCTGGCCATTAAAGGTCTAAAAGAAGAAAAAATGACATGGCCCCCTTGTTCATCTGATCTGAACCCCATAGAGGACCTGTGGTCCCTCCTAAAATGTGAGATCTACAGGGAGGGAAAATAGTACACCTCTCGGAACAGTGTCTGGGAGGCTGTGGTGGCTGCTGCACGCAATGTTGATAGTAAACAGATCAAGCAAATGACAGCATCTATGGATGGAAGGCTGTTGAGTGTCATCATAAAGAAATGTGGCTATATTGGTCACTAATTTTTTTTGTGTTTTGCTTTCGCATGTCAGAAATGTTTATTTCTAAATTTTTTGCGGTTATATTAGTTTACGTGGTGAAAATAAACAATTGAGATGGGAATATATTTGTTTTTTATTAAGTTGCCTAATAATTCTGCACAGTAATAGTTACCTGCACAAACAGATATCCTCCTAAGATAGCCAAATCTAAAAAAAAAACCACTCCAACTTCCAAAAATAATAAGCTTCAATATTCATGATACTTTTGGGTTGATTGAGAACATACTTATTGATCAATTATAACAGTAATCATCTAAAACACAACTTGCCTAATAATTCTGCACACAGTGTATGCTAGTGTTTCCCTAGGGCTGTGGGATAGAGAACTTTTCCTATCAGAACGGTATATGTTTTTGGATCCTGTGGGTATGGTAGATGTACTGTGTATTGTTAAACAGGCAACCTCTGAAATGGATTAGTTCATTACGTTTTTGATTTTAAACAATTTAAACATAGATATTACATATAGATATGACAAAAATTCCATTACCCCTTTACCCCTGGCCATTTTAAGTTTTTACATTTTTATTTTCTCCTCTTCTTCCAAGAGCCATAACTTTTTTATTTTTCCGTCATTATAGACATATGAGGACTAGTGATGAGCGAGCATGCTCGCCACTACTCGGTACTCGCACGAGTATCACTGTACTCGGGCGACTCGCCGAGCACCGAGTAATCTCGCGATACTCGTGCTGTGCTCGTGGTCGTCATCTCTGCATGTTGGCGCTCTTTTGAGAGCCAGCCCACGTGCAGGGATTGGCTGTCAGACCACTGCAATGCCACAGCCCTGTTAGTTGTGGCATAGCAGTTATTGGCTGGCCTGCACAGCGTCACCGAGCCTTTATAACTCTCGGCGCGCTGTGCTCGGCACACAGCCTTCCAGACAGTGAGTGTAGGGAGAGTGTCTGCTGCTGCTTAGGGACAGATTTGCGGCCCTTACAGGTAGATCCGGAGCAGGGCTGCAAACTGCTGCTGCTGACCACAACAGTCCTTCTCAGGACTAATCTAGGAGGATATAGGCAGGGTGATCCAGATCGGAGTCCAAGCTTTCCAGTGACCAGAACAGTCCTTCTCAGGACTAATCTAGGAGGATATAGGCAGGGTGATACAGATTGGAATCCAAGCTTTTCTGTGACCATTAGAGTCACCACACTCTTGTACTTACTACCTTAATACAGGTTAGGGACTAAAATCGTCTCCTGAAACCATTACAGTCACCAGACAGGTGTACGTACTACTTTAATACAGGTTAGGGAACTAAAATCCTAACTCTTGTCATCTCAACAGTCACCAGACAGGTGTACGTACTACCTTAATACAGGTTGGGGACTAAAATCGTCTCCTGAAACCATTACAGTCACCAGACAGGTGTACGTACTACCTTAATACAGGTTAGGGAACTAAAATCCTAACTCTTGTCATCTCAACAGTCACCGGACAGGTGTACGTACTACCTTAATACAGGTTAGGGACTAAAATCGTCTCCTGAAACCATTACAGTCACCAGACAGGTGTACGTACTACCTTAATACAGGTTAGGGAACTAAAATCCTAACTCTTGTCATCTCAACAGACACCAGACAGGTGTACGTACTACCTTAATACAGGTTAGCGACAAAAATCGTCTCCTGAAACCATTACAGTCACCAGACAGGTGTACGTACTACCTTAATACAGGTTAGGGAACTAAAATCCTAACTCTTGTCATCTCAACAGACACCAGACAGGTGTACGTACTACCTTAATACAGGTTAGGGACTAAAATCGTCTCCTGAAACCATTACAGTCACCAGACAGGTGTACGTACTACCTTAATACAGGTTAGGGAACTAAAATCCTAACTCTTGTCATCTCAACAGTCACCACACTGTTGTACGTCATACCTTTTTACAGGTTAGGGAACTAAAATCCTAACTCTTGTCATCTCAACAGTCACCACACTGTTGTACGTCATACCTTTAAAGAGGTTAGGGAACTAAAATCTTAACTCTTGTCATCTCAACAGTCACCACACTGTTGTACGTCATACCTTTTTACAGGTTAGGGAACTAAATTCCTAACTCTTGTCATCTCAACAGTCACCACATTGTTGTACGTCATACCTTTTTACAGGTTAGGGAACTAAAATCCTAACTCTTGTCATCTCAACAGTCACCAAACTGTTGTACGTCATACCTTTTAACAGGTTAGGGAACTAAAATCCTAACTCTTGTCATCTCAACAGTCACCACACTGTTGTACGTCATACCTTTAAAGAGGTTAGGGAACTAAAATCCTAACTCTTGTCATCTCAACAGTCACCACACTGTTGTACGTCATATCTTTTTACAGGTTAGGGAACTAAAATCCTAACTCTTGTCATGTCAACAGTCACCAGACAGGTGTACGTACTACCTTAATACAGGTTAGGGACTAAAATCGTCTCCTGAAACCATTACAGTCACCAGACAGGTGTACGTACTACCTTAATACAGGTTAGCGACAAAAATCGTCTCCTGAAACCATTACAGTCACCAGACAGGTGTACGTACTACCTTAATACAGGTTAGGGAACTAAAATCCTAACTCTTGTCATCTCAACAGACACCAGACAGGTGTACGTACTACCTTAATACAGGTTAGGGACTAAAATCGTCTCCTGAAACCATTACAGTCACCAGACAGGTGTACGTACTACCTTAATACAGGTTAGGGAACTAAAATCCTAACTCTTGTCATCTCAACAGTCACCACACTGTTGTACGTCATACCTTTTTACAGGTTAGGGAACTAAAATCCTAACTCTTTTCATCTCAACAGTCACCACATTGTTGTACGTCATACCTTTAAAGAGGTTAGGGAACTAAAATCTTAACTCTTGTCATCTCAACAGTCACCACACTGTTGTACGTCATACCTTTTTACAGGTTAGGGAACTAAAATCCTAACTCTTGTCATCTCAACAGTCACCACATTGTTGTACGTCATACCTTTTTACCGGTTAGGGAACTAAAATCCTAACTCTTGTCATCTCAACAGTCACCACACTGTTGTACGTCATACCTTTTTACAGGTTAGGGAACTAAAATCCTAACTCTTGTCATCTCAACAGTCACCACACTGTTGTACGTCATACCTTTAAAGAGGTTAGGGAACTAAAATCCTAACTCTTGTCATCTCAAACAGTCACCACACTGTTGTACGTCATACCTTTTTACAGGTTAGGGAACTAAAATCCTAACTCTTGTCATCTCAACAGTCACCACATTGTTGTACGTCATACCTTTTTACCGGTTAGGGAACTAAAATCCTAACTCTTGTCATCTCAACAGTCACCACACTGTTGTACGTCATACCTTTTTACAGGTTAGGGAACTAAAATCCTAACTCTTGTCATCTCAACAGTCACCACACTGTTGTACGTCATACCTTTAAAGAGGTTAGGGAACTAAAATCCTAACTCTTGTCATCTCAACAGTCACCACACTGTTGTACGTCATACCTTTTTACAGGTTAGGGAACTAAAATCCTAACTCTTGTCATCTCAACAGTCACCACACTGTTGTACGTCATACCTTTTTACAGGTTAGGGAACTAAAATCTTAACTCTTGTCATCTCAACAGTCACCACACTGTTGTACGTCATACCTTTTTACAGGTTAGGGAACTAAAATCCTAACTCTTGTCATCTCAACAGTCACCACACTGTTGTACGTCATACCTTTTTACAGGTTAGGGAACTAAAATCCTAACTCTTGTCATCTCAACAGTCACCACACTGTTGTACGTCATACCTTTTTACAGGTTAGGGAACTAAAATCCTAACTCTTGTCATCTCAACAGTCACCACACTGTTGTACGTCATACCTTTAAAGAGGTTAGGGAACTAAAATCCTAACTCTTGTCATCTCAACAGTCACCACACTGTTGTACGTCATACCTTTTTACAGGTTAGGGAACTAAAATCCTAACTCTTGTCATCTCAACAGTCACCACACTGTTGTACGTCATACCTTTTTACAGGTTAGGGAACTAAAATCCTAACTCTTGTCATCTCAACAGTCACCACACTGTTGTACGTCATACCTTTTTACAGGTTAGGGAACTAAAATCCTAACTCTTGTCATCTCAACAGTCACCACACTGTTGTACGTCATACCTTTAAAGAGGTTAGGGAACTAAAATCCTAACTCTTGTCATCTCAACAGTCACCACACTGTTGTACGTCATACCTTTAAAGAGGTTAGGGAACTAAAATCCTAACTCTTGTCATCTCAACAGTCACCACACTGTTGTACGTCATACCTTTTTACAGGTTAGGGAACTAAAATCCTAACTCTTGTCATCTCAACAGTCACCACACTGTTGTACGTCATACCTTTTTACAGGTTAGGGAACTAAAATCCTAATCTTGTCATCTCAACAGTCACCACACTGTTGTACGTCATACCTTTTTACAGGTTAGGGAACTAAAATCCTAACTCTTGTCATCTCAACAGTCACCAGACAGGTGTACGTACTACCTTAATACAGGTTAGGGACTAAAATCGTCTCCTGAAACTATTACAGTCACCAGACAGGTGTACGTACTACCTTAATACAGGTTAGGGAACTAAAATCCTAACTCTTGTCATCTCAACAGACACCAGACAGGTGTACGTACTACCTTAATACAGGTTAGGGACTAAAATTGTCTCCTGAAACCATTACAGTCACCAGACAGGTGTACGTACTACCTTAATACAGGTTAGGGAACTAAAATCCTAACTCTTGTCATCTCAACAGACACCAGACAGGTGTACGTACTACCTTAATACAGGTTAGGGACTAAAATCGTCTCCTGAAACCATTACAGTCACCAGATAGGTGTACGTACTACCTTAATACAGGTTAGGGAACTAAAATCCTAACTCTTGTCATCTCAACAGTCACCACACTGTTGTACGTCATACCTTTTTACAGGTTAGGGAACTAAAATCCTAACTCTTGTCATCTCAACAGTCACCACACTGCTGTACGTCATACCTTTTTTCAGGTTAGGGAACTAAAATCCTAACTCTTGTCATCTCAACAGTCACCACACTGTTGTACGTCATACCTTTTTACAGGTTAGGGAACTAAAATCCTAACTCTTGTCATCTCAACAGTCACCACACTGTTGTACGTCATACCTTCAAAGAGGTTAGGGAACTAAAATCCTAACTTATGTCATCTCAACAGTCACCACACTGTTGTACGTCATACCTTTTTACAGGTTAGGGAACTAAAATCCTAACTCTTGTCATCTCAACAGTCACCACACTGTTGTACGTCATACCTTTTTACAGGTTAGGGAACTAAAATCCTAACTCTTGTCATCTCAACAGTCACCATACTGGTGTACGTCATACCTTTATACAGGTTAGGGAACTAAAATCCTAATCTCCTGTGACCTCAACAGTCACCAGACAGTTGTCGCTGTATACAGGCAAAATGCGCAAAGGCGTTGGCAAGGGCATTGGGAAGGAACAAGGAAGTGGACGTGATGGTGGTGCAGGCAGAGGCCGAGGTCGTGTGCAAGCACTAATTTCGCAACAACAAAGGGCCACATCTAGAGATGGGCGAGTCCTAAAAGACTCAGAATCGCAAGACCCCAACGAGTCCGAGTCAAGGACTCGGGACTCGTTGCGAGTCCAGCGAGTCCAATGTTAATGAATAGGGAACCGAGTAATAGCGAATAATGACATTTACAACTCGCTGATGTGTCTCTGAAAGTGTGCGAGTCCAAACTCGCTGGTTTTTCTCTTATTTTGAGGCTTGGAGCCGATGATGCGAGGGAAGCGATTCTCCAGCACACACCATGCTTTAAGGAAACAGGAAACGAGTCGCGCTGACAGGCGCACACACAGAGCAATCCATTCATCATTGCAATTATGGCAGCAGGCCGTGGCACGGTGAACACACTGCGTCTTATTGCACTTGTGGAGGCTCGTCCATTTCTATGGCTCCCTACAGATCCTGACTATGGGGATACGACCCAAATTAATACAGCCTGGAGAGAGATCGCCCAAGAGATGTTCCCTGCGTTCCATCGGAGTGACCATGAGGAACAGAGCAATCTAAGTAAGTTAAATGAGTTCACACGTTATATATTGCATTTACTGTATATATACTCGTGTATAAGCCGACCCGTGTATAAGCCGACCCCCCTATTTTTGCCCCCAAAAACTGTGAAAACATATTGACCGCCATCCTGGTATACAGCGGCTATCACTGGTAGACAGCCCCCCAGCAGAGTATACACCTCCCCCTGCAGAGTATACAGGCCCCCAGATGGGTATACATGCCCCCATATTGTGGTATACAGGCAGGGGCGGACTGGCCCAGGTGCCACGGGTCATGCGGCTGCAGGAGCATGAATAATCCGCATGTCCCTGAAGCAGCAGGCGGAAACGGAAGCTCCTGGCCGCGCGATGACGTCATCAGCGCGCGGCTGCGTCCGGGAGTGAGCGTCTGTGAGTGGCGTGCGGCTGCGACTGTTAGCGAGCGGCTGTGAGGAGCGCGAGGCTGCGGCTGGGAGCGAGCCATAGGAGAATGCGGGAGCTGCGGTGACTGTGAGGCGGCCGCCAGTCATCACCCCCCCCCACCCCCCGTCCTCACCTGTGTCGGGCCGGTGAGGAAGGCTTGCAACCCAAACTGTAGGGTGCCAGTCAGTCCCTGTATACAGGGCCCTCAGTGTGTGTACAGGCCCCCCCAGCAGTGGGTATACAGGGCCCCCAGCAGTGGGTAGACAGTGGCCCAGTGGGTTTACAGGGCCCCCAGCAGTGGGAATACAGGGCCCCCATAGCAGGGTATACAGGACCCTGAATTTGTTATCATGCTCCACCGCATAGTTGCCTATATTTGGATGGGGTCACAACAGTACACTTAGTTTAAGGTCTGATCCTCCTGGCTCTTTCGGCCAAGGGGTTGGGTGTATATAAATACCACTAAGGACCAGAGTCTGGTGCCCGCACTATTACATTCTCTATGCGTTGACATGTGTCCTGCCTCATTTGTGATTGTGGCCACGGGAGCTCAATGTCCGTAATGCTGTTGATGATGTTCCACACTGTCGTGTCACTGTGCCTTGTATACACATTACACACACAAAATGAATAAAATGTTATTGTTGATTTGTACACATACTTTTGTTGTTTCAAATATTACACATCTCTAAACCCGGTTTGAAATTATTTCACAGTTGACCATCTTAAAAAACGGTGGAGGAGCTGCCGGGACCAGCATAAGAAGCAGTACCGGCAGTACTCAGAGAGAGAACCGGGAGCCGCTCCATTGCTGAACCACTACCATTTTTACGACCGGCTGTCCTTCCTTCACCCGGTGGCCCGTATGCCAAGGTATGTGTCTGCAGCACTGTTGTGTACATTTAGTATTATTTATTAATATATACATTAGGTTCCAATTCGGCTCTGTGGGTAGCAGAGTATACACGTGGCTCTGTGGGTAGCAGAGTATACAGGCGGGTCTGAGGTAGCAGAGTATACAGGCGGGTCTGTGGGTAGCAGAGTATACAGGCGGGTCTGAGGTAGCAGAGTATAAAGACGGCTCTGTGGGTAGCAGAGTATACAGGCGGGTCTGAGGTAGCAGAGTATAAAGACGGCTCTGTGGGTAGCAGAGTATACAGGCGGGTCTGAGGTAGCAGAGTATAAAGACGGCTCTGTGGGTAGCAGAGTATACAGGCGGGTCTGTGGGTAGCAGAGTATACAGGCGGGTCTGAGGTAGCAGAGTATACAGGCGGCTCTGTGGGTAGCAGAGTATACAGGCGGGTCTGTGGGTAGCAGAGTATACAGGCGGGTCTGAGGTAGCAGAGTATACAGGCGGCTCTGTGGGTAGCAGAGTATACAGGCGGGTCTGAGGTAGCAGAGTATAAAGACGGCTCTGTGGGTAGCAGAGTATACAGGCGGGTCTGTGGGTAGCAGAGTATACAGGCGGGTCTGTGGGTAGCAGAGTATACAGGCGGGTCTGAGGTAGCAGAGTATAAAGACGGCTCTGTGGGTAGCAGAGTATACAGGCGGGTCTGAGGTAGCAGAGTATAAAGACGGCTCTGTGGGTAGCAGAGTATACAGGCGGGTCTGTGGGTAGCAGAGTATACAGGCGGGTCTGAGGTAGCAGAGTATACAGGCGGCTCTGTGGGTAGCAGAGTATACAGGCGGGTCTGTGGGTAGCAGAGTATACAGGCGGGTCTGAGGTAGCAGAGTATACAGGCGGCTCTGTGGGTAGCAGAGTATACAGGCGGGTCTGAGGTAGCAGAGTATAAAGACGGCTCTGTGGGTAGCAGAGTATACAGGCGGGTCTGTGGGTAGCAGAGTATACAGGCGGCTCAGTGGGTAGCAGAGTATATAGGTGATGAGAATAGGGTTAATAGATGGTGCTACAGTGTTGGGGCGTGCTAGAGGGAGCAGAGATCCGATTACTGCCATCATTACTGACCTTATTAAAGATAGCGGCCGCAGCTGAATGACATCATGGCAAAGGTAAACATGGGGTGTGGTTAGCTGCAGGAGGTTAGTGAGAGGTGTGGGTTGTTTGGCAGAGGGCGTGGTGTGGGCGGGGTGAGCGCGGCTCCTGCGTCAGATACGCTGCGAGCGCGGACCCGCGGCACATCTCCAGGAGCAGAGGACGTGTCCGGTACGTCCGTAGCCCCCGGCCTCCCCGTTGTCCGCACACACAGCCCCGCTGTGACCTCTGCAGTGTCACAGGCCCCGGCGGGCGGCTGTCATCTCCTCCTGACACTGACCTCCTCCTGATTTGATTGTCTGTGTTGTCCCCCCCCGTGTCAGCATCAGTGATCTGCTAAGACCTGTGGGTGCACAGACGGGGGAAGTACAAATGCCAGCATGCCGGGGCGGATGGGGCGCTGTGAGGGGCGCAGGTCTTGCTGTGAGCGGAGGGCGCGAGGCCGCTCGAGAAAACGCTATAGCGGCTGTGTGAGTTAAGCGTCTGCGGCTCGCGAAGGCGCATACGCGTCTCCGCTCGCAGTGACGCTAAGGAGTTTGGGATTCGGCTACAGTGCCGGAATTTCAAACTCCCGATTATATAAATAGATTATATATATATATATTGTATACCTTTCAACCCCTTCCCTGCTTTATATAGATGATATAAGCTAAAAGTTTTGTTAATTAAGTATGTCAAGTTAAAAGTGAAGTCAGGGGGACTTTTTTTTTTCATGTGAACCATTGGTGTTATTGATCGTCTAGATTAGATGGGATGGGGGGGGGTGGGTGGTAATCAGGGGGGGAAAAATTATGTATTAGTATGGAATTAGCAAAGAAAGTCACGTATTCCTTTATGTTATGTACAGTTGGTTATTCTTTCATAATAATAACAAATATCTGATTAAGAATACACAGATACACAGAGTCTAAAAAGCGTACAACTTAATGTTTGACCTATGTTTTTGTTTCCAAATGCAATGCATTCACCAAATTTTTTTTTACTTTACCCACAGAGAAGCTTACTACAGAGGGCGGCGTGCTGTTAACCCTCCACCGCCAAACAGAAGGCGGCGTGGAGAAAACCGACCACCACCACCACGTCCGCCGCCACCACCACCGCCGTCGCCGCCGCCACCACCACCATCGCCGCCAGCAGCGCCAGGGCCAGCACCACCACCGCCGCCACCAGCGGCCGGGCCAGCACCACCACCGCCGCCACCAGCGGCAGGGCCATCAACACCACCACCGCCGTCGCCGCCACCACCACCACCACCGCCACCAGCAGCAGGGCCAGCAGCACCACCGCCGCCACCAGCGGCAGGGCCAGCACCACCACCGCCACCACCAGCGGCAGGCCCAGCTTATGGTCCGATCACGGGGTCACCTCATTTAAGTGTACAACAGAGTAATGCTGACTTTGCCCGCAGTATTATACCATTCATGCTGCCAGTGGCCAGCTAACAGGGACCTACCACCGTTCCCTACACCTGTGCAGAGGATCCACCCTGAAGGGTTTGGCCAGGCCATACGTGGGGCCCTTGACCTTTTAGAAGACGCACAGCCCACCTACCAGGACCTGTAGGGCTCCATTTGTTGGTTACTACTTTAATTTTAAGAGGTTGTATTTTTGGGAATGTCCAACCAGTTCTGCCATTTTTTTTTTGAAACACAGTTTTAAAAAACAGCTTTGTGTCTGTCTTTTTTCAAGGAATGAATGTGTAGTTTTTTTTGTGGGTGGGCTTCAAGTCATCATAATTATTATAATTATTATTTATTTATATAGCGCCGATAGGTTCCATGGCGCTTTACATGAGGAAAAGGTAGACAAGGACAAGTACAACAAACATAGACAATAAGGTCACACAGGTACAAGAGTAGAGGACCCTGTACGCGTGGGCTCACATTCTACGAGGGGTGGGTGGGGATACAATAGGGTGGGGAAGGTGTCGGTCGTGGGGTGTGTAGCGGGGTCTCATGGCAGGTTGTAGGCCTGTCGGAAGAGGTGAGTCTTTAAGTGTCTCTTGAAGGTTCACAGGGTAGGCGACTGACTGATGAGGTGGGGCAGGGAGTTCCAGAGCATGGCGGATGACCGGGAGAAATCCTGTATGCGGTTGTGGGAAGAGGAGATGAGGGTGGACTGTAGGACAAGTTCTTGGGATGAACGCAGGTTGCGTGAGGGATGGTATCGGGAGATCATGTCGGAGATGTATGGTGGGGATCGGTTGTGTAAGGCTTTGAATGTAATGGTCAGTGTTTTAAAGTGAGCTCTCTGTGGGGCGGAGGGGCCAGTGAAGGGCTTGGCAGAGGGGGTAGGCAGGGGAGTAGCGTGAGGACAGATGGATTAGTCGGGCAGCAGAGTTTAGTATAGATTGGAGAGGTGCAATAGAGTTGGCAGGGAGACCTATGCGAAGTTGCAGTAGTCAAGGCGGGAGATGATGAGGGCATTTATGAGTGTTTCAGCAGTGTCAGGATTGAGGAACGACCGAATTGGTTAAATATTTTTGAGTTGGAGTCACAGGGACTTGGTTAGGGACTACAGGTGGGGCTTGAAGGAGAGGGAGTAGTCAAGGATTACCCCGAGACATTTGGCGTGGGGGACAGGGGAGAGAGCATCATTAGCAAGTACTTTACGGCCCGCATGGTGCATGAAGTCACCTTGGTTACTAAGTGTCAAATCATGACTCCACATACAACTGTTGCTGACAAACAATGCCTGTGTTTGGGGGGTTACTTTATGCCTCGCTATGGCAACAAGACTATGAACACACATGTGAGAGGCTGGGACGTCTACATGCTACACATCGCGTCTACGCGTTTTGTATGGAGCGTACAGTGGGACCCTTCACCAGGCTCCAGCAGGATGATAGCCCAAGCAACGCCCACGATGCAGGCATAGGATTGGTGCCTCGAAAAATTAGCCCAAGGGGCTGTTTGCCATTTTTGGTATAAATGTAGGCCTAAGGGCCATGAAAAGTTTGTTAGCCAGGGTGTCTCCCAAACCATGATAAGCTTGTTAGCCTGTGTGGCTCAAAAAATTAGCCCAAGGGGCTGTTTGCCATTTTTGGTATTAATGCAGGCCTAAGGGCCATGAAAAGCTTGTTAGCCAGGGTGTCTCCCAAACCATGATAAGCTTGTTAGCCTGTGTGGCTCAAAAAATTAGCCCAAGGGGCTGTTTGCCATTTTTGGTATCAATGTAGGCCTAAGGGCCATGAAAAGCTTGTTAGCCAGGGTGTCTCCCAAACCATGATAAGCTTGTTAGCCTGGGTGGCTCAAAAAATTAGCCCAAAGGGCTTAATAAAGTCTATTTTTAAATAAAGCAGGGCGCTTGGCCCATAGCATATTATTGCTTGGACTAGGAGCATAGAACAAGCAAGGCCAACTATGCAGGCCTAGGCTTGGTGCCTCAAAAAATTAGCCCAAAGGGCTTAATAAAGTATTTTTTTACATAAAGCAGGGCGCTTGGCCCATAGCATATTATTGCTTGGACTGGGTGCCTAATGAAATCAACAGAGCTAAGGGACATGTCATTAATTCCTGTCCAAAATGGGCATATTGTTAACAGCGCAATATCCCAATCATATAAATTATGATTAGGTTAATCTAGGATTGTGTACTGTCGTCAGGAGGGCTTAGGAACTGTGATGATATCCAATCCTTGTTGAATTTAATTAGAGTGAGCCTGTCGGCATTTTCTGTGGTGAGGCGGGACCTTCTATCAGTGACTATACCCCCAGCGGCACTGAAAACACGCTCTGATGTCACACTAGCAGCTGGGCATGCCAGCACCTCCAAGGCATACAATGACAGCTCAGTCCAAGTGTGCAGCTTGGAAACCCAGTAATTAAAGGGTACAGAAGGGTCGGTTAGGAAGCTGGTACTGTCACTGAGATACTGCTGCACCATGTTGGACAATTGTTGTCTCCTACTCAAGGTCACCGTAGGCAAATTCCGTTCTTGATTGGAAGGTCTGTTGAACATCGCCCAGTTGGCGGACATCTTACCCCCACCTCTTCTTGTCATTGATGGCGTTTGTGTCCCAACCAAAGGCTGCTGTTGGAAAGAGCTGGTTCTTCGATGTATAGCGGATTCAGACGGTGATATTGCCAGCAAAATATCAAGAAGAACCCTCTTTACATGATCCATCGTTAAGCCCCTGGATGAGTGCGACAGCAGCGACTGAAATTTATCTTTGTACCGTGGGTCCAAAAACGTTGACAACCAGTAGAGGTCGCTGTCATAGATGTGTATGACGCGTGGATCTTTGGAGACACATTGACACATTACTTCAGCCATGTGTGCTAAGCTGCAAAGACTCATCTCCTCGGTTACAACAGAATGAAGATCACTACGCGTCGTGGCCTCTAAATCGGTGTCCGCCTCCTCCTCTTCAGCCCACCCATGCTGTACCGACATAAACGTAGGGTTGGGAGTCCCATCAGGGTTCACATCAGTACCAGAGAAAAATAAATCTTCTTCATCATCACCCTCATCACCATCTTCCTGAACCAATGTAGCCTGCTGATATTGGCTTGGGTGGCTAGGATCAGCGATGTTCAATTCTGGCTCCATAGCCATCCGCTGTGCTCTCAAAGCATCTGTTTTGAGATTCATTAGGGATTCTTGGAGCAGGCAGAGCATGGGGATGGTGAGACTTATAATCGACTGATCCCCACTGACAAGTTTGGTACAGTATTCGAAGTTATCCAGCAACTCGCAAAGGTCAGCGATCCAGACCCACTCGAAAGTACTGATGTGTGTGGTATGACTTCCAGGTTGACGGGCATGTTGCAGCTGAAATTCCGCTATTGCCTTCTGCTGCTCATTAAACCTTGCCAACATATGGAAGGTGGAGTTCCATCGCGTAGGCATGTCGCAAATTAGCCTGTGTTTCGGCAAGTTAAATTGGATTTGAAGGGCTGAAAGACTTGCAGCTGCTGTGGACGAATGTCTAAAGTGGGCGCAAATTCGCCTCACCTTATCCAGTAGCTCAGATAACTCTGGGTATATTTTGAGGAATTTCTGAACTACCAGGTTCAGGACGTGAGCCATGCAAGGCACATGTACAAGTTTACCGTGCTTTATTGCCGCCACAAGGTTTGCACCATTATCGCTCACAACTAGACCTGGTTGTAGTTCCAGTGGGGCCAGCCACTCATCGGTCTGTTGCTTGAGACCTTTCCACAACTCTGTTGCAGTGTGACGTGTGTCACCTAGGCAGATAAGCTTCAGAAGAGCCTGTTGTCGCCTTGCAGAAGCAGTACTGCAAAGCTCCCAACTCGGACGTGATGGTGCGTGAGGCTCAGCAGTGGACAAGGAAGTGGCAGAAGCCGATTGGGCACTGGACATATATGAGGAGGCAGACACCCGGAATGATGTTGGGCCCGCTATTCGTGGAGTTGGTAGTATGTCAGATGGTACAGTTTTAGAAGTTGGGACACTCTCCACCAGGTTGATCCAGTGAGCCGTTAGTGAAATGTATCTGCCCTGTCCACAACTACTTGTCCACGTGTCCGTTGTTAGGTGGACTTTTGCGGTGACAGCATTTGTTAAAGCACGTTTTAAGTTGTTAACCACGTGCTGGTGTAAGGCGGGAACGGCACTACGTGAGAAAAAGTAGCGGCTGGGTACAGAGTATCGTGGTGCTGCCTCAGCCATCAACTCCCGAAAAGACTCTGTACCCACAAGCCTAAACGGCAGCATTTCCACAGCTAACAACTTGGCTATTTTCGCAGTCACTTTTTGGGAATATGGGTGTGTCGGTTGGAACTTCCGCTGTCTTTCATACAGCTGTGGCACAGACAACTGCACGTTTGGACCAGACTGACAAGAGGATTTACTGTCATGTCTGTCTTGTAAAGCACCTTGGGAGGAGTACGCTTGAGCAGGAGCTGAAGCCTGAACACTTGCTGGTGAAGGATGGATCTGAGGTGGCCTGGAAGTGTTTGGATCAGAAGGCACTGATTTTGAACCCTGATAGGGTGCCCACTGAATTGGGTGCTTAAGAGACATATGCTTGCGCATACTGCTGGTGCTCTGGTTTCCTTTTACCGTGCCTCTGCTAAGCCTTGCCTGGCACATCTTACAGATAACCATATTTGGTACTGTTGGGCTATCCTTAAAAAATTGCCACACACTGGCTGTTCGTCCTTTATTTTTAATTGGAGGAAGAGGAGGATGACTCTGTTCAACACCAACTGTGGACACATTTTGGGCAACTGTGTTTGCAGTTTGTGCAACAGTTGGCACAGTTTGTGCCACAGTTGACGCTATTTGGGCAACTGTTCTCACAGTTTGTGTTCTGGAGACAGTACGCCTTTGTGATTTTGCCAGTGGTACATAGCCACTTTCGTCCTCCTGGCTGCTCTCTTGGCTATGCAATTCAGCAATCCAGGTAGGATCTGTGGTGTCATCATCCACCCCTTCCAGTTCAAAGGATTCTGGATAAACTGACTGAGCAGGCTGGCCAGATGAGATGTGTGTCTCATCATCCTCATCATCATCCACCTCCTGAGATACTGTTTGCATTTCGTGAAAGTGTCTTTCTTCAGGACGCGGTACTTCCAAACTTTGGCCATGAGTAGACATTTCGTCTACTTCAAGTATCTCGTCAGGCAGTGACAAAGAAACCCCTTGATAAGAACCGAATAAGTCATCCGAGTGACCAAGGTCCATATCCAAATTTTCCTCTGGCTGCCGATGGGTTGAGGCAATATGAAGACTTTGAGGATTGGATGGCGCTGCATTGTCTGTAGCGACACTAGAATGTCTTGCCACGGATGATTGCGTACTGCAAGAACCAGTGGTCGAGGGCGTCTGAGCCATCCAAGATGTTATCTTGTCATGCTCATCCGGCCTCAACACACGTTTTTTTTGAGTACTGGGATTTCTAGGTAGAAAAAAGGACGTTCTATCAATCCTAGGCTGTGTACTTGTACCAGTGCCTTCTTGGGCAAGACTGCTGCAGCCACGACCTCGTCCCTGTCCCTTTGCAACATCCTTTTTGTTAATTGTTTTTTTTTGAGACATTGTTGACGAATGCACAGTCACCGAGTTGGAGTTAGGTGTTGCTGTATGCGTCACTTGCTGGCGGGGTAAGTGTGCGCGCTCACACTTGGCAGTGAAGCCGCACACTACACTCCCTAAAAAAATTGGTTTGAAGTGCGCACAGCCACCGAGATGTGGTTAGGTGTTGCTGAATGCGTCACTTGCTGGCGGGGTAAGTGTGCGCGCTCACACTTGGCAGTGAAGCCGCACACTACACTCCCTAAAAAAATTGGTTTGAAGTGCGCACAGCCACCGAGATGTGGTTAGGTGTTGCTGAATGCGTCACTTGCTGGCGGGGTAAGTGTGCGCGCTCACACTTGGCAGTGAATCCGCACACTACACTCCCTAAAAAAATTGGTTTGAAGTGCGCACAGCCACCGAGATGTGGTTAGGTGTTGCTGAATGCGTCACTTGCTGGCGGGGTAAGTGTGCGCGCTCACACTTGGCAGTGAAGCCGCACACTACACTCCCTAAAAAAATTGGTTTGAAGTGCGCACAGCCACCGAGATGTGGTTAGGTGTTGCTGAATGCGTCACTTGCTGGCGGGGTAAGTGTGCGCGCTCAAACTTGGCAGTGAAGCCGCACACTACACTCCCTAAAAAAATTGGTTTCAAGTGCGCACAGCCACCGAGATGTGGTTAGGTGTTGCTGAATGCGTCACTTGCTGGCGGGGTAAGTGTGCGCGCTCACACTTGGCAGTGAAGCTGCACACTACACTCCCTAAAAAAATTGGTTTGAAGTGCGCACAGCCACCGAGATGTGGTTAGGTGTTGCTGAATGCGTCACTTGCTGGCGGGGTAAGTGTGCGCGCTCACACTTGGCAGTGAAGCCGCACACTACACTCCCTAAAAAAATTGGTTTGAAGTGCGCACAGCCACCGAGATGTGGTTAGGTGTTGCTGAATGCGTCACTTGCTGGCGGGGTAAGTGTGCGCGCTCACACTTGGCAGTGAAGCCGCACACTACACTCCCTAAAAAAATTGGTTTGAAGTGCGCACAGCCACCGAGATGTGGTTAGGTGTTGCTGAATGCGTCACTTGCTGGCGGGGTAAGTGTGCGCGCTCACACTTGGCAGTGAAGCGCCACACTACACTCCCTAAAAAAATTGGTTTGAAGTGCGCACAGCCACCGAGATGTGGTTAGGTGTTGCTGAATGCGTCACTTGCTGGCGGGGTAAGTGTGCGCGCTCACACTTGGCAGTGAAGCCGCACACTACACTCCCTAAAAAAATTGGTTTGAAGTGCGCACAGCCACCGAGATGTGGTTAGGTGTTGCTGAATGCGTCACTTGCTGGCGGGGTAAGTGTGCGCGCTCACACTTGGCAGTGAAGCCGCACACTACACTCCCTAAAAAAATTGGTTTGAAGTGCGCACAGCCACCGAGATGTGGTTAGGTGTTGCTGAATGCGTCACTTGCTGGCGGGGTAAGTGTGCGCGCTCACACTTGGCAGTGAAGCCGCACACTACACTCCCTAAAAAAATTGGTTTGAAGTGCGCACAGCCACCGAGATGTGGTTAGGTGTTGCTGAATGCGTCACTTGCTGGCGGGGTAAGTGTGCGCTCTCACACTTGGCAGTGAAGCCGCACACTACACTCCCTAAGGTGGTGTACGTGCTAGCAGCAACGCACTGGTCTGCCACAGAAAAAATAACGCTCTATGGCTTATTAGGAACAAAAATCGATCTGGTGCAAAAACAAAAAGGAAACAGCACCTCAGCTAAGCCTCTGACTGCAGCTGTTAGCAAAGCTGAGTGAGTAAGCTAAGCTATGAGGTCCGTCCTGTGTGCACTCTAAGGCTTCTCCTTCCTTCCCTCCCTGCCTGTCTGCCTACACAGCACTACTCCGTCCTCCTCCTAGCTCTCAGAAGAGCTTTTTGGGTTAATATAAGGAATCTTCCCTACACTGACAATCCCTGATCTGCTCCAGCATATATCTCTCCCTATACTAGGTCAGATCGTCTCAGGAATGTGGCCAAAATGGCGGGGACAAGCCTTATATACTGCCTTGCCTGTCATAGATGACATAGGCATCACGATGGACAGCAGCCAATCATAGTCCTGACACAACCAACTTTGCTATGCCATTACCGACTATGATTGGCTATCTTCACAAGTTTTCTGACCTAACACGCACGCTGTGCTGACTCGGAACATAACAGATTCTGTATTCGAGAGTCCGACTCCCGAATACAGTATACAGGACTCGGAATCGTAGACTCGTAGGACTCGAAATCGTAGACTCGCTCAGACTCGCTGCTGACAGCGGGTATCTGTGAAGAGTCAAGCTTATTGACATTGAATTCCATTGGACTCGTCACTGTGCGAGTCCAAGCTGGGAGATTCGCCGAGTAACGAGTCCTGCGAGTACCTTCAGAATCGCCGAGTCCCGAGTCCTAGCGAGTAGACTCGCCCATCCCTAGCCACATCTCCTCGCTCGCACGTCCTGTCCCAAATTCTTGGGACCCGCAGCAGTACACCACTGTTGAACCAAGACCAGTGTCAACAGGTTGTTACTTGGATAGCGGATAATGCTTCAAGTCAGATGGGCACCTCCACAAACACCCTGTCTTCCACACGGTCAACTGTCAGTAGCCGTGATACTGCACCACACATTTCCCAACCTGATCCTCCTTCCTACCAACAGGCCGAGTACACGTCCACGGACATTACTGATCCCACACTTGGACACTCGGAAGTCCAGAAGTGTGAACCCATGGGTCAGTGGAGGTACATGGCAAATTCCCATTACAAAATTTAAATTCTGCTCTCATTTGCTGGTGGTGTAGTGAAGTCTGGCCCAATCCAACCCTTGTTCATCTTGATCTGAGTCAGCCTGTCAGCATTTTCAGTTGAGAGGCGAGTGCGTTTATCAGTAATGATTCCACCTGCGGCACTGAAAACACGCTCTGACAAAACGCTAGCGGCAGTGCAGGCCAGGACTTCCAAGGCGTAGAGAGCCAATTCATGCCACGTGTCCAGCTTGGAGACCCAATAATTGTAAGGCACAGAGGAATCTCGCAGTACAGTTGTTCGATCTGCAAGGTACTTCTTCAGCATCTGGCCAAACTTAGTATTTCTTGTGGCACTACCCCGCACCTCAGGGGCTATGGCACGTGAGGGGCTGAGAAAACTGTCCCACCTCGTAAAGACTGTTCCCCTACCTTTGGCGGATTGGACTTGTGCTCCTCTCGGCCGTACGCCTTGGTTGTCCACCGATTCCTGACCTATGGCGCTAGCGTTTTGTGAGGGGAATGATTTGCCTACTTCCGTGACTATGGCCTTCTGGAACTGCTGCATTTTGGCTGACCTCTCCGCCTCATGAATGACAGCCATGAAGTTCTCCTTGTAGCGTGGGTCTAACAGTGTTGCCAACCAGTACAGATTGTCGGCCAAGATGTTCTGAACGCGAGGGTCAGGAGCCAGGCAGCTTACCATAAAGTCAGCCATGTGCGCCAGACTCTTAACAGCCATCACTTCAGTATCCAGACCAACACGATGACTGAACATGCTGTCCTCCTCCTCCTCATCTCCCCTGTCCTCTGGCCAGCCACGCTGAATCGAAGGTATGACTGGTGTGCATGTCATATCCTCAATTTGGCCAGAGAGTTGCTCCATGTCTTCATCCTCCTCCTCCTCGTCATAGTCCTCCACTGCACGTTGTGATGAGATGAGGCTGGACTGTGTGTTTTCACCCACACCCACTACTGTTTCTTGCTCCAAGTCATCGCGCTCGGCCTGCAATGCATCCTCTTTGTTTTTCAGCAGAGACCGTTTTAGAAGGCAGAGTAGTGGTATGGTGACGCTAATAATGGCGTCCTCGCCGCTCACCATCTTGGTGGAGTCCTCAAAGTTTTGGAGTACGGTAGATATGTCGGACATCCATCTCCACTCCTCAGGTGTTATGTGTGGAGTTTGAACCATTTCCTGACGGCTTAGGTGATGCAGGTAGTCCACAACTGCCCTCTTCTGCTCACATATCCTGACCAACATGTGCAGAGTTGAATTCCAACGCGTGGGGACATCACACACCAGTCTGTGGGCCGTAAGACGCTAACGGCGCTGAAATCCGCCAAGGCCGGCTGAAGCAGCAGGTGACTTGCGAAAATGTGCAGACAGACGGCAAACTTTTACCAGCAGGTCAGACACCTCTGGGTATGACTTTACAAACCTCTGAACCACCAGGTTGAGCACATGGGCCACGCATGGAACATTCGTCAGCTGCCCTCGCCTCAAAGCTGCCACCAGGTTCCGGCCATTGTCACACACGACCTTTCCTGGCTTTAGGTTCACAGGTGTGAGCCAGTGATCTGCCTGCTGTTTCAGAGCTGTCCACACGTCTTCTGCATTGTGGGGTTTGTCACCTATGCACACTAACTTCAGCACAGCCTGTTGCCGGTTCGCAGAGGCAGTGCTGCAGTGCTTCCAGCTTGGTACTGGTGTGGAGGGTACAGTGGATGAGGATGCGCAGGAGGAGGAGGAGGAGGCTGAAGAGCATGACATTTCGGAGCTGTAGAGTGTCGGTGAAACCCTGACAGAGGTAGGGCCTGCTATCCTTCGTGTGGGAAGGACGTGTTCCGTCCCTCGCTCACACTGTGTCAGAGCCTCCACAATATTAACCCAGTGTTTTGTCAAGGAGATGTAGCGGCCTTGTCCACAAGCACTTGTCCACGTGTCTGTGGTTATACACTTCAGCCCCTGACCTTACCCCTGCAGTATTAAAGAACACCAATGACTGTGTAGCTGCAGTTTCCAATATCATGTCCACTCTCTATTTGAAACTAAACCTTTCAAAAACTGAACTTCTTCTGCTCCCCCCATCCACTAACCTCCCTAAATCGGACATCTCTCTCTCAGTTTGTGGCACCATGATAACGCCTAGGCAGCAGGCTCGTTGTCTGGGTGTTATGTTTGACACCGATCTCTCCTTCTCCTCCCACACACAATGTCTCGTCCACTCATGTCGCTTACACCTGAAGAATATCTCCAGAGTCCGTCCCTTTCTCACCCTGTAAACAACGAAAACCCTGACCGTGGCCCTAATCCATTCCCGCCTTGACTATTGCAATTCTCTATTAAGCGGCCTCCCCCTCACCAGAGTTTCTCCTCTCCAGTCCATCCTTAATGCAGCAGCCAGGATCACCCATCTGGCCAATCGTTACTCAGATGCCTCTGCTCTGTGCCAGTCATTGCACTGGCTGCCCGTATACTACAGGATCAAATTCAAATTGCTTCTTCTCAGCCACAAAGCTCTTCACAGTGCAGCACCCCCTACCTCTCCTCCCTCATCTCTGTCTATCACCCCACTCGCGCTCTACGTTCCTCAAATGACCTTCGACTGACATCTGTAATAATCCGATCCTCCCACTCCCGGCTCCAAGACTTTTCCAGAGCTGCACCAAACCTCTGGAATGCTTTACCCCAAGAAATCAGGACTATCCACAACTTGCATGGCTTCAGACGATCCCTAAAAACGCATCTTTTTAAGGCGGCCTATCATACTCCCTAATAGAAGTCCTTTGTACTGTAGATAGTGAATGGGCTATCCCTCTGGACATTACTCTTCTACAAACTCCACCAAACCAAAAAGGTCTACACAGATTGTATAATGACCATCCATGTAAGCTTAGTTCTATGCCCCATTTCCTCAAGATGCCTGGACCATCAGTGCAATAAGCCCCTGTACCTTGTGCAACCCCTATCTTGTTGTAGATTGTAAGCTCTTTTGAGCAGGGTCACCTTCATTTCTTGCTTTATTTTTTGTATTTTCTTTTTTACATTGATTCTATGCCTATTGTTTTGTATCCAATTATTCTACTGTATTTGTTCTCTACTGTAATTACTTACTGTATTATATTTTCTGTACTCTAACCCTACATTGTAAAGCGCTGCGTAATATGTTGGCGCTATATAAATAAAGCTGTATTATTATTATTATTATTAGGTGGACTTTGGCTGAAACAGCGTTGTTGAGGGCACGTGTGATGCTGTTGGAAACGTGGTTATGCAATGTGGGGACGGCACATCTGGAGAAATAGTGGCGGCTGGGGACCGAGTAACATGGGACAGCAGCCACCATCAGGTCGCGGAATGCTTCCGTCTCAACCAGCCAGAAAGGCAACATTTGTAGCGCTATGAGTCGCGAAATGTGATCATTCAGGACTGTGGCATGTGGGGCATTGGCAGCGTATTTGCGCCTGCGTTCAAATGTTTGCTGAATGGATAATTGAACGCTGCGCTGGGACAAGGACGTGCTTGATGGTGATGTAATTTGTGCGTGGGCAACTTCAGGTGCAGGGCCGGAGGCTTGTTCGCGGCCAGCATGGACAGGGGATTGGCTCGCACGCACAACAGGCGAAGACGTAGCAGTGACATCAGCAAGCACCGCTCCTCGACTCTGTTGTACTTCCCACAAAGTCGGGTGCTTGGCTGACAAGTGCCTGATCATGCTGGTGGTGGTCAGGCTGCTACCTTTCGTACCCCTGCTGATGCTGGCATGGCAGGTGTTGCAAATGGCCTTTTTAGAGTAATCTGGAGCCAACTTAAAATACTGCCAGACTCGGGAAGACATAACATTTGCACAGGCACCTTGTGTCGTGTTGTTGTTCCTGGGAACGGTTGCCTGCCTTCTGCCTGCGTACCCGACCCTGCTTCGTACTGCCTGTTGGGATGCTACGCCTCCCTCACCCTGTGCACTGCTGTCCTCGTCTGCATATACTCCTGCCAGGTTGGGTCAGCTACTGGATCATCCACCACGTCGTCTTCCTATTGCTTGGCTAATCGCTGGACTGCTCCTCCTTCTCCTCATGTGCCACCATGATGACCGTTACAATAGTTTGGCTGTTGTTTCAGGTATACCCCCAGTGGTAAATTTTTACGCCCATTCTTTTTGAATGGGCATTACAAAGACAGGATACCCGCATCTTTTCAATGTGAAAAATGTTTTGAGGCCCTCCTGCACGTCTCTATCCAGGGACAAAGAGGAGCCTCCCAATTTTTGGCTGCCCTGACCAAAGGGCTATACCACAATACATCCACTTGAGGGTTACAGGCCCTACTACATGTCTGTATGCATGGGTCATTGTTGAACCTCCCAATTTTTGGCTGCCCAGACCAAAGGGCTATACTACAATACACCCACTTGAGGGTTACAGGCCCTACTACATGTCTGTATGCATGGGTCATTGTTGAACCTCCCAATTTTTGGCTGCCCTGACCAAAGGGCTATACTACAATACACCCACTTGAGGGTTACAGGCCCTACTACATGTCTGTAAGCATGGGTCATTGTTGAACCTCCCAATTTTTGGCTGCCCTGGCCAAAGGCCTAGGCTAAAATACACCCACTTGAGGGTTACAGGCCCTACTACATGTCTGTAAGCATGGGTCATTGTTGAACCTCCCAATTTTTGGCTGCCCTGGCCAAAGGCCTAGGCTAAAATTCACCCACTTGAGGGTTACAGGCCCTGCTACATGTCTGTATGCATGGGTCATTGTTGAACCTCCCAATTTTTGGCTGCCCTGACCAAAGGGCTATACTACAATACACCCACTTGAGGGTTACAGGCCCTACTACATGTCTGTATGCATGGGTCATTGTTGACCCTCCCAATTTTTGGCTGCCCTGACCAAAGGGCTATACTACAATACACCCAGTTCTTGTTAACAGGCCCTCCTGCACGTCTCTATCCAGGGACAAAGAGGAGCCTCCCAGTTTTTGGCTGCCCTGACCAAAGGGCTATACTACAATACACCCACTTGAGGGTTACAGGCCCTACTACATGTCTGTAAGCATGGGTCATTGTTGAACCTCCCAATTTTTGGCTGCCCTGGCCAAAGGCCTAGGCTAAAATACACCCACTTGAGGGTTACAGGCCCTACTACATGTCTGTAAGCATGGGTCATTGTTGAACCTCCCAATTTTTGGCTGCCCTGGCCAAAGGCCTAGGCTAAAATTCACCCACTTCAGGGTTACAGGCCCTACTACATGTCTGTATGCATGGGTCATTGTTGAACCTCCCAATTTTTGGCTGCCCAGACCAAAGGGCTATACTACAATACACCCACTTGAGGGTTACAGGCCCTACTACATGTCTGTATGCATGGGTCATTGTTGACCCTCCCAATTTTTGGCTGCCCTGGCCAAAGGGCTATACTACAATACACCCAGTTCTTGTTTACAGGCCATCCTGCATGTCTGTATCCAGGGGCATTGGTGAACCTCCCAATTTTGGACTGCCCTGGCAAAGGAAGATACTACAATAGACCTAGTTCCTCAAAATGGGCACTTTATTTCTAGACAGGGCTTCATGTACGTCTCTTGTCAGGGTCATCGGAGTGTCGCACAATGTTTTCACGTAAAATCTTTCATGTAATCACAAAAAGTAACATACACCAGCTGTATCTCACTATTGGGTATGTGCCCTTAACATTTCCACCCTAAATATTCATTTTGGTGTCATTTTGGAAGGATTTCTGGAGACTCCGTAAAATTGGCGTGAAACTCGGACAACATTGTTCACAGCTGTGACTTTTGAGTGAGAAATGCTTCCAGGGGTCTTCCAGATGGTGTTGCCATGTCATTTGATCACTCTTCTGAGACTTTTGTGACATTTTTAGGCTTTTTCCATGCTGCCGGCAGTCATTTCATAAAAATAACTCGTGTCTCCCATAGGATAACATTGGGCTCGTTACTCGGGTCGAGTACACGAGTATCTCGGGATGCTCGGCCCGAGCTTCAAGCACCCGAGCATTTTAGTACTCGCTCATCACTAATGAGGACCTGTTTTTTTCTGTGACGTGTTGCACGATTGAATGACATCATTCATTCTACCACATAGTGTACAATTGTTTTTTTATCTACTATGTTCACTATATGGTTAATTTGATGTGTTAGTATGATGCCTCAGCTCGGTACGAATTTGTAGATAGCAAACATGTATACTTTTACTTTTATCAAAGGGGTGAAAAAAAATTCTAAAGTTTGTAAGATAAAAAGAATTGCTCTTTTACTAATCCTACAATAAGAACCCCATATGGGGTATGTACTTGAAGTCTAAATATATTTCAATCCTCTGTGTGGGTCTCAGCTACTATGCTAGTTTATAACTTGACTTCTCTCAAACTATGATAATAGATATTATTCTGCTTTTTTAACATTCCAAATATTTAATACGTGCAATATCTTTTGAACCATCGTTCTCTAGGTTCTGGGAATAAGAGCATTTTGGCGGGCATCCAGAGAGAGGAGTAAAGAAAGTTTACTTGCCTAAAAAGACTGAATAATGTGCTCAGAGAACTCACTGCAAGTGGATGCTATTAAAAAAAATGGAATGACATGAAAACATCTAAATTCATAAATCAGATTGACAAAGCAAAATGCACAATGTCTTTGTGCACAATGAATACCTACAATCCTTTGCTACTCATGTAGACTCCATCGACAGTAGCTTATGTGTCTGGAGATCAATGGAATTGGGTGTTGGAATTTATACACAATGAACTGTGTTAATTTAAAGGAATGTGTCATTGGAAAGTGAGAAATTATTTAAATAGTTTTTATGTTATGTGTACTGTCTTTCTGAACATTTTTTGATCATTTTAAAAAATTTTCCATATCAAAATAAAATAATCTATATCAGAGAAAAACAATCAGAAATCTTGCAATTCTCATACTGGCCACTAATTCTTTTTACTCACACTTCCTGTTAAAGGATGAACAAACCCAAACTGTAAAGTTCGGGGTTCATCCTGAACACCTAGTGTCTGGTGATAAATTTCAAACACGGACTTCTAACTTTACGCTTGGTTCCTGTTTGGTTTTGACATCCAAATAAAACTTGTTGAAATGCTGCAGAGCAATCATTCGGCAAGCTTTTTCAGTGTGGGCACTTCTGACCCCATAACAGACATGTCTAATTTTTGACATGGCTATGATTTGGCCAGTGCACCATTTTGAAAAAATAAATAACAATAACAAATGACATGGGCTGCCAACTATTTTTAATAACAAAGCGGGGATAAAACAGACAGCTATGAGCTGCAACCCTCAGCAACTTGCTTTACCTTGGCTGGTTATCAAATATAGAGTGAAATCCATGTCTTTTTTTAACTATTTAAAAGAGTAATTAAAAAAAATGATCTGGGAAGCCCCCCATTTTTGATAACCAGCCAAGGTAAAGCAGACGGCTGGGGCTGGTATTATCAGGGTGAAAGAGGACATGGTTATTTGGCCCTTTCCAGCCTAAAAATACCAGCCCGCATTTAACCCAGAGGTGGTGGATGATATTAGATGTGCCAATTCTGGTGCTTTACCTGGCTCTTTCTGATGTCCCTGGTGCAGTGGCAATTGGAGTAATAGTTTATGGGGTTGATGTCAGCTGTGGCTTGACAGCTGACATGAAGCCAAGCGTTTAGTAATGTGTGGCGCCCCTGTGGCTAGGCGCCACAGAGTAGTATTGCATTTATTATTTATATGTAGTATTATTGTAAGTTGCTAGCTTAGGATTTAAATCTTATGGAGTCTATTTTTACACTCTTAGGACCACACCACCTAGAGTAGAGGGAAACAGAACATGGTAGACCCCAGATAGGTGGGGGGCGGAGCTTAGGATTGAGTAAGAGTGACAGTTGACAGTTTACCTCAGACGGTGCTGGGAAGGCAGACAGAGTGGTCAGGCCTGGCAGCCCAGCTGAGTGGAGGGTACCCTCTCTTTATGTGGGGACCCAGGACAGAAGGCAACCGGCCAGGGCTGGTAGGAGCCAGCTGGTCAAGTTGAGGGGACACCGGTGACACGGACAACTGAGGCAGCCAGGAGTTCAACCCTGACTGAAAAACGACGAGCTGTAGGCCCAACAGAAACGGGTTGCTGACAGCCCCACAAAGGCACCTCACCCCTCAGGACCAAAACAGATCGATAACCGGTGGGATAACGGCCCGATTACTGACGTCGGGGGAGAGTTTGGACTCCTCTTAAATCCAGGAAAGGATAACTTTGCCTTACTGACGGAGATCAGGGGACTGGCGGGAGAGCTCTGCAAAGGTGGGAAAGACTGAAAGGCAGAGAAAGAGAGTAGAAAGAGAGTAGAAAACCCTGAAAGACAAAGAGAGGACATCTAGAGACTCCATAAGAGAAACCCTGAGTTGGTAACAACACCCTGAAAACCAAACTGTACCGTGTCTTGTTATGCCATCAGTCGGT
This sequence comes from Allobates femoralis, assembly GCA_033576535.1. Taxonomy (NCBI): domain Eukaryota; kingdom Metazoa; phylum Chordata; class Amphibia; order Anura; family Aromobatidae; genus Allobates; species Allobates femoralis. The sequence goes on from JARQOC010000002.1 coordinate 231,341,028, forward strand.
ACCGAGTAAAGCAGAGTTAAACTTGAATTGGTTTCTGTTATTCTTCCTGCCACAGCCTGGAGGGTTCAACATCATCATCAACATCAGTTGAGCAGTGGGGTAAGAACTGCAGTACCACCATTACCATCACTGTCCTCCCTCACCGTCTCACCACAACAGCTGCCCTGAGGTAAAGCTCCACCTGTGGGGAGCTGTACCACACTTAGATGCATTAACCATCACCTCAGTGGCCGGCTGGCAGCGCCGGTACCATCTTACCGGACTCTACAGGTGGCGTCACGTTCCCCTGTAAATAACCCCTTTAACCCCCGCCGTTTATCATTAACATCTAGTATAATTGATCTCCAGGGCACGGCACCGGGGTCCCGACCATCCGTGACTCCCCACACAGTAGCCCCGGTGTCCGAGTACCCCATCCCTTAGCTCTGGCCATATCAAATGCATAGGAGTCTATCAACCCCCTCCCCCAATTACTACACCAGCAAGTAAATGGTTAAAAAAAGACACTGACACAGGGAAAAATACTTTATTTGAATAAAGTGCGAGTAGGAAAGCTAAGGCCTGCAGCTGACCAGCAGTAACTTATTAACCTTCAGAACGAGACTCCATAGGAATTAATGGGCATTGTGTGACATTCCCTATTGGAATATTGTTGCAACTTTCAGGATTTTTTTTTGTTTAGTAACTTGGTGAGTGAGGATGTGTCTGGTACTTTTTATTGAAATAAAGTATTTTTCCCGTGTGTATTTTTTAACCATTCACTTGCAAGGTTAGCCGTGAGCTCGCAATCTCTCTCCCACATCCCAACTGATTTCATCAACTGAGAATTGTAGCTAACACCATCTATCGGATCAGGAATCTGATCAGTGGTGTTAACCTTTTGCATCGCGCTGTCAGTCACTGATCGGATGTCCCATGAAGCAATCATGGGACCTCCATGCTCAACAAGGAAAAGTCGGCATGCAAGACAAAGGGCGATTACCAATGTCAAAAACAGTCAAACTATTATTCAATTAATTAAGCCACACACAGCATGACAAATAAAAACAATTAAAAGGGACACAAAGCATGCATGTCCAGGCCTCCTTTGGATGTTATGCACATCTGTACAGTAGAGGCTACAGCACTTGTCAGCAAAAAATGGTACAACGCATCAAGATACAAACAGAAGATAAATGGTATAAAGGCAAACCAAGTTGACTCCTAATGGTATATGGAGGCAAACCTATATTTTAGAGCATATGAAACTAGTACACAATACTCATGGAGCAAGACTGGGTGGCACACCTTCCACCACGGCACAGTAGGGGGAGCTCAGCTTTCTGACCTTAGGCAAGATCCCCTTTAAATACTGCTGCTGGGGGAAGAGTTAGTCAGAATGTGCAGACGCTAGGAGAACTGCGAAGATGTCCTAGTGGTCGGTGCCGCGGTTAGGCCCTAACCAGTGACCCGGAGTGGCCTTTCTACATCCCGCAGCCTAAGTGGGGACAGAAGTCAAGGAGCAGATAGCAGAAAGGGAGTGAGGACCTTGAGGGAGTTCGCCCAAAGAAGTACAGGTGCGGATATCGGGGATCCGCACCTGTGGGATACTCCAAGAGTACAGAAAACCCCGTCACGCCGTGGAGGCTTCACCCAGTTTCCCATGTGGGTCAAGAGAGGGAGCCAGACACAGCAGTGCATAACCGCAGTGATCAGAGAGGGTAACCCGGAGACCGCACAGGAGGAGAGATAGACATCAGAGTCAGGAAGAGAGAGGAGGCAAGACTGGCTACAAGCAGGCTGTGCTTCAACCCTACAAAAGTAACAGAGGAGGCCTTATACCCACTTGCTGTGGGGATCCACTGTGCATCCTGTCCACCTGTCAGTACCCTGGATGTCTTTACCTGCGTACCGCCAGTAAAAAGGTAAAATAGACTTTGCAGTGTGCATGTATCATTCCTCTCCGTTCTCGGTGCCCCTCATAGACTGCTCCAACACTCCCCATCCCAGCTACAGCTCCATTCCAAGCTGCCCCTTCTCACTATGCTGCCCCGGAGGTCCAGTCCTACCCGTGGAGGACTTTACCAACTCAGCCGCCATACCATCCACCTCCGGCGGACTGTGGCGGCGCTGGTGACATCTCACCAGAAACTACAGGTGGCGTCACGACAAAACTGTATATAATCCCTCTGTAAATCTCACCCCCCTTTTCAAAAATATGCCCAGGACACGGGATCAGGCGTGGCCGCCATTCCCCGTGACACAGCAGTTAACCCCTGAAGCTTGATACCCGAGTACTCCAAAGCCTGGGTTCAACAGTATATCAAGCCAAGACTAACTGTAGTATAGAAGGCTAGTTTAGTCATAAATAATCGGGTATACACTGTCAATATCAAAAATTGACATAATACTGTGGCGCCCCTACGGATCCAGTTGCCACAGAGGTACTGCACCCCTGTTAGGGTGTAGTATCCTAGTCACGGGTAAAAGGGGTTCAGACCGGTGTCGGGACACTCAGGCCATGCACTAAGATCCATTGAAGTGGGGCTGGGTGGAGAAGGAAGTAGTTAGAGGGAGCACTTGGGAAGGAGTGAGGTCAGGAAGAACACCTGTAGATGAAGTGGAACATGTGACAAAGGGTATAAATAGAGAGGGAAAGATCTAAAAAGCAGGAGATGACAGTAGAACAGCAGAAGAGGAGATGACAGTAGAACAGCAGAAGAGGAGAGACAGTTGAACAGTTGAGGAGATAGTTGACCAGCTGAGGAGATGCGGTAGAACAGCAGAGAAGAGACCGTTGAACACCAAGGTCAAGTTGGAGGGAAGCTAGAGCAAGTACGTCTGAGAAGTGTCTAGAGGACTGGAGCTAGTGGGAGCTCATCCTGAGGTCAGACCAAGGAGCAGAAACAACACCCAAGTGGCTCCAGGAGAAAGAAGGGGTCCTAAAGACCCAGGAAGTGATCAATCCACCTGTGGGGCTTGAATCCATTGTCAGGGGCAGGCAAGTGGAGGGACCAGGCCGAAGAACAGGGGCACCGGGAACCCCAAGACTAGTGGAGAAGACAGACCAGGCTCAGCTAGCAACCTGGAGGCTGTGTAGTACTTCCATGGTGACACAGGCAACTTCCGCACACATCTGCTGAAAAGGTGGCAACCATGGGGCTAATGGAAGGCACTTCAGGTTAACCCCTAAGAAAAGCCCACAGTCACTGGCTCAGAGTTGTGTGTGGCGAGGTGCAAGGCAGGACAGGCAAGGCAAGCACAGTGTGAAGAGGCAGAGAAAGAACAGAGAAGGGGTGCCGGTTATGTACCATCCTCCTACCCAGGAGTAGCTGGAACCCTGCCTTCGAGAACCCAGTGCTCAGCGGGCTGTTACACAAAGACTGTGAGTAAAAGATCTGAAGACCGCAACCCACTGTGTCTGTGAACTTTCTTAACGAGTCAAAAGCACCAAAACACAACTACCAACTCACTCAGGTACCTCTAGCTGCCCTGGGGGTCAGCCCTACTCATAGAGGGCTTAAGAACATTGCTGCCTCCCAACCATCGGCCCCTAGGAGAACTGTCGTGCAGCGGCAGCCATCTATAGCTGCAACCTGTGGGTTGTGTCACGTAAAATTAAAAAATATGCCCAAGTCCAGTTATCCCTTCCAGAATGAACCCTCCATGCCAGATGCCCTTCCCTAAGAGAGTGAACCACCCACACCAAACTTTTAATGACAACGCCAGGGTCATGGAGCCGGGTCTCGGTCTCTGTGATCCACATGATGAAGCCTCAAAGCCCGGTTCTGAGTATCCTAAGGCCCTGGAGGGGCATGTCAACTCCACCTATGGCCAGCAGGGAAACTGCTGACCACCAATTAGGGGTGAGGTAAGAACCTGAAAAAAACTAGCAAGTGACCCTAGAATCTATTCCTGGAAGATGTCCTTAAATAAAGTACAGACCCTGAGTCAAAGGTATCTGTGGGGGTACCCACATAGGATATTACAAGGAGAGAAGGAGTGTTGAGATGTGTCAGAGGGACCCTGCAAGATCTCACGCTTTCCATTACCGCAGTAACTTCATCAGGGGAGGAGTGCTTACAATATATATAGTTTATCATATTAGTGAATCAATAGTCACCTGTGTGAAGGCGTTTCTGGTAACATTTCTGAACTTCCCGCTGACACTGTGGCTACAGCGGCAGCCGCGTCCAGAAGTTGTCATAGCGGAAGCCGTCATCATGGGCGGGACTCGCGAAGCACAAAGTGCACATGCGCAAGAGTGAGTAGTGGGCTTCAATTAGGAGTACCAGCATGGCGGCAGGGCATGTGCAGTGCTGGAAATGGGATTCTCTGAGTTTCAGCAGCGAGAGTGAATGATACTGACACTGCAGTCATTCTTGTGCCATAGCGAGCAGCGTATGACAGGAAGGGGAATGATTAACACTATAACAATATAAGAAATAATTATGGTAGCATTAACAGGACTGTAATAGCGTATTGCCATCACAGACCTGCCAGGATCCTTGTCAGTAATGTCACGTATTATGGAATTAGTGGAAGAAGGAAGGGAAAAAAAAATAAACACAAAATAAAAATTAGTATCAGTGTAAGAGTTAATTGGAGGAAAGAGCACCCCAAAAGAGTGTTACCTGAACAGCCTGAGGTCCTGTAATGACCCCGGAAGCTGTCCCGATTCACTTCTGCATACGATGTCCCAATTACATCATCGGCAGGGAGTGATCATTTTCCCTATGGTCGGATGTGCTGTAGCTCATTCAAACACAGGGGAAGTGATCAGACAGTGGAGCACTGATGCCCACTAGTGGGCAAAGTGCAAAAAATAAAAAAAAAGTTTTAAAATAGTAAAAAATATATGCACATTTGGTATTGCCGCATTCAGAAATGCTCGATCTATCAAATAAAAAAAACAATAAATCAGATCTGTACACCACGTAATGGAAAAAAAAGTACAAACACCAAAATAATGCTTTTTTGGTGTCCGCAACATTGCAATGAATTGCAGTATCGAGTGATCAAACAGCTTATCTCTCCTAAAATGGTGTCATTAGTAACGTCACCTCAAGGCGCAAAAAATAAGCTGTCACACAGCCCCAGATCCCGAAAAATGAGAATACTGTGGGCTGCAGACAATGGCGTCAAACGTGCAATTCTTTTTCTTTAAAACCCATTATCTACCAATGTTCTTTTTTTGGGACGCCTAATCTTTTGCTTCTAGCAACTAAGATTTTATAATTAGGTCCAATTTTTTGTGTTGTGTTTGTAAAATGAATGTTTTCAAAACAGGAAATCATGTCATTGTCATTTTTAATTGAATATTCTTCCACCCAGAGAGCTTTCAAACACCTATTTTCGAAAAGGAAAATTGCTAATTTGGCAAGTAATGGGTTAAAAGCATATGATATTTTTTCACCACTTACATAACAGTAAAAGTATACATATTTGGTATCTACGAACTCGTACCGACCTGAGGCATCATACCAACACATCAGTTTTACCATACAGTGAACATATTGAATAAAAAAAAAAAAACAAACAAACATGCAATTGCACTTTTTTTTTGCAATTTCACTGCACTTTCATTTTTTCCCCAATTTTCCTGTACACTATATGATAAAATCAATGGTTGTATAACTTTTACTACAAAGATTCAACTCTCATATGTCTATATTGATGGAAAAATAAAAAAGTTACTGCTCGCAGAAGAAGGGGAGGGAAAAATGGAAAACAGGAAACGGAAAGTCGCCAGGAGGTGAAGGGAATAAAGATAACTCATAAATATATACAGAAAATAAAATAGGATCTACCATTCACAATAGGATATGTCACAGCTCACCTTCTCGACTTCCCTGTACAATGACCCTTGCCCTAATCAGACAACTAAGTCTAAGTCAGTTTATTGCTGCTAATGTCCGTGTGGCTTTCCTGAAAGAATGGGAAGTTTGAGTCTACATCTGGACTTAGGACTCAAGCCCAATGTAAAAAAATGCAAGATTTCTAAATAATTATTTTTTTATTAATACTGACTGTTATGAAAAATTAGGTAAAATGACAAAAAATTATTTAAAAAATCTTTTTAACATAAACATAAAAACCTGATTTAAAGACTCATTTATTTTCTGATGTCCATACGTATTAGATAGAATTAGGCTGATGGATGATCATTGAACCACTGAACAAATGATTGTCTGGTGAATAACGTTACATGAAATGGAGCCGTACGATAGTCCATATTAGCCAGTTTTAGTCCTTTAACCTGGTAACAGATTTTCAACTGTACTGGGTGATGGTCAAATGATCTTTATAGAGAAATTTTTTGAAAATAAAACATTTCTGGATGAATTATCTTATTTCAACCAAAAATCGCCCTATCTGAAAATGGGGCGAAAAATTTTAACTTGGCCAACTGTATTTAAGATGATGAAAGTATGTGCTTGTGTCGAGCCCCAGGCCCTGGGGTACTTAGGTATCAGGCTCAGTAGGTGCTTTTGTTGGGATGTCACGGGTGGCAACGCCTGAGCCCGTGGCCTGGGTGACACTTCAAAAAGGGGTGTATTTACAGGAGATTAGAGTTTGTCATGTGACGCCACCTGTAGTACCTGGTGATGGGTCACCAGTGCCGCCACTGTCCTCCGGAGGTCGATGGTAATGCGGCTGGGATGGCAAAGCTCCCTACAGGTGGAGCTGGGGCCTTTGGAGCAGCGTTCCGGAAAGGGAACAGGTTGATAGAGATAACCACACACAAGCAAAGTCACTTTCTCCCGGGTACTTTACTGTAAACGTTCAGTAGCAAATACAGAGTCCACAGTTCAGCAACAGTTGTTAAAGTAACAGGTAGCTCTACAGGTGGCTGCAAATGGATCCCAGGTGGTATGGTGGGACCTATGGTGTACCTTAGTTGACGAACCCGTGTCCTTTCTTTCCCACCTAGGATAAGTCTATACCCAATGGCTCCATGTAGGTAGTCTTGGGGTCCCCTCCCTTGTGGTGAGGAAGTAGGCAGACCGTTAAGTCTGGCCGGTTGCTGACTGCAAAGATAGACCTTGGCTGGATCCTCAGGCCTGGCGTTCCCATGGTGGACTGGAGAATCCCCTGGAGTATGGTCGCTCCACACTGGGGTTCTCCCTTTCTCTCTAGGGCCCGTACTCCTCGTGTCAGGCGCCGTCTTTCAGGATCCCCTCAAGACCCTCTTTCTCCTTCCATACCATATTTGAAGGACAGCGCCTCAGACAAAGGTGGTGATGAAAAAAAGTTTTCTTTATCAAGCTCACAGCATATAAATGGTTCCCTTTAATAGTGCTTGTGAGCTTGATAAAGACCACTTTGCTGGTCGAAACGTCGCTGGCATGTATGACCATGGAATAAAGGAGAAACATTTTTTCATCACCACATTTGTCTGAGCTGCTGTCCTTCAAATATAGTATGTGTCTAATATCCGGATGTGGACTCTCTGGAGTGGACGGGCACCCTGAGATGGGCTTATATGCATAGCCCTGTGTGCCAGGAGGTGCTGTGACCGTTTCTACCTCTTTCTCCTTCCCTCCGGATCAGCGTAGAGCTGTCCGGGTAACCCTTCCACCTCGCTCCACACTCTTTTCCAACTGTCCCGACTCCTCTCCTCCTCTGTGAAGCCGCTCTAAGTTCCCTCTGAGGTGAATATATCTCCCTCCCGGGTAACGTCCCACAACTATGCTAATGTGGGAGTGCTGGAATGGGGCCCACCCACCAACCAAGGGTCCACTTGCATCTGGGGCAATTACACCTCTTTTACTGGTGCAATATCCCTCTGTGACGCCTGACTACGTGGGGCGCCACACTTGTGACACCCCCCCTCCAGGGCATTAGAATACTCGGAACGGGGCTTTGAGGCTTCTTCACGGTAGTCACAGGGGTCGAGGCCCAGCTCCATGACCCTGGTGGTGTCATTAAAAGCAGGTGGCTCTCTCTCTTAAGGCCCAGTTACACACACAGATAATTGTGCAGAGATTATTCGCACATCTCTGGTTGCAGTGAAATCATGAACACATAGTTCAATTTGTACACGGCCACAAAATGGAACAATGTGTCCATGATTTCACTGCAACCAATCTCTGCACAATTATCTGTGTGTGTATCTGCGCCTTAAGGGAAGGTCATGAGGTGAGGAGGGTTCATTAGAGAAGGGACAAACGGACCTGGGGATACTTGTTTTACGTGACGCCACCCGCAGGTGGCAGCTATAGATGGCCACCGGTGCACGATAGTTCCTCTGGGGGCTGATGGTGGGGAGGCAGCAGTGTTGTTAATCCCTCTACGGGTAGGTCTGACCCCCAGGGCAGCAGAAGTTACCTGAGTGAGTTGGTAGTTGTGTTTCTGGAGCTTACGATGTGTCAAGAAAGTTCACAGACACAGTGGGTTGCAGTCTTCAGATCTTTTACTCACAGTCACTGTGCAACAGCTCACTGAGCACTGGGTTCTTGGAGGCAGGGGTCCAGCTACTCCCGGGTAGGAGGGTGACACATAACCGGTAAATCTTCTCTTTTATTCCTCAGTCGTCTCACACTGCGCTTGCTTCAACCTTGAGCCTCAGCACACAGAGCTCTGATCCAGTAGCTGTTGGTTTTGCTTAGGGGTAAATCTGCAGTATCTCCACTTAACCCTCTCTTAGCCACCTTTTCAGCACATGTGTGCAGTTGTCGACTGTGCCACTATGGAAGTGCCACAGCCTCCGGGTTGCTAGCTGAGCCTTGTCTGTCATCTCCACTAGTCTTGGGGTCCCGGTGCCCCTTTTCTTCAGCCTCGTCCCTCCACTGCGTTTGTGGAGCCCACTGGGACGGGGTACTCGGTACCGGACCAGGGTACTGCTGGGGATGTCACGGAGGTCCTGGTCCGGACCATGTCCCGGGTTCACACAAATAAAAGGGGATATTTACAAGGATAAAGTTTGTCATGACACCACCCATGGGTTGCGGTCAATGATGGGATCACCGCTGCAGTGCTGCTCTGCCAGGAGGATGGATGGATGGGCTGCAGCCAGATGGATGAGCCCGCCGCGGGTCGGGCTGCTGCTGACAGGATAAAAGGTATTTTAAGTAGTTCAGGGTACCTGGAATCAAACACGGACACGCAGGCAGAGTTAAGCAGGTTTACTTGTCAGCTTCTTCACAGTTAACAGCAGTTCACAGTGCAATTTAGTTCTTAACAGTTCACAGTCAATTCACTCCGGTTACACTGAACCCACTGCAGCCAGGCTGTCCTTCTGAGACCCCTCACTCTTTCTAAGTCCTTCCAGGCTGTTCTTTCCCTCTTTAAGTGTCTCCGGATAGTATAGCGGCAGCTCGGACCCTTGTGAGTCCTCGTGGTTGCTGCTGTGCTTTCTACCCTTGTTGTTAGGAACTCCAACCTGGAGTTAGAGCTCCCAGTTGGTTAATCTGGGAATCTGGTATAAAATCTCTGTTCCCCTCAGAGCCGACACTCTGGTGTATGCCTAGTCTGCAGTAACCCTTTCCTGCAAGGCGTTACCAGACCCCTTCTCACCCGGTTAACTCCAGTTTCAATAGGGGAAGACTACTCCGCCTGTAGTTGGTCGGTGCTGCCGTGTCCCTCAGACCCAGTGCTGCTGGTCCGGTCTCCGTCCTCACACTTCCCTGGGATGCCGGCTATGGACGAGCTTTCTCTCCATGGTTTTTGTGACTCTGTGGATTCTGCGTCTCCAGGGAGCGAATCCCACCAGGATGTGTCTCTTTCTTTCTGATGTCTGTTCTGTTCTACTGTGTCTTTACAGCTCAGCCTACCTCGGCCTACTCATCTTGGCTGCTCAGCCTACCTCGGCCTACTTGTCTTGGCTGCTCAGCCTACCTTGGCCTACTACCTTCTTCCTCCTCCTCTTCCTCTATTTGTACATTCTGTCACCTGACCTACATGCGTTCTCACCCACTTGTTCTCTAAACCCACCACCCCTTGCCCGCATAGAGTTCCGGGCTCCGGGTTGGGTGCTGCCTCTAGTGGTGTGTGGGATGTCCGTGAGGGTGTTTAGTGCATAAACCGTCTAACTTTCTACCTGGCTGCAGTTCCCTATTTGGCCACCCTGGTCGCAGGGGCGCCACACCTTGCAGAGGACAATGGATACGAGCCCCACGGGTGGATTGTTCACTGCCCGTGCCTCTGGGACCCTCTCTTTCTTCTGGAGCCACCTGATTCTCTTTCTCTGCTCCTCAGTCTGGCCTCAGGATGAGCTCCCACTAGCTCCACTCCTCTGGACACTTCTCTCAAGTTCTTTTCCTCCTGTGACAGGCTTTCTTTCTCTAGCTTCCCTCCAACTCGACTCTAGCTGTTTATTCTCCTTTTCTCTCTCTGCAGCTCAACTCTCCCTTCTGCTGTTCAACTGTCTTTCCTCCTTTCTGGATCTTTCCCACAATATTTATACCCTCTGTTACGTGTCCTCGTCATCTACGTGTTTTTCCTAACTTCACTCCTCCCAGGTGCTCCCTCTAACTACTTCCTCTCCACCCATCTCCACTACCTTGGTTCCTCTTCCAGACAGGATCAGGGACTGTGCTCTCCCATAGTAGCAACCTCACCCTAACCTGGACCTAGTGTAGTGCGTGGCCTCGGTGTCCCGGCACCGGTCTGTGCCCCTCTTACCCGAGAGTAGGATACTACACCCTAACAGATGTGCAGTACGTTTGTGGTGACTGGATCCACAGGAGCGCCACACATGGACGGTAAAAAGGATTGTTTGTTGTCATTCTTCAATTGTTCATCTGTAGAGATGAACAAACTTTTTGAAGTTTGGGTTTGGTTCAGTTCACCGAATAGGCATATGATTAGAAAACAGTTTGCCAAACTTCCAAACCCTATTCAAATCAATGGGAGGCAAAATCAAGATCCTAGAAAACATCTTCAAAGGGGCACAAAAGCTCCCAAATACAGCTCAAACCATTTTACAGTTGAGCCCCACTCTTTTGGCTCAGACATCATCTTACCACACCATGTTTCCGAACCCATTCATGAACCTCAGACATCCTCATGACTTCTCTCAGGTTGTCTCAGGATACACAGTGGGTATCAGGCAGCAGGGAATCCCGCTGTGTGACTTGAGATAACCTCAGTGCCATCAGCACTTGTAACACTAGTTGTCTTGTGAAAGTCGCAATATCGCATGAGATGTAGTGGCTATATCTTGCCTTTATTGTGAGACAGCACTTGTGAGCAGCTTTCATGTCAGGCAGTGCAGTGCAGTTCAAACTTGCGGGATAGCCCCTGTGTGACACCTTGAGTCTGCACTACACTAATATTTATGATGGCACCGCTTGTCGCACACTCACCAGTGCCTGCTCTTACAGCATATGGGGGATGCTTCGTGTGAACGTGACCCCACCATATTGTTATAAGGCCCCCTACCCATGGTATGTTCTTTCATGCTTCTTTTGAAGTAGATTTTGAGAATTTGCATGTCTTTCTTGAAACCAGCAAAGTCTATGAGAGTTCACAAGTGCTGTGCCAATGTGTTTTTTGCCTTTCAGATTTGGTGCAGAGTTTGGGGCAGAAAAATGAAATCTGAACCACATGTGCAAGGAAACAAAGCTAAGTGGACACATCATTTCTTTGCTGTTTTCAGGGAAGACATGCAGATTTTGATGCAGATTCTCAAAATATGCAACAAAAAAAGCATCAAACAATGCACTGTGGGCACAGTACCTGAGAGGGTCCAGGGAGAGACGCAGTTGTAGTGAAAGGGCTCGAGGATTCCTTTTGCCGTCTGGCTACTTAGACAGAGACTTCTAGGGCATACAGTCCCCAAGCTCTGAAACAGTTCAAGTTTTCAGGATTTCTTTAGTATTGCACAGGTGCTGATTTCATCACCTGCAGAGATTATGATTTCAGCACTTTGTGCAATGCTAGGTAAATCCTGACAACATGCACTGTTTGCGGTAGGACTGCACTTGGCCAGCCCTGTTCTACAGAATTGTATGCAGTGTCTTGCATGACAATCGAGAGAGGATCTCCGGTCGTTAATTGACTGATTACTTACTATCCCCAACCCCTGTAAGATTAAATAACACACACACTGCAGTGACTTGGTTTAACAAATTGGCCACAGCAGCCTTTATTGCCTATTGTTTACATACTAACATAACATAACTGGGTACGCCCGTCCAACGGGTGTCCCAACTTAAACAATAGGCCCACCCATCGTTTTACACATGGATAGACCCGGTCCATAAGCCTCTAAACTTTGTCCCTGGCCGCAATATCACCGGCCCCAGGGACGAGGTATTGGTTACCTAGAACCAATACCCCACCCTTGCAGAACCCCGTGCCTGCAAGGTACCTTTAACCTGAGCCCCTCTACCTTTGAAGTGGCTCATCTCCCCCTTCCAAATGTAAATCCCCTGCCTCTGGACCAGACCTACCCCCGCCACAGGACAGGACAAGTGACCTCTTACTTGGCCTGGACCCGCCACACACCAAACGCTTGCTCCACACCCTCTCTCAAATCCAACATCCACATATCCAAACCAATCTCTGTCAAGTGCACCAAATCAGCCTTCAGATATTCTCTCGACCTTGACTCCAATTCTCTGTGCCGTACCACAATCCCCCCATTACGTGCCACAAATGCCCCACCACCTTATTCACCTTCACCCTTGCTTTATTAATTTTATCCACCGACCTCCCAAACCTCCATCGTCCCCTTGGCACCATATCCGACCATACCACAATCACACCGGGGTGGGAACACCACAGCCGCAACAAATCACACTTAATGTCTCGTATTAATTCCCGAGACGCACGCACCCCCAAATCATTTCCCCCAACATGCAGAACCAACACATCCGGGGGTCTACTCACACTACAAAAATAATCAACTTCTGGCAGCACCCTGCCCCATTGCATACCCCTCAAGCCCAACCACTTGACCGACGCTGCACCTCTATCAAGTCCCAACTGCCGACCAATCGGGCGAACATCCGCTCGACGAGCCCCCCAATACACATATGAATGTCCGAGTATCCAGATCAAGCAGAGGCCTGCACAAATAAAAGAAAAATTAACAATTGACCAAACCAGCATTTAATCTTAACCGATTACTAACAAAACCTATACCACAACGCCCACCCGCCTTTTCAGTAGCCTGGGTCATCCCCTCCAGCCACTACCTAGAAAGCAAGTGAGGACGTACATACAATCGAAAACGATTTGACTCCCAGCGCCCGATACGCCGCACCACATCATCCCCTAACCCCCAACGAGACGCCTCCGTGGCCGCCCCGATGCGAAACGAATGTGTGCCAAACTCCTCTGGCCGTTCACCCACTCGCAGCAAGCACTCCCGTAAAACTGCCCGAAACTGAAATTTGGACAAAAACAAACCATCTACATACTGTAGCAGCGGTCCCGGACATCCACCCCTCCGAGATAAAAAACGCCTTACCATCCTCACCGGACACAGTTGGCTCTCAGCCAAAGCATACAACACCACCAACCTTCCTCTGCCCACTTGGTCCGTTTTCGAACACCGCAGCCAGCATTCTACCCTGTCCCCCACAAGAACCACATCATTCAAAGTCAAACCGCCCGCTCTGCACCGAGATGGGCTCACTAACTCCCCCAGCCTAAATGCTCCAAAGAAGGCCAACACAAAAGCTGTTGAGAATAAAATCATTTCGTATTCGGACCTGCAAACACCCTCCAAACTCGCTACCATCCTCTCCAATAAGTTCACAGACACTGGACGTCGACCATCCCTCGTCCGAACACCTTTCCTAAAACCTTTTAAAGCCTGTCGCGCTTTAAAATCTTTAGTCGCATCCTGCCTACCCAACAGCCGAAACCAAAATGCAATCGCCGCCACCCTCTGTGCCACTGCCGAAGCGGACCTTCCAGACACAAAATCATTCCCTATGAATGTCAACACCTTCTGCACATCATCCATACCGCCAGTCATGCCCTGATCCCGCTCAAATTCTTCCCACTCCTGCCATACTTTCCCGTATCGGTACCAAGTCGCCTCCGACACTGATCTCCGAATCAAGGTACCCACAATCAAGTTACCAGGCTTCATAAACCATCCGGACATGGCAGACCGATCTCGTCCGCCCAAGGCACCAACTCCCGAAACCTGTGGAACTGAAACCGAGAAAGTGCATCAGCCACCGAATTAGAAACTCCTGGAACATGTTTAGCCACAATTTGAATGTTCCATTGCAGACATCTGAGCACCAGATGACGAAGATAAGCGACAACCGGCAAAGACTTAGCAGACAAGGCGTTAATCGCATATACCACAGAGATGTTGTCGCAATGAAAACAAACCTTCCTGTCCGCAAATTCTTGACCCCACAACTCCACCGCTACAACGATGGGAAAAATCTCCAACAATGCAAGGTTCCGCACCAGACCTCGATCCCTCCAGGACTCTGGCCAACCACCCGCACACCAGTGGCCCATAAAAAAGGCCCCAAAACCCAGTGAACCCGACGCATCTGTAAACAACTGCAACACCCTGTTGGGCACCACCTCCTTGAGCCATACCGTACGCCCATTATATTCCTGCAAGAATATATCCCACACTCTTAAATCCTCTTTAATATCCCTAGTGATTCGAACAAAATGCACCTGACATGTCTTGCCCGACATGGCCAGTGCCAACCACCTGGCAAAAACCCTGCCCATTGGCATAATCCGACAAGCAAAATTAAGTTTGCCCAGCAAAGACTGAACCACCTTAAGCTGAACCTTTTTTGCTTTACTCACATCAGCAACTGACCGCCTCAAATCCACAATCTTGTCAGCAGGAAGCCGACACTCCTGAGCCACCGAATCAATCTCGATCCCCAAAAAACGCATAACTGTGGCCGGTCCTTCCGTTTTGTCCGGAGACAAAGGTATTCCAAAACGACTAGCAACCTCAGTCAGAGCAAACAACAAACCTGCACAAATCGGGGAACCCGCCGGCCCCACACAGAAAAAATCATCTAAATAATGAATGATTGACTCCATACCCGACACATCCCTTACAACCCATTCAACAAAAGAACTAAACGCTTCAAAGTATGAACAAGAAATTGAACACCCCATTGGCAAACAACGATCGACATAAAAACGCTTCCTCCACATACAACCCAACAAATGCTGACTCTCAGGATGCACCGGCAACAAACGGAATGCCGCTTCCACATCTGACTTAGCCATCAGCGCCCCCGGTCCCGCTTTTTTCACCAACTCCACCGCCTTATCAAAAGAGACGTAACAAACCGCTGCCAACTCTGGCGCAATACCATCATTCACCGAAGCCCCCGCTGGATATGACAAATGGTGTATCAGCCGAAACTTGTTCAGCTCTTTTTTTGGAACAACCCCCAGCGGAGATACCCGTAAATTCGGACAAGGGGGGTCCAAAAGGGGGCCTGCCATCCTTCCCAACTCAACTTCCTTCCTCAACTTCTCGTCAACAACATCCGAATGATCCTTAGCCAAACGCAAATTCCCCGGGCGAAACAAGCCCCCCCCTACCGCTTCAGACGGAATAACGAAACCAAACAAAAAACCTGAGCGCAATAACTCGGCAGCCTCAACGTCCGGATACCTACTTAAGAACGGCTCCATTGCCTCTACCCTCACTGGGGTCCTCCCTTTTGTCAGCACTGTCTCCTCCCTTACCTTTTCCTTTCTTAAAACAACGGGCAAAGCTGTGCCCTCCTCCACATCCCGAACATTCGTGTTTAAAACGACAGGAGGAACCAAACTTACATTGCCCCTCATTAAATTGCCAACAACAACCTTTCCTGAACCCGGCCGAGGCACCTGATCCTGCACCCGATCCCGAACCCGATCCCCCTCCCCACTCCGAAAGGGCTGTGCCGGCGCCGCTATTAAACGTAACCACAAGGAAATATCCTTGTGGTCCCAACGCATGTCTGACCGTAAAGCCTTACGCTGCCTGAACTGCTCATAATATCGTAGCCAGGACAAACCACCATACACTCTATAAGCCTCCCCTATAGAATCCATATATCCAAACAAAGCGGAGCAGCTCCCCGGCTCCTTCTCCCCTACTACGCTCGCCAGTATCGCAAAGGCCTGCAACCAATTCATAAACGTCCGCGGGATAAGACGATACCGACGCTTCTCCTCGTCCTCCTTTTCTTTTTTGGAATCACTATGGCGAACCTTATCCAAGTTAAACTTCTCCAACGGAAGCAGCGAAAATATTTCCACGTACTCCCCTTTCCAAATCTTTTCCCTAACTTCCTTCTTCAAATGCGCCCCCTAAGGGCTCTCAAAGCAAACATAAACCTCGCTCTTTGCCCTATCATCCAGCCTAACCACCTCCTCCTCCTTTTCTTTTTCCACCTCAACTGCCGTAGCCGGCGCCGTTGAAGCCTGTCCCTCAACACTCTGCTGCACCGCAGCCTCGCCTCCCACACTGGGCCCAACCCCAGCCGGACCGACCCAAGCTCCCACTGGAGACCTCGCAACAGAACTCAAGCCTCCCCGATCCACCAAACTCCGCAATAAACCGAGCAGTCCTCTTCCGTCCGATCCTCCCCAGACGAGTCCTCCGATACTTGTCCCTCTTCTGCGCTGATCTCGTCATCCAAGCCCTCCAGGGGTGCTCCGTCTGGAGTGTGCCTGCCGCTGCCGCAACTCCCCCTGGCCTCCGCGGCTGCAGGAGCACCCCCAGCCGAGCACTGCTTCTTCCTATGAGACCGCTTCAACGATCTCCGAACCGTCTCACCCGCCAAATCCCCCGGAGGTCTCTTCTGACCACAGGGGCCCCTTTCCCTAAGCCCGTACTGCCGACTGCAGGCGGGCTGCTCCTGATCCTCCCGCCGCCGGGATCCCCCCCCTGCTACACAGGGGAGATCCACTACAGCCCCCTGGGGCCCTGCATCCGTGGATGCTCGCTGGGTACGCCCCCTATGGGATCCTAGGGGCACCATTGCTGGTACTGGTTGGATCCCTCCAGCCCTACGCGCCGGGGACTCCCCACTATTGCGCCCTCCACCAGCCACAGCCAGTGCCCGTCCAGTGGGAGCACCCCTGGCCTCTGCGCCGCTTTCCCCCTAGATGCCCGTGGCTCCTCCCGCCCGGGAAGCCGTTCCGCCCCCCGCCGCCTGCAGGGGGCCCCTTCTTCTGGCGCCGGCTGCTCGGCGCGCTCCCGCATCCGCGCTCCCCCGGGAGCCGCCGCTGCATTCCCGCTCCTGGTTCCGGACCGCCGACCGGAAGTCGGCCGCGGGCCGGCTCCGCCCACTTCCGGTCCGGCATTACCGCGCCGTGAATTCCTCCCAACGGCCGGAGAGGGCCCCAGGGTAGAAGGGCGCCCTCCCCGCCACTGAGGGTCCCCACCGGGGCTTCCCGAACGGGCCCTCCTCACACCTCCAGCCCCCGGGGAATAACGCTCTGGTGGCCTGGAGCGGCGGCCACGCAGCGGTGGAGTGGAGGGGGCCGGTGCCGATGGGGAGACGCAGGCAGCCCGAACGTAGGCCTGCACTGCCTGAGCCCCATGCACCGCTGCTGCTGCCTGGATCAATGCCCCGAGAGAGGCCAAATCCGCCATTACTGCAGGTAAGACGTCTGTGGAAACTGCTCACACTGTCCCCAGGAAGTGGAATGAGGGGACTTCCTTCTTTGTCCCCAGTATCTTCCTTTAAACTCCCCCTCTTCCTCCACCAAACCAAACCCCTTCCCAGTTAACCACCTCCCATGCATCAATCAAATATTCCCATTCCTACCTACTCCCATTAACTCCCTCCCTCCCCGAATGTCATGTGGCCCCTCCACCCTATGGGTTCCTTGGCCTGCTTTTCCATACCTCAGACCATCAGGCCAGAGAGCCAGTGGGTTGTTTGACAGACTCTGCAGGGCAGTATCTAAGCACCTCTTTGGAGTCTAGCACAAAAGGAGTGAGGTAAAAAAAAAACTTTACTGTAGCAAAGATTATAATAAGTCTCAAACACACATATATGAATACACACAGTATGTATAAGGAAAGTCCCACAGGGATCAGCAGGCTCTATTAAAATTGTGCAAAGTCCATTAAGGGCAGAGTCTATTGAGTGCTTTGAGTTGTATCCCAAAGGCTGCATGCATGCCCACTAATGCAGCAAAGGGAAGAACAAAATAAAAATAAAAATAAAATTAACAAAAGAATAGGCCACACTCTTTGATGATGTGAAAAACAAATGAAAAAAGTCCTTCTTTGGACAAAATGTCAACTGAGTGATGGGTTAGTGACTTAACAACATGTCTTTTTAGGTCAGTCCTCTCTTTATTCACCATAGAAAAATGTGAGTATTTTTGAACGCTACCCTGGATGAAGGTTGCCGTTCCCCGTGGTACTCCACTGCCGGATGGTCTTGGGGGTCACATGGGCATTCTCCACCACCACCTGCCCTGCCAGCACACCCGAACCTGGCTATCGGCGAATATGACAATGGAGAAATTAAGGAACGACCATCCCTGCCCCTGTCAGGAGAGACAGGAGCAACTTGGGCAACACTGATCGATGGCTCCTGTGGGTTTGGGATCAGCAGGCTGGCTAACCAAAGGAGGCCTGGCCTCCACCAGGTGCCACATTCTCTCCCAGTCGGCCTCCTGCTGCCGCTTTTCAAAGACGTTGGTGGTGGCAATCCGACTTACGCCAACCATAAATCACCCCTTGCTGCCAATCACATTCTCCCCAATAAAGATTGTGCAGAGACTTTTGGGAAGAAGGTCAGGCAGCAGGGTGGACCAGTTGATATAGCACCTATGACCATTACCTTGTTCAGCTAGGAAGCCAAACCCCACCACCTTGCCTCGGGTACATTGGTCATCGAAAAGTGATTGGCCTTAGACCCATGCAATTACTCTCGGGCAATCATCCATGAACTGAATCTCCTCAAGAAAGGAGTCAGGATAGGGTGGTTAATGCCGTATCAGATAGTTGTTTGGAGGGGGTAGGGGTCCCCACATGACATTATCCCAGTTGAAATCCTCTTGTGAGGATACTATACGCTGTTAGGAAACAGGGCCTTCTGACTCTTCTACCCTCTCCTCTTATTTGATCTCCTTGGTCTCCTCATCATCCTCATCATGCTCCTGGTCCTGGATTTGTGGCACCCAGAGTCCAGTTGCCACGATGATATTGCCTCCTCCGGGGGGTCATGTCGTGCTTGGGAGCAAGGGACGGTATCCACACCAGGTAAGCCCACCACACACAACACCTTCCCAACTCCAGACCAGAAGGGCGAGTTCTTAAAAAAAATTTTTCACTGAACAACTTGCAGAGTTCTTCCAACTGTATCTTTCTCTGATGTTTCCAATAATTCCTCCATCAACCAGCTTAGCATCACAGTATCATGCACAAAAGGCACAAAAGTCATTCTTGTCCCCACGCGGTTCTGCGTCCTCCCAGCAACAGGAAAAAGCAATGCTCTCAGATATGCTGCAAAGACTGCATTCTCATTTCATGTATGTTCCCATGTCACTCCGTTTCCACAGAGCTATGAGCTGCACCAGGCCTTATGCTAAGCATCCTTCTGAGAAACCATGCTAAAGGAGCCAATCTATTCATTGCCAGAGTAAGATTTTGATGCTGACCTTCAGAGTGTCCATCCAGTTTTTTGCCGTCTCACTTGGATCTTTGTAGTTGTAATTTGCCACAAGTCACCTAGTAAATGAAATTTTGATGCTCTATATGACTTGCACATCCATACTAGTCACAAGTCGTCATTCCCTATCTAAATTCTATTAAGAAATAGTCACTTACTCCATTACAAAAAAGGGGGAAAAATGGAGCAGCATGGTATTTCTGGTATCCTGGGTGCAATGTCAATGTGCTCTTTATTCCAGCATCAGGTAAACAATGGCGATGTTTCGGACCCACACGCCCTTAGTCCAGCTTGACGTGTATCTGGCCTAAGGGCATGTGGGCCAGAAACGTCACCATTGTTTGCCTGATGCTGGAATACAGAGCACATTGACATTGACTCACCGTGGCCGGGGACTCCGGTTTAGACAGTCTGTAGCTCCTTCCTCCTTGTCACGGGTGGACCGCGCCTGCCGGTAGTGGGGCCCAGTGGAGTGCAGATCAAAAATTGAAAACGTCTTGTAGGAACAGATAAAAGGGGTTAATTTATTCGTGACGCCACCTATGAGTAGTTCGGTAAGTCCTACCGACGCTGCGGAACCCCCGGGGGATGGATAGCAGCAAGATGGAACGCTCCCCACAGGCTGAGCGGTGATCCCCGGAGGCTGGAGCTGCTTAAGATGTTGTGCGGCAGCTGCGGTTACCTTGTGTGCGGACGGATGCAATCATAAGGAAGCACGGACACTGAAAGTCTCTGTAATGGGTCTTTACTGTAACCAGCAGGCAGTACATGGTATACAGTTAACGGGTAGTAGACGGGCGCACTCAGCAGTGGTAGGTGTCCCTCAGAGATCCGTAGTGTTCCTCCATTCTAGCTAAGTATTTGCCATTGTCGCCCAGGAATACCAGGTTGAGTACGGGGAGGCTGCTTCAATCCCTATCCAAGATGTACGTTATGGATGTTCTGGGGAACCTTGGGTCCCTCGGTGGGTACACCGCTGGTTAGACGACTGGAATTTGGCGGGTGGTGGGGTGCTCCTGTAAAGCTGCTCCTCCACGCTTCTGGTTCACGTAGCAGAGGTGAACTACTGCCAGCTTCGGTACCAGTGAACCGGCTGTAAGTTGGGCACGGGAGTCTTTTGGAACCCGTGGTTGGTGATGCTCGATCCCGATTGTTGAGGCCTCAGGTGGTAACACCCGACCGGTGACAGCCCAGGGGCTGCACAGCAGTGCAAGCCCCCGCTCCTACTCCAAGTTCAAGTCTGTGTCTTTCTCTTGTCTAGACCCGACTCCTACTCTTCTCCTACTCCTACTCCTAACACTACCCTTGCACTTCCGCCCACCAGGACCTTGGATTGGCCCTCTATGTTAAGTGATGCATGCAGGGTTTGGATCTCTAAGTTAACCATATGACTGCTGGGTCGGAGAATATTGCGGCTGCATTTATGGCTGCAATACCCTCCTGTGACGCACTCGTTGCGGGGCGCCACAACATCACCACGGGAATTTTTCTAAAGACACTCACTCCATTAGGTAGATCAAGCCAATGAGGCCCAATTACACACTTAACCATTTCTACCCCTGCAATCGTCTTGTTTCTGGAGAGATATTCCCAACTAAACATCTTATACATACAATTGCTTAAATCCTGCATAACAATCATCACATACACAGGTGCTATGCAAAGACATTACTTTACATTATACCAATTACAATTACAGTTCACATGATTCATTTTACACAGACACAGAACACAATTCACATTCGGGGGGAATAGCTGTTCTCCTTATGGAGATCAATCTGCTTACCTGCATGAGGAGACTTATAGCCGCAATGCTCCTCTGGGAAATATGCAAATTGGCACTTCAGTGAGGAAGTAGACAAACTCTAGTGCCAAATATTTAAGGTAGCAATGCTATAAGTCATAATTGACTCTTTAACAAGCCTTTTAATATGAATTAGGATTTGTGCCAGATCAGAACCCCAATTTGAACTGATGAGGGGCAATTACCCTGAAATGCAGCATCTGCATATTGGGGCTCTGATCTGGCACAAATGCTAAATCATATTAAAAGGCTTGTTAAAGAGTTAATTATGACTTATAGGATTGCTACCTTAAATAGGTGACACTAGAGTTCATCCACTTCCTCACTGACAATTTGCATATTTCCCATAGGAGCATTGTGGCTATAAATCTCCTTATGCCAGCAGGCAAATTGATCTCCATAAGGAGAACAGCTATTCCCCTAGACCTCCTCTTAGCCTCTCATACAGCCAGATCAGAATCCCACACACTGCAGTGATGAGGGGTAGTCACCCCGAAACGCAGCGTCTGCAGATTGGGGCTCTGATCTGGCACAAATCCTAAATTATATCAAAAGGCTTATTAAAAAGTCAATCATGACCACTAGAGTCTGTCCACTTCCTCACTGAAGTGACAGTTTGCTCAATTCACATTATAACACATAGATGCATTCAGTGTTTTCATGGGTAGGAACACATGACCGTCTCGGCCAACCTCTTACATTCAGCCACTGTAGGTTATGTTAACAACAGACATGCGTCTTTACAATAAATCTGTGGATTGTTGAGCTAGTTAGGAAGTGGTATTGCTGTACAATGGGCAGGTGAGAGGATTAACTTTGTCTGAAGACATGTGGCTTTGGCTGGTTTCACACTGCAGTTTTTTCCCTGATCAGGTTCGATTATGTTTGTATGTCAAAACCAGGAGAGGAACTTGCAGAGAATAACTATAGTTGAGAGATTGACACCTGTTCTGAGTTTTGCAGGCACTCCTGGTTTTGGCACACAAACCTGATGAAACCTAGTAGTTTTAGATGGAAAGCATGTGACTAAACACATACAAATTTATCACCATATACAAAACCATTCACATGTAATATTGCTGCTTTTACAAGTTAACTCTTATTATATGTTTAAGATCTGGGTAGAAATTTTTACGACACAAGATTTATTCACACAGAAATTGTAAGACTTGGTGCCAGTTGGCAGGTATATCTAGACAAGAGAAGTACGTGTTGTAAACATTCTCTGAAATCTTAAACTCTAGTAACTGTTTGGACAGAGCTGATGAATCTGGCAGATCTGCTGCCACAATGTCTGTTTCTTAAATTAGATAGCTGAAATTTACCAGGAAAGACGCTTATGCAATATGCCTAAGTATCATTTACTGCTGTCTGTCCATACAGTTGTACTGCTGCTGCCAGTGATGGGAAGACACATTACATCATCCAAAAATGTAAGAGCTGAGTTACTCACTTCTTTGAAATTGAAAAGTCAGAAGGAAAATTACTCTTTGGTCTACATTAACTCTTTCCTTTCAAATAGAATTTATTCTGTAAAGTATAACCGAGCATAAAGTAACTTTTACAACACAAGCAAATAGATATCAAAATTAGACTTTCAGATAAAATTAAATGAGTCTTTTGCATGGGTGCAGGGCAGAGGCAGACCTACCATTAGTGCAACCAGTGCAGTTGCCCAGGGTCCCAAAAGGTAAAGGGGTCCACATTCACCTCTAAAGCAGGTGAAATTGTGCATAATGTTTATCTAGTGGACTGAAAAAGGCCAATATACTGTCACCCACGTGAGCCCCCTTCTGTCTGTTTCTGCTCCTAGTTCAGAGAACTTGTTTAATACACCAATTGAATCCAATGGTGCAGTGCAAATTACAGAATACATTTTAGTGCGGTGAATAGTTTACATGTGGCCTGTCAACCTACTATTATTTTAGCAATTCTGTAGCCAAAGATAGAAGATAGGAGATTATTATTATTACTATTATTATTATTATTATTATTATTATTATTACTAACAACCTTCAGCTCGATCATGAGCCATGATGACTTGATATAGGAAGATTGATAATTAACAAAACTGGATAGGTCCACCAATGTCTTCTCGGCTGATTTCTTGATAGTATCAAGCCATCCAGTTACTGGTCTTCCTCTTCACCTTGTTCCTTCTATTCTTCCTACCATGATGTCCTTCGCCAGTGTTTGTTCTCTCCATATGATGTATCCAAAGTAGGCAAGTTGTATCAAGTAATCCTTGCTTCAAGTAACATGTCTGGCTTGATTTGTTCACCCTTCTTGCAATCCATGACATTGATTACATCTTTTTCCAACACCACATTTTGAAGGTGTTGATTGTTCCTCAGTCTTATTCTTTTATTGTCCAGGTTTCATATCTATATGTTACCAAAGTAAAGACCTGACTATAGTATATACAAACCATGCCTTCATTACCAGTGAAATGTTCCTCTATTTGAAGACATTATCCAGCGATTTCATTGTTTGCTATTATCCTAATTGACTTCTGGTGTCATTGCTACATCTTGAGTGATCATTGATCCGAGTAGATTGAAGCCCTTTACATCTTCAAGTTCGTCGCCATTCATCTCAAATATGTCCTGGTTGTACCTGGCAGTAGTCAATATCTTTGTCTTCTTAGTAATGAGTAAGAGTCCCATGTTTGAGCTTTCCATCTTGACACTCTGTTATAAATCCTTAATTCCATCTATGAATGATGCTATCAATGTTGTGTTGTCTGCATATTTAAGATTGTTTATATCCAGCAATTTTCATTCCTTCTTTTTCGGCATTCCTGAAAATAACTTCTGCATATAAAGTGAGGAGAAATGGTGACAGGATGCAGCCTTGCCTGGTCTCACTATGCTTTGAACAATGCTGCCTAAAATTAAACAAAGGAGACAAAGAGGCGCAGATTGTGCTTTATCACTTATGACAAGTAAAGGTGGCCTCACAAGTTGCTTGCTCACCTGGTCAGGTTGTGATCACCCACAACCGGCTTGTACGCCTGAGTTACAGCTGCTGCACGATCCACACCGCCACGTGCACCGTGGGAAGAAGATCCAGAAAACCAAACAGGAGTGGTGTCTCCGGTCCGCGCTGCTGCCCGAAATGATGCAAAGGAAGACAATGCTTGTATGTGCTGCTCCTTTATTCGACCTCTCACCAACGCATTTCAGTGCAAGCCTTGCACCTTCCTCAGTGAGAGGTCAAATAAAGGAGCAGCACATACAAGCATTGTCTTCTTTTGCGTCATTTCGGGCAGCAGCGCGGACCAGAGACACCACTCCTGTTTGGTTTGCTTGAACAATCTATATCTGTTCACACAAGCATATGATAGCATAAACAGCTGCTTCAGAACACTTTATTAGCTCCTTTAGAATATTGTAAAATCCAAGTGTTTTGTTTTTTGACAGAAGCTTTATCGTAGCAACAACTTCGTCTTTCAAGATGTTAGGTTCATTATCATTTGCATTCTCAATTTGTTCTCATATCACCGAGTCATTCTTATAAAGGTATATTCTGAGGAAGGGGACCGTTTAGTCCCAGAAATGCATCAGTAACCTGAGAGCACCAGCCCTGACTTTATACTGCCTGTGACCAATCAGACAGCCTAGCACAGTGGACTCCACCCAGCATTAGCATAGCACTGCCCTACTGATACGTCAGCAAGACACACCAGGAAGCAATAGCTCCATCATGCCAGAGGAGCAAGCTGTATAGCAAAGTTGAAGGAGACGCTGACAGCAGAGCAAGGGGAGAGTGGAGACGCTGGAGGAAAGTGCTCCAACACATTTACCCCGGAGGAGACCCACAGAGCTCACAGAGAAGGAGATGCTGAATATAGGACACAGAGCAGGTGGACACACCATATATCAGGTGAGCCAAAATACACAGTGTTAGCAGCAACTGCACCGAGAGGGGCATCAGAACAATGGGGAAGGGGGAACATAATGAATGTAAAGCAGGAGCCATAGAACATAGAGATGGCAAATGCACATTTCATCTAAGCTGAAACTTGGAGGCTCTTTACTTTAAAGTTTCCTAATACTATAGACATAGACTCAAAAGGAATATAGTAAGACTGTATAATAATACTACCACATTACACATATACCGTATATACTCGTGTATAAGCCGACCCGTGTATAAGCCAACCCCCCTACTTTTGCCCCCAAAACCTGGGAAAACCTATTGACTCGTGTATAAGCCGAGGGTGGACCCCAGCACAGGTATACAGCCCCCAGCAGTGTGGTATACAGGCCCCCCAAGTGGTATACAGGCCTCCCCAGTGGTAGTATACAGCAGCCTCCCCAGTGGTAGTATACAGCAGCCTCCCCAGTGGGAGTACACAGCAGCCTCCCCAGTGGTAGTATACAGCAGCCTCCCCAGTGGTATATACAGGCCCCGGTGGTGATATATACAGGCCCCAGTAGTGGTATATACAGACCCCAGTGGTGGTATATACAGGCCCCGGTGGTGGTATATACAGGCCCCAGTGTTGGTATATACAGGCCCCAGTCGGTATACAGCCCCCCCATCAGTATACAGGCCTCAGTGGTGGTATATACAGGCCCCAGTCGGTATACAGCCCCCCCCCATCGGTATACAGGCCCCAGTGGTGGTACATACAGGCCCCAGTCGGTATACAGCCCCCCCCATCGGTATACAGGCCCCAGTGCTGGTATATACAGGCCCCAGTCGGTATACAGCCCCCCCTTGGTGCCGCAAACCTGTAAAGGAATAATGATTATACTTATCCCTGTCCTACCGCGGCTGCTCTGCACCGCGCTCCTCTGGCTTCATCCGGCTTCTTCCGGCTTACTCCGGCGCACAGACAATGACGTCATTGCCTGCGCACACGGAGCCGGAAGAAGCCGGATGAAGACCGAGGAGCACGATGACGGCGGCGGCGGTGAGGTCAGGGATAAGTATAATGATTATTCCTTTACAGGTTTGCGGCACCAAGGGGGGGGGCCTGTATACCGATGGGGGGGGGGCTGTATACCGATGGGGGCGGCTGTGTATACCGATGACTCGCGTATAAGCCGAGGGTGGGACTTTTCAGCCCAATTTTTGGGCTGAAAAACTCGGCCTATACGCAAGTATATACGGTATATTGTTGTAGGTTCAAGGGGTGTAATAGAAAATAAATATAGACACCACAAGTAAAACCAGAATATTTGGACACCACAGCCACCCCAGCAAGAAGAAAAAAACAGGTGAGCACAAAAACACAGGAATATTTTGATCCCTCATTCAACAACATACTAATACAAACATATTTTAATAAGGTAGCACCGCAAAAAAGGAGGAAATCCACATCAAGCAATACATAGCCCGGCAAGAAGATAACATATAGAGCCATATATAGAGGTAAGAGAAACCACCCAAGCTTAATATACAAAAATAGCCAACAGAAAGATATATATATATATATATATATATATATATATTCAAACGTCCAGAACTAGAAAACACTGGGCACTATACGTATGTAGTTAGGGCGGGCTGTCACAGCTGTGATATTTCTGCAGCTATACCAGACGGTGCTGGCTCTTGGTAGCGTATATTCAACAGTCCAAAAAAGAGAATAATGTCAGCACTCACCGGTAGTAGATCTTGTCAGTTTATTAATTCCTGTTCACATCCATGAACATGTTACTCAGCAAGGGAGGGGGTGCAGGGGCGTAGGACGATGGCTCGCCGTTTCGCGGTGTTATACCGCTTCCACGGGTTGTTATATATGTATATATATATATATATACTGATACACTAAAATATTTTTTAGGGCACCCCATATGGAGAGACATCAGCCCCACTAATGGTACAGAACCCTGTCCAGAAGAGTAATGAGAAACTTATTGAATTTATATAAATAACTATATATATATATATATATATATATACATATATATATATATATATATACGCATTAGGATTTTAATGTTTTTTAGAGCATTTTATATAAAAAAGGTTTAGATAAAAATAATTTTAACAAATATCCGGTACACGGTAAAAAAATACATATTTCTGATTTTATTTAAGAATTTTTATCATACATATTGTGAGTTAAGTTGCTATACAGTAGACATAAGCCATTGATAAAGAAAGAATTACGCTGAGCCTACGCACCTTTTAATTCTTATAAAGGTGATCCATGCATTATTTCCATCTTTCCTTCAGCTGTTCTGGCTCAGTTAGTTCGTTCCCATTGGTGTCCTTCAACATTCCCACTCTTGGATGAAAATGTTATTGTATTTCTTTGATTTTTAGGCATGCCTTCCTGGTCTTGCCCTTCATATGTTTATTCTCTGTCTCTACACATCTTTTGATAATAAAGTTCTTTGTCTGCTTGAATGTGGTTCTCTTTAGTCTTTTACTGATGTTGTCTGTGTCCTGGTTGTTACCTTTTGCTTTTGCTATTCATCTTTCTTCGATGATCTTTAGGGTATCTTCTGTTAATCATAGCTTAAGGGGTCTTTTCTGCCTGTTATTGTCTTTTTGAAGTCTTCAGTTATAATATACCTTATATGTGCTTGTCATTTCTCAGGCTTTCTTTCATCCGTGTCCAGTGATATAAATCAGTTGTCCAAAAAACTCAAAGTATCAAATCAGAGTTGGAAATTAGCTGTTGCTTAGTCTTTTTTGCGCAACTTGACTCTAGTCTTTGCAGTCAAAAGATCATGATAAGTTCCAGCCAGCTCCTGGATCACAGTAATGATCGACAACCTCTATCTTTGGCAAAATCATATGGAGTCAATCTGATTCTTATGGGCCCCATTTGGCGATGGCTATGTGTAGAGTCTCTGTGATTTTAGAAGAAGGTGTTCATGATTAACAGTTGCTTTCTCATACAAAATTCAATGCATCTTCCTACAGCCTGATTTCATTTACCAAGTCCAATGTTTAAAACAATGATTCCATGTTTGCCATGGCTCACTTTGGTGTTGAAGTCTCCATGGTCCAACTTGCCTCTCATGATAGTTGGGTATGCCCTGGTGGGCCTCGGGTACTATATATAGAGTGGGCCCACTGGTAATGACATAATGACAACGGACCTATCAGAAGCCGCTTGATGCATAACAGCAATGCTTAATAGCTCTCGGCCTATCAGAGGTCGCACACTGATGCACACAGCTTTTGATTGGCTAGACACCTTTAACATCACTGATATATGCCACAAACTGACATAATTGTATGGCGCATAGCAGAGTTATTCGATGGCCCAAAGGAAGGTGGCCATTTTAGTGTCATTTGTATGCGGCGCACCTCCTCTGATGGGTTGGCGGCAAAATGAAAAGAAGAACAAAATGTACCCCCATTGTTCTGCATTTTTCCACGTATGGTGCTGTGTGGATTCCAGCATACAGCTTAACCATTCTTTACATCCCAAGTAAACAGACTGTGTGTTTCAGTAGCCTTAGTTTATTGGTGCAATGATATGAATTTGGGGGAGTAAAAACTACAATATAAATATTCTGAGTCAGTACTGGGCACATTACAGAAACCAGCAAAGTGATAAACAACACAAAAATGTAATTGAAACATGAATAGCTGTGGCAAGATTCATTGCACAATTCTATACTGAGGTAACATCTATTTGTATGCAATGCAGAACATTAACCAAGATGGAGAATCTAAAAGCATAACACTTCTATTACACAGTACTTTCCGTAGAAGTGGCTGCATCATAACCTGCTTACACAGCTTCTAACATACAGATACATTCTTAACTACAGTCCTCACCGGATTTAGCTGGACAGGGGGAGTAGTTACAAGGAAGAAGCAGGAACCAGGGACATGTGTATTATCCCTCTGGAGCCCAGGAAATGTATGCACGTCTCTCCTTCTTCCCGGAGAAGCAGGGGGCAGTCCCTCAGAATACACTGATCTTAACTGGCAAGACACCTGTATCTGTAGGAATGCAGCTAGTTTGTATTAAACACATTTAAACCTCATAGAGGGATAACATTTTACCTCTATGGGTTGTAACAAGTGTTAAACTATAAATACTTTCTTTACTGCACATAAATGGGCAGAACACCCATAGCTGGCTTTACTGCTCCTGGTCACCTCCATGTGCTTCCACCTGGAGAATCCAAAGGACCAGGATGTACAACGATCCGCGCTGCTGAATATAAGGAATATCTTGGTATATAAGGACGGTGCTTTATTTCTTCTACGCGTTTTGGGGTTGTCCCAGCCCCTTCCTCAGGACTACCACCATAAACAATCATGATAACATAATGTTATTCTTGAGAAAGGGGCTGGGACAGCCCCGAAATGCGTAGAAGAAATAAAGTACTGTCCTTATATACCAAGATTGTGGTCCTTCCTTATACTCAGCAGCGCGGATCGTTGTACACCCTGGTCCTTTGGATTTATGCAGCAGCTGTTTTGAGCGTATAAAACCGGTTGTGGAGCACACAACCACATAAGGTGAGCAGTACCCCATTTTTTAACTATCTGGTATCTAAGAGATAAGACCCTTTAATAGGTTTTCCACCTGGAAAATGAGACTCCCACAGGTCAGTCAATGGTTGCTGCTGCTGTTCCTCTCCAACTCCTGATCTTACGCCCCCTCCTTACCCTTTTACTCTTTTTGTCCTCCTTTGCCAGGTCATATTTCTACTCCTTGCACCTCTATTCTGCACCTTGTCCTTCTTCCCTATCCTCTCACATAGTATCTTCTGGGACTTTTTCTCTCTCCAACATTGACCTGTCCTTCCTCGTCTTCTTTCCTCCAGTCTCCTCACTTCTGGCTTGTTCCTTGTTTGCCTATTCTATTACAAACGCCTTGCCTTGTCATCATAGCCATTCCTGCTGTTACTTATGCCATCTGCTATATCACCCTTAATTTCCCTCATTCTCTGCCCTTTGTTATGTCTCTGCCCCCTTCCATAACACATTGTCACTGCCCTGCCACATAATTGTACGTGTATTCCTTTACTTTCCAAACTTCCTTTTCCTTCTCTTTAAGGCATGTTTTTTTTCACCATCTGAGTGCCCCAAGACATGACAAGTCAGTGTTAAGTGACATTTTATGTACATCGGCCTATCAGAGGCCTCACGCTGATGTGCAAGAACTTTGATAGGCTGGCGGCCTTTTAATGTCACTGCTATTTGCAACACTGAGATAAGGGTGTGGCCTCTGATGAGTCATTGGTGATTTTAGCTGCTGTGCTGCATATGAAGCCACAAGAAGATGCCAAGGGCAGGGCAGGAAGGGGAGAAGAATCCCACCTCCCCTTCATGAATCAACAGGGTAGACATTGGTGCTCAGGATGGAGTACATTAGGGGCGTGGATGGGGCAACATTAGGGCCTGGAGTGGAGGAACATAGGGGACCGGTTGGGAGAGAGTATTAAATAAAGGGGGCTAGGATGGAGGACATTATTAAATAAAGTGAACAAGGATAGGGGACATTATTAAACAAAGGGGGCCAGAATGGTGTCATGAGTCTGTGACAGCTTTTTGACTTTGGGTGTTAATTTCTTCAGTACCAGCAAGGGTTAATTTTGTTCCTTCACTGGTAGTGCTAGGAAAGCTTGCTGCAGTGTGTGTCCACTTCCACTTCTCCTTAAGTAGCCATATGATCCTTCAGCTGTTGTGGGTGAAAGCTCATACTTACCCAGACCAGGATGGAGAATGGAGGTGTTCGAAATAATGCCCTGTGAAGATCAGCCAACCTGGTGCTATTCCCCCTGCTGCTATCTGGAGCAAAGCAGCAGGTTCCCCTTGAATTAGCATTGAACCCTGTTACTCCCCTAACAGATGGGGGACATTAGTAAATAAAAGGCGGAAGGATGGGAGATATTATTAAGTAAAGGGTGCCAGGATGAGGAACATATATAAGAGCCAGAATGAGAAGCATACACTATTGGTTTATGGTGGCAACAGGGGGCACAATTACTGTAGGGGAAAATTAGGAGCCAATTTTTCTGCTATAATATTATTTACTTTGGAAGATACTGTCTTCCATTGAAGGAATAAAAGGGAGGCTATGTTACTGTGCAGGGTGGATAAGACACTGTATTACATGTACACGCACACTATACACTATATACAGAGCTCCTGTCTGTAATCACTGTTTTACCTGTAAAATGGCCCTATATACAGAGTTTGTATGTGTATGTATATAATGTTACCAGTAATCACTGTATTACCTGTATACTGACTCTGTATACTGAGCTTTTGAGTATAATATCACCAATGATCACTGCATTACCTCTACACTGATGTTATATACAGAGCTCTGGTATAATAATGTCACCAGTGATCACAGTACTACCTGCACACTGTACACTATATACAGTGCTCCTGTGTATAATGTCACCAGTGATCCCTGTATTACCAGTACACTGACCCTATATATAGAGTTCCCATGTATAATGTCATTGGTGATCACTGTATTATCTATACACCGACTGCACGAATCAGCAGAATGTGCAGCTTTTATCCCCATTAGACCGGAGCTCATGCAAGACTCAACCACTGATCCAGTCATTCCCTCAGTGGCTGCCAGCTGTTGCACTTGGCTTTTTTCTGAAAGCTCCAAAGAGGATGGATGGAGCTACGGTTGCACATCTGACCTGTCGCTCCATTTCATAATGGGGATAAAAGTGCCCTGTCAAGGATAGTTCCTTATTCTTCTGATTGCTGCAGTTTCCACTGGTTAGATTCCTTTAATCAATATGGTATCACCTACTTAACCTGTGGATCAGTGATAATTTGTTTTCACCAAAGAACCCCTTTAATGCAGAATACTTTAATTGTACGCAGCAATTATGGTGAGCGCACAGTAGATGTTTGGGGCTGCCTGTGTTTTACAGTCAATTCACTATAACGGGGATAATGAATATTTGCATATACGTGTACAGTGGGACCCTAGAGTTATATACAGTGATACCTCAGTTTTCGTCGATAATCCATCCGAAAACTATCATCAAAAACAATAACCGATCAAAACCAAGGCAACAATTTCAATAGAAAACTATTTTAAATCAATTAATTCAATCTAGACACTGCAAAAGACCTACAAAAAACAAATTTTATAGTGAATAAAGATAGCAGTTAATACTGGAAACACTCAGAAATTACTGTAAAAGGAATATGAAACACTGATTTAAAAGAAAAAACAAACATTTAATATGGTATTTTATTTTTATAATGGCTCTTTTTGGTGTATGGGAGAGAGACATCTGGGAAAAAAAAGACAAGTGTCAGGTATGTGTGAGTAAGGTACAGTAGGAACAGTGGCAACAGAGACCTATTATACAGGCAAGATGGTGACACTTGTTCAGAAGAGACTTTTGTGGAAGTGATTCCAGTGTTAGCCAGTCGTGGGAGAATCAGGAAGGAAAGGAGATCAGCCTGGCTGAGAACACAAGAAGAGAAAACTGCTTTTAAATAGTGATGAGCGAGTACTAAAATGCTCGGGTGCTCGAAGCTCGGGCCGAGCATCCCGAGATACTCGTGTACTCGGCCCGAGTAACGAGCCCAATGTTATCCTATGGGAGACACGAGTATTTTTATGAAATGACTGCCGGCAGCATGGAAAAAGCCTAAAAATGTCACAAAAGTCTCAGAAGAGTGATCAAATGACATGGCAACACCATGGGGAAGACCCCTGGAAGCATTTCTCACTCAAAAGTCACAGCTGTGAACAATGTTGTCCGAGTTTCACGCCAATTTTACGGAGTCTCCAGAAAACCTTCAAAAATGACACCAAAATGAATATTTAGGGTGGAAATGTTAAGGGCACATAACCAATAGTGAGATACAGCTGGTGTATGTTACTTTTTGTGATTACATGAAAGATTTTACGTGAAGACATTGTGCGACACTCCGATGACTCTGACAAGAGACGTACATGAAGCCCTGTCTAGAAATAAAGTGCCCATTTTGAGGAACTGGGTCTATTGTAGTATCTTCCTTTGCAAGGGCAGTCCAAAATTGGGAGGTTCACCAATGCCCCTGGATACAGACATGCAGGAGGGCCTGTTAACAAGAACTGGGTGTATTGTAATATAGCCCTTTGGCCAGGGCAGCCAAAAATTGGGAGGCTCCTCTTTGTCCCTGGATAGAGACGTGCAGGAGGGCCTGTTAACAAGAACTGGGTGTATTGTAGTATAGCCCTTTGGTCAGGGCAGCCAAAAATTGGGAGGCTCCTCTTTGTCCCTGGATAGAGACGTGCAGGAGGGCCTGTTAACAAGAACTGGGTGTATTGTAGTATAGCCCTTTGGTCAGGGCAGCCAAAAATTGGGAGGTTCAACAATGACCCATGCTTACAGACATGTAGTAGGGCCTGTAACCCTCAAGTGGGTGTATTGTAGTATAGCCCTTTGGTCAGGGCAGCCAAAAATTGGGAGGCTCCTCTTTGTCCCTGGATAGAGACGTGCAGGAGGGCCTGTTAAGAAGAACTGGGTGTATTGTAGTATAGCCCTTTGGTCAGGGGAGCCAAAAATTGGGAGGTTCAACAATGACCCATGCTTACAGACATGTAGTAGGGCCTGTAACCCTCAAGTGGGTGTATTGTAGTATAGCCCTTTGGTCAGGGCAGCAAAAAATTGGGAGGTTCAACAATGACCCATGCTTACAGACATGTAGTAGGGCCTGTAACCCTCAAGTGGGTGTATTGTAGTATAGCCCTTTGGTCAGGGCAGCCAAAAATTGGGAGGTTCAACAATGACCCATGCATACAGACATGTAGTAGGGCCTGTAACCCTCAAGTGGGTGTATTTTAGCCTAGGCCTTTGGCCGGGGCAGCCAAAAATTGGGAGGTTCAACAATGACCCATGCATACAGACATGTAGTAGGGCCTGTAACCCTCAAGTGGGTGTATTGTAGTATAGCCCTTTGGTCAGGGCAGCAAAAAATTGGGAGGTTCAACAATGACCCATGCTTACAAACATGTAGTAGGGCCTGTAACCCTCAAGTGGGTGTATTGTAGTATAGCCCTTTGGTCAGGGCAGCCAAAAATTGGGAGGTTCAACAATGACCCATGCTTACAGACATGTAGTAGGGCCTGTAACCCTCAAGTGGGTGTATTGTAGTATAGCCCTTTGGTCAGGGCAGCCAAAAATTGGGAGGTTCAACAATGACCCATGCATACAGACATGTAGTAGGGCCTGTAACCCTCAAGTGGGTGTATTTTAGCCTAGGCCTTTGGCCGGGGCAGCCAAAAATTGGGAGGTTCAACAATGACCCATGCATACAGACATGTAGTAGGGCCTGTAACCCTCAAGTGGGTGTATTGTAGTATAGCCCTTTGGTCAGGGCAGCAAAAAATTGGGAGGTTCAACAATGACCCATGCTTACAAACATGTAGTAGGGCCTGTAACCCTCAAGTGGGTGTATTGTAGTATAGCCCTTTGGTCAGGGCAGCCAAAAATTGGGAGGCTCCTCTTTGTCCCTGGATAGAGACGTGCAGGAGGGCCTGTTAACAAGAACTGGGTGTATTGTAGTATAGCCCTTTGGTCAGGGCAGCCAAAAATTGGGAGGTTCAACAATGACCCATGCTTACAGACATGTAGTAGGGCCTGTAACCCTCAAGTGGGTGTATTGTAGTATAGCCCTTTGGTCAGGGCAGCCAAAAATTGGGAGGCTCCTCTTTGTCCCTGGATAGAGACGTGCAGGAGGGCCTGTTAACAAGAACTGGGTGTATTGTAGTATAGCCCTTTGGTCAGGGCAGCCAAAAATTGGGAGGTTCAACAATGACCCATGCTTACAGACATGTAGTAGGGCCTGTAACCCTCAAGTGGGTGTATTGTAGTATAGCCCTTTGGTCAGGGCAGCCAAAAATTGGGAGGCTCCTCTTTGTCCCTGGATAGAGACGTGCAGGAGGGCCTGTTAACAAGAACTGGGTGTATTGTAGTATAGCCCTTTGGTCAGGGCAGTCAAAAATTGGGAGGTTCAACAATGACCCATGCTTACAGACATGTAGTAGGGCCTGTAACCCTCAAGTGGGTGTATTGTAGTATAGCCCTTTGGTCAGGGCAGCCAAAAATTGGGAGGCTCCTCTTTGTCCCTGGATAGAGACGTGTAGGAGTGCCTAAAAACATTTTTCCCATTGAAAAGGAGCGGGTCTCCTGTCGTTGTAATGCCCATTGTAACAGAATGGGCTAAAAAATTTACCACTGCGGGTATACCTCAAACAAAAGCCTAAGTATTGTAACGGTCATCATGGTGTCACATGAGGAGAAGGAGGAGCAGTCCAGCGATTAGCCAAAGAGGTACATGTCAAATTCAAATAACAAAATTTAATTCAGTTGTCATTTGCTGGTGGTGTGGTGAAGTCTGGCCCAATCCAACCCTTGTTCATCTTGATCAGAGTCAGCCTGTCCGCATTTTCAGTTGACAGGCGGGTGCGTTTATCAGTGATGATTTCACCTGCAGCACTGAAAACACGCTCTGATAAAACGCTAGCGGCAGGGCAGGCCAGGACTTCCAAGGCGTTAGAGAGCCAATTCATGCCACGTGTCGAGCTTGGAGACCCAATAATTGAAAGGCACCGAGGAATCTCGCAGTACAGTTGTTCGATCTGCAAGGTACTCCTTCAGCATCTGCCCAAACTTAGCATTTCTGGTGGCACTACCCCGCACCTCAGGGGCTGTGGTACGTGAGGGGCTGAGAAACAGTTCCCCTGCCTCTGGCGGATTGGACTTGTGCCCCTCTCGGCCGTACGCCTTGGTTGTCCATCGAATCCTGACCTATGCCGCTAGCGTTTTGGGAGGGGAATGATTTGACAACTTCCGTGACTATGGCCCTGTGGAACTGCTGCATTTTGGCTGACCTCTCCGCCTCAGGAATGAGAGACATAAAGTTCTCCTTGTAGCGTGGGTCTAAGAGTGTTGCCAACCAGTACTGATTGTCGGCCAAGATGTTCTGAACGCGAGGGTCACGAGACAGGCAGCTTACCTTAAAGTCAGCCATATGCGCCAGACTCTTAACAGCCATCACTTCAGTATCCAGACCAACACGATGACTGAACATGCTGTCCTCCTCCTCCTCCTCCTCATTTCCCCTGTCCTCTGGCCAGCCACGCTGAATCGAGGGTATGACTGGTGTGCATGTCATATCCCCAATTTGGCCTGAGAGTTGCTCCATGTCTTCATCCTCCTCCTCCTCCTCGTCATAGTCCTCCACTACACGTTGTGATGACATGAGGCTGGGCTGTGTGTTTTCACCCACACCCACTACAGTTTCTTGCTCTAAGTCATCGCGCTCGGCCTGCAATGCATCCTCTTTTGTTTTCAGCAGAGACCGTTTTAGAAGGCAGAGTAGTGGTATGGTGACCTAATAATGGCGTCATCGCCGCTTACCATCTTGGTGGAGTCCTCAAAGTTTTGGAGGACGGTGCATAGGTCCGACATCCATCTCCACTCCTCAGGTGTTATATGTGGAGTTTGACCCATTTCCCGACGGCTTAGGTGATGCAGGTAGTCCACAACTGCCCTCTTCTGCTCACATATCCTGACCAACATGTGCAGCGTTGAATTCCAACGCGTGGGGACATCACACACCAGTCTGTGGGCCGGAAGACGCAAACGGCGCTGAAAGCTGGCAAGGCCGGCTGAAGCAGCAGGTGACTTGCGAAAATGTGCAGACAGACGCCGAACTTTTAACAGCAGGTCAGACACCTCCGGGTATGACTTCACAAACCTCTGAACCACCAGGTTGAGCACATGGGCCACGCATGGAACATGCGTCAGCTGCCCTCGCCTCAAAGCTGCCACCAGGTTCAGGCCATTGTCACACACGACCTTTCCTGGCTTTAGGTTCAGAGGTGTGAGCCAGTGATCTGCCTGCTGTTTCAGAGCTGTCCACACCTCTTCTGCATTGTGGGGTTTGTCCCCTATGCAGACTAGCTTCAGCACAGCCTGTTGCCGCTTTGCAGAGGCAGTGCTGCAGTGCTTCCAGCTTGGGACTGGTGTGGAGGGTACAGTGGATGAGGATGCGCAGGAGGAGGGGGCTGAAGAGCATGACATTCCGGAGCTGTAGAGTGTCGGTGAAACCCAGACAGAGGTAGGGCCTGCTATCCTTGGTGTGGGAAGGACGTGTTCCGTCCCTCGCTCAGACTGGGTCCCAGCCTCCACAATATTAATCCAGTGTGCCGTCAAGGAGATGTAGCGGCCTTGCCCACAAGCACTTGTCCACGTGTCTGTGGTTAGGTGGACTTTGGCTGAAACAGCATTGTTCAGGGCACGTGTGATGCTGTTGGACACGTGGTTATGCAATGCGGGGACGGCACATCTGGAGAAATAGTGTCAGCTGGGGACCGAGTAACGTGGGACAGCAGCCGCCATCAGGTCGCGGAATGCGTCCGTCTCCACCAGACGGAAAGGCAACATTTCTAGCGCTATGAGTCGCGAAATGTGATCATTCAGGACTGTGGCATGTGGGGCATTGGCAGCGTATTTGCGCCTGCGTTCAAATGTTTGCTGAATGGATAATTGAACGCTGCGCTGGGACAAGGACGTGCTTGATGGTGGTGTAATTTGTGCGTGGGCAACTTCAGGTGCAGGGCCGGAGGCTTGTTCGCGGCCAGCATGGACAGGGGATTGGCTCGCATGCACAACAGGCGAAGACGTAGCAGTGACATCAGCACGCACCGCTCCTCGACTCTGTGTTAAAGTCGGGTGCTTGGCTGACATGTGCCTGATCATGCTGGTGGTGGTCAGGCTGCTAGTTTTCGTACCCCTGCTGATAGTGGCATGGCAGGTGTGGCAAATGGCCTTTTTAGAGTCTTCTGGAGCCAACTTAAAAAACTCCCAGACTCGGGAAGACCGAACATTTGCACAGGCACCTTGAGTCGTGTTGTTGTTCCGGGGAACGGTTGCCTGCCTTCTGCCTGCGGACGCAACCCTGCTTCGTACTGCCTGTTGGGATGCTACGCCTCCCTCCCCCTGTGCACTGCTGTCCTCGCTCTGCATATCCTCCTGCCATGTTGGGTCAGCTACTGGATCATCCACCACGTCGTCTTCCTCTTCCGCACCCTGATCCTCCTCCTGACTTCCTGGCAATTGTGTCTCATCATCGTCCACCCTTGTTGAGACACTTTGACAACGTTCCGTTCGTCATAACGTGGCTGCTCAAATATTTGGGCATCTGTACATACCATCTCCTCATGACCCACTTCAAGAGGAGGTGGCGACAGGCCAGATTCTGCAAATGGATACGTGAACAGCTCTTCCGAGTGTCCTAGTGTGGGATCAGTAATGTCCGTGGACGTGTACTCGGCCAGGTGGTAGGAAGGAGGATCAGGTTGGGAAATGTGCGGTGCAGTATCACGGCTACTGACAGTTGACCGTGTGGAAGACAGGGTGTTTGTGGAGGTGCCCATCTGACTTGAAGCATTATCCGCTATCCAACTAACAACCTGTTGACACTGGTCTTGGTTCAATAGTGGTGTACTGCTGCGGGCCCCAAGAATTTGGGACAGGACGTGCGAGCGAGGAGATGTGGCCCTTTGTTGTTGCGAAATTAGTGCTTGCACACGACCTCAGCCTCTGCCTGCACCACCATCATGTCCACTTCCTTGTTCCTTGCCAATGCCCTTGCCAACGCCTTTGCGCATTTTGCCTGTATACAGCGACAACTGTCTGGTGACTGTTGAGGTCACAGGAGATTAGGATTTTAGTTCCCTAACCTGTATAAAGGTATGACGTACAACAGTGTGGTGACTGTTGAGATGACAAGAGTTAGGATTTTAGTTCCCTAACCTGTAAAAAGGTATGACGTACAACAGTGTGGTGACTGTTGAGATGACAAGAGTTAGGATTTTAGTTCCCTAACCTGTAAAAAGGTATGACGTACAACAGTGTGGTGACTGTTGAGATGACAAGAGTTAGGATTTTAGTTCCCTAACCTCTTTAAAGGTATGACGTACAACAGTGTGGTGACTGTTGAGATGACAAGAGTTAGGATTTTAGTTCCCTAACCTGTAAAAAGGTATGACGTACAACAGTGTGGTGACTGTTGAGATGACAAGAGTTAGGATTTTAGTTCCCTAACCTGTAAAAAGGTATGACGTACAACAGTGTGGTGACTGTTGAGATGACAAGAGTTAGGATTTTAGTTCCCTAACCTGTAAAAAGGTATGACGTACAACAGTGTGGTGACTGTTGAGATGACAAGAGTTAGGATTTTAGTTCCCTAACCTCTTTAAAGGTATGACGTACAACAGTGTGGTGACTGTTGAGATGACAAGAGTTAGGATTTTAGTTCCCTAACCTGTATTAAGGTAGTACGTACACCTGTCTGGTGACTGTTGAGATGACAAGAGTTAGGATTTTAGTTCCCTAACCTGTATTAAGGTAGTACGTACACCTGTCTGGTGACTGTAATGGTTTCAGGAGACGATTTTAGTCCCTAACCTGTATTAAGGTAGTACGTACACCTGTCTGGTGTCTGTTGAGATGACAAGAGTTAGGATTTTAGTTCCCTAACCTGTAAAAAGGTATGACGTACAACAGTGTGGTGACTGTTGAGATGACAAGAGTTAGGATTTTAGTTCCCTAACCTGTATTAAGGTAGTACGTACACCTGTCTGGTGACTGTTGAGATGACAAGAGTTAGGATTTTAGTTCCCTAACCTGTATTAAGGTAGTACGTACACCTGTCTGGTGACTGTAATGGTTTCAGGAGACGATTTTAGTCCCTAACCTGTATTAAGGTAGTACGTACACCTGTCTGGTGACTGTTGAGATGACAAGAGTTAGGATTTTAATTCCTTAACCTGTA
Organism: Allobates femoralis; assembly: GCA_033576535.1. Lineage (NCBI taxonomy): Eukaryota > Metazoa > Chordata > Amphibia > Anura > Aromobatidae > Allobates > Allobates femoralis. Next base: position 231,381,147 of record JARQOC010000002.1, read on the forward strand.
TTAAGGTAGTACGTACACCTGTGTGGTGACTGTAATGGTTTCAGGAGACGATTTTAGTCCCTAACCTGTATTAAGGTAGTACGTACACCTGTCTGGTGACTGTTGAGATGACATGAGTTAGGATTTTAGTTCCCTAACCTGTATTAAGGTAGTACGTACACCTGTCTGGTGACTGTAATGGTTTCAGGAGACGATTTTAGTCCCTAACTTGTATTAAGGTAGTACGTACACCTGTCTGGTGACTGTTGAGATGACAAGAGTTAGGATTTTAGTTCCCTAACCTGTATTAAGGTAGTACGTACACCTGTCTGGTGACTGTAATGGTTTCAGGAGACGATTTTAGTCCCTAACCTGTATTAAGGTAGTACGTCCATCTGTCTGGTGACTGTTTAGATGACAAGAGTTAGGATTTTAGTTCCCTAACCTGTATTAAGGTAGTACGTACACCTGTCTGGTGACTGTAATGGTTTCAGGAGACTATTTTAGTCCCTAACCTGTATTAAGGTAGTACGTACACCTGTCTGGTGACTGTTAAGATGACAAGAGTTAGGATTTTAGTTCCCTAACCTGTGTTAAGGTAGTACGTACACCTGTCTGGTGACTGTAATGGTTTCAGGAGACGATTTTAGTCCCTAACCTGTATTAAGGTAGTAAGTACAAGAGTGTGGTGACTCTAATGGTCACAGAAAAGCTTGGATTCCAATCTGTATCACCCTGCCTATATCCTCCTAGATTAGTCCTAAGAAGGACTGTTCTGGTCACTGGAAAGCTTGGACTCCGATCTGGATCACCCTGCCTATATCCTCCTAGATTAGTCCTGAGAAGGACTGTTGTGGTCAGCAGCAGCAGTTTGCAGCCCTGCTCCGGATCTACCTGTAAGGGCCGCAAATCTGTCCCTAAGCAGCAGCAAGACAAAAAGGGGGGAGGGGGTGGGAGCGCATGTGAAGAAAGTTTTTGAAGTGGATTTAGGCATAAGCAGCAGCACTCTCCCTACACTCACTGTCTGGAAGGCTGTGTGCCGAGCACAGCGCGCCGGGAGTTATAAAGGCTCGGTGACGCTGTGCAGGCCGGCCAATCACTGCTATGCCACAACTAACGGCTGTGGCATTGCAGTGGTCTGCCAGCCAATCCCTGCAGGTGGGCTGGCTCTCAAAAGAGCGCCAACATGCAGAGATGACGACCACGAGCACAGCACGAGTATCGCGAGATTACTCGGTGCTCGGCGAGTCGCCCGAGTACAGTTATACTCGTGCGAGTACCGAGTAGTGGCGAGCATGCTCGCTCATCACTACTTTTAAGGGATTAGAGCAAGTAGACTGGTACAGGGTTCCCAGTGCAACACATTGACCTGTGTGGCCTTGTATCAAGATGTTGAAGGTTCACCTTTGTTTTACTGTTTGTTTAATGTTCACAAGCAAAATGGTGTCACCCAAAACCATTATGTACTGCCTCTGTATGATACAGAAGAAAGCGTAAAGTGTATTTCCTGCTACCGTTTGTAGCCCCACTTGTCCTTGAGTAAAGAGACCTTTGTCTTTATCAACTTGACTGGTTCCTTCAACCTGAAGACAAAGGAGTCTAATATCGCTCAGAGTGCAACCGGTCTAAATATGAAGGTGTTCACAGTAGCCACGGTACCACCATCCAAACACACCCAGAATCCTCAATTTTCTGTAGCCTTTAGCAGGGTGCTAAAGGAGAAGAACTCTTCCATGGCTACCAGCCTGGGGTACATTACATTCTGACTAATGTAGCCTGGAAATGTTAATACCAGGTAATAAATCCTTCTCTATAAGTAAACAAAACCACAGGGCAATAAAAGACACATTGTTGAACTCTGTGTGTTAGCATTTATTTCCTGTTGTCTTCAGATTTTGTAGGAAAAATAAGCTGATAGATTCTATTTAACCTTGCTGTTCTGTTGGGTCAAAAATGACTGAATTTGAATTTTTTATTTCATTTTTCATTTGTTTATGGACAACCATGTTCACATACAGTATAATAATGCAACAGGTATTCAAATAAAAGAGTTCAATCAGTAGAAAAAGGAGACTTGACCGGAAGAAGCGGCTTATTGCTGCAAAACGGTGCTCGTCGTCACCTGTACTCCACATTCCCTCCCCCCAACATGGTGCCTGTAACCTGGCTTGAATAAAAGTGAAGACTTATACCAGTGAGTGCCGCTTATTTTTCTACTGATTGAACTCTTTAATGAACTTTTTTAGCGTGCACCACCAGTCCAGAGTGCATACACCCGGTCCATATCAGGATCCGTATATGGCAATAGACTGTAGCGCTACCGCAGTGCTTCACGCTTCTCTCCCAATATATATTCAAATAAAACATTTAAATCAGCTAAAAATCAAGACATTGATAGGTCTGGAACATTATAAGTGTATAGTAGACCTAAGGGTTATTATAATGTATTTACAAACTAACCAGTCCTCCAAACTGATGGGCACCATAGTAGTTTTGTGATCTGCCTCCATTGGAAATATGCCACTACCATTTTCCATCACACAAGAAAACATTGGCTTGTTAAGAAAAATAAGACAAAATAGAGGCAGTGGTCCATATAAAAGCTCCAAAGCCAGAAGAAATGTTCAGCTCATATATACATGTTGTCAGGAGGACAGCTACTCTACAAGGATCTGTAACCAATACTTGAAATATTACAGGTGCAACTTTTTCTATTCCCTAATTGATGAAGACTTTAATACATAAAGAATAATATACTAAAAAAGTAAAGAATGTGCAGGAAGGTTACATGTAAGGTAAGTGAAAGGTCATTTTCCTGAGGAAGAGGGAATTGTTGAAGTGCAGAGTGGCACCAGCTGAATCATCCTCCATACCTTGAAGGCACTGAACCTTTCATGTTACTATGAAGAGAAAACAAAACATATAAATACTAGATGGCAGCCCGATTCTAAAGAATCGGGTAGTCTAGAATCCAGATATAGTTTATTTACGAATAGTTAGGGGAGTGCGGTGAAATTAATTGTGTGTATACAGGCGGCTCTGTGGCTAGCACTGCGCGCAGTCGCTCAGTGGCTAGCAGTGAGTGCGGTGAGAGTGGTCAGCGCAGCGGCGTGGGCAGAGTCGTCAGGACATACACACACATACATATACACACACACACACTCCACCATACTTACCACCGACCCTGCGTCTTCTCCGGCGCCTGGATCCTGAGTCAACATGTGGCCACCCCCGGACGACTGGAGAGGGTAGGGGACGGCTGGAGGCGGCAGGGGACGACCGGAGAGGGCAGAGGACGGCCGGAGGCGGCAGGGGACGACCGGAGAGGGCAGAGGACGGCCGGAGAGGGCAGAGGACGGGCGGAGAGGGCAGAGGACGGGCGGAGAGGGCAGAGGACGGCCGGAGGGGGCAGAGGACGGCCGGAGGCTGGAGAGGGCAGAGGACGGGCGGAGAGGGCAGAGGACGGGCGGAGAGGGCAGAGGACAGCCGTAGAGGGCAGAGGACGGCCGGAGGGGGCAGAGGACGGCCGGAGGCTGGAGAGGGCAGAGGACGGCCGGAGGCTGGAGAGGGCAGAGGACGGCCGGAGGCTGGAGAGGGCAGAGGACGGCCGGAGGCTGGAGAGGGCAGAGGACGGCCGGAGGCTGGAGAGGGCAGAGGACGGCCGGAGGCTGGAGAGGGCAGAGGACGGCCGGAGGCTGGAGAGGGCAGAGGACGGCTGGAGAGGGCAGAGGACGGCCGGAGAGGGCAGAGGACGGCCGGAGAGGGCAGAGGACGGCCGGAGAGGGCAGAGGACGGGCGGAGAGGGCAGAGGACGGCCGGAGAGGGCAGAGGACGGGCGGAGAGGGCAGAGGACGGCCGTAGAGGGCAGAGGACGGCCGTAGAGGGCAGAGGACGGCCGGAGGGGGCAGAGGACGGCCGGAGGCTGGAGAGGGCAGAGGACGGCCGGAGGCTGGAGAGGGCAGAGGACGGCCGGAGGCTGGAGAGGGCAGAGGACGGCCGGAGGCTGGAGAGGGCAGAGGACGGCCGGAGGCTGGAGAGGGCAGAGGACGGCCGGAGGCTGGAGAGGGCAGAGGACGGCCGGAGGCTGGAGAGGGCAGAGGACGGCTGGAGAGGGCAGAGGACGGCTGGAGAGGGCAGAGGACGGCTGGAGAGGGCAGAGGACGGCTGGAGAGGGCAGAGGATGGCCGGAGGCTGGAGAGGGCAGAGGACGGCCGGAGAGGGCAGAGGACGGGCGGAGAGGGCAGAGGACGGCCGGAGAGGGCAGAGGACGGCCGGAGGGGGCAGAGGACGGCCGGAGGGGGCAGAGGACGGCCGGAGGGGGCAGAGGACGGGCGGAGAGGGCAGAGGACGGCCGGAGGGGGCAGAGGACGGCCGGAGGGGGCAGAGGACGGCCGGAGGGGGCAGAGGACGGCTGGAGGGGGCAGAGGACGGCTGGAGGCTGGAGAGGGCAGAGGACGGCTGGAGGCTGGAGAGGGCAGAGGACGGCTGGAGGCTGGAGAGGGCAGAGGACGGTTGGAGGCTGGAGAGGGCAGAGGACGGCTGGAGGCTGGAAAGGGCAGAGGACGGCCGGAGAGGGCAGAGGACGGCCGGAGAGGGCAGAGGACGGCCGGAGGGGGCAGAGGACGGCCGGAGGGGGCAGAGGACGGCTGGAGGGGGCAGAGGACGGCCGGAGGGGGCAGAGGACGGCTGGAGGGGCAGAGGACGGCTGGAGGCTGGAGAGGGCAGAGGACGGCTGGAGGCTGGAGAGGGCAGAGGACGGCTGGAGGCTGGAGAGGGCAGAGGACGGTTGGAGGCTGGAGAGGGCAGAGGACGGCTGGAGGCTGGAAAGGGCAGAGGACGGCCGGAGAGGGCAGAGGACGGCCGGAGAGGGCAGAGGACGGCCGGAGAGGGCATGGACGGCCGGAGAGGGCAGAGGAGGGCCGGAGGGGGCAGAGGACGGGCGGAGAGGGCAGAGGACGGCCGGAGAGGGCAGAGGACGGCCGGAGGGGGCAGAGGACGGCTGGAGGCTGGAGAGGGCAGAGGACGGCTGGAGGCTGGAGAGGGCAGAGGACGGCTGGAGAGGGCAGAGGACGGCTGGAGGCTGGAGAGGGCAGAGGACGGCTGGAGAGGGCAGAGGACGGCTGGAGGCTGGAGAGGGCAGAGGACGGCTGGAGGCTGTAGAGGGCAGAGGCTGGCTGGAGAGGGCAGAGGACGGCTGGAGGGGGCAGAGGACGGCTGGAGGGGGCAGAGGATGGCTGGAGAGGGCAGAGGACGGCTGGAGGGGGCAGAGGGGGCAGAGGACGGCTGGAGAGGGCAGAGGACGGCTGGAGGGGGCAGAGGACGGCTGGAGGGGGCAGAGGACGGCTGGAGGGGGCAGAGGGCAGTGGGGGCACACAGGCTGGAGGGCAGTGGGGGCACACAGGCTGGAGGGCAGAGGGGGCACACAGGCTGGAGGGCAGAGGGCAGTGGGGGCACACAGGCTGGAGGGCAGTGGGGGCACACAGGCTGGAGGGCAGAGGGCAGTGGGGGCACACAGGCTGGAGGGCAGAGGGGGCACACAGGCTGGAGGGCAGAGGGCAGTGGGGGCACACAGGCTGGAGGGCAGTGGGGCACACAGGCTGGAGGGCAGAGGGCAGTGGGGGCACACAGGCTGGAGGGCAGAGGGGGCACACAGGCTGGAGGGCAGAGGGCAGTGGGGGCACACAGGCTAGAGGGCAGTGGGGGCACACAGGCTGGAGGGCAGAGGGCAGTGGGGGCACACAGGCTGTAGGGCAGAGGGCAGTGGGGGCACACAGGCTGGAGGGCAGAGGGCAGTGGGGGCACACAGGCTGGAGGGCAGTGGGGGCACACAGGCTGGAGGGCAGAGGGGGCACACAGGCTGGAGGGCAGAGGGCAGTGGGAGCACACAGGCTGGAGGGCAGAGGGCAGTGGGGGCACACAGGCTGGAGGGCAGAGGGCAGTGGGGGCACACAGGCTGGAGGGCAGAGGGCAGTGGGGGCACACAGGCTGGAGGGCAGAGGGCAGTGGGGGCACACAGGCTGGAGGGCAGAAGGCAGTGGGGGCACACAGGCTAGAGGGCAGTGGGGGCACACAGGCTGGAGGGCAGAGGGGGCACACAGGCTGGAGGGCAGAGGGCAGTGGGGGCACACAGGCTGGAGGGCAGTGGGCAGTGGGGGCACACAGGCTGGAGGGCAGAGGGGGCACACAGGCTGGAGGGGAGAGGGCAGTGGGGCACACAGGCTGGAGGGCAGAGCAGCGTGTATGGCTGCAGACTTACCGGTGGCCGGGCGTAGGTGTAGGAGGAGAGGAGGGGCGGGCAGAGCTGCAGGAGAGGAAGTCCCGCCCTCCCTCCTCTCCAGACACACGGCAGGGAGCACGGGTACCCCCAGGGTGTGTGTGGCCCTCCGAGGTGGCGGGCAATGGGCCCCCCTGCCCCCCCCCGGTATGTAGCTACTGGCTGGAGGGCAGAGGGTGGAGGGGAGTGGCTGGAGGGCACACGGAACTTCCGAGATCGGAACGTTCCGTGTGCCGGTGCCTGTAGCCGGGGGCAGCCCGGCTACAGTGCACTGGATGAGCCTGGGCGACGACCATCACGGAAGTGGGCGTGGCCTTTTCCGGAAGTGGCCTTCGGGTTTTATATATAAGATTAACAAGGAGAAACACTGAGCTTATTCTAAATATTCCCTGCAAGGGCTTTGCGTGCTGAAGGTGTGCAGAGGTAGAAGGTCCACTCAGCGTCTGGCGCAGGAGAAGGCCCAAAGACCTCACATAGGAAGACACCAGTGATATCAATGACATATGGTATATTAGTGTAGAACTGCTTAATGAAAGAACAGGTGAGAAAGAGCAGGACAGGAGCATGTCATTCAACAGTGTGTTGTTAGGGCCAGGGTCACACTGGTGTATAGCTTTCAATAACTGTCTCATGCAAGAGAATCAGATGCTATATGCTAATGATACTAAGCTCAAAATTTGCTGTGATTGTAAGCAGAGTGTCATTCACTGTGATCTGATTTTGCGAAAATCGGAGCACAGGTGCGGAGAAGATGGAGAACTTTATTTCCTCTTCTTCTCCTTTGTCTGTCTCAGCGTATATTGGACTGCACTTGGATGTCAACTGAATGCAGACTGATGTTTTGCACTCACCTAATTACATTGAATGGGTGCGACCATCCGATTTACGCTGCAAATTATTTAAAAAAATGCTAGTCAGCACTGCCTCATGGTACAACATTCGAGCCAGTGCTATCCAATAACATACCGAATAGCACCGGTCCGGGTTATATACTGGCTATATGCCAGTGTGAGATATCCCCCAATGTCAATTTGGCTGATACCAGACCAATAGCATTGTTCTGTCCTCACTAAATGGGCCAGGGGCTCATGTAGCTATACAGGCCTTCCAGATATAAAGGTAAAATGGAGGCTGAGCTACCAGAATGCATTGCGAGGAGGAGAATTCAGACATAGGAAATGGAATTACATGAATAACATTGGCCGCTAGAGGGAGCCAGAACACTACATATGAGATAAAGCTCATTAAGAATCTACAGCTATACTAATTAATAAGAACTTCAATATGGAAACAAGACAGTGGCACTCATCATTCGGAATCTTCTAATTTATTTGAATTTCCAAGTGTACATCTAGGATTTCATGCGGTGGGCATGGAGGTGCCAATCATCCGTTCCCAAGATCCTCTCATATGTGAAGAGTGAGGTAGGTTGAATGACCATGTGCAACGTTCGTCACTGAAGAATCTCTCAAGGGTCTTGTAGTCCAGATTTGAAGGTATTCCCAATTCCTTTGACGCGCCGACGAAGTTGGTACCTCTGTCTGACCGTATATGCTTGATAGAACCACGGATAGCGATAAAATGTCTTAGAGCACTGATGAAGCTTGACGTGTCGAGGGACTCGATGACCTCTATGTGGACAGCTCTGATTGTCATACAAGTGAGCATGACAGCCCAACGCTTACTATTAGCTTGACCACCTCTCGTCTGTTGTGTCACAACTGACCATGGCCCAAATACATTGAGACCAACACTGGTAAAGGGGGGATCTGGGCTGAGTCTGTCTATGGGTAGGTCGGACATCTTTTGAGTTGGATTGGAACCACGAAGCCTACGATAGGTAACGCATTTAAAGATGACACTACTGATGAGCTTCTTTGCACCGACAATCCACAGACTGGCAGTTCTGATGGCTCCTTCTGTAAACAGTCTGCCTTGGTGCTTCCCCAAACTGTGGTAGTGTTGTACGATTAAGTAGGCAACATGACATTTTCTGGGTAGTATAAGAGGGAATTTCTCCACAAACTCCATTTTAGCTTCTTTCAGTCGGCCTCCTATTCTCAGCAGGCCGCTGTTGTTGGTGAATGGGTCGAGTTTTCTCAATACGCTGCTCGCTGGTATTGGAACTTTGTTAGTAAGACATTGGATTTCTGTAAATTAGGTTTGTCTTGGAACAGTAAGGATGATGTGGTTTCTAGAGAAATCCAAGTCAGAGGTAATGTAGGTATTTTTTACAAAGATGCCAGCCTTTACATTTGTCTGTATCACAGGTTCTGTCAGTTCTGAATGAGCGAGCTATGTGGGTTAAGCAGGTAATGGCTCGAATGAATGACTTCCACCTTGAGAATCTATCGAACCTGTGAGATCCAAGCTGGATTGCAGAAGTCATTGTATGAAGTGTAGACACCTGAGGGCGGATTTCAGCAACTGTGTCCTCTCCTACTAATTTAAACGTGTCCAGAAAGTGTTCTTCAGCGTATAACAGTTTTGGTCCTGATAGCCACGTTGAACTCCATAGCTGACTTGGGTTAACTGCTCTAGTTGCGTGATCTGCAGGGTTCTGCTCTGTGGATATGTAATGCCACTGTTTTGGGTGAACTGATATCCTAATTCATTGCACTCTGTTACTAACATAAACATAGAATCGTCTGGTCTCATTGTGGATATATCTCAAGACTACTTTGCTGTCCAAGTAGAATTTTGCCTGCGTCAGGTCGATATCCATCTCGGATGTGATGAATTCAGCTAACTCAACGGCTAAGACTGCGGCACAAAGTTCTAACCTGGGTCTAGTGTGGTTTAGTTGTGGTGCAAGTTTGCCTTCCCCATAACAAACCCAATATAGCTCTGACATTTGGAGTCTTCAGTTTTAAGGTAGGCAACTGCAGCAATTGCTTTGACAGAAGCATCTGTGAATACGTACAGTTTTTGGCTTTGTATTTCTGTTGACGGTACAGGTGTGTATGGTCTTGGCACATTCAGGTTGGAGAGGGCTGCTAATGAGTTCTTCGATCCTTCCCACTGGATTCTTTTATCCGGAGGCAGAGGTGCATCCCAGTCAGATGTTTCCCTAGTTAAGTCCCTTAGTAGGGCCTTGCCTTGTATCGTGACAGGAGCTGCGAAACCCAAGGGATCATACAGACTGTTGATGGTAGACAGAACACCTCTACATGTGAAAGGCTTTTCTCCTTGGCTGACTTGAAAGGTGAAAGTGTCTGACCGTAGATTCCAGAGAAGGCCGAGGCTACGTTGCATTGGTGTGGGGTCTGACCCTAAGTCCAGGTCTCTGAGGCTGTTACATAAGTCTTCAGAAAGGAATGCATCCATGAGTTCCTGGCTGTTTGAGGCTGTTTTGTGAAGACTGAGGTTTGAGCAAGCAAGCATTTCCAGGGCTCTCCTGAGAAGACTGATGGCAGTTTCATTTGAAGGCATGGCTTTCAGACAGTCGTCAACATTAAAGTCTCTTTCTATGAATTTTCTGACATCTTCTCCGTATTCTGTTTCTCCTTCTTGGGCCGACCCTTTGAGTCCGTAAATGGCGACTGCAGGTGAAGGACTGTTTCCAAAGATGTGCACTCTCATGCGATACTCTGTGACTTCTTTAGTAGGATCATTGTCTCTGTACCAGAAGAATCTTAGGAAGTTCCTGTGTCTCTCTCTCACAAGGAAACAATGGAACATTTGCTAGATGTCAGCGATGAAGGCAATGGAATCCTTACGGAAGCGCATCAGTACTCCCAGTAGTTTGTTATTGAGGTCTGGACCTGAAAGTAGAACATCATTCAGAGAGACATTATCAAACTTAGCACTGGAATCGAACACCACTCTAATCTGACCTGGTTTCTTAGGGTGGTACACTCCAAACATGGGTAGGAACCAGCATTCTTCAGAGTCTTTGAGAGTGGGAGCTAACTCTGCATGACAGTTTAGCAAAATCTTTGACATGAAGGATAAAAAGTGATCTCTCATCTCTGGTTTCTTTTGCAGATGGTGCTTGAGAGAGGAGAAACGCTTTAATGCTTGATTCCTGTTGTTCGGTAGACATGGTCTGTTGGTTCTGAAGGGAAGGGGTGCGACCCAGCTGTTGGTCTCATCCTTAACAAGCCCCTTATCCATCATCTCTAGGAACAACTTATCCTCTACCGACATTGCTACTTGGTTGTCCTGTTCAGTTCTCTGGAAGACTGTGCACCCTAACTCCTCCCCACAGCCTCCCGACACTATACTGTTGTCGTGTGTAAAGTCTATTAGAAGCTTGGGCAGTTGGATGCTGTGTGGCATTTCTCTGATGTGAAACTCATTAATACAAGGGTGAAACAGAGATGGTCGTCCTTTCTCCAGAGTATTTGTTAGCATGATTGTCACAGAAGAGGGGGCGTGCATGCGTCCCAAAGCATACGTTTCCTATTATGACCCATCCTAGATCTAGCCTTTAGGCATAAGGAGCATTGTGGGCGTCCGTTGATATGACGTCTCACTTTATGAACCTGCAGGATATCTCTTCCCAACAGCAGGATTATCTGGGCCTGCTGGTCAAGTTCAAGTATAAGGTGTGCTATGCGTCTTAAGTGAACGTGATGGACTGCTACGTCTGGCGTGGGTATTTCAGATCTGTTGTCTGGGATCTGGTTACTTTTGATGATCGTAGGTAGCGGTAGGCAGAATTGTTCATCTAAGGACTCGATTTGATAGTCAGTAGCTTTCCTACCTGCTGTTGTCACAGTACCTGCACACATTTTTAATAAGTAGGGAATGCTTGGCCTTTTGATGTTGAATAGGTCAAAGAATGTTGATCTAGCCAGGGATCGCTTACTTTGATCGTCCAAGATAGCATACAGTTTTATAGCTATGTCTCTGCAGCCCTTTGGGTACACTCTGACGAGGCATATCTTAGAACAGGACCTACTGTCTATTGTCCCTTTGTAGACTTCTTTACATTGTGAAGTGATTTCTGGCATAGGTGTAGCAGTGTTCCTTTCCACTTATAGCAGATACCGTGTTCTTTCAGGAAGCTTCTGCGATCTGGCATAGATTTTCATCTGAAGGTTTTGCATTCGAGAAGAGGATGAGGCTTCTGATGGAGTGGGCACTGCTTGTCGGAGTTCTGCATCTTTGTCTCTGATTGGGAGTAGTCAGTGTAATGTACAATAATTAGATCTATCTCTTTAAGAAAACTAGGTCTGGTGTATCATGGGTACCTAGAAGAAGGAGGTGGGAAGTTAAGTTTTCAGTTTCACTTTGAAGCATGCTGATGAAAGACTGCTATGTTATATGATGGAGAAAGATGGAGGAAAAGAATAAAGTACAGTTAAAGTTTACCCTTGTGAATGCCTAATATCGTGTGGACATTACAACTGGCGACAAGGATGGGATATAACCAAAGGCTGCTGTGAGTACTGATCCCTGTTTACTGCTTCACATACCAGCATCACTGAGTGACTCACACACGGACCACAGTTTGATATGACTGATGCTACTAATCTCTCCCATAACTGGAGAAAATGGCTACACAGATTTGAGAACTTTCTAGAAGCCGTGGACATAAAAGAGGAGAAAAGAAAGCCATTCTCCTACATTGTGCGGGCTCAGGAGTTTATGATGTATACAGCACATTACCTGCAGTGAGACAGACATATACAGCAATTGCACCAAAGCTCTCACTGACTACTTCAACCCCAAACAAAATATCAGATATGAAAGATACAAGTTCAGAATTGCTAAACAGCTCCCAGAAGAATCCATAGACACCTATGTCACCCGGCTGAGAGAGCTGGTACATGGATGTGCATTCACAGATGTAGATGATGAAATTCTAACTCAAGTCATTGTCACCTGCTCATCCAATACCATAAGGTTCAAAGCTCTGCAGCAGGATCTCTCTCTACATGATTTACTCAAAATGGCCCGTGCTATAGAAACAGCAGATCATCAGGCTACTGCCATGGAGAGTGGAGATAATTTACATGTGCATAATCTCAAGCAGAAAAGTACACAAGACAAGCAAACCCCGAAACAGAGGAAATGCTATAGATGTGGACAGGATTTCCCTCACCACCTGAACAAATGTCCAGCTATAGGACAGACATGCAGTAAATGTGGAAAAGGGAATCATTTTGCAGCTGTCTGCAGGTCAGCACAGTACATGTCTTCTCTGCCTCTAACAAAGCCCGCAAGTATAAAAATGGTAAATCAGGACACAGAAGAAATGTCTGGGGCGGAAAACTATGTGTCCACCTTCTCTGCCACTAGCTCAGTACAGTCTCCCTGCACACTCCCAATCTGCAACACCAATATCACCTTTACAATAGATACGGGTGCTTCAGTGGATATTATAGACAGCACTGCATATGAACAATTGAAAAATAAGCCAGTTTTACAGCAAGTGAATACTAAAATCTTTCCATATGGATCTACAACACCTCTAGCTACAAGAGGACAATTTGAAACGGAACTCAGCTATAAAGAAAACAGGCAGAAAACCACTTTTCGCACATTACAAGGATCGGGAGGCTGTCTTCTTAGCTATCACACTGCAATGAAGCTAGGTCTCATCCAGATTATTCATACCACTAGATGGTGGCCCGATTCTAATGCATCGGGTATTCTAGAATACCTTGTAAACAGGAGTGAACTGCGTCACACTATGACTGACAGCCTTGTAAACAGCAGAGAAGTGCGTCACTTCAAGATGCGGAGAAGTGCGGCAGTTCAAATTGCGCGCCAATATACCAAGCCGTGCTCCGCTTCGCTGATTGGTTGCCGCCAGGCGGTGGCGGCGACCAATCAGCGAAGCGTAGCATGGCTTGGCAGGGGTTTTGAATGCTGTGCCATGGGATTCATATTTCCTGCCAAGTCGCGCTGCTTCGCTGCTTGGTCGCTCCCAGCCGCGGCGACCAATCAGCGAAGCGGAGCACAGCTTGGCAGGGATTTTGAATCCTGAGCCACTGATTGGTCGCCACTGACAGCGGTGACCAGTCAGCAGCGCGGGATTCATGTTTCCCGCCAAGCCGCTCCGCTTCACTGACTGGTCGCCGCGGCCGGAGGCAGGATGGAGCCAGCAGTTTCGGTGTGAAGCGGTGTCGGTGTAAAGTGGTGTCTGCGATGTGTGGCGGTGTCAGTGTTGTGCGGCGGTGTAGGTGTGTGGCGGTGTCGCTGTTCAGTTGCCGGGCGAGACTAATCAGCAGGGGCAGAAAGGATCGGGGCAGAATGGAGCCGGCGGGGCAGGATGTTGGCGGGGGGCAGGATGGAGCGAGCGGGGCAGGGTGGACCCGGCGGGGCAGGATGGAGCAAGCAGGGCAGCATGGAGCAAGCAGGGCAGGATGGAGCAAGAGGAGCGGGATGGAGCCGAGGGAGCGGGATGGAGCCGGGGGGGCGGGATGGAGCCGGGGGGATGGGGCGGGATGGTGGCGGGGGGGGAGCATGATGGAGCGATCAGGGCAAAATGGTGGTGGGGGGGCAGGATGGAGCGAGCGGGGCAGGATGGAGCCACCGGGGCAGGATGGTGGTGGGGGGGCAGGATGGTGGCGGCGGGGGCAGGATGGAGCAAGCGGGGTGGCAGGATGGAGCCGGCAGGGGGGCTTGATGGAGCTGGCGAGGCAGGATGGAGCGAGCGGGGCAGGATGGGGCCGGCGGGGCAGAATGGAGCCGCCGGGGGTTGGCAGGATGGAGCCGGGGTGGGAGGTTGGCGGCGATCGGGGCAGGATGGAGCCGACAGGGCAGGATGGAGCCAGCAGAGCAGGACGGTGGTGATCAAGGCAGGATGGAGCTGGCGGGGTAGGATGGTGGTGGGGTGGCAGGATGGAGCCGGCGGAGGGGGGGGCAGGATGGAGCCGGCGGGGCAGAATGGTGGCAATTGGGGCAAGATGGAGCCGGCAGAGGGTCAGCAGGATGGAGCCGGCGGAGGGGGGGCAGGATGGAGCCAGCGGGGCAGAATGGAGCTATCGGGACAGGATGGAACTGGGGGGGCAGGATGTAGCAATCGGAGCAGGATGGAGCCGGGGGGAGCCAGGATGGAACCGGCGGGGGAGAGGGGTATGATGGAGCCGGGGGGGCAGGATGGAGCCGGCGGGGCAGGATGGAGCTGGCGGGGCAGGATGGAGCGAGCGGAGCCGGGGGGCAGGATGGAGCCGGGGGGCAGCATGGAGCCGGGGGGGCAGGGCAGGATGGAGCCGGGTGGGGTGGGGGGGCAGGATGGGGTGCTCGGTAACCGGGAGCTGTAGCAGGCAGTATCCTGCTAGGATCTTGCATGGTGTCAGAATGACATTGGCGTTCTGCGCTGTGATTGGCCTGCTCTGTGATATTCACGTCACATATCACATGACCGTGAGTGGGCCAATCACAGCGCCAAACACCGATGTCATTCTGACATCATGCAAGGTCCTAGCAGGACACTGTCTGCTCCTGCTCCCGGTTACCGATCACTCAACGGAGGGTAAATATAACAATCTTTATTATTTTTAATACATTTGTCTTTATTTTACATTTGATTTCGCAGTGTATAATGCACTGCGAAATCAAATCACTAAAGAAAAAGCCCTAAGGAGCAGGGGGACACAGGGGGTGGGGGCCGCAGGGAGCGGGAGCGCGGGCAGGGCAGGAGGAGTGGGGGGGGGAGTGCGGGCAGGACAGAGTAGCTGGGGGGTGCGCGGGTAGGGCAGGAGGAGCGGCGGGGTTTAGAGGAGAGCCGCACGGCGCGCAAATTTTGAATTTGCGCGCTGCTCGGCTCTTTTGCATATGCAGAGCTCATTGGCCGCCACGTCAGACAGACACGATTAGGAGATTATATAGTAGATAACTGACCCAGCAGATATGGATGTACACAGGGCTGCCACTAGGAATTTCGGGCCCGTGACTGCCAAAATTTTGGGGCCTCCCTGAGACTCCGCCCAGCCTCCACCCCCTGAGACTCAGCCCAGCCGCGCTGTCAGCTTCAAAATGCGCACTGCGCACGCGCATGCGCATGCGCAATGCTGGTCTTGAAGCTGACAGCGGCGCGGGTGTAAATACGTCACCCGGCGCCGGGAATGACGCGGATCGCGTCATACAGCCCCCACACTGAAGCCCGGACGGAATAGGAGAGCGGGGAGGCGCGCAGGGAGGCGCGAATTTGAATCTGTGATGTAGATCACGCCTATTCAGGCGTGATATGATGAAGAGGGGCAGCCTGGATGAGTGACTATGAATACCATAGTCACTCATTATCATCAGTAATGAGGTACTATAATAACGTTTTTATTCACTTTGACTATGTGCATTTAGGAGGTAAAAGGAGTGTAGGGTAAGTGTTAATATGCTCTAGGGACAGCTTTTAATAGGTTTAGAGGTGTTTTGGGGGTGACAGGATCCCTTTAAGCAAAGAAAAGTGCGAATTTGATAGAAGTTCATTAGAGTTCTATGGTCACATCTTCTCGGCGAAAGGAGTACAACCTGATCTTAAGAAAGTAGAATGCATCAAAACAGCGTCAATTGCACAAACTACCAGTGAAGTACGCTCTTTTCTTGGAATGGCAAGCTACTGTGCTAGATATATTCCACATTTTTCAACTATCAGCAGTTCATTAAGAGAACTTACAAAGCAAAATTGTGTTTTTTATTGGTCCCAAGACTGTCAGACCTCTTATGAAGCAATTAAAAATGAACTTTGCTCAACCACTACCATGGCTTATTTTGATCTGGCACTTCAAACCGAATTAATTATGGACGCCACTCCCGTAGGGCTGGGTGCTATTTTAACACAATATATGGATAATAATCAAGATCCTCACATAATTTCTTATGCAAGTAAAAGCTTAACAAGTACGGAAAAAAAATATTCACAACCTGATAAAGAAAGCTTGGCAGTTGTCTGGGGATGTGAACACTTTCACTTATTTCTCTATGGAGCTCCCTTCACCATTGTCACTGACCATCAAGCACTCCTTACGATCTTTGGAAATCCCAGAGATAAAATGCCTGCACACATTGAACGATGGGGTCTACGTCCACAGGACTATAACTACAAAATTGTTCACAAACTTGGAAAATACAGCAATCCGGCTGACTATCTTTCAAGACATCCTATGACTGATGCCTCAGCTGAGTGTTCCTCCATTGAAGAATACATACGCTTTTTTACAGCTCATGCAGTGCCTAAAGCACTCTCCATTGATCACTTGCAACGAGTGACAAGACGCTATGTGCCTTAATACAAATCATACAAAATCGAAGGTGGCATGAAATCCAAAAAGAAAAATTTCCCGATTCTGAGATTGATCTGAAGGAATTAAAACTATTCTCAAGTGTCCGGGATGAATTATCAGTCACTGAAGAACACCTCATTCTTCGAGGTACCAAACTGGTTGTACCTAAGACTTTGCGCAACTTAGTCATACAGATCGCATATGAAGGTCATCTGGGAATTGTTGGTACTAAAAAATTACTTAGAGAAAAAGTGTGGTTCCCAAGCATGAATCAATTGGTGGAAGAGAAGATAAGACATTGCTCCATCTGTTAATTCATTACTCCATCATCAAACTTAGAACCACTGCAAATGTCTCCGCTACCCACTGCTGTCTGGGAGGAAGTGGCAGTCGACATATATGGACCATTACCCAATGGCCAGTACATTCTAGTAACAATTGATGAATATTCTAGATACAATGTCATTTCTTTCATATCTTCAACATCTGCCACTAGTGTCATACCAGAACTGGATGACATATTCTCTGCATATGGCATTCCAAGAGTGGTTAAAACAGACAATAGACCTCCATTCAATGGACATGTGTTTACACAATTTTCTGAATATTTGGAGTTCAGTCACAGGAAAATCACACCTTGCTGGCCGCAAACCAATGGTATAGTAGAACGTTTCATGCGCACTGTGGGGAAAAGAGTCAAGGCAGCGAGTCTGGAGCACACCCCGCTGAAACAGTCATTATACAAATTCATGCGCAATTATCGTAATACGTGACATTCTACTACTAATGCTGCTCCAGCTCATCTAATGTTCAACAGAACTACACGGATACGTATCCAAGACGTGACCAGTCATCCCTTACCAAGTGACTCCTCTGTGCGATCAGCAGACTCTTCTTGCAAACAAGCTATGAAACGTTATGCAGACAGAAGGTGAAGGGCATAGCTAAGTGCCATCAAAAAAGAGGATGTTGTCGTTGTGCGTCAAAAACCAACCAAGGCCTCAGCTACATATAATCCTGCACAATACAATGTTACTGATAAGAAAGGCAGCATGGTCACGGCTGAGCGAAATGGACACTTTATAACTCGAATACCAGCAGGAAGGACAGCGCCACAGGCATGGGTAGTGATGAAAAATAAACTTCTTTATTCCATGGTCGTGCAGCAACGTTTCGACCAACCACACGCGGTCTTTATCAAGGCTTGATAAAGACCACATGTGGTTGGTCGAAACATTGCTGCACGACCATGGAATAAAGAAGTTTATTTTTCATCACTACCCATGCCTGTGGCGCTATCCTTCCTGGTGGTATGTGACATTATCTGGATAAGGACTCTTCGATATGGGTACACCGTGATGAGGTGAAGCAGCTTGAAGTACATTTTATGAGCAAAAAACGTATGGACCAAGTACCCTGTTCATTTATATCTTTTACTGCACTTGCATTTTTAACTTTTTTACTGCAGGGTACTTTACACGTTGAATGGACGAGGTTTTTTGCATGAGATTTTTTGGCGGTGTGAACACGATCATACAGACGCGTTCTTTATGTGCAAGGTTCATTAGTTTTGTGTATTATCTGGATAAGGACTCTGTAGACTGGACGTGCGTCCAGGGACGGGCTGGAAAGGATATATATAGAGCCCATGAGTTTACCTGGTGCAGTGACCATTTTTACCTATTACTTTATAACACGAAATCCGTCACATTTTAAAATCATACCGCAAAATGATGGTAATGATCTTCCTTTGGTGGAAGACTTGGTACTCGATGGTGGAGAGGATCACCCGGAAGTGAACAATTCATCAATAATGGACGCACTCACTGAGCCCAGACGCTATCCAACACGAGAAAGGAGGGCTCCATCGCGACTTATTGAAGAAGTGCAAAAGACAAAAGAAGAAAAAATATACATAATTCTTATTGGTTGTTTTTTTGTTTTTGTTTTTTTTCCTTCCGTGCCTGATTTGAATAGACTAAATAGGGCAAAACCAACATATATATTTATTGGACGTTTCCACATTGTTACATTGTTAGTGTATTTCTTCTAGGTTGTTAAAAAAAAAAAAAAAAGGTGGACGATGTAATGTACAATAATTAGATCTGTCTCTTTAAGAAAACTAGGTCTGGTGTATGGTAATGAGAAGAAGAAGGTGGGAAGTTAAGTTTTTAGTTTCACTTTGGAGCATGCTGATGAAAGACTGCTATGTTTTATGATAGAGAAAGATGGAGGAAAAGAATAAAGTACAGTTAAAGTTTACCCTTGTGAATGCCTCATATCATGTGGACATTACTGTCAGCAGACCTGTGATTGGAATCTGGAGAAGAAGCATTAGTCTTAAGGCCACTTCACACACACAGATATCGGAGTCCAATATCTGAACAGATCTCTGGTTGTAGTGAAATCATGGATACATTGCTCCATTTTGTGGCTGTGTACAACATGGAACAATGTATCCCTGATTTCACTGTACCAGAGATCTGTTCAGATATTGGACTCAGATATCTGTGTGTGTGAAGTGGCCTTTATGCACTGTCACAGACGATCTGCGTGGATTTGTTGCTGGTAACGATGTGGCATATAACATTGTAAAGTCGAAGCTAATTCTTGCTTGTTGGTGTATAAAGTTTACAAAAACAGAGAAGGGAGGGAATGTAACACTGTGCTTGTATTTGTACGTGGAACCATGTGTGAGCCACTTCTCCTGCAAATTGTAGGGTAACTTTTGGACTATAGGGTTCACTTACGATTGAGCAAAGCACTTTCTATTACCTTTTCTGAGCCGTAACGCTCATCCAGCCACTTCCAGATCTCTCTGAGGCCAATCTCAGGGTGGCTTACATTAGCATCTCTGATACTTATTGCATGTTTGACTGACTCTTCTCCCAGGTACTTAACTAAGAGGTCTATCTCTTCCCTGTGTAGCAACCCCAAGTCTCTAGTGACATTTTGGAAAGAGGCTTTCCAAGCTCTGTAGCTTTCAGCTTGGTCGGTGAATTTCATGAGTCCTTTGGCAACCAGCTCACGTCACGTCAAGAATTTAGCAAATTCTGTTGTGAAAAGGTTGTCAGCAGAGTATACTAGTGATGGGTGCATCGGTAAGGGTAAGTGGTGTGAGGTGTGTTTGTACGTGTTAGTATCCTCTGCGTGGCGCCAACCGGTATCATGTTGCTTCGGTCTGACGTGCGATGTGTCAGCAAGGTGGTTTACGTTTGTTACCTGTTGAGGGGCAAGGTAGTCATTAGCAGAGTTTTTTCTGCAACATTTTTGAGTTTGCGTCTGTCCTGGAGCTGAGGCTCATGATGGCTCCTGCTTTATTCAATGGAGGTGTCGTGTTCGCGTTTTGGGTCCAGATCAGGGTTGTAGTTTGGATCAGGGAGTTCATTAATGTACTGAGATGTGCGTTGTGGAGGATCTTGAAGTGGAAATTCCAGACTCAGCACACTGTTTCGCCTATGCAGCTCCAGGTTTTGAGAGGCTTCTAGTAACTCTGCTTCTGCGGTGGCGGCTGCAGCCTCCCTTTTCGCTACTAGATTTTCTAAGGCGGCATCCAGGCGTGCCTTCTCTAACTGTGACCTTCTCTCTGGGTCAGCTCTCTCTTTCTGTAGTGATGCCTCTAAGTGTGCCTTCTCTAATTTAAGTTGCATCTCTTGTTCAGCAAAGCTTGCTCGCATTTTGGCGGCTTCAGCATTTCCACGGGCAATGGCAACCGCACTGCTGATGGATGTTGTCTTCAAGGAGGTAGAAGTAACGGATCTTGTCTCTAGAAACGCAACTTTGGTGAAACCTGCCAATGGGTCTACCAGATTGTATAAAGCTGTACAATTTTTTGCACCTTTAAAAATTTTTAAGCTTCCTGGAGTTTGCAGGTGTATTGACACCTGGAGTGTTTGAATTTTGGAAATAGTGCCAGATGTGGCAGCAGCTGTTAAAGTACCGGACCCTTACAATGTCCCTTAAAGGGATCCTGTCACCTCCAGAACGCCTCCTAAGCTAACAAAACATGTCCCTGCAGCATCCTATCACTAATCCCACACTCCTCTTGTCTCCTAAAAGCATCCTGTGAAAGTGCATAAAAACATTTTAATATTCACTCATTAGGGATTATAATTAGCAGGGGCTATATTCTTTAGTCACCAGGGCATGTTGTTTTGCAGGCTCCAGGATCCACCCTCTCTCTGTCTGTGTGCTCTGCTTGTGCAGGCTTTGCCCTCCCCCTCTCTATCACTCACAGAATGCAAATCATTAGTCCTGCCTTCAGCTCCACATCACAGCAGCACGGACAGAGAGAGGGTGGATCCTCGAGGCTGCAAAACAACATGCCCTGGTGACTAAAGAATATAGCCCCTGCTAATTATAATCACTAATGAGGGAGTATTAAAACGTTTTTCTCCACTTTCACAGGATGCTTTTAGGAGACAAAAGGAGTGTGAGATTAGTGATAGGATGCTTCAGGGACATGTTTTGATAGTTTAGGAGGAGTTTTGGAGGCGACAGGATCCCTTTAAACATCCGTTTAAAATAGCTTTATATTATGGGGGGAGTTTTTTGATTTTTTTTACTGGAGAGCAAACCTTTATTATTGCAGAGGGTGAGCAGCATGCCACCAACTCCCAGCTGCTTAGTTTTACTTGGCTAGTAATAAAAGGTAGGGAAGGCCTTTTTTTAATTATTTGAAATGGAGCTTCACTGTATTTCTGGTTGCCAGCCAGGTAATCTAGGCAGCTGTGTGCTGGAATTCTCAGCATGGGGAAGCACAAGAATGCTGGCCTCCCTTTGCTGCACCCGCTGCCACCCCAGAAATTCATAGAAGTGCCATTTTCTGGCATTGTACTCAACTCTTTCAGTTGCCCTGGTGCCAGCGGCATACTGGATAATAAAGGAGTTAATGAGGCACCCCCAGGCCGTGGGGTACTTGAGGCCGATCCATTGCTGTCTCTCTGGGACCATGGTAGTCGTGACCAGGTGCGGTCCCGTGGTCTGTGCTCAGTCCAAAAAAGAAGGGGTTATTTACAGGGAATTTTGTTGTGACGTCACCTGGGGTATGTGGTCAGAGGGGACCACCACTGCCGTATTCCTGCTGGGAATGGTGACTTAGGGCAGCGTGGATGGTAAGCCCTCCTCAGGTAGGGCTGAGTGTCCCCAGGGCAGGTATAAACAGTCTATGTGTGGGGTGCAGGGCGACAGGCACAAGGAATAGGCAGACTCACGGTTTTTGTAGTTAATCAGTTCTTTACTGGAGTAGATGGTAAAAGCTGTCCACGGAGTCTTGAGAGCAACTTGGGGTTATTCTCACCCTGGTCTTTGGCTCCCTTACTGCACTTGCAATTTGGCTCCTGCTGCTGCTTAAGCTTGGCTGCTGGCCCTGTCTCGTCCTGTGATGTACCGATATGACAGGCAACTCGAGTCCTTTACTTATACCCTGTTCCCGGGTGTCAGTGTTTCTGAACTCTCTCTCCATTGCTGTGTCTGTGGGTAGTGTGGTTGGGAATCTGGAACCCCCACCATCCGGTGTTGACTGCCGGGACGTGTGACCCTGCACAGTCTCGGACACCGGTGTTCGTTCTATGCGCTTTCCTCTGGGGTGAGCACGGAGTAGCTCAGCCTCTCAGGTGTGTTCTTGCTTCTCCTTTCCTCAGACCCTAGTCTTAGGCCTGAAACTCGTGCCACATTAATGTCAGGTATGTATTGGCAGCTGGCACTAAGCCCAGGGTTCATAATTTTGGGCCAATGTTAGACCCAGCCATTAGTAAATAGTAAATAATACAACACCGTGAAAAATAATTTATTTGGAAAAATAACACCTAAATACTCTCACAGCTGTAGCTGTCCTGAGATGAACCTGACTGTAATGTCATCCTGCTCACAGCATTAGCCTAAATACAATCAGTTTCCGGTGCTCCAGTGTATGATGTTGCACAGGACCGTGGAGGGTTTCTGTCGGAGTAATAAAGATGTAAATTGTGATTGTGTTCTTTTTTCAAATAAATTATCTTTCATGGTGTGGTGCGGCCCGACATTATGAACCTCGGGCTTAGTATCAGCTGACAATACATAGTTGGCATTAACCCCTTTATTACCCAGTTTGCTACTGCTGAGGATTCCAGCACCCAACTGCCTAGTTTAAACTGGCTGGCAACCAGAAATGCAATGACGTTCCACATCAAATAACTGTATTTTTTATGACTAGCAAGGTAAAACTAGGCAGCTGGGAGTTGGTGGCTGCCCGTACCTACCTGCTGTATCTGTGCTGGTGACCAAATATACAGTAGAACCCCATATCATCAATGCAAAATATTTCCAAAATCTGTGCTAAATATGCATTGTGTGAACACTCCAACGTCATACTGGAAGCAGGGATGGTTATTAGTGGTGCCTCACTAGAATCCAGATGAACACAAGTGCCAGGAATGAGTGGCTGGATACCACTCATTAGCAATAGCAAAGGAAAAAGAATAGTTTCAGCAGCAGGCATCTCTTCATTAATGGTGGGTTTACACACACCAATTTATCTGTTCAATATCTGAACCAATCTCTGGTTGCAGTGAAATCATGGATACATTGCTCCATTTTGTGGCTGTGTACAACATGGAGCAATGTATCCATGATTTCACTGCAACCAGAGATCTGTTCAGATATTGAACAGATAAATTGGTGTGTGTAAACCCACCATAAAATCTTCAGTATTTTATTTCCATGTCAAGATCAAAAACATCATGTGGAGACGCAGCCCCTAAACGCCTGACGTGTTTCAAACACAGTTCTTAATCATACCTATTCCATTAAGTGAAACCATGTACACCTGTTACTTGACATAGTTCGTTAACATTGATTACAAATTCAAATGGGAGACAGCCTACCAAAAATCAGGGTACCTACATAGACCGTCGCCTCCTTATTTACACACAAATAAGTTTGTAAGGCCCCTTTTACATCAGCGGTAATCGCTGATCACGGCAGTTGCGGTGAAAAAAACGCAACTGCCGCAATTACTGCATAACGGCCGCACTTGCGGTTCACTTGCGCCAAGCCCCATGCAATGTCTATGGGGCTTGCGGTAAGTGTGCGGCAGGTGTGGCAAGTGCAGTTTCGGCACTTGCGGCAGATGCGGCCGCGAAAAAAAACACATCTGCCGCAAGTGCCAAAACCGCAACTATACCGTACTTGCCACACCTGCTGCAAGCCCCACAGACATAGCATGGGGCTTGCCGAAAGTGAACCACAAGTGCGGCCGTTATGCGGTAATTGCAGCGGTTGCGTTTTTTTCACCGCAACTGCCGCGATCAGCGATTACCGCTGATGTGAAAGGGGCCTAAAAGACATCTCCACTTTCCCAGTACAACAGCTTTACATACGGTATTTTTTTAAAGAATGATGGAAATATAGAATAGTGCAAAGCAGGGAAAAGAAAAAAAAGGGGGGGGGAGTAAGAGGGAAAGAAAGAAACTGCAGTATAAAGCAAGGAGGAGAGAATGAAAATCTGCAGTATAAAGTAAGAAGAAAAGAAAAAGAAGCTGCAATATAAAGTAATAAATAAAGAAAAGAGATAGGACATGCAGCATATGTGAATGAGAAGATGCAGTGTAAAGTAAGAAAGAGAGAATGAGAAGCTGCAGTGTAAAGTATGGAGAAAAAGAAGAGAGGCTGCAGTATAAAGTAAGAAGAAAAGAAAAAGAAGCAGCAGTGTAAAGTAATAAGAAAAGAGAGAGGAAATGTATTATAAAGCAAGGAGGAGAAAAAAAAGGGAAAAGTGAGAAGCAGCAGTATAAGGCAAAGTGGAGAGAATGATAAGCTGCAGTGTCAAGCAAGGACAAAAGAAAGAGGAAATGCAGTATAAAGCAAGAAGGAGAGAATGAGAATGAGAAGCTGCCCTCGCAAAATAGTTTTCAGCTTGTCTCGATATTGGTTTATCCCACCTAAATAATCACAATGCAAAACTCTATTTGATACCGCAGGAAAAACGTATATGCGTTTTTTTGTGGTGGAATAAATTTTTACATTCACCACCAATATTGTTTCTCTCCACTAGTGTCAAATTGATATGCCCACTGCAGGGTCGGGGAAGACTTGGGAACCGGGCGGTTACTTGTTGTTCTTCACCTCTTCTTCAGTTCTTTTCACTGGGACAGACCCGATCCCGTGACCCTGGCAGTGTCATTTATTAAAAGGGGGATGATGCTGGGGAAAGTCTGGGGGAATAAAGCAGTATTCGTGATGCCACCTGTGGTATGCGGTAAGGGAGGCCACAGCTGCTTCAGACCTCCGGGGGCGATGACCTGCAGTGTAGATGGTGTTGCTCCCCGCAGGTGGAGTACTACCTGCGGGGCAGTGGAGTGGTTCTCCCGACTCATACCTCGGCAGTTGGTCACACGGTCAGCAGTACTCTCGTAGTTATAAGCGGCCGCTGTGGTCAGTGGTCGCCGCAATTAAGAGTTTCTCACCCCACAGCTGCAGTTCTGTTACTTTTACTTGGGTGTTAGACATGGCCACTGGGTAGGTACACTCTCTGCCAGTCTCCGGTTCTTGGTCTCTCTCTGGAGCCGAATTGGTACAGTTAAGCCATGGTCGGTGCCCTCTCTCCCCTTTCTACAGTCCCTGACAAAAGTTATGTCGCTTATCCATGTTATGTAAATAAAATCTTATAACCTGACGTTAAATTTTACCATTGGTTTTATAAATTACTGTTTTGAAAGCTGAAACCCTCCCAAATGTGGTTTAGGTTAAGAAAATAAATTAGCATGAATGCTGAAATATTGATCATTTAATGAACACAGAATGGTCAGATTTTGTCAAGACAAAAGTTTTGTCGCCCACAGAAAGTAATGTGATATTCAAACAAATAATTCACTTAAAATATATACATATGTTGCATAACATTGGTGAATGAAGTTGTGGTGCTATTAGAGTCATGTTTAATATTTTGTGCGACTTCTATGAGCTTGAAGGACTGCATCCATGCGGTTCAAAAATCATTCATGCAATTTATTAATGAAATCATCAGTAATAGCAAAGAATGCAGTCTTACATGCCTCCCAGAGTTCATCTAGATTCTATGGTTTTGTCTTCCAAGCTTCCTCTTTCATCCTACCCTAAACATGCTCAATGATGTTCATGTCTGGTGACTGGGCTGGCCAGTCCTTGGGCACCTTCATCTTTTTTGCCTAGAGGAACTTTGTTGTAGAGATGGATGTATGAGATAGAGCACCATCCTGCTGTAGAATTTGTTCCCTTTTATGATTTGGAATGTAAGAGGTAGCTAATACTGCTTGATATTTTAGGCTATTGATATTGCCTTCCACCTTGCGAATGTTTGCGCACCCCCATACAGAATGTAACCCCAGACCATGATCTTTCCACCACCAAATTTGGATCCATACGGGCTCCAGTAGGTCTCCTGCAGTATTTGTGGCAGCTGTGGTGTAATTCTACTGAAGATTCATCAGAGAAATTCACCTTCTGCCACTTTTCCAGTATCCATCTGCTTAGCAGGCTGTGGGACTTTGCAAATGCCACATGGTTTTTTATTTGCCTTTTTAGTGCTGGCTTCTGGGCACTGATTCAACCATGGAGGCCATTTCGAGACAGAATCCTACAAACGGTTCTAGTTGACACAGGGACCTGAGGTGACCAGGCCTGTTGGAGCTCTGCTGCAGTGAAAGCGGGGCTTGCTTTGGATTTTCTAATCAACAAACGTTCCTCCTGAGCAGTTGTCTTGCGGGGTGTGCCGGACCTGGGCTTGTCAAACACATCTTCAGTCTCTTCAAATCTTTTTTAATTCTTTGTACTTGACGCTGAGACACATTAAAGGTGCCAGCCACCTCTGCTGTGGATCTGGTCTTTAGCCTCTTGATAATCAAGGCTTTGGTCGCAGGGAGGATTTTTGGCATGTTGTCAGAGCTCAAGTTGCAGTTCAAGTGAAGGTCTGGGGTGCTGGGCTTCTTTTAATGCACACCCACTAATTAACCAATCATTTGCTGAGCACAGGTGAGCCGCGTGTGACGGTACCTAGAGAGATTTATTCACCACAAATTGAATTTTTAGGCAAACTCAAATTGAAAAAGATCCATTCATCTCTGCTAAAAATTTGTATAACGGTAATGTCACACGCCGCAATATCGCCTGGAGATCATAAAGGCGATATGTCGCCCCGGAGCAATCGCTGTGAAATTGCCTCACGGTTGCGGCATATGATTGGGCAATTTTGCGGTGATAAATCGCCTCTCGCCCGTCGCCTGATTAATGAACAGTGCTCAGTAATCAGCTGCAATCGTTAAGGCGATATTTCCGTGTTGTAGCGTCTGACAGGGCGATAGTGATGGAAAGAGCGTTGCCTATGATTTCCCGTAGGCGTGCCTCAGCGTGCTGGAGTCCGCGCCCTGTCTGAACTGACTGGTGTGGGCTACTGTGTTCCCATTGTTAGTCAGTTGACACTGCGCCATATTTAAAGAGCTGTCCGTTCAGCACCACACACATCTTCAGCTACGCAACCATTCGCAAACTCAGTGCAATTACGCGCGCCTTTGAATAGCGCAAGTTATGTTGTCCGCATGTATTAAGTAGCGCTGTCTCAAGTATACTGCCACACATGACAGCTCAGATGTTGGCCTACACATCGTAGGTGGGTGCCATGGGCCACGCACTGCAATCGTCCTATGTGTGTGAATTTGGTGACGCTGTTGGGTACATTATACTGCTCCCACTCCACGGACATCTGCCTTGTTAGCGCCCTCAACTTTGTTTGGCGGCGCCAGTGTCGTGGTGACATCATCATGTTTCTGTTTGTTTCTCCCTGCCTGCCAGGTGCCTGCCCCTCCCCTGCACATAGGAGAAGAGTGTCATGGCTGGCCGCACAGTGCGCTGCCACATGGGGTCTGGCAGAACTTATGATCCTCATAGACCTGTGTGACTGCCATGACTACTGGTGCCACCAACGTCACCGGCACCCTTGGCTGAGCAAGCAGACCATACTGAGGAGAATCCAGTGGTCCCTGCTCCAGAAAGTGGGTGAGGAGAGGACCCACAAGCAGTTCCAAAAAAAATTCGCAGATCTGAAACACAAGTCCACAGGGTGGAGTGTGGATATTCGTGCCCCGATTTCCAGGCCGCTTGGTGAGTATGTGGCAATACCAAACACGCACATGACAATCATCCTACTCCAAACACTGCATAACCATCATGTGCTATTGTGCCATGGCACAAGGGGTGCATCAAGCCCCCCTGCCGCCTGAGCCGTATAGAGGAGCGGGGGGGGGGGGTGCTAGCAGACTTCAGCCCCGCCGCCCCTGTAGCCTCTGGTAAGGAGCGGTGGGGGGCTACCAGCGCTCTGCCATCCTACCGGGTGACACTGCAGCGGCCGCCATCTCTCAGGAAGCCGGCCGCTGCTGCTGCCCCCTTCTGCCGTGCCGCAGCCCCTGGCTGCTATGCTTGGTCCTCAGGGCTCACACTGTCCATTGGACGTTGCGGCCCTGCATGGCACTTAATGTGACATAAACCACCATGTGGATCTGTCACCAATGTTCATTTGCATGTTGGTCACACTGCAAAATGAAGGTGCAGAATACACTCATATGTTTTGGTAATGCTGACGCCAGCAAAGTTGACCACAACATATTAATGCTAATTTGAAGGGCCACATCACACCTGCCAGCACATATGTGCGCATTCTGACACATAGCATTTCACAACACATTGATCACAATCTGGAAAAGTGACTACAAGCTGACTGCTATGTGTTTGCACCCATGGTGGCACCTCCAGATGCTTACTGTCTGCTCTTTTGTTTTGTGTAAAAATCTATCCTCTGCTATCCAAGGGTGTTTTACCTCCCAAACATGTGCTCACTGGTGTTGTGGTCTTGTTCAAAAACAGACTGGCCCCTAACCATAGTGTCGCTCAAGACCAAAACCTTTCAGGCTAGCCTTCACGCCCTAATGACATTGATACACACACAGTACGTGTTTGCCCTATGTTGTGCTTCCTTTTGTAAAATCCGTGTCTTGTCAATTTTTATATTACAGATGAGGATGACTCCCCGTCAGAGGAGGCCCGACGGTCCCCTAGACAAACCGGGACCCCCCCATCACCTGCCCTGGAGGGACAAGGAAGTCCCGCACCCCCTGACCTGCCATGGAGGGACAAGGAAGTCCCGCACCCCCCGGGATCCCCCCTTGCCTGCCATGGAGGGACAAGGAAGTCTGGCCCACCCCGGGACACCACCATCACCTTTCCTGGAGGGCCCAGGAAGTCCCACACCCCCTGGGACACCACCATCCCCTTTCCAGGAGGGCCCAGCAACTCCCGTACTCCCCGGGACCATACCCTCACCTTCCCTGGAGGGAGCAGGAAGTCCGGTCGCTTGGTTCCAGAACCCAACCCCCGACTCAACCCCCTCCCCCCAGCATTTCCAGCTCCCGTGGGCCACACCCTGACATGGTACTGTACTTGGTATTGGTGGTAAGTGTTGTCAATGGCCTCCAAGCTTTGTAATATACATGTTGGTGTGTGTCCCTGACATCAGTATGTGAGTAATGATGTTTGTTTTTTTTCCTTCCTTTGTCAAGGGGAAGAGCTCGCGCTGCAGGATGGGAAGTCAGCGCATTACCATCTCCGGAAGATGGGGATCTGCAACGTAAGTGAAAACCTGACCAATGACGTCACCCACCCACCCACACCTACACATGTCACTGACTAATGGCCGTTTTTTTCTATACAGGTGTACCAACTCTTGCAGAAATGCTGCAGGCACACATGGAGGCCCAGCAGCACCTGGACCGGTTGCGGGCAATGATAATGTCCCTCCAGGCAGCCCAGTCCACCATTGCCCCTACTCCACCATATCCCCCCAATAATGTGACCAATGGCCCTTCTATCTTGTTGTCCATTTTGGACCAGTTTTGTGTGACTTTTGCCATGTTGGCACCCTTGTTTGTTAGGCCCCGTTGGCCTCTTTTCTTATAGTATCCCACATTGGGAAAGTGGGTAGTATGGTTTGCCTACTACTAATCTGAAAAAACATCTTTTACAAAAAAACAAAAAATAAATAAATGTGCTTGCAAACCAAAATAATGTGTGATCCCTTGTCTCCACACACACACATGGACACGTTTGGGAGGTGAAATTTTTAAAAACAACACATGGCTAAGGAATTTGCATAGATATGCAGTGTGACATGAGAAAGATGTGACCATACTGTACCATTTCTAACAGGGATGCAGCCCTATATTACATCAATGTCTACTATCTCACACCCACATTAACAAAACACACACACACAAACATACTCGCCTATGTTGCCCGGAGAAGACTCATAATCTCTCAATACTCACACATGTCACCTAGGG
The DNA here is from genome assembly GCA_033576535.1 of Allobates femoralis. Taxonomy (NCBI): domain Eukaryota; kingdom Metazoa; phylum Chordata; class Amphibia; order Anura; family Aromobatidae; genus Allobates; species Allobates femoralis. Next base: position 231,410,921 of record JARQOC010000002.1, read on the forward strand.
ATAGGCACCTGTCTGCTACAATGACACAACTATGTTATTGTGGACATGAGGCATCTGCTTCTGCCACACAAGCATCACCATTACACCAACAACACACTACACACACAACCAACCTGCCGAACCTGACACATATATGGACGTAGGTATGGGAAATCACAGTCTGGTTTATTACCACAAAATAAACATAACAGCACACTTGGTTTTTGCAAACAAAAAACAGAAACAGTCCAGGACGCAATGTCCTGCATTGCCTAGTAGCGTCTTTCTTCTTTGTCCTCTGCTGGCTCAGATAATGGCTCCTCCCCCTCATCCCTGTAGTCACATCCATTGGGCGCCCTTTTGTGGTGGAGTCTTCGTGGGAGACATGGAGGATCCTGATTTTGGCGACCTCTAGCTATGTGTTTTTGGGGCGCAGGGGGCAGGGGGGTTGTTTTCTTGGGGATAGCAAGATAACCACCCCATCTCAGTGACCCATCCATGCCCGCTTCCAGGACCCGAATGATGGCCCTCTCGGCGATGTCACGTTGTTCTGGCTCCATGCGGCACACCAACTCATTGGCTATGTGCCCGATTGAAGTGGCGGGGGTCCTCTCTCTGTCCAATAGGACACGTTTTGCGCAGGTACCCAGCTCAGTGTTGGGTGGGGTAGATATGCGTCGCCGTTGTATGCCTGAGATGGGACTTGGGCATGGCCCCCTACCACTGGGATCAGGCACCTGCTCCCCCAAAGATGTTGATGGTGGAGCCTGGCCAGTGGGTGGTCCTCTGCACTGGAGCCAGACTCCCGAGGGGCCTGTAAATCAAACATAGAAAAAACTAAAATTAACAAGAGAAGCAATGTACTGACATAAATTACTACAACCAACCACCCAGCACCAGATGGCGCATATCTAAACATGCCAAACACCAAAATCAACAGTAGCAGGGTTGGAAAGAGAGATTAAGAAAAAAGTAGACCAGTGCTCTGGACTCACCTGAGGCTCCAAATTGATATGCCAAGTGACCCAACATAAGACAGCACAATCTGTGCCAACAGCCATGACCCAACACACAGCAGAAGACACAGAAGAATGGTGAAAAAATAACACGGTTGTGCCTTCGACATGTCCACAAACCCACACATCAGTGCAACCAACAAGGTGTAGACATAGGTAGCAAAACACCAAGTACGCACCTCCTGTGAGGGGCAGGCTCTTGGCTTGTGGCCGAAGATGGTTGGGCAAGGCGCCTGCTGCACCATGTTGGCCGAGGAGCCTCCTGGCCCAGGGTGAAGGTGAGGAGGTCATAATACCACAGACGTGGCTTAGGGACCTCCTCAGCTCCAGCCCCGAACCGAGCGTCCATCCACTTTTTATGTTCTTTGGGAACACGGTGCGCAGGCGTCGGGGAAGACTTGGGAACCGGGCGGTTACTTGTTGTTCTTCACCTCTTCTTCAGTTCTTTTCACTAACAGTTCTTTCCACAAACATCGGCACTGTCCAGGTCTTACTTTTGTCGAGCCGGTTTGCCAGCTCGACAAGGTGCCCATAGGCCACAGCCCTTGTCGCCTTGTTCTTGTACTCAGGCAGCGCCACCCGCCACAGGCATTAGAGATCCTGCTACATGGCTAGGAGGTTACGCACAAATTCAGGACCCTCAGCCATCTGCCAAAAAAAAAACATAGTGTGTTACCCAAACACATACATGTACATATCAGGTCACACCCTATTCTGTGTGGCCAATCCATGTCTAACACTAGCAATGACAGGTGGTCTGGTAGTTAGCTTGTGTATGCAGAAACATTAATGGGCTTTACAATTGTACACAGATAGGACATGCTGCACATGACATGGGGCATATGTGGTTTGGGCCTGCCCAGGCCAAGTTACAAAGCTGTATCATGTTGAAATGGCACACATGGCGTACCACACAAAATGTACACACAGGAATGACCTCAACACATATTTATGTGACAATGTAGTGCTGTAGGACACATTGTCATGTCATTGGTGGCAAGGATCATTATGTGTGAAACAGGACACGGAGGGGGTTAACGATGCGTAGCCGTCGCAAACCACACATCTACATGATGCTACATGAAGGTGTACATAAGCCGCCCATACATCTCGCAAAATATGGCTCTGAAGCCATACATGAGAAGCACAATAGCATATTCACCGACTTACCGCCTGTCCACCAGAGTTCTGGTGATGAGACGCTACTAGAACAATGCGCATTGAAGTAGGAGCATGGGTGGCGGACCAGCTGGCCACATTTTAAACACAACATGACCAATCACAAAGCAGCCCAGGCGCCTAATCAGTAGTCGCAGGTGGCAACGCCCAGGCGGCTACGTCAATTAGATGATGCAGATGCTCTGTGATTGGATGGTTACCACATAAAAACGCTAACGACAGAGCTACTGCATGCTTGCTGCCCAGAGTCATTAAGTAAGTACTGATGTTGCAACATGATTTTTGATATGGCTGTGTTTAGCACTGAATACATCTTTGCATTACGGATCGTTCTTGTGTACTGCAGCAGACGCCCAAGTCCTGGTGTATGTAGTTTGTAATGATGTGTTTGATGGAGCTATTGTGTGCCACAAAATGGATGGATGGCTTTCCTTGCCACAAAAGTCCCTCCTCATTGACAATCCATTTTGCATTCGCCATACAGGATCATGTACCAAGGAGGCCTTTGTGGTTAGTTTAGAGGAACATATGAAATGTGGGCACATAGTACTGGCCTTTACCAGACAGAATGGAATTATTCTGGCAATACTGAGATGTGGAGTGGCCCATGTGGGATGGGAATGTCTGCCTGTGAAGATCCGGCCTTATCAACACCACAGGGATGTCTGTTGGACATGATAAATATGCGATTGTCATCTGCGTGGGATGATGATTTGTCAGTAGCACATGGCTCTGGTACGTTTAGCATGCTCTTGTATTTAATTGATAATAAGCATCTGTCTGTATGTTTGAGCTTTGTATTTTACTGGGCCTTGTGGTAGTACATAAACACTATGGGCTGCTATATGGGGGTATGGTAATGATGTGTCAATTTGGACGATGGAGATATAGTTATGGAGGAGGTCCATGGGTGTAGTGATAACAGGTGTTGTTGTGAGGCAGTGTAATGTTGTTTGTGACCGTTCAATGGTGCAATATATCTATGTGGGTGACCACATGAGCAGAGTCAGCTAGGATGTGGGTAACTGGCTAGGAGATTTGTAGGGAAGGAGGTAGTGGTCACTTTTGATGCCTGATAACGTGTTCTTTTGGTGGTAGGCTTTTTTTTTCCTTTTGCAGGGGTTGGTAGGTGAGATCATCATGGACCCTGATGGAGATGTTATCGTGGCTCTTGCCTTGGTGGAAGAGGACTTGTGGCTGGAAGAACGAGCTGAGAGGTTGCGGGCTCGCATACCACGGCATGTGTGGGTTCGGAATTGGCTTCGGCAACGGGACGACCTGAGTCACATGCACCTGCTGCATCAGCTGGAGGATAGTAGTTCGCATGATTTCAGGAACTATCTCCGTATGTCTGAGGACTCTTTCACATTCCTCTTGGAACGCATAACGCCATTGATAGCCAAACAGGACACTTTGATGCGTCGAGCTGTGCCACCTGAGGAGCGTTTGGCTGTAACTTTGAGGTTCCTGGCAAATAGGTTGTTCGAGGACAGACCTGCAATACTCTGCAGCAGTCTCACGGCCACTGCTGATCCGCCTGATCCCCGAGACGTGTGAGGCCATCGTGAGTTGTCTGCTGCCATCCTACATGCAGTTCCCAACAACCCCCGCTGGATGGATGGATGTTGCCAGAGGTTTTGTTGATCGATGGCAATTTCCAAACTGTGGCGGTGCATTGGATGGTAAGCACGTGAGGATCATGCAACCCCCCAACACGGGGTCCTTGTATTTTAATTACAAAGGATATTTTAGTGTGGTCCTCATGGCTCACTATGAGTTCCTGTACGTGGACGTCGGCATGAACGGCCGTGTCTCAGGTGGGGGTGTGTTTGCACACAGCTCCATGGCCCAAGACCTAAGGAGAGGTGCTCTGAACTTGCCCTCAAATAATGAGACAACCGGTCATCTCAACTTTGCGTTTGTGGGGGATGAAGCCTTCCCACTTCAGGGTCACCTACTACGGCCATATCCCCAGAGGACGGTTACTTCTGAGCAGCGCATTTTCAATTACCGGCTATCCCAGGCTCGCCGTGTGGTTGAAAATGCGTTCAGGATCATGGTCAATAGATTCCGCGTGTTTCATACGCCTTTGCATATGAAACTGGAATCTATCAATGTGGTAGTGCTGGCCTGCTGTGTGCTGCATAACTTCCTGCGTCATAGGGATCAGTCATCATACATGCCGGAAAGTTATGTGGATTCTGTGGACCCCTCAACAGGGGAGCTCCGTCCCGGGGATTGGCGTGCTGCCGACCATGGTGTGTCGCCATTCCAGCCGCCGAGCCAGGGTCTGAGTCAGCAGGATGCTAGGAGCAGCAGAGACACATACTGCTCCTACTTTAATGGCCCTGGGGCAGTGGCCTGGCAGTACCAGCAGGTGTAGGGTGGCTGGTGTTGTGAGGCAGAAACATGAGGTGGAGGGTAAAGTCACCAGGGTGGCTGCACCAGGAGGATTGGGGTTGTGTTTTTTTTTCTTTTGGGTTTTGACATATTAGTTAGTTAATTAGTATTTTTATTTGTTCTGTACTGTCACGTTTGGTTATGGCAATTATTTATCACTAGCTGGGAGCCCGATGCCCATGCATCGGGATTCTAGTACGTCGAGTCTCTGACTCGCAATGGCCGTTGCGCGGGCATTGCGAGTCGACTTAGAAGTGCTCGCAATGGCCGCTTGGCGGCCAATGCTTCGCGTGTATCCACATGACCACGCCGGCTCGCATTGCGAGTCGACTTAGAAGTGCTCGCAATGGCCGCTTCGCGGCCAATGCTTCGCACGTATCCACATGACCACGCCGGCTCGCATTGCGAGTCGACTTAGAAGTGCTCGCAATGGCCACTTCGCGGCCAATGCTTCTCGCGTATCCACATGACCACGCCGGGGCAAAAAAGCTATTCGCAATTATATAATAGATCATTTTGTTTTTATTTGTGTGATGTTGACATTTGTGTTTTTTATGTTTTGAGTGTGTTGTTTAAATACCTTTTTTTTTGTGCACAAAAAGTCCAACTAAAAAAAGAAAAAAAAAAAACCTGCGTCTGTCACTACTTTTGAATACAGGGCAGTTGCACATAGCTTTATGCTGTGCACAGAGGTATGTGATCCGTTAAAAGGTATTGATGAGTCCGTGCAGCATTGTCTGCTAGTGTCCAGTACACAGGTCCAGCCCTTTGGGCCACACTGTATGCACTGTATGATTATGATGTGTTTGGCCACATGGGAACGTGTCCACACACATGGAGAATGCAATGGTGTTTGATGTAGGTACACTTCAGTACATACACACCAAACATGTGTGCACACACATAGTTCATCCACGGAGCCCGTTTCGAGTAGTGTACACAGGATCTGTTGAAGAGTAAGCACTACTCGAAACGGGCTCCGACATCCCTGCACCTCCCTCCCCGCACCCTCCACCTGATGTAATACTGCGACTGGAATAAACATACCTGTCTTCACCGGTCCAATGAGTGCCGCCTTCTTCTTTCTTTATGGATGAAAATGTCCTACGGCTGAGCAACGCTGGACTTGGTTCTGTGCCACAATTTCAACTGCAGCAATATAAGGTCAGTGTCCGGTTTTCCTTCTACATTCAAAAAAACACACATAGTTCAGTTCAGCCATAGCAACTCTGCCATGGCTTGGAACAATGCAGGCACATATGTGCATAGTGTGGTTTGTATCTTACCGCCATCACCTACAGACGCACACATAGCCATTCTTTAGTGTAATCCACTGTACTGCACAAGACCGCTCCTGTGTGACGCTTTGGCGCCTCGAAAGTGTCTTGCAGGAACCACAATTGACGACACTTGGTACAAACTCCGATAGACAATGGCGTCATGTATTAGCCAGCCTTCCAGAGCAGGCTGACCAATCGTAACGCTGTTGCGTCGTCCAATGAGCGTGTATGGGGTGCGGTGTTAGCCACTGTGGCACGCCTATGTCCTCGCTGCGCTGAACATGTACGTCCACATTGCCTTTGTGATTGCGGCATGTGAAGCGGCGATGGAATTAGGCAAGATTGGACACATCGCCTTAGGTTCAGGGCGACATTGCGGCGTGTGATGCCGCCATCGGCGATCTCAGGCGACCACAAAAATCATGAGCGCGCACGTTAGATCGCCGCATATCGCCAGGTGATATTGCGGCGTGTGACGGTACCTTTAGGGTTTTGAAAAAGCTGTTTGGGAAAGCTATAAACTAATGTTTCCATTATTGTAACTGCAGTTGGGGTTTGCCTCTGTTTAGGTATCATATTATTTACCTGAAATATATTTAAGATATTTATGTCTGAGTGATGTATCATATAGTAATTTACATCCTTTAAGGTATCACACGGAAAACAAAAGAAACAGGATAGGGCACCATTAGTCCTAAGGTATTGAGTTCTGGGAATAAGGGCTGAGTAGAAAGTCAAATTCCTACCCTTTTTAGCTTTATTATCTGATAAAGGTCATAGTGTTCTAGGGATTTTCTTTTTTGTAAGTTGCCTAAAAGTGACACAGAGGCTTACATACATAATTACATCCAAAGTATGTTGGGAATGAAGCACTGTGTCCATAAACTAATTTATTTGGTTACACACCTATTATGGTTTTATGTTGCTAAAGTGCTATGTAAACCATCTGCATAACAAGTACTTAACTTTACATATACTACACTAATAAATGCATTGTATTATAACTCATGAAAAATAACTTGGAGCAACCATCGTTTCAGTTTTTATTTCATAAATCAATAGTGCACATGAAATTAAGAAACTTTGTAATCTATCATATGAAGGAAATCTTCCTGTATGCTACAAATTGCAACCTTTTATCACATCCCCTAATGGTACCTTTACACGCGGCAACATTTCTAGGGTGTCAACAGGTAACTTACTGGCTGCAGTGAAATTATGGAGAGATGATTCCATTTGTACACAGCAACAAGATAGAACCATGTCTCCATGATTTCACTGCAGCCAGTAAGTTACCTGTTGACACCCTAGAAATGTTGCCGCGTGTAAAGGTACCATTATAGCTCAGTGTGGTGTTATTGGGTTGATTCCCAAGTGAAAAGTCACTGGTTCGAATTGAGGAGAAGCAATGAAGAAGATTCTCCAAGAAAAGAGAAACTGCATCATCCAGCTTATCGATAGCAGTCTCTCAGTCAAGAAAATTGTCAAACTGCATCATGTGAGTGCCGTGGCAGAATATGAAATGAAGACTGTACACCCATTCCAAAGCCAAGAGGTGGACGTCCAAGCAAAATATCAGAGGCAACAAGTCGGCTCATCACAAGGTCTGCTAGTTCTGGCGCGAAAAACACGGCAATGGAGGTGATTCGTATGTTTCATAATAGTAAGATCGCAGACGTCCATGCAAGCACCATCCAAAGCATGTTACACAAGTCTGGAATGGTGGTCCAAAAAAAGGTGCAGAAAGGGTGCAATATCACCATAAGAAGCTTTGGCTCGAGTCTGCAGACAAAGTACAAAAAGTGGACAGTAGAAGATTGGAAATGGGTGATTTGGAATGATGGTCTCTGATGGGTACAAATGGGTCTAGAAGAAACAAGGGAAAAAGGGGTTAACAGATTGAGAAATTGATTGAACTGTCAAGTTCGGTGTAGAAAGCCATATGACATTTGGTTGCTTCACAGCTAAAGGCATTGGATACTTGACCAGGATTAATGGTGGTTTCAATGCTGAGCAATATGTAAGTATCATTCAAGATGAGTTACTTCATAAACCTACAGTAAGTACTATGGGTATGAAAAGGAGATATAGTGTTCCAGTGTCGCAGCCCAGGGCAGGGGTACTCTGAATCGAGCCCTCTCTTCAGTCTGCGAGGAAATGTCACGGCGAGGTGACCCGTCTCCGTATGCCCAGGTGCGGCAACTAAAAGAGGGAAAAAATTAAGAAAAAGGGGAAAATAAAGTTTATGAAAATAGTTCATGACGCCACCCGTAGTGTGTGGCTATATGAGGCTACCGCTGCAATCTGGACCACTGGGGTGATGGTGGGTGCAGCCAGATGGTGAGCCCCCTACGGGTAGGGCCGATTCCCCCAGGGCATCCGAAGGTGTAGTGTAATAGTGTAAAATTCCTTCAGGCAACATACACAGTCTCTGTGCAGTTGAGTCTTCTCTTCTTGGCTTCTGTGGATAAACAACTGATTTGACACCGTATTGGACTTTACCGAGCTTTTACTTCTGACTTTCAAGCAACACCGTTCACAGTCACTTTAAGGTTCTTTCACAAAAGTTAAAATGAACCTGAGCTCACACAGCAGCTCTGTACAACTCTCTATGGGCTATATTCTCACTGCAGCTGGGATGGTTCATCTGCATCACTCCCCATAATAGTACCTCTCGGCCCTTTTGTTCTCCTCTCCTCTTGTGGCTATGGACCGGCCTTCATGGGCTCTTTAGTGAGTTGTTCCACTCTTTGGGTCACTAGCCCTAGTACAATGGCTTTCTCCTTCACCACACCGGTTGTTAGGTCTGAGGACATAGAGTTCCCGCAGATGTTTCCTGTGGTTGGGGGCTAGAAGCTTTCCCTGCCACATCTACAGAGCTGGTGCTCTGGTTCTTTGGCCCAGCCACCAGTGTCCCGGGTTAGACGGGCACACCTGGCTCCTTCTGTCTTTCCACAGGTTCAGCCTGGGTCCCCGGCCGGCCATCAGTGGTGCAGGCCACTGGGCCCCTCTATTCTCCGTTTGGTCTCAGTCACAGAATAGCTGATGGGTGTTTCTGCTTAGGAGTTCTCTACTTCCTCCAACTCTCCACCCTAGAGTCTCTCTCTAACTTCATGTTCCTGGGTTTTACTCCAGTTCCTCCACTCCTTTCCGGGTGCTCTTTTACACTCCACCCACTACTTAGTTCCTCCCACCATCCCTTGCGCAACATAAAGTGATTTAGGCTCAGGATCGGAGTGTGTGTGTGGGGTGCTGGTTAGGGATGGGCGAATCTACTCGTTACTACTCGGTATTCGCTGAGTAGTAAGGGATTCGCCCGACTCGTTACTCTGCGAGTAATCGCAGGGATTACTCGCACAGTAACGAGTCCGGTCCCCCCCCGTCCTAAATCCTAAGTCCTAAGTTAGGACTGGGCTGGGGGGAGCGAGCAGGGAGCAAAGGAAGGGAGGGGGGAGAAATGCTCCTTACCTCTCTTCCGGCTGTCTGCTGTGTGCGCTCTGTGCTGGGCTCCGGGTCCTGCAGGCTGCGGCAGCTCCAGGGTCCTAGAGCCCGCCTGCTCTCCCTGTGTACAGACATACATGTCTGTGCACAGAGATGTAGCAGTGCTGAGATTGTTCTCAAGCCTGCTATCCCTGTGTACAGACATGTATATCTATGCACAGGGATGTAGCAGAGTGGACACCACGTTTTGGACTACGTCGGGCGGAAGAGGATTTTTTTAATTAAAGATGGAGTCCGTAATGGCTTTTTTTTTTATTTCTAATTTAAAAAAAATTCACTGTGTTGTGTTTTTATTAAACCAATTTAATAGAAATTCATGGCGGTCATGTCTAATATTGGCGTGACCGCCATAAATTTCGGGCTTAGGGCCAGCTGATAATACAAAGCTGGCCCTAACCCCTTTATTACCCAGTGAGCCACCGCACCAGGGCCACTGGAGGAGCGGGGTTCAGCGCCAGAAGATGGCGCTTCAATGAACGCGCCATCTTCTGGGGCGGCTGCGGGCTGCAATTTGCAGCGGGGGGTGCCCAGAAAGCTTGGGCCTCCCTGCGCTGCGGATTCCAGCCCCCAGCTGCTTAGCTGTACCTGGCTGGACATAGAAATTGCGCGGAGCCCCATGCATTTATTTTTTATTATTTCATGAAATTCATGAAATAATAAAAAAAAAAGGGCTCCCCTATATTCTTGTGTCTGGCCAGGTACAAATAGGCACCTGGGGGTTGGGGGCAGCCCGTCGCTGCCTGCTGGATCCGGCTGGTTACAGAAATATGGCGAAACCCACGTCATTTTTTTTCTGAAAATATTGTTTTATGGATGTGTCAGAAAAATACTTTAAAAGAATAACATGGGGATTTGCAGGTTTTTCCTCTGCTGCCAGACCCCTTATAGGGTCCGGCAGCAGAGGAATCGCTGCAATACTCGTTCCCCATTCATTAACATTGGAATCGCTAGACTCGCAATGAGTAGCGAGTCCTGGACTCAGACTCATCAGAGTCTAGCGATTCCGAGTAGTTTAGGATTCGCCCATCCCTAGTGCTGGTGTGAAGTGACCGCCTTACCAATCCCAACTTCAGTTCTACTCTGTGGCCACCCGGTCGCAGGGGTGCCACACCAGCAGGATGACATGAAGCACACATCAAGATTGGAGAAGAAATGGTTCAATAACAATGAAGTAGAGGTGCTGAATTGGCTCCCACAGTCCCCAGACCTCAACCCAACACTTGTGGGTAGACGTGAAGAAGAGTTGAAGCTGTATACTGACCAGTGTGCACCAACATTGGGAATGTGTAGAAGAGATTTGGGATCAAATTTCAATCAAGACATGCTTGAATCTGATCGAGAGCATACCCAGAAGGATTCAAGCAATGTTGAAAGCCAAAGGTGAATTTACAAAATAGTAGCAAAATAATAAACATTTAAATATAGATTTTTAGGAGCAAAACAACAACAATACCAAGAATCTGCATAACTAATCATATACTAAATAGTTACGAGTCAAATTTATGTGAGTGATAGCCAAGATGATTGTTGGTAAAATAAAGGTCATCTCTCACTCAAAGCTGTAGTGGATGGTGAAATGTGGAGCCTAAAACTCAAAGTCTTCAAAATAATGTTACTCTCTTTCTCGTCAGTATAACTGACACATCTGAGGGGAGGAGTCAGTTAGTACTGAAGTTATTTCCAGCCGGACAGTACAGTGGAAGGACTGGAAGGAGCTGGTTGCTGGGACCAAGCCAGGCCCAGAACCAGGAAACCTGACCCAGCTGTGCTGCACCCTAGGGAAAGGGACAGAGGCCAATGGGAGAAGTAAGAAGTAGAAAGGAGGGAACAGATCTGAGAGCCCTTTAGCTACCCGGACACCGGAGTCCGAAACTGCTAATAATCTATTATAGCAGGAAACGCCCGGACAGACCAGGAGGATCTAGTCCCCATGAAGTAAGGAACAGAAGACACCAAACCTGACTAAGCATAGGACCAGGGACCTAAGCAGAGAATAGGGATCCCACAGAAAGGTCCTCATTGTCGGTTGTGAAACAGCACCCTGAGAGAGAGAAAGAGAAGCAGGTTCAGCTACAGGTAGAGCTTACCCCAATCACTGCACACGTTAATAGAGGAGGCCTCACAACTCTCCAAGGTGAACGTCCCAAGCTGCACCGAAACCTGGTGACCCTCCTGGACCGTGCCTATTACTGGACATCATAAAAAGGTACCGAAATAAAGATAATTGTGTGTGTGTGCCTGCATCCCCGCCGCCACCTGCAGTATTCACAGTAGAACTGCTACTACTACTCCCCTCATCCACCCCGCCGCCCTGAGGTAAAGCTCCACATGTGGGGAGCTGTACTACCAAAGCTGCATTTGTGGTGCCCCACCATGTAGGTGCCACAAAAGGGGTACTACACTCATAAAAGCGGTGTAGTTGCCCCACTGCAAGTGGATGTTATGGCCAGTAGGTGGAACCCTGGAACCCACACCCCACACTAGTCAGCAGGTGGGAGGGACCACGGGAGGGGTATATAGTAGCCCTTAGAGGGAAAAAGGAGGTCTTTGGTCTGAAGATCCAGGTCCTTAGGTGGAATGAAGTGAGAGCCAGGCAGGGAGCCTGGAGGAGGAAGGAGGGTTACCTCGGCTGAGGAACCCCAGGAACAGAAAAGAATAGATCCCAGAAGGAAGGAAAGGAGAAAGTAACTCAAGCGAGAGTTCACTCAATGTGGGGAGCAGAGTAACCAGAGAGTTTGCCCCAGAAAAGAAACCGGGTACCGGAGCCCGCACCTGTGACGATCTTCAAGGCTCACAGAAATCCGATGATCGGGGATATCTTTAGATACGGCCCCGACTCCCAAAAGATCCACTAGAGGGGAATCAGATCCGTGGTAGGCTTCCGTGGTAGTTGCTGAGAAGGTTCACCCGATGGGTGCAAGGGAGATAAAGAAAAGGAACAGCAGGAGGTCAGTTTCTGTCTTCAAGAGGTCAGACTTCACAGCCGCTGGGAGGCAAGGGAAAGAAAAGGAACGGCACACAGTGAGGGATCCATCTACCAACCATAAAATCCACTTGCAGCACCCGTAGCATTTGTCGCTGTAACATCTTACTGCACTGAAGGACTGTATTGATGACTAAAGGTTTTTCAGTAAAGTACCCAGTGAAGTGACTTCTCGACTCTGCTGCATCTTTCCCTGCATGAACTGATTCCTTTCACTGAATCGCTGCCCCGGAGGTCCCAGTCCTGCCTGTGGAGGACTATAACATTATTGCCGCAATACCATCGACCAACGGAGGACTGTAGTGGCGCTGGTGAACATCAGCAGGTACTGCAGGTGGCGTCACAAACTTATTAACTTTATTTTTCTTTACTTTAACCATTGGCCACCACGGCCACAGTCTCAGGCAGCCACCCGTGACATCCCAGATTGAGCCTTAAGAGCTGAGTACCCTGCCCTGGGTGCATCAAAACTGGCGTCCACAAACAGGATAACGTGCCAGGTAACTCCAGGTACTGTGCGCCTTTGAACTCGGACTTAAAATTGACTTTTTCTGCCTTTGCACGGTGGCAAAAATGGGTTCCCGCCAATATCGTATGGAGACCCAAAATGGTGCTGTCGCCATGAACTAAACACCATGTGCAGGCCCGGGGGCGTGCCTCAGCCCCTAGAAGAAGGAGGGCCCAGACAGAGGCACCAAAAAGTGTGGCCACCCCGATTGCCATCAATCAATCAGAGGGGCGGCCCACAGGAAGTTCCCAGGGAGTGCCCGCCCATGGCTGTACAAACTGGAAAAGAAGGACAGATGCCATCAGACTTCATTGTATCCGGCAACATGGCAGCACCCTGGTGGAGAGATGTGGTCAGAGAGCTGGAGGAGCAGACCTGCGCCGAGTGAGGCGACCCAGCAGCAGCGTCCCTACTAACAAATGAAGGCGATGCAGACTAATGGAGGGATGCGTACACCCGGCTCCGGCAGGAGATGCAGCAGTCACTGACATGGGTGTGCCGGCGGTGGAGCGCTGAGCGGACCTTCGAGTTGTCGACTCGGAGGATGGCCCGCAAGGCACGGGAGGCGGCAATTGTGGAAAGGGCGGTAGAGGAGTACCGCGCCTCCCTTCCACCACCCATTCAGACCCGAGACGCAGGGATCAAATGGAGCCCCCGACACCACCACCATCCTGGGCCAGTAGCTGTCTCCGGCTGGAGGCAGCGCCACCACCCGCAGCGCCAGACGTGGAGGTAGAGGAGATCTACGAGTCTGATGACGACGACGACGAAGGGCTGAATAAAGCCTCGGGAGGAAGCACCCCGGAGGTAGCGTGGTGGACCGCATTACAGCGGCACCAACGGGGAGTTCCCGCCATTCTCGGCTCCGCGGAGACACGTGCGGTACCCAGAATTTCCAGCAGCACTTCACCACCCCCACAGTTCCAGTCGCTACAGAGCACCCGGCCGGCTGTGGACGAGAGAGACCAGGTCGCGAGGCAGCGGCGACGGGAGGACTGGTACCAGAGAGAGCAGGCCACGAGGAGACTGAGAGATGAGGCCCGTGCTCAGCCCCTGCTACTCATCGAGCTGCGAAAGTCCAGGACTGTAGTCTCCGTGTACCATGAGGACGGATGGGGGTTCCTAAGAGCGTCCGGTTTATTCAATGACGTTTTCTTTTCCCGGCGGGATGTGGAATCATTCTTACGAAAAGGACATCCCCGACGTGACTTATATCGTGGAGAACAGGTAACATATGAACGGTACCCCGCTCCACTTGGATGGTGTGCCATAAGAATCTCCCGAATCGAGTAATACCACTTGATAACAATAGACACCCATAGAGAGACATTGTTTTCCTTGTAAATAGCCCTTTATTTCTGCAACCAACCCCTTTCCTTAATGAAGAATGTGTCCGTTGACCCTAGAGACTTTTATATTGAATTTCCCCTTCGTTAAAAATGTGTGATGGGTAAATAGCGGCCCAGCGGCGATAACACACACTGGACTGTGCTGGACTAGAGATTGCCCGCATGCTTAGTACCGGTCCCGTTGGGCCAGAATGAATAATGTCTTGTGTATTATGTTTATATGTGTGCAACGTTTGAAGACATGCACCTCCCAGCAATGGGAAGAAAAGTTAAATATTCTTGATTTGTAAATAGTTACCCGTTGGTATTTAATAGATATAAAATATTTTTCACTTCCCGTAGACAAATGTTATACTCGCGGACAAGTATGTTTTATCAAGGGGGTATGTGGCGCCCCACCATGTAGGTGCCACAAAAGGGGTACTACACCCATAAAAGCAGTGTAGTTGCCCCACTGCAAGTGGAAGTTATGGCCAGTAGGTGGAACCCTGGAACCCACATCCCACACTAGTCAGCAGGTGGGAGGGACCCCAGGAGGGATATATAGTAGCCCTTAGAGGGAGAAAGGAGGTCTTTGGTCAGAAGGTCCAGGTCCTTGGGTGGAATGAAGTGAGAGCCAGGCAGGGAGCCTGGAGAAGGAAGGAGGGTTACCTCGGCTGAGGAACCCCAGGAACATAAAAAAATAGATCCCAGAAGGAAGGAAAGAAGAAACTCAAGTGAGAGTTCACTCAATGTGGGGAGCAGAGTAACCAGAGAGTTTGCCCAAGGAAAGAAACCGGGTATCGGAGCCTGCACCTGTGACGACCTTCAAGGCTCACAGAAATCCGATGATCGGGGATATCTTTAGATACAGTCCTGACTCCCAAAAGATCCAGTAGAGGGGAATCAGACCCGCGGTAGGCTCCCGCGGTAGTCGCTGAGAAGGTTCACCCGACGGGTGCAAGGGAGATAAAGACAAGGAACAGCAGGAGGTCAGATTCTGTCTTCAAGAGGTCAGAATTCACAGCCACTGGGAGGCAAGGGAAAGAAAGAAAAGGAATGGCACACAGTGAGGGATCCATCTACCAACCATAAAATCCACTTGCAGCACCCGTAGCATTTGTCGCTGTAACATCTTAC
Source organism: Allobates femoralis (assembly GCA_033576535.1). NCBI lineage: Eukaryota > Metazoa > Chordata > Amphibia > Anura > Aromobatidae > Allobates > Allobates femoralis. The sequence continues at coordinate 231,426,235 of JARQOC010000002.1, forward strand.
TGCACTGAAGGACTGTAATGATGACTAAAGGTTTTTCAGTAAAGTACCCGGTGAAGTGACTTCTCGACTCTGCTGCATCTTTCCCTGCATGAACTGATTCCTTTCACAGAATCACTGCCCCAGAGGTCCCAGTCCTGCCTGCGGAGGACTATAACAACATTGCCGCAATACCATTGACCACCGGAGGACTATAGAGGCGCTGGTGAACATCAGCAGGTACTGCAGGTGGCATCACAAACTTATTAACTTTATTTTTCTTTACTTTAACCATTGTTACCAGGGCCACAGTCTTAGGCAGCCACCCGTGACATCCCAGATTGAGCCTGAGAGCTGAGTACCCTGCCCTGGGTGCGTCACATTCCCATCACCTCAGCGGCCGGCCGCAGCGCTGGTAACCCTATTACCGGGTACCACAAGTGGCGTCACGATACCATTTCCTCCATCATCACCCCCACCTCTGCCACTGAGAGTCCAGGGCACGGAACTGGGAACCGACCAGCTGTGATCCCCCACTGAAGTAACCACCTGTCCTGATATCCGAGACCCCTTACCCTGTCGACCGGATGATATACATACAATGCGGAAGTGAAATGAAGTAAAGCAAGGGTTAAAAATAAAAAATATATGCTCACCTCTCCAGCAAGTCCCCGATGCGCTTGTGGTGTCCCACCAAGCAGGCGTCACAGAGGGGTACTGCACCCGTAAAAGAAGTGCAGATACTCCAGTTGCAGGTGGATCATAGGATGGTGGGTGGAACCCATTAACCAGCACCCCACACTAGGTAACACGGTGGGAGGTAACCCGGAGGGAATAAAACCACCTCTAGGGGGATCAAGGAGGTCTTTTGCCTCAGGTTGAGAGAGCAGAATGGAAGGCTAGGAATGAGGAGAGGGTCTCTCGACTGAGGGACCAGAAAGAGAGCTTAAAGAGAGATCCCAGGAGCAGACAGCTTGAAGGGAAGAGGAACTCGAGGGGGTTCAGACCAGTCAGCTTACCGGGCACCGGAGCCCGCACTTGTGGGATACTTCAGGACCACATAAAATACGGAGACCCGTGGAGTTCATACTTCTCCCGGGCACCTGAGCGACCAAAAGAGGGTACCAGTCAGCGGTCAGCCAGCTGAGCAAAGGAGAGAGACAGAAGGAGGTCAGGCTTTAAGGAACCAGACTTCACCACCACTGGGAAGCAGGAAAAGCACAGACGAGGGTAGAGCACTACGGCACACACCGAGGGTCCACCATACCACCTAAGATCTGCCTGCAGCCACCCGTTCAGCTACCTGTCCTTACACCGTCAGGACTACTGCACTGTAACTTTTGTATGAAACCAATACAATTGCCAGTAAAGTACCCAGAGGAGCAGTGACTTTGGACTCAGTTTGCTTTCTTTCCATGAACTTGTTTCCTTACAGGAACACTGACCCGCAGGTTCCAGTCCTACCTGTGGAGGACTACACCACCCTAGCCGCGATACCATCTACCTCTGGTGGGCTGTGGCGGCGCTGGTGCAAATCACCAGAAACTACAGGTGGCGTCACGACAACAAACTGTATATAATCCCCTGTACATAAACCCCTTTTTGGAAGATAGGCTCAGGACACGGGGTCAGGCGTGGCCGCCATTCCCTGTGACAAAGCATTTAACCCCTTGCCGCCTGACACCCGAGTACCCCATAGCCTGGGCGCAACATGCTCCATCTAGCTCCCGAGGGCTTAAGGACCTGGGGAGGCGGGGCTACCTGATCAGCTGAATGGTCACATGACTGCAGTTACCGCAGTAACCAATCATGTGACCAATTAGCTGATGAGTTAGCCCCACCCAGCTAGGTCCTCAAACCGTACAAGATAGATGTCGATATCGGGGGACACGCTGGAGAGGTGAGCATATATATTTTTTAGTTTTAACACTTGCTTTTACGTAATTTCACTTCCGCAATGTATGTATATACATTGCGGAAGTGAAATTAGATGGTAAACAGCAGTTTTAGTGTACTGAGCATGCTCAGTACACTAAAATTGGGTCTGGGAAACAATCCGATGTTTTCCTGCACCCGTGCTCCATAGATCCCCACGTTATTTGCTGTGGATCAGGTCGGACCCGATTCAGTCCGATTTGGTCCGCTGTGCCCAAAATCAGAGCAGTCTTCGATTTTGAATACAGCAAAAAATCGGACACAATCAGATCCAGCACAAATCGGATGCCATTAAGGGCAAATCCGATCCGATCCGTTGCCCAAAGGGATACATGGGGTCGAAATCAGATCCGTGGCTGTCCATTTTACAATGGACAGCCACAAATCCCAAAAAATCACAATGTGAAAGCAGCCTTAAAGGGAACAAACCAGCAGGATTTAGGGCTATAAAGTGAAGCCAGTGCCTTACAGGCACTGGGATTGGGTTGCCACAATGGCATTGGGGGTGATGTCATGCTTGGAAGCAAGAAGGGGTATGCACCAGGTAAGCCCACAGCTTGCAATACCTTTCATGACTCTAGACCAAAAGTGGGAGCTCTAACCCAGGTTCAGGGGAGCTTTGCTATAAATTCTGGCCTGGGTGAGGGGTTCCTGGGAGGACTGAAAAGACGACTTGTGGACTGGAGCATTATAAGGCTCGTTACAGGACAGAGACTAGCAAGTGTGATGGACCCTTAGGAGAGGGTCTGATGAAGGAGAGAAGCAGGCCTGGTGAGCGGAGCCAGTTATCAGGCTCAACCCAGTGCAGAGCGTCAGAAGCGGACACCGGAGTCCAAAGTTGTGAGGGTATTCCAGGCCCAGCAGCCAAAACCGGAGGACGGGAGATTCCAAGTCTCCCGGCCACAGCAAGCACCTGGAGGCACAGCAGCATCAGAGAGCTCAGGGACAGTTGCCAGAGCAGTGGTGCCCGGGAAGGGTTCAAACTGCCTGCCATACAGGTGAGAGGCTAACAGCAGAGAGAGAGGTTCGCAGCTTAGCTACAGGCAGCCAGGACCAGCAAAGAGGAGCTCAGCAAGGAGGCCTCAGAACTCACCAGGTGAGGAGATCCCCAACTTGCTTCCAGGCCACCTGGATTCCAAGCATCTGCTGAGGACAGTATTTTGGTCTGGACCTGCTACCACCAGTAAAGGTAAAGGAGACTATGAACTGTGTGTCTGTTGGTTATTCCGCACCCTAACTGCCTACTATCGCCATAGACTATACCGGTCGCCCTGGGGAACCGCTCCACCCGTGGACAGCAATACATCTTAGCTGCAAGCCCATCATCCCCAGAGGTCCCGCACAGCAGTGTCGGCTCCCATAGGCGATCACCACAGGTGGCGTCACGACCACCTTCTCTGAACTTTTATCTGACGCCTAGTGTCACGGAGCCATGTCTCGACCCCCTGTGACTCCTCCAGAAGTACCAAAGCCTGGTTCCAAGTACCCCACAGCCTGGGGGAGTATCAGAATTCCTGGCATCACAAACAGGATGTAGTGCCTGTTGGCAACGGGTAGTGTGTGCCATAGACTTTATTGAACTGTGTACTGTCAGCATTACTGTACCACGTGGAGTGCAAGAAGCTGAAGGAGTGTGCTGTCGTGGGCAGAACAATAGAAAGGGCATGAAGAGAAACCCTACCCCGCACTCTGACGTCAGCCGGCGGGACGCAGGAGGCTTGGAACCGGAAATCCCTGCGCTCTCAACTGCCCGCCTGCGGAGCAGTAGACTGATCAGCTGGCAGAGAGTGAGAATCTGGTTGTGGTTCACTGGCTGCAGGGGAAGAAAGATATCTAATCCGAAGGGAGAAGAATCAGTGGTGTTCCCAGACCAAGCTGCTGTAATCCCAGACATTGCCATAGCTCCAGTAGTTGCAGCAGCGTTTGTCATGGCACAAGCCGAAGCCCCGATTGCAGCCACAAATGCGGCTCAGGCGGCAGCACCAGTCAAGACGTTCTTAATGCTTTATATTCCAGGAGTGACATGGCTACCGCAGTATTCAGGGGAATCGTACACCCTGAACAACTTCAAAGAGAGACTGAAAAGTTTGTTTGGAGTGTATTCCATGATAGAGGATCAGAAAGTGACAATGCTAATAGGACAGTTGACTGATGCGGCCCAAAGAGAGGTAAAGTCCTGGCTGGACACTGACAAAAGAACTGTTGAACAAATCCTAGCCAGGTTAAAAGAAGCCCTTGACACCTGTACTGCAGCGGAAATTAAAATGAGGTTTTATGGGTGCAAAGAACAGGCGCAGGACAGTATGCGGGACTATGCATTAAATCTCCAAGAGGTGCTGAGGGCCATGAAACAGGTAAATTCCGACAGTGCACAAGATAAAAACAAGCTGTTGACTGAGAAGTATATTGAGGAGCTCCAGTCCCATGCCCACCGGATACAGCTATGCATATTGGCTCTGCAAAACCTTGACCTAGACTTTGTGCAAATTAAAGACCGGGCCATTTGAGTGCAGCAAGAACCCACAGCCGGCAACCAACACCCTCACAGCGACTGGCTCTAACATACCACCAGGAGGTGGCGCCCTCTTCCCTGGCCACAGAGGAGGCCAGTGCATAGACTCTAGAAACTGTTACCCCTGAAGCCTTACAGTTGCAGGTGCAGCAGCTGACCAAGGGTATGGCTGAGCTAGCCAAAGCTGTAGAGTCCATCAAATCAATGGAGAAAATTCAGTTGGCCTTCAGCCCTGATGACGTCCCATGGCTGCGCTGGAGGAGTTATCCATCAATTAGAGGATGAGCCAGCAATCGCTTTTATGCTCAGGACAACCCATTTGTGCAGCTGCAATGAGGTGGGCCACATTGCAAGGTTTTGTACTTTAAACGAAAAACCCCTGGGGCAGCGGGTCACCCCTCAGGAATGAGACAACCTGGCCCACAGAACTGGCATGACAGGTATGCGGGAGGACGGCTGGTCATGAATGTCGTGCTGGATGGCATTCCCATGAACACTTTACTGGACACCGGTTCGTAGGTGACAACAATGCCTTATATCCTTTATAAACGGTACTGGGCCGACTATGACCTCACCCATTGCGCAGATGATAGCTTTACTATGTACGCCAGCAATGTTCAACCTCTACCGCAAGTGGGGTTCAAAGAGGTGACCATTAGGATGTGGCGTGAAAAACTTACCACCAAGGGAATTATGATTGTTGATGTTGATCGGTGAGAATGTTACCCAATGATTACTCTAGGCACTAATGTAATTGAGCATTGTCTAGGAGAAATTATTGCTTTGTTACAACAGGTTGCTGAAACTGCCAACACCGGGCAACAGGGAGTCCTGCAGAAAGAGATAAAGGCCCTGATGCAGAGGCAGCAGGTGGAGTTGTCTGGTGGAGTAAGTGACTAGGTCCCCATTGCAATACCACCGAAAAGTGAAATGTTAATCTGGTGTAGGGCAGCAATAGGCCTTCGGGGTCAAGATTACCAGGCCCTGGTAGAACCCGTGTACTCAGACAGTAGGCCCACTGTCATAACAGCCAGAGGGGAAGTTGATATCCGCAAGTGGAGGGTACCTATACGTATCTTGAACTGTGGGGAAGAAGAGGTCAAACTGCCTCGGTATGCTACCATTGCTAAACTCTTCACTGTCAATAACAATGCCATCGCAGCATATTACAAAAGAGTGCAGCTTTGTTTCGTACATGCTTAGAGGCCTTCAGATCTATTTTATTTTTTTAATGTCTTACCCCCTGTCATTTGTATGTAATGTATGTAATGTTGATATGTTGTGAAAACTCAATAAAATATATTGATGATAAAAACAATGCCATCGCGACTGTGGAACCTTTTAATCCATCTGACCAGGAGGAGGAGACCTACTTCGAGGGGCAGCTGCAGGACTGGTGTCAGAAGCTACATGTAGGCACTAACTCCACCCATTCACACAAAAAGAATGGAGTTATCCAGGTAGTTCAAGAATATTAATGGGTATTTAATAAACATCCTTTAGACTTTTGGCAGGTAAAAGGGGTACAACATCACATCCCCACTGGAGACCATCCGTCCATTAATGAGAGGTACCGACCTGTACCATCAGTTCACTATCAATATGCCGAAGAAATGTTACGGGAAATGAAGGAGGCTGGGTTGATCAGAGTTAGTTGTAGCTCCTAGGCGGCTCCACTAGTCGTGGTAAAGAAGAAAGATGCTACAATGAGTGTTGACTACAGGCAGATAAACTGCATTACACATAAGGATGCTTACCCGTTACCCAGAATTGAAGACTCATTAACTGCACTGAGGACTGCTACCTATTTTTCCACCTTAGATCTCACCAGTTAGTATTGGCGGGTTCCCGTGGCAGAGGCGGACAGAGAAAAGATCGCGTTCATGACACCAATGGGCCTCTATGAGTTTAACTGCATGACGTTTGGACTTTGTAATGCACCGGGGATGTTCCAGAGGTTGATGGAGTGTTGCCTGGGGCATAGAAACTTTGGAACAGTGTTACTGTACCTAGATGACGTCATAGTCTACTCAAAGATGTACAAAGACCATTTGAAGCACCTGCCTGAGGTTTTTGAGGCATTGTCCAAGTTCAGCATCAAGGTGAAGCCATCCAAGTGCCACTTACTGAAGCCCACGGTACAGTATCTAGGACACGTGGTCAGCGCTGAAGATGTGGCACCAGACCCTGATAAAGTCACCGTAATATGGGACTGGCCGAGGCCCACTACCATAAAAGAAGTACAACAGTTCCAGGGACTGGCAAGCTAATACCGGAGGTTTATAAAGGGCTTCTCAAAAATAGCAGCGCCTTTTCAAGACCTCCTGGTAGGCCAGTCCAAGAAGGCCAAGAACCCGGGTCCTCCATTCGAATGGTACAGCAGAGTTGTTGAAGCAAGCCAACTCACACCCTAATCCAGATGCCCCGCCAGAGGCGCAACAGCTGTGGAAAGAGAAGAGCAAATTATTCATCTATGCGGATAAGCTGTATAGGCAGCACATCAATGCACAAACCCATAAATTGGTGTGGCAGATAGTGGAACTGAAGAGAGATTCCTGGAAGTGTACCACGGAGCAGGGCACTTCGGGTGGAAGACGTTGGAGGTGCTGTTAAAAGATTTTACTGGGTTGGCATGAGGAAGGCCATCGAGCAATGATGCAGAGACTGTGGCCCGTGCAGCCTATGAAGGAAGGTTTGTGACAGTCAAAGAGCTCCTCTACAGCCTTTTGTCACAAGGCAGCCACTTGAACTTGTAGCCTTGGACCATGTGAAGCTGACCTTGAGCCAGTTAGGCTACGGCTACGCCCTCACCATTGTAGATCACTATTCTCGTTTCTTGGTAGTAGTGCCAGTGAAAGACTTAACAGCAAGAAGAGCGTCTAGAGCCTTTCAAGCCCATTTCTGCAGACCCCATGGCTATCCTGAACAGGCCCTTACTGACCAAGGTCCAGCGTTCGAGGCAGAGGCATTCCAGGAGTTTTGCAACTTGTACAGCTACAAGAAAATAAGAATGATGCCGTATCATCCACAGAGCAATGGCATGTGCAAGAAAATGAACCAGGTAGTAATAGACCTGTTGAAGACACTGCCACTGGAAGAAAGAAGTATGTGACCAGAAAAGTTGCCAGATTTAGTGGACTTATATAATCCTATTCCGGTGAATTCCACAAACTGTACTCCTGCCTACCTAATTAGGGAAAGACATGGCAAGCTACCTATAGACTTAGACATGGAAGTTCTGACACCTAAAACAAACCAACCAAATGCAGATTGGGATACAGAATGGCAACAGCAGTACCGTAAAGTGCAAGATTGCATAGAGAGAAACCAGCCCCAATCAAGAGAAAGGCAAAAGAAAGCCTACAGCAAACATGCATATGCAGTTCCCTTAACACAAGAAGAACAAGTCCTTAAGAGAAAATGACAAACCAACAAACTGGATGACCAGTGTGAGGCAGAGCCCTATGCAGTATTGCCTTCAAACTTTGACAACACCAAAGTCTGCTTAATCAGTGAAGATGAAGCAGAGACCTCAGTGGCAATTTCAAGAGATCACCTAAAGAAATGCCCTGAACAACTAAGACGCAGAAAAGAAGTCCCAGATATACCTCAACCAGTAGAACAAAAAGAAGAGATGATTCATACCGTTCTTGGAGACTTCCCCAAAACGTGGACCCAAATAAATGGAGCAATCATAGTCCTTGTATTGACTTTTCCCCAAGTAGCCATGCCTGAACCAGTTGAGACTCAAGAACCACTTGACGAACCATCTGAAGAACCACCAGCTGCAGTAGAGAGTCAACCCCCTGCTAGCGGTGAATCTGTCAGTCCCATGGTGAGTCTAAGATGACACTCTGGTATACCTGTGCTACTTAGGTATAGACATAGAATAGTGGATAGTGCGTCCACAACACCGGCAGTAGACACTAGCAACCAGATCAGTCCATCAGAAATACCTGTACTGTGTAAATCCAGTAACATACGTCTGATCCCAGCCCGTTACAGGGAATGTTAGCAAGTCAAGTAGACAGTTTAACCAGTTTAAAAAAATTTAAATATGTTTTGTTTTTATGTAACCATGTAAATAGGCAACCACCAAGTGTACAGTGCCTACAGGATTTACTATATGAACTTTTGCATATTCTGGAACATTTCATTTAAACATGGACCAATAAGCCACAGGACTGGTTGTGGTAAAGACAATTTTGTATAAAGTTTATCATCAGCCAACGGTGGAAGAACTAAGTGCCGTAGTGACTGTGTTTCCTAATTTTTCTTGGTTTTTGTAATTTTTCATTTTTAAGACTTTGTACATTTATCACTGTTATTGTTATTTCTATGAAAATGTTTCTTCAGTCCAGGAGTACTGAATTTCACTAGTAGGGGAATGTGGCACCCAAGAGTCTGGTTGCCACAATGGCATTGCCTCCCTCGGGGGTAATGCCATGCTTAGAAGCAAGAAGGGGTATCCACACCAGGTAATCCCACAGCATGCAACACCTTTCCTGACTCCAGATCAGAAGGGGGGCTCTAACTCAGGTTCAGGGGAGCTCCCCTTTAAATTCTGACCTGAGGGAGGGGTTAGCCAGTTCAGTTCCTGGGAGAACTGTGAAGACGTCCCGTGGACTGGAGCAGTGATAGGCTTATCCCAGGACAGAAACTAGCAAGCATGGAGAGGGTCTGAGACTCATGCCATTGCAGAGCATCAGTAGCGGACATAGGAGTCTGAGGTTGTAAGGGTATTTCAGGCCCAGCAGCCAAAACTGAAGGATGGGAGATTCCAAGTCTCACAGCCACAGGAATCACCTGGACGCACAGCAGCATCAGAGAGCCCAGGGCCAGTTGCCAGAGCAGTGGTGCCCGGGAAGGGCTCAAACTGCCTGCCATACAGGTGAGAGACTAAACAGCAGAGAGAGAGGGTCACAGTGTAGCTACAGGCAGCCAGGACCAGCAAAGAGGAGTGCAGCAGGGAAGTCTTAGAACTCACCGGGTGAGGAGATCCCCAACTTGCTTCCAGGCCACCCATATTCCTAACATCTCCTGTGGACAGTACCCTGGTCTGGACCTGCTACCACCAGTAAAGGTAAAGGAGGCTACAAACTGTGTGTCTGTTGGTTATTCTGTAAAAAACAACAAGAGAGAAGGCACTCCTAGGATTATATCTGGAGGCAGTTTTGACAAGCTAGTTGGGGGGTTTTGAACTAACCTGAGTGGGCTATGCAGCCTGCATAACCCGGTTGTCAGACCTCAGGTGCTCTGCGCGCACCGCGCGCTGTGTTGTAGCTTCCTGGGTGCCAGGAGGACTATTCACATGGGGTATCACGTGCCGCTGATATCACTGCAGGTTCTTTGTTTTTTTTCCGGGTCTTTTTCTCTCTTCCCTACAGGCAATTACAATCTCAAATCCTTCAGTGCTGCACCTCACCGTTCGCCATGCCGGCGTGTAGACAACAGAATAAGAGGTAATTAGCTGTTTAGGAGGGCTCCTCCATCCTACTGTAGCGCCCTGCTAAACCGCTAATTACCTCTTATTCTTTTGGTTATTCCAAACCCTTAGTCCTGCACCCCAATGGTCTACTTACATCATAGACTATACATACACCTTGGCTGCAAGCCCTTCATCCCCAGAGGTCCCGCACAGCAGTGTCGACTCCCATAGCCGAACACCACGGGTGGCGTCACAACCACCTTCTCGTAACTTTTATCTGACGTCCAGTGCCACGAAGCCGGGTCTTGACTCCAATGACTCCCCAGAAGTACCAAAGTCCTGTCCTGAGTACCCCACAGCCCTGGGGGCGCATCAGTGTCACGTGCTTAGATTGTGCTGACCTTGCTGGATGCTGCTATGTATGTTGTGTTTGCATTTTTTCAAGCTGCATGAGGTACGGTTGTGAAGGTCTTGGTCCTGATTACCTCACTATTATGCTGGTTGAGGGGTTGATGTGAGGCTTGGGTGTGACTCACCTAGAATCCCTTCCCCCTGGCTTTAAATAGCTTTCACCCTCCTCTGTCAGACACCACTGATAGAGTTAGTTTACTCTTGGTCATTGTGCTGTGCAAATGCTTGCTGCTGGGCTGAAGTCTTTACCTTGGGAGTAGCTGTGATTCCGGATCCGTGGGTGGAGTTAGGGGCCCTCAGCCTAGGGTTAATCAGGACCTCAGGAAAATAGGATGGAGACTCAGACCTCCTCACCTTCAGAGGTACCTCCGAGAGCAGGGCGAGCCATGGACCCCTAATGTAATGGTCAGTTTAGCTCCTCATGGATCCCTTCGCCCATTATATCATCCAGTTACCTGATTCCCTGTCCTCCTAAGGCGGCCGTCACACGCACAGATATCTTGCCCGATATCGTTTAAGCGATCTCCTTTTTGATCACTTAAGCGATATCGGGCTTAAAATCGATGCATGTAATCAAGCGATTTACGATGTGAAATCGCTTGATCGTGACATCGCTGATCTGAGGTCCGGTTCTCAGATCTAGCGATGAACGATTTCACGATCTCCTTCATCGTGGTTTTTGACACCACGATGATCCATCTCCCAGCGGCAGAGCCTATGCTGGGAGATGGTAACTATGGTACACGTCGGGTAACTAAGCGACGCGCGGCCCTAGTAACCCAATGTGTACCATAGTAACGAGCGAGATCGCGGCTCCGCATCGCTGGTGAGTCTGTCTGTGTGACATCTCACCAGCGATGTGAGCGATATTGTAAGCGATTGCGCGTGCACGTGATCGCTTACAATATCGCTAAAGATATCTGTGCGTGTGACGGCCGCCTAAGTGTGACAATCAGTGGACAAGCCTTTTCGGCTGTAAGCCAAACCCTCCTACCTCACTTTCATCTCTACTTTCAGTTTTGGCAGGCACCCTGTGGCTGGAGTATACTGTAGATAAGAGGGAGGGGGAGGGTTTGGCTTACAGCTGAAATGCTTGCCCACAGAGAAGGAAAAAAAACAGTGCTGCACACATCAATCATCTTCTGCCCTGTTTTCCAGGAGTTTTATAACACTTTTCTCTGAAATCATATATGTAATAATCATTGAAGTAAAGGTATAATTGCATTCAGTATCCCAGTGCCTGTAAAGAATACTGATTGGTTCCCTTTAATTTCTCCTATTCTGTTTTAGTTACTTGTCTCAAACTGATAATGTCTCCTATTTAAAATGTTCTCTGGAGGCAGATATCTTCCAAGCAATATCCACACCAAAGCCTGGAAGAGGCAAAAGTGATAAAAGATGATTTATCAACAGCAAGGCATCTGATATAAGGCATAGGGCCACGTCACACACACAGATATTTGTGCAGATATTGTTCACAGATCTCTGGTTGCAGTGAAATTATGGACACATTAATCCATTTGTACACAGCCACAAAATGGAGCATGTGTCCATGATTTCACTGCAACCAGAGATCTGCGAACAATATCTGCACAAATATCTGTGTGTGTGACGTGGGCCATACAGATAGAACTTTTTTCAACATTCTCTAAGTTGTATGCCCATATCAATAGTTTAAAAAGGGCAAATGTTGTGTGACAGTTTCCATTTATATCTATTGCCTAACATATGTTGTCTTCTGTTACATCGTCTGGTGTAAAGCAGGGGGTTTCATTAATTTTAACAGTTCTCTTTAATTTGCAATCAATGATTCCATTTAAGTTACAGTCTTTTTTTTTTAGATTTCCTTTTACTGCCTTGATAATTCTAACTCCTCTACTTTTTCAGTGAAATTTGTATCATCTATCCAGTGTAACAGTAAAAGGGGGTTACACAAGGACTTGGCAGATCATGTGACTTTGGTGCTGGCAGCAAGCTATTTTGCAATGAAGAACAATGAACTGAATCTTTGTATCTCTGCCCCAAGAAAAGGAAAGTCTTGCTTCTCTTTTGGGTAGCTAGACATTTCAATTTCGAATACAGTTACCTTTGAATTATAAACTATAGTTTGCATAAAATATTACTCTTATGTGATGTGACTAAATATAAATATATATTACGTATGCTAATGTAAAAGCTAGTCAGGACATTAGGGCTGGGATGTTTATGACTAATTTCAGAATTGGTGGTGTCTTTAAGTAAACATAATTTGCTAATCAAAATGAAATGGGTGGTTTGATGTCAGATTTTCCTTTTTTAGAAAGAAATATTAGGGCTGGGCAGCATTTTGCCATTTTCAGAACATTTTCAATAACTTGTTCTGGTCAGTAATGTTCAAAGAGAACAAAGTGGAAGCAGCACTCCAAAACATGAGATTTAGATCCAAATACAGTTAATTGAAACCTCTTTTGGAGTAAAGCTTCCACTTTTTCCTCTCGGACTTACATCTGGAACTTAGTCCACCAGATGTCATGCATCCAATCACAATGTAATAGTGTAATCCTCAATGGGGTGAGTCCCGGGAGTGGTCCCACTGGTTCGAGACACCTGGGAGGAGCGCACCTAAGTGGCTACCGACTATAATAGAGGTGATCCAGCAACTCATCTGTTTTAAAATTAATGAAACTTTATATTTTACACATCTACCTTTTCTAATCGACTTGCCTTTAACAAATTTGAAATAAAGTTTGATTAATATTAAGCCTGACAAGTCACTGGATCACCTCTATTTTAGCTGATTGTACTCTGGATTCTCTGACATCTTGCCTTTTCTTGAACCACCTGAACTTAATAGGATTAAGGAGGGGATATACTGTACCTGAATTTTGGGTGAGCTGAAATCTCTTTTTTTCTAAGCAGCTACTGGATCTTCTCTAGAGCCTCAGATGGAGAAATTAAGCTTGCTTCATAGGTAGCTGCCAGGACAAATTCAGGGGATCTTGGTACTACAATAGCTGACACCAGAGATTGAGCTTCTACAGACAGGAACAGGGTCTCTGATATAGATATGTGCAACCGGACGGCTGGTTGGACATGTGCAGCAGTACTGGTTCTGCTGGAGCAGTAGGCAAGGTTGCTGGTCTAGTACTCACAGGCAGAGAGGATACAGCTGCCAGGCTGTCACTGATGGTATGTCAGCAAGGCAGATTCAGTCAGACACAGATGGTACGATAGACTGGTTCTGGCTGGGACTGAAGGTGCTAGCCAACATGGCATGGACCACATTGCTCAGGCACGTTCTATAGGGGGAAGGCACCTTAAATACACTTCTGGGTATGGCACGCTGGTCCTTTAAGAAAGGGGGGCATGTCACGTGTGCATCCTAAGTGTACTCCAGGAAGGTCTGCAGTGCAGATGCAGACCCTGAGAGCAAGAAGCAGGAGACAGAGTTCTGACAGGTGCCATAGGAACGTCAGAGGGTTGAGTACGCTGTAACTGCCAGTCTCCAAGTTGTGGAGATGCCACAACAGACACTACAGTAACCACCTTCCTTATGACTCACCATTTCCGGGTTCTCAGATCTCAGGCGCTGGCTGCGTCACGGTTCGGTGCCTGAGTCTGTAAGGGCCTGGTGGTCAATGCAGTTTCGTTTCGTGACGCCACCTGTAGGAGTCCGGTGAAGGCACCGCCGCTGCTCAGACCTCCGGGTGATGTGCGGCAGCTAGATGGAACCGCTCCCTACAGGGCGAGCGGGGGGTCCCCGGGGCAGTTACTGGAGTTAAGGGGAATAGGGTAGCTCGGTCGGTGTAGTGCGGCTTGAAGGAGGGACACGCACACATGAAGTCTTTTGGTACCTTTACTGATGTTGACAGGTACACTCGACCGAAGATGAGGTAAACACTTCAGGACTTTCCACAGCAAGCAGGGTTGTAGGCTTCCTAATATCCGTTGTTCTGCTGAGTCTGGCAGGCATGAAACCTGATCAAACTGTAACTGCACTTTTTCTTGTGTGACTCTTCACACCCGATTTGCTGCACTGAGGGCACTCTATGGGATTCCTGTCAGGCCTTAGGCTCCGGGCTCTCATTTGGTGGTGCTTCGGGTGTCCGGGGAGCTAAACCCCCTATTTGTGGTGCTGGATTCTCTGCAAGGTCCGTACTGTGTCCTTGTAGCTCGGACCCAGTGACCGGGACTCTATTAGGGTGAGTCAGGATGACTCCTCTACCCCTATTTAGTACTTGCTTCTCTCCTGTTCCTGTGACCCCTGTTCTAAGGGTCTACCACTGTTCTCAGGTGTCTCTGGTATGGGCCTAGAGTGGCTCCAGTACCAGGTCAGCTCACTCAGCTGCTTACAGTTCTGTAGTGACTGCACACTCTGGTGTTTCTCCCTCCAGGACCCGTATTTATAGGGGGAACTGGCTTAAGGCAACCAGTGGAGCTCCCCCTACAGATCTGGGGTGAAAGGTGTTGTTTGTTAGTGGGGTCTGCTTGCTGTGTACTTTCCATCCATGTCCCAAGAGATCCTGTGGTGACCTGCACAGAGTGCCACATTTACATCCCCTCTTCTCCAGGCCCTACAGGAATTTCTTTATGAGAAGAGTAGGGAAAAAACAAGGTGTGTTACAGTCCACGCTGCCAAGTCTCCACAAATTACCAAGAATCCAATTTGGATAGCAAAAGATCTTCTTTATTTCCTTTCCTACGCGTTTCGATGCCTCTCCTGGCACCTTCCTCAGGGATATCCCTGAGGAAGGTGCCAGGAGAAGCATCGAAACATAAAGAAGATCTTTTGCTATCCAAATTGGATTCCAGGTAATTTGTTGAGACTTGGCAGCGCGGACTGTAACACACCTTGTTTTTTCCCTATCCTTTGATGGTCGTTCCACGTGTGAGTGGTCGGTGGAGGTCCTGCAGCAGCCAAATATAATCCTTTGCCTTCAAGCCACTTGTGGGTCACACAACTGGGCTAGGTGAGTGATCCTTGTTTTACCACCCACACTTTGAGTGTCTTTTATGATAGGGCACTATTGCGCCTCTTGTTCCCCCACCTTTTTGTCTATTTCATGAGACGAGTAGCATTAATGTTTTTCTTAGGCTCCCATGACCTCTTCTCAGAACCAGAACTCCTCCAGTCAACTAAAAAGAAGGTAATATCTTTTCATTTTTTCATAGCCAGGATGTCTTTTCCCAAAAATATGTCTTCACCACTGACTGGTGACAGCAGTATACCAGGATTCCTGAAATAGTGGCTCAGGTCAACAAGCTTGAGGAGAGATGTAATGGCAGCAAGGGCCGGTACTCGGTAGCCAGGCCGGCTGACGTTCTGGGAGGTCACGATGGCTGTGGCCTAGCTCAGTGACCCTGGCCATGCAGTGATGGGAGTTATTTACAGGGGATGATGAGTTTGTATGTGACGCCACCTGTGGTACCTGGTCATGAGTGACCAGCGCTGCTGTTTTTGGGCCTCTGGGGCATATGGTGTGGCAGCCGGGATGGTAATGCTCCCCACAGGTGGAGAGGGGCCCCAGGGTTGGTATAAGAGTCTATGGGGATGATGGTGAATGTAGTTAGGTGCCGGAAGGTGCAGGGAATAAACAGGAGGACACAAAGTTTGCAGTTCCGTTACCTTCACTTGCAGCTTTCAACAGCTCCAGCCCAGCAGGGGCACAGTGTCCTCCGGGTCAGCGATCCGGCCAACTCCAAGGCAATTCAGGTCCACTCCACCAAGACACCTCTCTGTATGCCTTTCCTGGTTGTCTCTTCTGTGCTGGCTACTCACCTCCCCTACCCTGCACTTTCGTGCTACAGTGTCCCAAGCAAGTGGCTGTGGGCTCTGTCAAGTGACAGTCGACATGTCCACTGACCCTAGGTACAGCCACCGTATTGTTGGAATGTCCACAGTAGTTGGCTACTGCGCCTGCAGCTCAGTAGCCCCCAAGGTTTCTGGTTTAATCTTGCAGCCAGTTCCCTTCTGCAACCAGGTCCTCCACCACGTCGCAGGATCAGGGTGAATTCAGCGCTCACACTGGCCTGGGTTCCATGGGAGACCTACCCACTGGTCCCGACTCCTCTCCAGCACTAGAGTTCCCTTAAAACTCCATATTTCTTGGTGGTGTACTCTGTTCAACTGTTCTGACTGAACTCTCCGCTGAACTGACTCTGAGTAACTCCTCTTCCTCTCTGCTTTTCCATTCTGTATCCCCAAACCCTCTGCCTACTCCCTCCTCCTGTCAGTAGATGGGGTTTCTCATATGAGGTCACTTCCGACCCATGTATCTCCTGGCCAGAAGTTAGGATGGGTGTTGGTTGCAGGTGTGTGTGTCTCGGGTTTGTGTCCCCTCCTTACCTGGGAGAGGGATACCACACTTATGGATTAGGTGCAGTACCTCTGTGGCAACAGGGGTACTACAGAGACACATGTAAGGAGTTGGGGATATGCAATCAGGCCTGGTGCTTAAGGTTGTAGGACACATCATTGATCAACTGCTGCAACTTGAAAGGACTGATAAAGCGAGGACTCAACTTGTAGAAAGGAATCATAAGGCAGATATATCTGGAAGAGAGCCATAACTTGTCTCCTGACTGGAATGAAGAATTCAGGTATCCGTTATCCGCATGCATTTTCATCTGAACAGAGGACTGCGCCAAAGACGTTTTATTCTCCGCCTAGACCACAGAGAAATCTTCGACGAGGCATCAGCCGCAGGGTTGCTGGAGGTGATTTTCACAGGAAAAGGGACTCTGAACTGCTGTCCATAAACTCTGAAGAGTGGAGAATTAGCAGAGGATTCACGTAATTATTATAGGACTACTTTGCCCAGGACAACAGCTTCACCCAATCGCTGTGGTGTCCGCTGACTTAGTGCTGCAGGAAGTTCATTAATATTTGATTGACCGTTCCACTTGACCTTTGGTCCAAGGTGACATCAAGCAGATTACAGGGGGCCCTCCAAGTAAACAGATACCTCTTTCATGCACAATTTGGGGCTGCAGATCCTGCAGGTGGAAGATGTGTTCAATGAAGTGCTCCGCCAGCTTGGTTGCAGAAGGAAGACCAGACAACAGAATGAAGTGAGACATCTTGGAGAATCTGTCCACTACCACCCAGATGACAGCGCAGTCCAATTACAGCAGAAGATTGGAAATTAAACCCAGATATGTGTTGCCAAGAAGCATCTGGCACAGGTAGTAGCAGTAGACTCCTAGCAAGGATCTTTTGGGGGGTTTTGTTGCATGCACACGAAGGACAATTAGTCTGATTGCCATATCTGGAGTCAGGAAGGAATTTTTTACCCCAATGTGGAGTTTAGTGTTGCCACATGGTTTTATTTTGCCTTCCTTTGGATCAACATGTTAGGCTATGGGTTGAACTAGATGGACTTAAAGTCTTCCTTCAACCTTAAAAACTATGTTGCTATGTTACTATGTTACCATGACACCCTGAAACAAAGTCCACCCTTGTGCAGAGTTGGCCACCAGTAATATTTTGAGATGAGGAGAGTTGTCATCTTCTGACCAGCATGACTAGCTAGCTTAGTGGAATGGCTCTGCTGCAACACACTCCCCCCTGTTCATCTCCAATATGAACATCTTACTGGGTGGCATCTAGGACAACAATACTACTGGAGCTACAGTGAGCATTTTAGAGGGCTCAATATGTTGGGGTTCGTCCTCCTGGTCGATACATTGAAAGGACCTGGAGACTGCATCTGCTTTGGTGTTCGTTTTGGCCAAAATAAAGGCCAAAGTCGAATGGGCGAAGAATAACAACCATCAGGCTTGGCGCAGATTTAGCCTATGAGCTAGATAGGCCAGGTTTCTGTTGTCATTGTAGATAATAATGGAATGCAATGCTACTTCCCAGAGGTGTTGCTGTGGCTCCACACTGGTCGGGACGCCACAGAGGGTTACTGCACCCATAAAAGAGTGTGTAGAATTCCTGTGGCTGAGGAATTGGGATGCTGCATAAAGGACCCTCATGACACGTATCCACACACACCCTAGGTAGGGGACCATGGGTGGATACGCTGTAGGAAGGACCCAGTCCCATGGGAGGAGTGACAGGGTAGAAAAGTGTGTGGGTGAGAGGAGCGTCAGACAGTTAGAGAGAGGAAGAGCTCCATTGGGAAGCAAGGATTAGGCAACGGCGGAGGATGTTGTGAATTCTGTCCAGGTCTGGATTCGGTGATGGAGTGGCTGTGGCAGATTTGGGCTCATGTGTGGACAATTTGGTGTTGTCTCAGGAGACTGCTCAACGTTTTGCTAACTGTCGTCGGTGTGTTGGTTGTTATGATCCGGTGACCTTGGAGCTGCATGAATAAAATTCACAGGAGAAGTGGTACCTGTACTGACCGCAGTTCCTGATCTAACTCCGCAACTAGATGTAGCCGTGGGATGTGACTAACCATACCCTAGACACATCAACACGGCCAGAGCTACCCCTAAAGAGGGAAACAGGAATGCTATCTTGCCTCAGAGCAGTATTTAGGTTTGCAGGATTTCCTCAGTCCTTGCCAGTTGTCAATTGTTCCTGAAGGTGTTTCACCTATGCCTGGTCTCTTCCTGCCTTGCTGCAAAACTTCCAAGCTAAGTGAATGGTTTTGTTTTCTTGTGGCACACATGCTGTGTGCTTGTTTTTGAATTTTCTATTTCTGCTTAGTGGGTTGTGGGTTGCATGTCTGTCTTAACCTGCTCTCTGTTAGGAAGTTTTCTTCCTAGGATTTTAGTGCTATTCATTTGTTGTTGGCTTGTACAGCTTTTGATTGTGTCAGCATTGTTGGATTCACAGGAGTTATGCAGATTTAGAGGGCGCTGAGTCTTGAGTAGACTCAGGGGTATTTTTATATTATCTGCTGTGGATATTTTTACTGACTGCAATAGTATCCTGTCCTGTCTTTATCTATCTAGCTAGAGTGGCCTCATTTGCTAGATTCTGTTTTCTGCCTGAGTGTGTCTTTTCCTCTCTTACTCACAGTCAATATTTGTAGGGGGTTTCTATCCTTTGGGGGTTCTGCTCTGAGGCAAGATAGAATTCCTGATTCTATCTTTAAGGGTAGCTAGTTCTCCGGTCGTGTTGAGATGTCTAGGGTATGGTTAGTCACATCCCATGGCTACTTCTAGTTGCGGGGTTAGGTCAGGAACTGCGGTCAGAATAGGTACCACTTACTCCTGTGAAACATTCATGTGGCTCCAAGATCACCGGATCATAACAGGAGGAGCCGTCCGGGCAGAAAGGGACCCTAGGGGCACAACGTGTTGCGGTGCGCCCGAATCCGGTTGCGGTACAACTACCGGCTGGAGGGATTCAGTCTCCGAGAGCAGTGTCGGTGTTCACCCGAGCCACCTACCTGGAGGCCCGAGCTTCTTTAGGGAGTCGTGGCCGACACCCAGCGCACACAGAAAAAAGCATCGTATAGGATCCCGAGGGCTCGGAGAGGAGTCGCTCAGATAGAGAGGATCCGAGGGAGCTGGCTTCAGGCTCTGCACATGGAGGCACTAAGGGAGACAGGAGAGAGCACAGGAAGGGACCGGACAGGAACAGCAGGCATTCCACCAAGGGACCCTAGTGGGGTATCCTAATTTCCAGCAACTACCCAGGCTTTGCAGACCTGAAAAGACTGTCTTTGAAGAACTGCCAGTAAACCCATTCAGAGTTACAAACTGTGTGTGGCACTTTATTCACCTGCGCCTGAGGAGCCGCCGACCGGTGTAGCTGCGTCTCTGTGTAAATAAAAGACTGTGCCACAACTCCCATCATCCTATTCTGCCTCGAGGATCCCGCTCTGCATACTGGGAGCGACACCATCTTGCTGCTTCACCATCACCCCGGAGGTCTATTCCGCAGCGCCGGTAACATTACTGGAGCCGTAGGTGGCGTCACGAGTCAATATTTTTATTATTTTATTGACTGTTCCCCTTTTCAGCAACCACCAGGGCCATGGGACCGGGTAACAGGCCCCGTGACACCCCTAGTAACTCAACGGCCAGAACCAGGTACCCCACGGCCCTGCGGGGGGTCATTGACATACCTCCAGAGCCATCTTGATTGCCAACAATCAACTCAGTCGCCAATCGAGCAACTGTGCTGACATGCAGAGAAAGCCTTGGAAAAGTATCTGCAGGCCACCATCTGACCGGTAGCAGACATCTGAGTAAGGACCACCCTGGCCACAGAGGAAGAAGCATCCACATCCAAAAATAACTGCTTGTTGATCTCTCTGTTTGGGTTCACTCCAAGGCTAAGAAGGGAAGGCGTGTCATTAGACTTTTCAAATGGAAAATTGTCTGGAATTGTTAGCAGATACCATTTTGTGTTTGGAAAGCCCCTGATGTGCCTAACCAGTGGAAATTGCCCCCTTGTGACTCCATTTTGGAATCTAGACCCCTCAAGGAACTTTTCTAGACTAGTGGTAAGTACTTTGAACCACCATGTGCTTCAGAGAATTTTAGAACGTTGAAACATTGAAATAAAAAAAATCACATTTTCTCCACAAAAATGTTCTTTAAGCTTACTTTTTTTATTTATTTTTTTTATTTGAGAAAATGGATCCCAAAATTTGTTGTGCAATTTCTCCTGAGGATGCTGATACCCCATAGGTGGTTGAAAACTACTGTTTGGGAACACTGCATAGCTCCAAAAGAAAGGAGTAATGTTTTGGAACGTAGACTTTGATGGAATGGTCTGAGAGTGTCATGTCGCGCTTGGAGAGCCCTTGATGTGTCTAAACATTGTAAAACCCCCACAAGTGACCCCAATTTAAAAAATACACCCCCAAGCAACTTATCTAGATGTGTGGTGAGCATCCTGAACCCCCAGATACTTCACAGAATTTTAGAATGTTGAGTTGTGTAAGTAAAAAAAAATAACATTTTCTTTCTCCACAAAAATATTCTTTAAGTTGAATTTTTTTTATTTTCACAAGGGTAACAAGAGAAAATGGACCCCAAAATTAGTTTTATTGTTTCTCTTGAGTGTGCTAATACCCTATATGTGGTGGAAAACATCTATTTTGATGCACTGCAGAGCTCCAAAAGGGAGAAGAAATGTTTTGGAGCTCAGTCTTTGATTGAATGGTCTGAGGGCATCGTCTCATGTTTGGAAAACCCCTGATGTGCCTAAACAGTGGAAATCTCCATAAAGTGACCTTATAATGGAACTGATCTAAGGTTTTCTGATATGTGAATTTTATAATGTGGTCGCAAATGTGATTTGTGTAGAGGACGTCAGGCTGGCATCTGTGAGTTGTGTAAAGTATGTCTGGTTGGCATATCTGAGTTGTTTAGAATACATCAGACTGGCATATGTGAGTTGTGAAGGGTTTGTCAGGTTCGCATACGTGAGTTGTGTAGAGTACGTCAGGTTGATATATGCGAATTGTTTAGAAATAAGTTTAGTAGGACATAAACGTGTGGTAGGCATTGAAACACTGTTTTATATACAGTCCAGGTTTGTCAGGACAGGTGTCGCATTTCCAAATGGTGTTCTTCCTTATCCCTCTTTTGCAGCACACTCAGCACCTCTTCTGGGATCTTCCTGTCACGCTTAGGAGGTTAGGGAATCACGTAACTAAATGGTGAGAGGGGCGAGGGAATTCGGGGGGAGCAAATCTGACCCTTCCACCGTGGGTCCCTGACTTGCCCTGCTCTCGGAGGTACCTCTGATGGTGAGGAGGTCCGAGTCTCCACCCTGTTTTCCTGAGCTCCTGATTAGCCCTAGGCTGAGGGCCCCTACCTCCACCCATGGATCTAGAATCACAACTACTCCCAAAGCAAGGACTTCAATGTGAGTTTCAAAGTGTGGTAGACATTGAAACACATGTGACTTCAAAGCAAGGACAAATGTGAGTTATGTATCGTATGTCAGGCTGGCATATATGAGATGCTTAGAATACATCAGGCTGGCGTATGTGAGTTGTGTAGAGTTTGTCAGGTTGGCATATGTGAGTTATGTAGAGTACGTCAGGTTGATATATGTGAGTTGTTTAGAAATAAGTTTAGTAGGACATGGAAGTGTGGTAGACATTGAAACACTGTTTTATACACAGTCCAGGTTTGTCAGGGCAGGTTTTGCATTGCCAAATGGGGTTCTTCCTTATCCCTCTTTTGCAGCACACTCAGCACCTCTTCTGGGACCTTACTTTCGTTTCTCCATGAGGAATCTCGTCTGGGTAATGTTGCCTTGGCACCATACGGGTACCTTCAGTTCCAGAGATACTGGGGAACAGCGCCGACCAATCAGAGAAGTGGCGCGCGTCATGGTGCCATATTTAAAATACACTGTGCGCCGCTCAGTGTATTTTAAATATGGCGCCAAGGTGTGCGCCGCTTCTCTGATTGGTCGGCGCTGCACGTGCCGACTAATCAGAGAAGTGGTGCTCAGTGAATTTTAAATATGACACCCGCCGCTAAAAGATGTTTTTAAATGTCTTGTGGTAACTGTTTGCCTTTTGACTCTTTGTGTTTAAAACAGGACATTCTTGACATGTGGATCAGCATTTATTGATTGTGCAGAGAAATAGAGACTGTATCTGGAACTTGACAGCCTGAAAATGAAGAACACCTTGTTATGGATGTATATGTTATGTTATGATTGTGCCTTCTTTCTATATTCTTTGCTGTCTGCATATTGTGATTGACTACACCTATCAGCTAGTTGCGGTCCTGGGCACGCATGCGGGCACTTCCACTACTCACCTCCCCGCCTCTGTGGCGTCTTTTCCCCAGCATTTACATCGGTCACTTGGCAACACGTCGGTCGGCCGCCAGGGTCGATCACGCCAATTACTGCTCCGTGATTGGCTGATCGGGGCATGTGACCCGCTGCCCTGATGCCATTTAAGGTCCTGTAAGGCCAAGGAGAGGCATCCCCAAAATTAAGCACTTCATTTAATAAGTGAAATGTACGTAGGGGGTATCCTTGGCGTTGGGGGATGAATCCCAGCCTCCCAACCTGCAATTGACCCACTGGTGATAACTTTTCAGGGGCAGTGTGGTATGCTATGCCTTGCTTTTGTATTCATTTATTGTGTATCAACTATTAGCACTCCTGTGTCTCTGTCTACTACTATTTAGCATTTAATTCACCTGCAGACACAGGGATTGTTTATAAAACCCCTGGCAAAAATTATGGAATCACCTGGCTCGGAGGATGTCCATTCAGTTGTTTAATTTTGTAGAAAAAAACCAGATCACAGACATGGCACAAAATTAAAATCGTTTCAAATGGCAACTCTCTGCCTTGAAGAAACGCTATAAGAAATGTTGAAAAAAAATATGCTAGCCAGTAATGGTTACTTTTGTAGAGCAAGCAGGGGGAAAAATGATGGAATCAGTCAATTCTGAGGAAAAAATTATGGAATCATGACAAGCAAACAAACAAAACAACAATCAAATACATTACTGGTATTTTATTGCACCATCTCTGGCTTTTATAACAGCTTGCAGTCTCTGAGGCATGGACTTAATGAGTGACAAACAGTACTCATCATCAAGCTGGATCCAACTTTCTCTGATTGCTGTTGCCAGATCAGCTTTGCAGGTTGGAACCTTGTGATGGACCATTTTCTTCAACTTCAATCAGAGATTTTCAATTGGATTGAGATGCAGACTATTTGTAGGCCATGACACTGACCTTATGTGTCTTCTTTCAAGGAATGTTTTCACAGTTTTTGCTCTATGGCAGGATGCATTGTCATCTTGATTAATGATTTCATCATCCCCAAACATCCTTTCAATTGATGGGATAAGAAAAGTGTCCAAAATATCAATGTAACCTTGGGCATTTATTGAAGATGTAATGACAGCCATCTCCCCAGTGCCTTTATCTGACATGCAGCCCCATATCATCAATGACTTTGGAAATTTGCATGTTCTCTGCAGGCAGTCATCTTTATAAACCTTGTTGGAACGACACCAAACAAAAGTTCCAGCATCATCGCCTTGCCCAATGCATATTCGCGATTCATCATTGTATGTGACTTTCATCCAGTCATCCACAGTCTACGATTGCTTTTCCTTAGCCCATTGTAACCTTGTTTTTTTCTGTTTAGGTGTTAATGATGGCTTTTGTTTAGCTTTTCTGTATGTAAATCCCATTTACTTTAGACGGTTTCTTACATTTCGGTCACAGAAATTGACTCCAGTTTCCTCCCATTTGTTCATTTGTTTTCTTGTGCATTTCCTGTTTTGGAGACATATTGCTTTAAGTTTCCGGTCTTAACTCTTTGATGTCTTCCTTGGTCTACCAGTATGTTTCCCGTTAACAACCTTCCCATGTTGTTTGTATATGGACCAGATTTTAGACAGCTCTCCTCCGAGCCAGGTGATTCTGATGAGTACAGAGAAAGGGGTACTCGGGTACCGGAATGAGTGGGTGGCTGTAACGGGGATCACGGGTGGTCAATTTCCCGATTCCATGCCCTGGATCTCATTGTTGGGAAGGGAAGGGGAATTTAGGGAAAGTTTGTGACGCCACCTGTGGATCCTGGTAACGATGATACCAGCGCTGCAGGCCGGCCACTGAGGTGATGGGATGCAGCTTAGTGTAGTACAGCTCCCCACAGGTGGAGCTTACCTCAGGGCAGCGAGGATGGATGAGGGGAGTAGTTTTTCTTACCTCTCTGATGATGCTGAGACCCTCTTTGCGCCGGCGGGAAGGAATGACAGACACCGGTTCAACTTCAATGTCCTTTACTGGAACCGGCATATGGTATAGTACACAGTACAATCTGGTAGAATAGGGAGGTAGCTGCAGGTTCAGGGTGTGCTCATGAAGTCTGAGGATGTTTCCTTCTTAATGGCTTTCGGGTCTCTGTCCTTTCTACTCTCTCTTTTCCACCCTTATGCAGAGCTTCCTCCCCTGGCCTGTTACAGATAGGTGCTGTTTGTCCCTTTACCGGTACGGACGGGAGAGGTGGAACTTGAACCCTCGCACCACCGGAATCCGGGCTGTTACCTATCGGTGTCTTGGGCTGATTATGGGACCGAGGAGGAGGTACTGTTCTGTGGTGCTACGGCTCCCATGAATTGGTCCCGTGGCTTGTCGGTTTACGGTCAGGGATAGACCACTGACTGCCTCGGCTTCCGTGTTGCCAGTGTTGACCCCAGACGTTTCCAGCCGGCTCCAACAGGTTCTGGATCGTCTCCTTCTGTTCTGGATCCCCCTCTTGAAGAGAGGTGCCCTCCTGTCAGCAGCCCTGTCAGGCACGCCCTCTCTAGCTGCCTTCCCAGCACTTTCTCTTTCTAAACTCTCACTTACTCCTGGTTTCCCACTCTAACCTAGGCTCCACCCCCTGGGACTTACTGAATATCCAGTACCACTATCCTAAGGGGCCTAGTGTTGTGTGTTAGTACAGACTCCATAAGTTAAACCCCAAACCCACAGCTACGAAGGCACTACACTGCTATTCGGGGTGCACTCCCTCCCTGTGGCGCCTAGCCATAGGGGCGCCACAATTCCATAATTTTTGCCAGGGGTTGTATGTAGGCCTGAAAGCTGCATCACTGCTTCATATCTGACTGTCTTTTTCACACTGCATGTTGACCCGATATTTTTTATGACCTCGTCTGATAACCATGAGTGTTTTTATGCATTTGCCATAATATGCACCCCTGTAATACAAGCTATTGGCACTGTGAATAATTATACATTATGGGAATTATGCATATCTGGCAGCTGCATTGCAGCATCCAGACAGTTTAGATTCATGAATCACTTGTTGGATCATTGTATATACCATCTGCAGGCTGTAACTGTCACCACCATTTTATCCTGCACTATTATGTATTTTATGTAAGAGTCTCTGTCCTTTTGATACCAATAACATTGTCAATTTTGTAAGCATATACACTCCACTTTTTCTCATGTATATATACTGTAATAGCCCCTTGTGTTGAGCTGCATAGGCTAAAAACTTGGTAGAATCTACCTTTGCCTTTCTAGCTGTTACCATATGGATATACTTATCTGATGCTATTGATGACTATTCAGTAAAAAATTACAGTAGTAAATGACAAATACTACAGTAATACTACGGGAACACAGAATGGTCAGATTTTGGCAAGACAAAAGTTTTGTCGCCCACAGAAAGTAATGTGATATTCAAACAAATATTAACATAAAATAGAAATATATGTTGCATAACATTGGTGAATAAAGTTGTGGTGCTATTAGAGTCATATTTAATATTTTGTGTGACTTACATGAGCTTGAAGGACTGCATCCATGCGGTTCAACAATGATTCATGCAATTTATTAATGAATAGCAAAGAATGCAGTCTTACATGCCTCCCAGAGTTCATCTAGATTCTTTGGTTTTGTCTTCCAAGCTTCCTCTTTCATCCTACCCCAGACATGCGCAATAATGTTCATGTCTGGTGACTGGACTGGCCAGTCCTTGAGCAC
Organism: Allobates femoralis; assembly: GCA_033576535.1. Lineage (NCBI taxonomy): Eukaryota > Metazoa > Chordata > Amphibia > Anura > Aromobatidae > Allobates > Allobates femoralis. The sequence goes on from JARQOC010000002.1 coordinate 231,452,878, forward strand.
CTTGATCTTTTTTACCTGAAGGAACTTTGTTGTAGAGATGGATGTATGAGATGGAGCACCATCCTGCTGCAGAATTTGACCTCTTTTATCATTTGGAATGTAAGAGGGAGCTAATATTTCTTGATATTTTGGGCTATTGATATTGCCTTTCACCTTGCAAATGTTTCACACACCCCCATGCTGAATGTAACCCCAGACCATGAACTTTCCACCACCAAATTTGGATCCATACGGGCTCCAGTAGGTCTCCTGCAGTATTTGTGACAGCTGTGGTGAAATTCTACTGAAGATTCATCAGAGAAATCCACCTTTCTGGCACTTTTCCAGCGTCCATCTGTTTAGCAGGCTGTGGGACCTTGCAAATGCCACACGTTTTTTTATTTGCCTTTTCTTTAGTGCTGGATTCTGGGCACTGATTTGACCATGGTGGCCATTTCGAGACAGAATCCTACAAACGGTTCTAGTTGACACAGGTGCTCGAGGTGACCAGGCCTGTTGGAGCTCTGCTGCTGAAAGAGGGGCTTGCTTTGGATTTTCTAATCAACAAACGTTCCTCCTGAGCAGTTGTCTTGCGGAGTCTGCCGGACCTGGGCTTGTCAAACACATCTTCAGTCTCTTCAAATCTTTTTTATTTCTTTGTACTTGACGCTGAGACACATTAAAGGTGCCAGCCACCTCAGCAGTGGATCTGGTCTTCAGCCTCTTGATAATCAAGGTCTTAGTCACAGGTTGGATTTTTGGCATGTTGTCAGAGATCAAGTTGCAGTTCAAGTGAAGGTCCTGGGTGCTGGGTTTCTTTTTATACACACCCACTAATTAACCAATCATTTACAGAGCACAGGTGATGCTGTAAACTAGGATTGGGTGCATTATATGACCAGGCGACAAAACTTTTGTCTTGCCAAAATCTGACCATTCTGTGTTTATGAAATGATCAATATTTCAGCATTGAAGCCAATTTATTTTCTTAACCTAAACCACATTTGAGAGGGTTTCAGCTTTCAAAAGAGTCATTTATAAAACCAATGGATGAATTTAACGTCAGGTTATAAGCTTTTATTTACATAACATGGATAAGCGACATAACTTTTGTCAGGGACTGTAGTCGGCCATAATTGCACAGCGTATATAAAAAAATGTAGAGTAGGACTGCACCATTGGAGAATGTCATGAAGTGGCGGGGTGTCTCAGAGAATTGATCAATTGTTTGCCAAATGTCTCAGTTTTTAAAGTACAGTTAGAAATTAATATGTGCATATGCACTTTTTGTACTGCATGCTAACCACAGGCAGCGCTAGGTTCTTGGCTTTTTTATTTATCAATATACTGCACTCGAAATATAAATATATGTTATGCAGAGCCTGATTAAATAATTGCCCTACATGGTCCTTCGAGCACAAAATACCTTCCCACACACCCTCTGTACTATATGCCTCACACACAACTCCTTTTTGTAATATCTCCTCACACACAGCTCCCCTCTGTAATATCCCCCACACAGTTCTTCTCTGTAATATCCCCCAATACATAGTTCCTCTATATAAGATCACCACACACACTGCTCCTCTACATAATATCCCCCACACACTGCTCCTCTCCAAAATAGCCCCCACACTGCTCCTCTCTTAAATAGCCCCACAATCTTCCCCTTTCTACAATGTCCCTCCAATATCACCTCTATAATATCAGCCCAATACTATATCTCCATATAAAATCCCCCCCACTCCTCATTATACTATGCCCCTTTTATCAATCTTCTCCCTAATTTGATTTGCTCCACAATGTCCCCCTTTGCCCCTTAATATCCCAGTTTACCCTATAATAAAGTCCCTTATTGCTATGTAATGTAGACCATTGCTCCATAATGTCTCAATAAGCTTCATAATGTTCCTCATTGTTTCATAAAGTTCCCTATTATCCCATAATTTCCCAGTTTGCCCCATTTTTCCCATTGCTTTATAATGTCACAATTTGCTCCATAATGTCCCTCATTGCTCCATAAAGTTCCCCATAGCCATATATAATTCCAATTTGTTCCATAATGTCCCCCATTATGTCCCTCTTTGAGTAACGTCAATCCTCCCCCACCATCACCCCCTCATCTAAAACTATTCCACAGTCTTTGGCTCCTACTGGAGCACTTACCTGCAGCATCCTCTCCTCCTCGGCAGCCCCAGTGGCAGTGTGATGACAGCTGTTGCCGGAGATGAGGAGTGCTCCTGTGCCTGCATCCTGAATCTCGGTGCAACACAATTCAAATGTATTTGCACCTGAAAGATGCAAATACCTTTGAATATCAGAAGAGGCCAGTTCTTCAGGTCCTGCGCACAGTATACTGTGCAGACCTCGGACTCCTGCAGTGCAGTGGCGGACCTTTTGTGAGCAACATGACTGTGATGTCACCAAAGGTCCTTCTGCAACTGTGGAAATTGCAGCAATAGTACAGAACTTGTACTATCACAAGTATAAATAGTACAAGTCCTGTGCTATCACTACAGTTTGTGATAAAATCACTGGGGGCCTCTCAGGGGGTGGGGGTCCTGTGTAACTGCCAAGTTTGCTCACACCCAAGTCCAGCCCTGCTGGGATGAAAAGTGAAATAGCAGCCCTCCCAAAAATGCTATATAGTTTAAACATGCAATAAATAAAAGCAATTCCGTCATTTATTTTCAGGTATTGTTTTTACGATATTCATTCTAAGGTAAAACAACCAACCTGATTATCCAGTTCAGTATGATTACAGTGATACCAAATGTGCAGATTTTTGTTTTAATTTTTTGAAAAAAAGCCGAAGTTTGTAAATAAAAAAAAAATGATTGCTATTTTCTGAGACCTGTAATGTTTTTATTTTTCCATTCACAGACCTGCATTTGTCTTTTCATTTTTTTGTGGAGAGAACTGACATTTAATTGCTACCAGTTTGGGGTACATATGACATTTTCCTTTTAGCATTTTTTTAGAACGGTGACCAAAAAAACACAATTCTGCTGTTTCTATTTTTTTTCCCTCTTAATCACATGTACAGAATGGGCTATTTAATGTTATATTTTGTCAATTTTGATTGGAATTTTATGGATACAGCAATTCTGTATATGTTTAGTTTTGCTTAATTTCTTTATTACTAGATGAAAAGGTGGTGATTCAAATTTGTATTATTTTTTTCAGAACTTTTTTATATTATTTACTTTATTTTTAATCCCTTTAGGGAATGTGAGACTGCAATTGTCTGGTTGCTTATACTATATACTGCCTGTGGAACATGGGGAGAAAAATAAGGTCAGTTGAAGATGGGACAAAACTGCTGATTATAGGGGGATGACTGAAGCTGGATACAAATAGTACAGTGGTAGTTATTGGTGCATAGTGATAAGAACCAGATGTAAGTACACCATCTGGAAAGGACACAAAGTTTTTGTGTGATTACTATAGGCGAGCTTTGCCTCATATTGAGGCGCTATCTAACTAGATGCAGAGAATTTATTCAGATGAATACTAATACTCCACTAATCCAATTGGTATAGCCCTATGTAGCATGGTGATAATGTTGCACTGTGTTGCACTTTATTTACTTATTTATTATTACACTTGCAGTTTTTTGGCTGTATAGAACTTATTGGGTTTGTTATGACACAGTTAACGGCAGTTGGGGCGCCACCATGCATATTGTAGGGCGCCTACCCCTGTTGTCAGGTAGTTGTTGGCACTTAGGGGAATTTTATCCTTTTGTTTTCCCTTTATTGTTGCTATTCTGCACACCTTATATATTTATCTATCTATTGGGGTGTAGGGCAATTCTTTTGTCTGTCCCACTGTATTTTTGTCCTCACAGTGACTAATGTGAGCACTTTTCTGGCCACTAAAAGGGAACGTGAGGACAGCTTCAGGGTCAGTCGACGGAAGGGGGGAGAGGTCATAAATGTGGGGGTACTGGGTGTAACTAGTATTGGAGATTTAGCTATCTTTATACAGAAAAACGGTGGCTTTGGATGTCTCTAATTTTGAGGGGCTTGATGTCACAAATGTGGGGGGCACTGGTAGACTGTTGGCAAGTTATGGCTATCTTTATATGGGAAATAGGAGCTTTGGATGTCGCTTTTGTGAGGAGTTGCTGCATGTCAGTACTGTGTCGGGGGCCTGGATGCCATTTCTGTGGGGTGTTATATTGTGTGGCGGCCCTGCGGATCCAATCGCCACAGAGGTACTGCATCCCTGTTAGGGTAATTAAAACAGTTGAGTCCTGCACACAGAGAACAAGTCTGTAAGAACATGTTCACAACCGCCAACATATTGGAAACAAAAGCTAAATGCGACCAAAACAACAGTACACTGCAGTAAAAATATTAAATGCGAGTGCAGTATAAAAAATAGTGTAACAAATACAGGGTACTTAGTCCATCCGTTTTTTTGCGCAAAAAAAGTTATTTCAAGCCACGTCACTAACTTCAAAGTGTGCCCATCTCTGACGCAGTCCTAACTGTTGTATTCAAAAACCTGACTAGTGTGAATGCTTACCAGTGAGCAGGAGCCAGCAAGACCAGTGTCTGACATGGACTGAAGGCGACGACAGCTATATGTGCAGGGCCCAAGAGAGGGGCGGGGAACTCCATCTCTTGCAGGGCAAGAGGCAACTTAATTAAAACAGTTGAGTCCTGCACACAGCGAACAATTCTGTAAGAACATGTTCACACCGCCATCATATTGGAAGCCAAAGCTAAATGCGACCTGTTAGGGTGTAGTATCCCACTCGCTAGTAAGAGGGGTACAGACCAGTACCGGAACACCCAGATCAAATGCATGCCTTTTAATAAAGTTATATATAGCTTTTAATAATATGGCTTGCGTCCATCTCCCTGAATTTGTCTCTAACAGTAAGGAAACTGAAATAAAACATTGGCAATTTTATTACAATAAATGGCGTCCAACTACAACGCCTTTTATGATGTGTCTATTTTTGCATAATACGTACAAGAAACATTTTTCTGCACACAGTACAAAAGCTTGGAATGTGTGACAGCAAATACCTGACACATAAGAAGTCTATTCCTCATATATTTCAAGATATTTTATGCCTGTGACACACGGTTGGGACATTTTCTCAGAAAATGACTCATACTAGATGCTTTTAGGTGTTAATATTGTATGAAGAGATGTAATCAGACACTCCCTGATGGTTGTGTTTTTTGACCATTTTGTTTGCCCATATTCAGTATTGTTTGATGTGACTTATAGCAGTCAGATACTTATGCAATCATGTGCTTTCTCTGGATGATTCATTGGTAACTTAAAATGTACTTTTACCTTGCTTTATCTTTATTAAAAAATCGATCCAATTTTTATCCTGAAAAGTTGAACAAGTGAAATCCCTTTAGTATTCCACATTTCATGCGAATGCTATGACATTCCTATGCAGTGCGCTTTTTTCTCAGAATCTATTATTCTACAATCGTTCAATGTTCTATGCTACAGAAAAATACTGTACCCTTAAAAAAAGGGACGCCATACAGATGTTCCATGTGACAACTGTATTTTTGTCTCACACCCATAGACTCACATTGGTGAATCTCAGCTATTTTATGTGACCATGCTGCGATTTTTTTCCTCTGAAATCAGCTGAGGAAAAGCTCACTGATCAGCACTGCCTAATTGTTTAACCCTTTCACGACCCTTGATGTACCTGGTATGTCATAAAAGGCGATGCGTTCCTGACCTATGATGTACAGGGTATGTCATTTGTGATTTTGCGGACAGCACAGTTGGTGCATTGCATGTGCTGGTGCATTGCAATGGATTATATCAGCAATCAGGAGAATATTAGGTGATGTCCTATAAAATGACTAAGTAAAAAAGAAATAAATGTAAAAATATTAACTCTCCCACACACCCCACAAAAATAAAGAGCAATAAAAACAAAAAATATAAATATACATAATTATTGGTAGCATATAAAAAAAGAAATAAGCAAAACAAGTACACATATTTGGTATCACCATGTCCAGAACGACTTGCTCTATAAAAATGTCACACTAGCTAACCCCTTCAGTGAATGCCTTAAAAAAAATGTAAAACAGGGGGGGCATGTCCAGCGGCTAATGGCGCCAGACACAGAATAGAGGAGCTCCGCTGAATAACCCAGCGAACGGCACTTTCCCGGCTCTCCCACCACCGGCAACTGACTCTCACAGCCCCGTGAACGCACCTGGACAAAGCCGACATGCCAAGAACGGCTCCAAAGCGGTGTATGACGGAGCACTGTCTCACAGACTATTTTGACTCTGAGCCGCAGCGTTCCACCTCACCACCCAAAATGGCGCCGGCTGTAATACCACACTCCCGCTCTCCAAGTAGCTTCCACAGCTCTGGGATCCAGCCCTGTACCGCCGCGCATGGATCAGAGGAGGACGCCCCGGTGACCCAGGGTATGTTGAAATCCTGCTTGGGTTCTCTAAGAGATACTTTGATGGCCGACATCTCTGCATTAATCGGCTCTCTCAAGGAAGATGTGGGGGCTTTGAACGACAGGACCGCCCACCTTGAAGGGAAATGGCAGATTTCGCGAAAGCACACAACAACCTGGCAGACAACCATGCCGATTTAGACAGGGAGATGGGGATTATGAGCAATAAGCTGTGTCACCTGGAAGATGCCCTCCGGCGCAATAACTTTAAAATCAGGGGCATGGCCGAAACAGGCGAGCATGAGGATTCATCTGCAATAGCTGCATCCTTCCTGGCTGCTGCCCTCCCTGACTCCCCTACCACGGATCTTGAGATCGAAAAAGCATACCGCATACCGTAGCCTCGGACCCTGCCGGAGGAAGTGCCCAGAGATATTTTGGTACATATGATCTGCTCCGGTGTCACGGAGCGCCTACTGCGCCGCATGCGTAGGGGACCCCCGTTGCCTGACTTGTATAACTGCATTTCTGTTTACCAGGACCTCTCCCCGGGTACACTAGCCCGACGCAGGGACTTTGCCTTGTCTTGCAAGGTCCTGCGAGACCGAGGCATTCCCTATACCTGGGGTTCACCGACGGCGCTGATCTTCAGATATGAGGGGAAACGACACTCATTTGCCTCGCCCACCCATTTGAGGAAGACTCTACGCACCTGGCGCTTGACCTCTTCCCCCTCCCCAAGGGCTAGAAACAACCCGCTGGAGATCCCTGCTAGAAATGACCCCATGGCCCCGGAAGATAATGGAGCGGCTTGATCCTGGGTCCCCATGCGTGGACCACTTCTACTCTTGATCCTTACTAGCATTGCCTATTTAGAAGAGACTTAAGACCCGACTCTTGCTTATTCCACGGGACCTGATCTGCCCCCTGTTGGTGCCGCGGACCCCCCAGAGATATCTACATGTAAGCAAACACCACTCCTTCTCATCCCCGACTCCTCTGTATATGACTTTGCAGACTTGGCGCCTGACACTCCCATCATCGTTTCGGTGCCCTGTACCGGCATTGCGAAGCTCGGACCACAATGTTGAGGCGGATAAGGATGTCCGAGAATAAGAAGCACAAGTTGACCGGTGTGGGAAACTCCCCACAGACTGGGTTCCGCGGAATGGAACTCTTGAGGCTTTTGACCCATAAGGTACTCCTTGACTAACTTTATCCCCTGGTTTTTTGACCCCCCTCCCCTCGCTGAAAGTTACACGGAGGGGAGGCTGAGTCCATCTTGGGAGACTTCCCTCCAAGAGTGACCTGATTCCTTTTTCTTTTTTTTCCTGGAATCTCTAATGTGTTTACATTGATGTGTATATGTGGCTAGTGTAACGTGTTTCTTATTCTTTCTACACTTCTCTGAACCTTGACTATCTTCTCTTTCACCTTCCCCTTGGCTTCTGTTTTTTTTTTTGTTTGTTTGTTTTCCCTTCCCCCTTCACCCCCCCCCCCCCTTTGGGCCTTATCACCTTTTACCTGTCCACTCTTTTCCTGTCTCCTGCTCCCTGTCCACCCTAGGGTTCAATCATGTCATTGAAGGTCTTCTCTCTGAATGTTAATGGCCTCAACTCTCCAGCGAAAAGGAGGCTCCTCTGGAGGGAGGCTAGGGCATCGAGAGCAGATATTTTGTGTTTCCGAGAGACACACCTATTGCAATCTGACAATGTGCGCCTTCACCATAGGGACTACCCTCATAGTTTTTTCGCCAATGCCACACAGAAAAAAGCAGGGGTCTGCATATTTGTCGGCCACAGGGTTCAATTTTCCCTCCTTTCCTCCTTTGCTGACGACGCGGGCAGATACATCGGGATCTGCTGTGAAATCGGTGGTGCCCAATATACGATTGTGAGTGTGTACAGTCCTAACGTTGGTCAGCAAAAATTCCTAAGGGATCTGTTTACTCATTTGCGGGGAGTGGCAAAGGGAAGGCTTTTGGTGTGTGGAGATTTCAACTCAGTCATGGAGCCCCGCATCGACTCCTCCGCAGCTGCTCGCAGAGGGGGGGGAGGGCTAGGAGACCTCTGTAGGGAGTTCCACCTCCACGACGTCTGGAGATATCAGCACGCAGAGGAGAGGGATTACACCTTCTTCTCTCCGATGCGCAGGTCCTACTCCAGGATTGATCTCTTCCTTGTCAATGATGTGGCATTGGAGAGGACTCGGTCGTCGGGGCTGGGGGTGATCACATGGTCAGACCAAGCCCCGATCACCCTGGAGATGGGACTTGACGTGGGAGGTAGGGCTCCCAGGAGGTGGAGGCTACATGCGGGTCTCCTGACTGACCCGCAAATCGGCGAGGATGTGAGCAAGGCAGTGGCGGAGTACTTTGCTCTCAACGACCAAGAAGACATGACTGACGATGTCCTGTGGTATGCCCACAAGGCGGTGGTCCGAGGTCTCTTCATCCAAAAAGCGGCACTAGCAAAACGTCGCAGAGAGCAACTATTCTGTGACTGGGCTGCCGAAATTCAACGCCTAGAGGCGAATAACAAACAATCGCCCTCTGATGCCACTCTGACGCAAATCCGACTTACTCGCAACAAACTCCGCTTGCTTCTCCTTAGGCAACATGAAATAGGCATCAGGAAACTACGTACTAAGTATTATGAGGCTGGAGACAGAGCGGGCAAGCTCTTAGCCCGCAGACTAAAAAAGGCAGCGACGAGAAGTATGGTGACGGCCATTAGAGATGGGAAGGGAAACTTGGTTAAACACCGCTCTGAGATAGTTGAAACTTTTGCGACCTATTACGAGGCTCTGTACAACCTAAAGAATGACCAGAATACCCCCCAACCCACGAATGAGGCCATCGCGGAATTTCTGGGGAAATTAGCTATTCCCTCCCTCCCGGCGGATATTCTAGCAACACTGAACTCTCCCTTTACACGCTCTGAAATTGACACGGTCCTAAAGGGGCTTAAGACCAATAAGGCCCCGGGACCTGATGGCCTGATCAATGAATACTACAGGACTTTCGGGCCTGTTCTGTCTCCGTACCTGCAACGTCTGTTTACTTTGTGGCAGGAAAGTGGGTCCATCCCAGCAGAAGCTCTTGAAGCTACAATCTCCACTATTCCGAAACCGGGGAAGGCACAGGACCGCCCAGAGGGCTTTAGAACGATTTCACTTCTCAACACCGATGTAAAGCTGTACGCTAAAGTCTTGGCTACTCACCTGAGTGGCGTGATTCCTTTCCTGGTACACCAGGATCAGGTGGGATTTGTGCAGAGCAGGCAAGCGAATGATGGGACTAGACGGATGCTAGACTTGATAGAGGTGGCGGAGAGGAGAGGACATCCGAGCGTCTTCCTGTCGCTGGATGCAGAGAAGGCGTTCGATAGGGTCCATTGGGGCTACCTTCCGGAGGTCCTCTCCGCTTTCGGATTTTCGGGCCCTATTTTGTCAGCGATCCTTAGTCTATACTCCCATCCGTGTGCCAAGGTTCTTTCCTCTGGCTACACGTCCAGGCTTTTCCGTATCTCTAATGGCACCCGACAGGGATGTCCAGTGTCGCCTCTGGATTTTGCTCTCGTCATGGAACCATTGGCAATCTCTTTGAGAGCTGACCAGACGATTTCGGGGATTCCGGTTGGGAAGATTAAACATGTGGTAGGACTCTACGCGGATGATGTCATTATTGTTATGGAAAACTCTCAATCCTCCCTCCCGAGCATTATGCATCAGCTTGAATGCTTTGCGCGGGTCTCCTACTATAAACTTAATGTGAGTAAATCTATGCTACTGCCCATAGGTGTTCCGAACGATGCCGCTGCTGTCCTTGCCAGCTCTTTCCCCCTCAGATGGGCTCCTGAGGGGATCCCTATTTGGGTATCCTCCTTTGCCCGTCGTCAAACTTGGCACTAAAAAATGTGAATCGCCTTTTGGTGGATCTTGAAGGAGCACTTGGGAGTCTTCCTCTGAGCTCCATGTCCTGGATGGCGAGGATACAGTCGGTAAGGATGCTATGGCTTCCCAAAATACTATATCTATTCCGTTGTGTCCCAATACACTACTCCAAAAAACTGATATTAAAGCTTCAGACTATGATCTCTAGGTGTGTATGGGGTGGAGCGCCGGCTAGAGTGAGAGGATCCTTGCTTTTCCGACATCTAACTAAGGGGGAATGGGAGTCCCAAACGTCGAAAATTACCGCAAAGCTACAGTGCTGGAGGTGTCCGGGAAGTGGTGGCACGATGAGGGTATGCAGGGCTGGAGGCAGATAGAGGAGGATACACTTCGGGGAGGCTCAGTACGATCCCTCCTTGCTGCCAACTCGGTGGGACGGGTCTGCAGTCCCAATTTCCTAAGCACAGTAGCCGAGTCCTTGTGGTTTGGAGATCGGTAGCTGGTGAATGGACCAAACTTCCCCAGAGGCTGTACCTCTAGATTAGGGATGGGCGAATCTACTCGCTAGGACTCGTTACTCTGCGAGTAGTAAGGGACTCGCAGGACTCGGTACTCTGCGAGTTTCCCAGCGTTTACTCGCACAGTAACGAGTCCATTGCAAATCAATGGCAATCCTAGTTTTGTCAGAGACTCTGACAAAACTAGGATTGCCATTGTCTTGCATTGGACTCGCTACTGTGCCAGTGATAGCAGGGAAACTCGCAGAGTAAGAGCTGTCTGCTCTGTGCAGCTCCAGGGTCCTAGAGCCCGCCTGCTGCCTGATGTAGCAGAGCTGAGATTGTTCTCAGTCTGCTCATTCCCTGTGCATAGACATCTATATCTATGCTCTCTGGATGTAGCAGAGAGGACATCGCGTTTTGGACTACGTCGGACGGAAGAGTATTTTTTTAATTAAAGATGGAGTCCCTAATGGCTTTTTTTTTTTTTTATTTCTAATAAAAAATTTTCTCTTTGTGGTGTTTTTTTTAACCTTTTATTGGAGATTCTTAGTGGCCGGGTCAAACCTGGCCTGACATTAAGAATCCCGGGCTTAATACCAGCTTGTATAACAAAGGTGGTATTAACCCCTTTATTACCCAGCGTGCCACCGCCACCAGGGCCGCTGGAAGAGCGGGGTTCAGCGCCAGAGGATGGCGCTTCAATGAACGCGCCATCTTCTGGGGCGGCTGCGGGCTGCAATTTGCAGCGGGGGGTGCCCAGAAAGCTTGGGCCTCCCTGCGCTGCGGATTCCAGCCCCCAGCTGCTTAGCTGTACCTGGCTAGACATAGAAATTGCGCGGAGCCCCACGCATTTTTTTTTATTATTTCATGAAATAATAAAAAAAAAGGGCTCCCATATATTCTTGTGTCTGGCCAGGTACAAATAGGCACCTGGGGGTTGGGGGCAGCCCGTCGCTGCCTGCTGGATCCGGCTGGTTCCAGAAATACGGCGAAGCCCACGTCAAATTTTTTTCTAACAAATCCATAAAACAATGTAAATAAAAGGGACTGCATCTTTATTAACCCCTGGACCATGGGCGAGGGGTTAATAAAGATGCAGTCCCTTTTTTAGGATTGTTTTATTGATTTTTCAGAAAAAAAATGACGTAGGCTTCGCCGTATTTCTAGAACCAGCCAGATCCAGCAGGCAGCGACGGGCTGCCCCCAACCCCCAGGTGCCTATTTGTACCTGGCCGGACACAAGAATATATGGGAGCCCTCTTTTTTTATTTCATGAATTTCATGAAATAATAAAAAAAAAATGCGTGGGGCTCCGTGCAATTTCTATGTCTAGCCAGGTACAGCTAAGCAGCTGGGGGCTGGAATCCGCAGCGCAGGGAGGCCCAAGCTTTCTGGGCACCCCCCGCTGCAAATTGCAGCCCACAGCCGCCCCAGAAGATGGCGCATTCATTGAAGCGCCATCCTCTGGCGCTGAACCCCGCTCTTCCAGCGGCCCTGGTGGCGGTGGCACGCTGGGTAATAAAGGGGTTAATACCACCTTTGTTATACAAGCTGGTATTAAGCCCGAGATTCTTAATGTCAGGCCAGGTTTGACCCGGCCACTAAGAATCTCCAATAAAGGGTTAAAAAAAACACAACACAGAGAAAATTTTTTATTAGAGATAAAAAAAAAAAGCCATTAGGGACTCCATCTTTAATTAAGAAAATCCTCTTCCGTCCGACGTAGTCCAAAACGCGATGTCCTCTCTGCTACATCCCCTGTGCATAGATATAGATATCTATGCACAGGGAATGAGCAGACTGAGAACAATCTCAGCTCTGCTACATCAGGCAGCAGGCGGGCTCTAGGACCCTGGAGCTGCACAGAGCAGACAGCTCTTACTCTGCGAGTTTCCCTGCTATCACTGGCACAGTAGCGAGTCCAATGCAAGTCAATGGCAATCCTAGTTTTGTCAGAGTCTCTGACAAAACTAGGATTGCCATTGATTTACATTGGGCTGGTTACTGTGTGAGTAAACGCTGGGAAACTCGCAGAGTAACGAGTCCTAGCAGATAGAGCCTGAAGCTTCCGAGACACATCTGCAATTTGTAAATCGCACATTACTCGCTATTACTCGCTTCCCCATTCATTAACATTGGACTCGCTAGACTCACAATGAGTAGCGAGTCCTGGGCTCGGACTCGCTAGAGTCAAGCGATTCCGAGTAATTTAGGACTCGCCCATCACTACTCTAGATGCCTTCTGCTGGCTGATCCCTGACATGAATCTATCTCTTTGGAGAAACGATGGACCAAAGACCTTGTCAGACATTATAAGCAACCAGTCTTTACTCTCACTAAAGGACTTTTTGACTGTTTTTTCCGAATCTCAGACCGACTTTCCTCTACTTTCTCCAGATTTCACACTTTATACGCTCCCCCGCCTGTTCTCACGACCTGCGCCCACCGGGCGCCCCGTCGGCGCTGTGACGCGCACTGTTGATTGATCCCCGACCAAAGAAACCAATGTCTCAACTGTACTCTGACATGCTGGAATGGGACGTACCTCTCCAACTACCATACGCCATTAAATGGCAGGAGGATTTGAGTTTCCAGGCCTCAGGAGATGACTGGGAGGATGCTGTCCACTGTGTCAGGGAGGTGTCTAGATGCCTTAACCATATAGAAATACTCAAAAAGGTGCATCTTCACTGGTACGTTACCCCTGCCAAGTTGGTGAGATTTGGCAAGGGGGCCTCATCTCAGTGCTGGAGACAGTGTGGTTATAGAGGGGACCTTCCACATATGTGGTGGAGGTGCCCCAAGGAGGCACAGTTTTGGCAGTTGGTCTCAGGTCTTATTGACTCTGTTACTGGGTCCTCGTTTCCCTTGGAACCGCAGATGGCGGTGCTTCATGTGGGGGTCATTGCCTTCCCCCCGGGAGTACGCCACCTGTTGACGTATATCTTGACAGCTGCCAGAATATGTATCGCTGCTAAATGGAAGCAGCCTGCCCCACCGACGATGAGTGACCTTACGGATAGAATTAATTCTATCTTCTGTCATGAGTACTACTTAGCCCTAGACCATGGCGCTAGACGCTATGTGGCAGACGCCTGGAACTTATGGAGTGTACATCCACTGGCAATGCAGATTCCCATATGAGAAGAATGTCCCTGTTGCTGCCCTTGTCCTTGTCAATGAAATATTCCTTGAACCCTGGGGTGTCTACTTTCCTCCCTCTTTCCTCCCTACCCCTCATTCCTTCCTACCCACTTGCTCTTCTCCTTCACTTTCTTCCCTCTCTTACCTTTCCTTCCCCACCTTCACTCTTCTTGTCCCTTCTCTTCTAATTTCTTGTATATACTCCTCTTTCCACCCTTCCTTTAAGCCTCACATTCCCCTCATTCCTCTACACTTTTGTATTCTATGTTCTTTTCTTTTCTTCTTCTGGTTAGGCGATATGTGGGACTATTACCTGCGTTCATTAACGTTACTCGTTATCTAATGATTCCTCAAGTTTGTGACTCGTTCGGCCGATATTGTTGTTTATTCTGTGCAACGTTGTGCATGACGGTGCATTGGCCGGTCACAGTGGAATCACGCATGTACAGATCAACACTGCTTCCGGCTATGAACATTGCACCTAACTGCATGAAGAACTTACTTATCTGGAGAAGAGGTGACACCTCAATAAATTCTGTATGCGGCATGGACTGACAGCGCCGAATCACACTTTCAAATGTCTCCAGCAGTTTGTAATATTTCATTACTACCCTTACTGGTAGTTTCTTTTAATATTCTGCATACCTGTCTTTGTCTTTGTTTTGTAGTTAAACAATAAAAATTAATTATGACAAGAAAAAAAAAATGTAAAACACTTAATATTTAAAAATATTTAAAAACAAAAACACTATGCTCTTTCATTATACCACCCAAAAAAGTTAAACAAAATGTGATCAAAAAGTCACATGTAGGGATGGGCGAATCTACTCGCTAGGACTCGTTACTCGGCGAGTAGTAAGGGACTCGCAGGACTCGGTACTCTGCGAGTTTCCCAGTGATTACTCGCACGAGTCCAATGCAAATCAATATCAATCCTAGTTTTGTCAGAAACGCTGACAAAACTAGGATTGCTATTGTCTTGCATTAGACTCGGCTACTGTGCCAGTGATAGCAGGGAAACTCGCAAAGTAACTGCTGTTTCTTTGCGAGCCGAGTCCAGCTGTCTTCTCTGTGCAGCTCCAGGGTCCTAGAGCCCGCCTGCTCACAGACATGATGTAGCAGTGCTGAGATTATTCTCAGTCTGCTCATTCCCTGTGCATGTAGCAGAGAGGACATCGCGTTTTGGACTACGTCGGACGGAAGAGGATTTTTTTAATTAAAGATGGAGTCCCTAATGGCTTTTTTTTTATTTCAAATAAAAAATTTTCTCTGTGTTTTTTTAACCCTTTATTGGAGATTCTTAGTGGCTGGGTCAAACGTGGCCTGACATTAAGAATCTCGGGCTTAATACCAGCTTGTATAACAAAGCTGGTATTAACCCCTTTATTACCCAGCGTGCTACCGCCACCAGGGCCGCTGGAAGAGCGGGGTTCAGCGCCAGAGGATGGCGCTTCAACGAACGCGCCATCTTCTGGGGCGGCTGCGGGCTGCAATTTGCAGCGGGGGGTGCCTAGAAAGCTTGGGCATCCCTGCGCTGCGGATTCCAGCCCCCAGCTGCTTAGCTGTACCTGGCTAGACATAGAAATTGCGCGGAGCCCCACGCATTTTTTTAAAATTATTTAATGAATTTCAGAGTCAGAGTCTCAGAGTCAGAGTCAGAATCTCAGAATTTCATGAAATAATTTAAAAAAATTTCTTTGTCTAGCCAGGTACAGCTAAGCAGCTGGGGGCTGGAATCCGCAGCGCAGGGATGCCCAAGCTTTCTGGGAACCCCCCGCTGCAAATTGCAGCCCGCAGCCGCCCCAGAAGATGCCGCGTTCATTGAAGCGCCATCCTCTGGCGCTGAACCCCGCTCTTCCAGCGGCCCTGGTAGCGGTGGCACGCTGGGTAATAAAGAGGTTAGGGCCAGCTTTGTATTATCAGCTGGCCCTAAGCCCGAAATTTATGGTGGTCACGCCAATATTAGACATGACCGCCATGAATTTCTATTAAATTGTTTTAAAAAAAACACAACACAAAGAAAAATTTTTATTAGAAATAAAAAAAAAAGCCATTAGGGACTCCATCTTTAATGAAAAAAATCCTCTTCCGTCCGACGCAGTCCAAAACGCGATGTCCTCTCTGCTCATCCCTGTGCATAGATATAGATCTCTATGCACAGGGAATGAGCAGACTGAGAACAATCTCAGCTCTGCTACATCATCTCTGTACACAGACATTCATGTCTGTACACAGGGAATGAGCAGACTGAGAACAATCTCAGCTCTGCTACATCATCTCTGTGCACAGACATTCATGTCTGTACACAGGGAATGAGCAGACTGAGAACAATCTCAGCACTGCTACATCAGGCAGCAGGCGGGCTCTAGGACCCTGGAGCTGGGGCAGCAAGCACAGAGGAGACAGGACTCTTATCTGTGCGAGTCAGCGATTACTTACAAAGTAAACGAGCAATGCAAATAAATGACAAAACTAGGATTGCTTCTGGCTGAAGACACATCTGCGATTTGTAAATCTGACACTACTCGCTATTACTCGCTTCCCCATTCATTAACATTGGACTCGCTAGACTCGCAACGAGTAGCGAGTCCTGGGCTCTGACTCGCTAGAGTCAAGCGATTCCGAGTAATTTAGGATTCGCCCATCACTAGACTCACATGTAAATAAAAATGGTATAACTGGAAACGTCATCTTGTCATGAAACTAACAAGCTAACACATGGCTCGGTCCGCAAAAAAATAAATAAAAGACAGCTCTCAGAATACAGCAAAGCAAAAACAATTTTTTTATTCTATAAAAAAAATTAATGGTGTAAAAGCTGAAAAACTTAAAAAACCTGTATAAATGTGGTATCTGACTCGCCCAGGGTATGGGGTCTTGGGTATCTGGGCCCTCTGCTTCGGTAGGGATGTCACTGGTGGCCTGCCCAGACCCGTGGCCCTGGGGTCTTACTAAAAAAAGGGGGTAGTTGGTGTTGGAAGGAAGATAAAAGTTTATAAAGTTTATCGTGACGCCACCCGCAGATCCTGGTGAAAGAGCACCAGCACTGCTTCAGACCTCCGGAGGGTGATGGTACAGCAGCCACGATTGTATAGCTCCCTGCAGGTGCAGCTGGCCCTCCGCGGCAGGGATGCACCTGTAGGGATAAAGGTGCAGATGATGGAGGTAGTAGTTGCAGCGCAGCAGTGAGTAAGCACACGAAGACTCAGTCACTCTACCCGGGTACTTTACAGGAGCGATGCAGATGATGATATAGTTCACAGTGTAAAGAGTCTTTATCAGGCCGGGTAGTCACAGTGGGCTGCAGAGTCTCTGGAAGTCTCCCGTGGTATGCCTTCTTGGATCTAACCCGTGTCCTGCTGCTAGTGTCTGTCCTGGGGTAGCCTGCTTAATACCAGGCCCGTTGAGGTGCTCCGACGATCCCGACTTCCACTCTCTCCCTCTCCTGCTCTGGGATTCGACCTCGGTGGGCTAACCTGGTGTGACTGATCCCACCAGACAGGATGTAGGCGTCGGTAAACAGACCTACAACCTCTGTGTTCTCGGCGCAGGGGATGGACTCCCTGACTATCTTCGGAACCGGCACTCCGGTAATGTGAACCAGGGTTCCCTCCCTGAGTATAGGCGCTCGGTGGTCCCCTCCTTCCGTCTAGGCTGCCTGTTCTCTCTTTCCAGGCCCCCTCTCTGGAAGTCTCCCTTTCTCACTCGGAGGCTCCTGGTTCTCCGTCTTTCCTCAGTGCCGTCTAGAACTCACTGTGTGTCCTCCCTCCTCCCCTAACTTCCCCCCTAGGGTACGGGCCCAAAACCATCTATTCTAGGTGAGTGTGTGGAGGTACTAGGATGTTAGCCTCCCACAGACATCTGCCTTCCACTGTGACAGGGGTTAACGCACAATCATTTATGGGTGCAGTACCCCAATTGTGATGCCTGACCAGGTGGGGCGCCACATATCTCTGTCATTGTACTGACCTGAAGAATAAAGAAAGCTGTCTTATCACTTTTACAAGATGGTAAATGTAAAATAAAACAAAACTTTCTGTTTTTCCTTGATTGTGCCTCACAAAAATTGAAATAGAAAGCTATCAAAAATATTAAGTAGCCCTTATGGCCCCTTTACACGCGGCAACATTTCTAGGGTGTCAACAGGTAACTTACTGGCTGCAGTGAAATCATGGAGAGATTATTCCATTTGTACACAGCAACAAGATAGAACCATGTCTCCATGATTTCACTGCAGCCAGTAAGTTACCTGTTGACACCCTAGAAATGTTGCCGCGTGTAAAGGGGCCATTAGTAGTACCAATAAAAACTCTAACTCATCCTGCAAAAAACAAGCCCTCAGATGACTCTGCTGGTATAAAAAAAAACCTATAGCCTTTAAAATTTGATGCTGCAAAATACCTTTAGTTTGTACAAAAGTGTTTTAAGCATATGTTCACACATAGCTAATTTTTTGCGCTTTTTTGCGTGGGTGCTTTTAGCAGCGTTTTGCAACCGTGCAAAAAAGCGCAAAAAAAAGCAGTACTTTCACACAGCATGCTTTTTTACGGGCGCAGGGGGAGAAGTGATGTCACAGAGGGGAGGAAGAATCCTGCTTCCTCCTCCCCTCTGTGACATGTCTGCCAGCCTCCATTTGATTTTGCAGTGTATTAATATACACTGTGAAATCTAAATTAAAGAAAGGCAGAGGTATTAAAGATAATAAATAATGAATACTTACCTCTCCGCCGGCTTCTTCGTGCTATCCGGAGCTAGGTACCGATCTGATAGGACCTTGCGTGACATCTGATTGGCCGCTCGCGATCATGTGATATGCGCGTCACATGATGTCACATATCACATGACCTCGAGCTACCAATCAGCGCCCTATGACATCATGCCAGGTCTTGTCAGATCGGTACCTGGCTCCGGATAGCACGAACAAGCCAGCGGAGAGGTAAATATTCATTATTTATTATCTTTAATACCTCTCCCTTTCTTTAATTTAGATTTTGCAGTGTATATTAATACACTGCGAAATCAAATGGGGGCGGTCACACATGTCACAAAGGGGAGGAGGATTCTTCCTCGCCCTCTGTGACATCAGATCCAGCAGTGCAGGCCCCTATGGGAGAAAGTGTGGGCGTTGCTGCGTAAAGAATTGACGTGTCAATTCTTTTTACGCCCGCTCTTTCTCCCATAAAAGCGCTGCGTATAATTACGCAGTGTCTGTAAGGCAAAGTGAATTTCACATTCACTTTGCCGGCAGACACAAGGCACATTGCGCATTTTTCAAAAGCGCTCTAAAATGCGCAATGTGTGTTAGTAGCCAAAACTAAATGTACCACTGTGATTGTACTGACATGAGGAATAAAAGTGCCTAATCACTTATGCTGCATGGTGAACGGCAAATACATTGTAATAAAGTACATTTTTCAACTGCTGTTGATTAGTTAATTCTGCCCCCAAAGATTGCAATACAGTACGACTCATGTTTATCCTGTGCTCTAGGCTGAACGCTTACATCATTGATTACATGTTAATCTCTGAAAAACATGATTCAGACAAAATTACCAATGGAAAATTCACTGTAATGAGGCAGAAGGCATTTTTAACTCTGATCTCGCCTATGGTCCGGCAGTGTCCAACTTTTAACACATGATTTTAGGCGTGCACAAAAGTGAAATCAACCACAGTTTTGTGCACCTTTGAAAAGAAGAACACCGCAGAATAAACACCAAATAGATCCCTGATTAAGTCTGCTGCCTCATTAGTAAAAGGATCCGTCGGGGTTTCACCTGAATCACGTATTTTGGAGATGTAGATGGAAATCCAAATGTAACTTCTCAGCGTAGAGTACAACATGAATGTGGACTGATCCAAAATGTTCTGTACTCAAATCGCCACCAAAAGCATTCAACTCAACCCACACAAAAACAAGTCCCCACTGTAGTCCATCATCTATTAACAGAAATATAGGAGGCTTTCACATTACTGGTAGCACACAGGCTCTGGAAAAACGCTATGGCTCCTCGCGCCTAAAAAGAAAACCAGCAACATCAGTGCTCCCAAATCCAAATGCTCCCCTCTCTTCTCAGCCCCACAGTGTCTAATCCATAGATAACATCTACATGTTTGACATTGGTGTAGTGAGGAAGCCTGCTTAATTTACGGGGTGTGTTTCTAAAGATGCATGAGCTTGGCACAATGTACTGGACATTACAAGGGTTTATTTGCAATTTTTAATCTTCAACATTCATTGTTTGACTCCATGGGTGTTTTTCACATATAAAATTGTCACTACACCCATAGATGAATTACCAGAGGAATGTAATTGTAATTTCCAAAATGTTGTCACTTGAGGGGGTTTCTGAAAATCAAATGTCGCTCCTTCCCTCCCGAGTCCTGCCGTGCACCCTAACATATGTTTTCCACCACATATAGAGTAACAACGTACTCAGAAAAAAATTGCACAACAAATTTTGTGCTCCAGTTTCTTCTATTATCTTTGTGAAAATGAAAATATTTGGTGCTAAAAGAACATTTTTGTGTGTACAAAAAAAATATTAACTTTTTTATTTTCCCGACACAACGTTATAGAATTCTATGAATCACACTGAGGTTCGAGGTGCTCACCACACTTCTAGATAACTTTCTTGAAGCGCTTAATTTTCAAAATGGGGTCACTTGTGAGGGTTTTCACTGTCTAGGCACATCAGGGGCTCTCCAAATGCGACATGGAGTCCACTAAAGAGTCCAGACGATTTTTCGTTCAAAATGTCAAATGGCGCTCCTTCTCTTCCAAGCCCTGCCGTGCGCCCAAACAGTGGTTATCCACCACACATGGGCTACTCAGGAAAAATTGGACAACAAATTTTAAGGTCCGTTTTATTTTGTTGACCTTGTGAAGATGCAATATTTGTTGGCTAAAGTAACCTTTTTGTTGGAAAAAGTAAAAATGTCACTGCTAAATGTATTGAGCACCTAAAGGGTTTAAATTGCTCCCCACCCATCTAGATAAATTCCGTTGGGGGGGTCTAGTTTACAAAATGCAGTCACTTGTGGGGATTTTACAGTTTGGGCCTTTATAACAGACCATTTTTTTAACTAAAAAAACTTTTTGATTGTCGTGTTTCTAGAGCCATTATGTTTTCTATTGTTTTCAAGTTAAAGGGAACCAACCACCCCCAATGACCCCCCCGGACTATTAATATCAGTGCCTACACACAGCACATACATGTGCTGCACTGATTTTGGCTAAAAAAACTGTTTTTTAAAACTAAAGATAATGATTTTTAAAGTTTAAACCGGAGCGACGGATGGGCGGTACTTATCTGTGGTAAACGACGATATCTGATGTCACTCATCTTCCCTGTCTCCCCTCGCAGCAGTTATGGCCACCCCTTTGTGCAGCGTCACAGCCCTGTGCACGGGCTCGCATGCCCGTGCACACGTCATCATCTACAGCCGGGAAGCGAGCGCGCGCTCTGTCTTCCATAGCCGAGCGCAGGAAGTCAGAGCGCGCGCTCGCTTCCCGGCTGCAGATGATGACGTGTGCACGGGCATGCGAGCCCGTGCACAGGGCTGTGACGCTGCACAAAGGGGTGGCCATAACTGCTGCGAGGGGAGACAGGGAAGATGAGTGACATCAGATATCGTCGTTTACCACAGATAAGTACCGCCCATCCGTCGCTCCGGTTTAAACTTTAAAAATCATTATCTTTAGTTTTAAAAAACAGTTTTTTTAGCCAAAATCAGTGCAGCACATGTATGTGCTGTGTGTAGGCACTGATATTAATAGTCCGGGGGGGTCATTGGGGGTGGTTGGTTCCCTTTAAGTTCTGTTTGTCAGTGGCATCATTTTGTGCTACATATAACCTATAAACAAACTTTTATTAACTCTTTATGAGAAGGAATATAAACAATACCACAATTCTACTACTTTTTTTATTTTTAAATGTTACGATATTTGCCATGCAGAACAAATAAAGCATTATTTTTATTCTGTGGGTCAGAATGAATATAGCAATACCAAATTTCGATAATTCTATTTAATTTTTAAGTACTTTTGTCTAATTAATATACTCATTGAAAAAATTCAATTGATTTTGCAATTGTCATTTTCTGAGAGATATAAGCTCCACAATTATTCGTCAGCTGAGCCATTTGAGGGCTCATGTTTCGCATGACAAACTGTAGTTTTCATTGGTGGCATTTTTTTTGTATATGTGTCTTTTTTAACACTTTTTCTTACACTCTTTAGCAGGCAAAAGAAACAAACAAAAAATACCCTGTAAATCTACAATTTATCACAGCAATACAAATTTTGTTTTCTGTTTTGCCACTTTTGCACAAGAAATGACTTAGAATTTTTTGTGGCCACCTTATATTTTGACACCAATAACTTTAAGATTTGTGTAGACCTAGCTGTGTGACGGCTTTAGTTTTAGGGCAGAGACACACTATGCGAGATACATGCGGGATACTCCCATGAGTCTCGCATGACTTACCCGGAACAGCCGCTGCCTCTCTGGACAGGAGTGGAGAGCTGCATAGAAACATAAGCAGCTTGCAAGTTCCAGCTCAGAGAGACAGTGGCCGTTCCAAGTGAGTCATGAGGGATTCACGTGAGTATCTCGCATGCATTTTACATACACTGTGTGCAGAATTATTAGGTAAATGAGTATTTTGATCACATGATACTTTTTATACATGTTGTCCTACTCCAAGCTGTATAGGCTTGAGAGCCAACTATCAATTAAGTAAATCAGGTGATATGCATCTCTGTAATGAGGAGGGGTGTGGTGTAATGAGATCAGCACCCTATATAAGGTGTGCTTAATTATTAGGCAAATGCCTTTCCTTAGGCAAAATTGGTCAGAAAAGAGATTTAACGGGCTCTGAAAAGTCCAAAATTGTGAGATGTCTTGCAGAGGGATGCAGCAGTCTTGAAATTGCCAAACTTTTGAAGCGTGATCACCAAACAATCAAGCGTTTCATGGCAAATAGCCAACAGGGTAAAAAAAGGCACAAAATAACTGCCCATGAATTAAAGAAAATCAAGCGTGAAGCTGCTAAGATGCCATTTGCCACCAGTTTTGCCATATTTCAGAGCTGCAACGTTACTGGAGTATCAAAAAGCATAAGATGTGCTATACTCAGGGACATGGCCAAAGTAAGGAAGGCTGAAAAACAACCACCTTGGAACAAGATAAAGATAAAACGTTAAGACTGGGCCAAGAAATCTCTTAAGGCTGATTTTTCAAAGGTTTTATGGACTGATGGAATGAGATGGGCCAGATGGATGGGCCAGATGGATGGGCCAGATGGATGAGCTCCTCTCTGACTCAGACACCAGCAAGGTGGAGGTTGGGTACTGGTATGGGCTGGTATCATCAAAGATGAAATTGTGGTACCTTTTCGGGTTGAGGATGGAGTGAAGCTCAACTCCCAGACCTACTGCCCGTTTCTGGAAGACAACTTCTTCAAGCAGTGGTACAGGAAGAAGTCGGTATCGTTCAAGAAAAACATGATTTTCACTTAGGACAATGCTCCATCACATGCATCACACTACTCCACAGCATGGCTGGCCAGTAAAGGTCTAAAAGAAGAAAAACTAATGACATGGTCCCCTTGTTCACCTAATCTGAACCCCATAGAGAACCTGTGGTCCCTCCGAAAATGTGAGATCTACAGGGAGGGAAAACAGTACACCTCTCGGAACAGTGTCTGAGAGGCTGTGGTGACTGCTGCACGCAATGTGGATCGTAAAAGATCAAGCAACTGACATATTGTATGGATGGAAGGCTGTTGAGTGTCATCATAAAGAATGGTGGCTGTATTGGTCACTAATTTTTTAGTGTTTTGTTTTTGCATGTCAGAAATGTTTATTTCTAAATTTTGTGCAGTTATATTAGTTTACCTGGTGAAAATAAACAAGTGAGATGGGAATAAAATTGGTTTTAATTAAGTTGCCTAATAATTCTGCACAGTAATAGTTACCTGCACAAACAGATATCCTCCTAAGATAGCAAAATCTAAAAAAAAAAAACACTCCAACTTCCAAAAATATTAAGCTTTGCTATTTATGAGTCTTTTGGGTTGATTGAGAACATAGTTGTTGATCAATAATAAAAATAATCCTCTAAAATACAATTTGCCTAATAATTCTGCACACAGTGTATTGTGTCTCTGCCCTTACTGGTATCATATTTGGGTACACTAAATTTCATTGTTTAAAGGGAGCCTGTCAGGTCTTTTATCCCCTCCAACCTAGTAGAAGTAACATGTGTACCCTACAATTCCCTACCTAATCAGCCATGTCAAATGCTATTTACTAAAATCAATGTTTATAAAAGTAATTATAAAGTGATGTTTCCCTATGCTAATTAGGCCTTTGACTAATGATGAGGCAATGATTAATGATGAGTTGGCCTCTTTCCATTATTTCATGCCAAAAATTTCCAAATGCTGGCTTTGTTGCAGCTCCTGGACATATTACTCATGCGTGCGGTTGATTTAAGCAGCATTAGTGCGCCTCTCTGAAGCCGCTACGTGTACATGTACATGTTTGGAAGTGCAGAAGCAATTTTCCAATCATGCGCAAGGAAATCATAGGGAAAGCGCAAGTTATAAATGCTTTTTATAATCATTGATTTTGGCAAAAAGCATTAAACAGGGCTTGTTAGGCAATGAATTTTGGGATACAAGTCACTGCTGCTAGTTTGGAAGGCATAAGTTACCTGACAGGTTTCCTTTAATTCGTTTTGTTGAATGCATGAACAAAATGCAGTAATTTTTTACCAATAAAATTGACAGGACAATTTTATTCTGGGGTATCAATACAATTAGAGTGATATTAAATTTATAGACTTATTTGTATTTTACTACTTTTTCATAAGAGAAATTACTTTTTTTGTGTTATCAATGCCGCCTGGCTGCCTTACTAAAGGTACCGTCACACGCCGCCATATTGCCGGAGAGATCGCTGGCAATTCCCGAATTCGGCGATTGTGTAGTGGCGTGTGACTGGGTGATTCTACGGCAAGAAATCGCCAGTGGAGCTTCGCCTGATTGCCCTGCACTGCAGTGAAATCAGGCGATATCCACCAGGCAATTTCAGCACATAGTGCCGTGTGACAGGGCAATTGCGACATACACAGCGATACTGAAATAAATCCCGTAGGCGTGCTTGGGTGTCATTTTTTTCGCCCCGCATTTGCGGCGATTGGTGGATGATACTGCGTTCCGATTGGCTGGCTGGCCATGTCCGAGGCGCCTTATTTGATGACCAGTGCGTTCACGCAAGGCTGACCAATGGGAACGCAGTTCCGTCCACCAATCGTAGTAATAGGAGCGCGGTGAAACACACTCTAGCACGCCCCTATCAAGACAGTATGCCTACATCCCTGCTACGATTGTGTCATATGACGCGGTGATGTGTGAAGGCAAGATCGCTTCCTGTATCTGCAGGCGATTTCCGGAACGCAGGATCGCTGAAGATCGCACGCGAGATCGCTACGTGTGACAGCTCCACAGCATTGTGAAAAAAGTGCCCGAAACATGCGCGCTCACGTCAAATTGCCAGCGATATGGAATCCATATGGCGGCGTGTGACGGTACCTTTAAAGTGTAGATTCCCGGGAAAAAAAAGACGTATTTCCTTATCAGACCGTTAGCTTTCAGTCATGTAGGTGTGCACGGATAAACTAAAATCAATTCTAAGTCATAGCACCACTCACCATGCATTAGGTAGTGGCGGAAGGCACACCCCGAGCACTTCAAATAACAGCTGATTCTGCACAAATGCGCTGCAGAGCCAGTTGTCAATCAAAATGCCAGGGTTTGCCTACAGCCACCGCTCATAGCTGTGAGTGACTAACCCAGGGTTGTGTGAGGTCTCAGGTGTCTGGGCTCTGCTGTGGTTGGGATGTCACTGGTGGCCTGCCCAGACCCGTGGCCCTGGTGGTCAACTGGTAAAGGAGTTGGGGAATAGAGATGAGCCACCACCCTAGTTTTCAAATTCGATTCGGTTCGCCGAATAGGGCGTTTGTTCATCGAATGTTCGTCGAATGTTCGTCGAACACCGACAAATCCCATTGAAAACAATGGCAGGCCAACACAAACACTTACAAACACATAGAAAACATGTAGCAAACACCTTCTAAAGTGTCCAAAAGGTGACAAACTACTCAGAAGATACAACAAACATATGAAAAAGTGAAAAGTACATATAAAAATGCGAAAACAAAAGAGATTGATGAGTAAAAGGGGGAGGAGACACAGATATAGGCATGTCATGCTCTTCCAAAATCAGTTTTTACTCCAGTAAACACGATGAATATTTGGTGAGTTTAACTTCAGTATTTGTAAGGTCATGTTCAGATGATGATTATTTGGGGCGTTTCTCTTCAGTATTTGTAAGGCCACATTTAGAAGATGAGTATTTGTTCAGTTTTAGGTCAGTATCTGTAAGCCCATGTTCAGATGATGATTATTTGGTGCGTTTTACTTCAGTATCTGTAAGGCCTTGTGCAGGCGATGAGTATTTGGTGCAGTTTTTACAGCAATATGCGGAAGGCCTTGTGCAGGCGATGAGTATTTGGTGATGTTATTCTTCAGTATCTGGAAGGCCTTGTGCAGGCGATGAGTATTTGGTGATGTTATTCCTCAGTATCTGGAAGGCCTTGTGCAGGCGATGAGTATTTGGTGCAGTTTTTTATCGCAATATGTGGAAGGCCTTGTGCAGGCGATGAGTATTTGGTGATGTTATTCCTCAGTATCTTGAAGGCCTTGTGCAGGCGATGAGTATTTGGTGAGGTTAGTCCTCAGTATCTGGAAGGCCTTGTGCAGGCGATGAGTATTTGGTGCAGTTTTTACAGCAGTATGCGGAAGGCCTTGTGCAGGCGATGAGTATTTGGTGATGTTATTCTTCAGTATCTGGAAGGCCTTGTGCAGGCGATGAGTATTTGGTGATGTTATTCCTCAGTATCTGGAAGGCCTTGTGCAGGCGATGAGTATTTGGTGCAGTTTTTTATCGCAATATGTGGAAGGCCTTGTGCAGGCGATGAGTATTTGGTGATGTTATTCCTCAGTATCTTGAAGGCCTTGTGCAGGCGATGAGTATTTGGTGAGGTTAGTCCTCAGTATCTGGAAGGCCTTGTGCAGGCGATAATTATTTGGTGATGTTATTCCTCAGTATCTGGAAGGCCTTGCGCAGGCGATGAGTATTTACTGCAGTTTTTACCGCAGTATGTGGAAGGCCTTGTGCAGGTGATGAGTATTTGGTGATCTTATTCCTCAGTATCTGGAAGGCCTTGTGCAGGCGATGAGTATTTAGTGCAGTTTTTACCGCAGTATGTGGAAGGCCTTGTGCAGGTGATGATTATTTGGTGATGCTATTCCTCAGTATCTGGAAGGCCTTGTGCAGGCGATGAGTATTTAGTGACGTTATTCCTCAGTATCTGGAAGGTCTTGTGCAGGCTATGAATATTTAGTGCAGATTTTACCGCAGTATGTGGAAGGCCTTGTGCAGGTGATGAGTATTTGGTGATGTTATTCCTCAGTATCGGAAGGCCTTGTGCAGGCGATGAGTATTTGGTGATGTTATTCCTCAGTATCTGGAAGGCCATGTGTAGGCGATGAGTATTTGGTAAGGTTATTCCTCAGTATCTGGAAGGTCTGTGCAGGCGATGAGTATTTGGTGATGTTATTACTCAGTATCTGGAAGGCCTTGTGCAGACGATGAGTATTTGGTGATGTTATTCCTCAGTATCTGGAAGGCCTTGTGCAGGCGATGAGTATTTGGTGCAGTTTTTACCGCAGTATGTGGAAGGCCTTGTGCAGGAGATGAGTATTTGGTGATGTTATTCCTCAGAATCTGGAAGGCCTTCTGCAGGCGATGAGTATTTGGAGCAGTTTTTACCGCAGTATGTGGAAGGCCTTGTGCAGGCGATGAGTGTTTGATGATGTTATTCCGCAGTAAGTGGAAGGCCTTGTGCAGGCGATGAGTATTTGATGATGTTATTCCTCAATATCTGGAAGGCCTTGTGCAGGCGATCAGTATTTGGTGATGTTATTCCTCAGTATCTGGAAGGCCTTGTGCAGGCGATCAGTATTTGGTGCAGTTTTTACCGCAGTATGTGGAAGGCCTTGTGCAAGCAATGAGTATTTGGTGATGTTATTCCTCAGTATCTGGAAGGCCTTGTGCAGGTGATGAGTATTTGGTGAGGTTAGTCCTCAGTATCTGGAAGGCCTTGTGCAGGCGATCAGTATTTGGTGATGTTATTCCTCAGTATCTGGAAGGCCTTGTGCAGGCGATGAGTTTTTGGTGCAGTTTTTACCGCAGTATGTGGAAGACCTTGTGCAGGAGATGATTATTTGGTGATGTTATTCCTCAGTATCTGGAAGGCCTTGTGCAGGCGATGAGTATTTGGTGATGTTATTCCTCAGTATCTGGAAGGCCTTGTGCAGGCGATGAGTATTTAGTACAGTTTTTACCGCAGTATGTGGAAGGCCTTGTGCAGGTGATTAGTATTTGGTGATGCTATTCCTCAGTATCTGGAAGGCCTTGTGCAGGCGATGAGTATTTGGTGCAGTTTTTACCGCAGTATGTGGAAGGCCATGTGCAGGTGATGAGTATTTGGTGAGGTTATTCCTCAGTATCTGGAAGGCCTTGTGCAGGCGATGAGTATTTGATGATGTTATTCCTCAGTATCTGGAAGGCCTTGTGCAGGCGATGAGTATTTAGTGCAGTTTTTACCGCAGGATGTGGAAGGCAATGTGCAGGTGATGAGTATTTGGTGAGGTTATTCCTCAGTATCTGGAAGGCCTTGTGCAGGCGATGAGTATTTGGTGATGTTATTCCTCAGTATCTGGAAGGCCTTGTGCAGGCGATGAGTATTTAGTGCAGTTTTTACCGCAGGATGTGGAAGGCCTTGTGCAGGTGATGAGTAGGGATGAGCGAGTATACTCGCTACTATTCGGTATTCGCCGAATAGTAGCGGTTTTCGGGCTACTCGCTACTCTCCGAGTACTTATGTGTACTCGGGAGTAGCGAGTAGTCCTAATACTTTTGCTGTGTATCTATAGATACACTGCGAAAGTAGCCTAAAAGTAATTAAAAGTTGTTAAAAAATAATAAAGTTACATACTCACCTTCCGACGCCTGCATCGGGACCGGCAGAGAAGACATCCAATCACTGGAAAAGGACCTTTCACTACCAGCCAATCAGATGGCGCCACGTCACAACCACGTGAGCGGCCACGTGATTGGCCAATTTGCAATGTCCTAGATGTACTATCAGGACCTTGCAAACTGGCCATTCAGGTGGCCGCTAGCAATGACGTAGCTGTGACATGGCGCCATCTGATTGGCTAGATCGCTACCAGCCATCTGATTGGCTGGTAGTGAAAGGTCCTTGTCCAGCGATCGGATGTCTTCTCTGTCGGTCCCGATGCATGCGTCGGAAGGTAAGTATGTAAGTTTATTATTTTTTAACAACTTTTAATTACTTTTAGGCTACTTTTTCAGTGTATCTATAGATACACTGCAAAAGCATTAGTACTCGCTATACTCGAAACGAGTAGCCAGTACCGCTACCTACTCGTTGCGAGTATAGCGAGCACGAATATTAAGGTACTCGCTCATCCCTAGCGATGAGTATTTGGTGATGTTATTCCTCAGTATCTGGAAGACTTTGTGCAGGCGATGAGTATTTGGTGATGTTATACCTGAGTATCTGGAAGGCCTTGTGCAGGCGATGAGTATTTGGTGCAGTTTTTACCGCAGTAGGTGGAAGGCCTTTTGCAGGTGATGAGTATTTGGTGATGTTATTCCTCAGTATCTGGAAGGCCTTGTGCAGGCGATGAGTATTTGGTGATGTTATTCCTCAGTATCTGGAAAGCCTTGTGCAGGCTCTGAGTATTTGGTGATGTTATTCCTCAGTATCTGGAAGGACTTGTGTACGTGATGAGTATTTGGTACAGTTTTTACCGCAGTATGTGGAAAGCCTTGTGCAGGCGAGGAGTATTTGGTGATGTTATTCATTAGTATCTGGAAGGCCTTGTGCAGGCGATGAGTATTTGGTGCAGTTTTTACCGCCGTATGTGGAAGGCTTTGAGCAGGCGATGAGTATGTGATGATGTTATTCCTTAGTATGTGGAAGGCCTTGTGCAGGCGATGAGTATTTGGTGATGTTATTCCTCAGTATCTGGAAGGCCTTGTGCAGGCGATGAGTATTTGGTGATGTTATTCCTCAGTATCTGGAAGGCTTTGTGAAGACGATGAGTATTTGGTACAGTTTTTACCGCAGTATGTGGAAGGCCTTGTGCTGGCGATGAGTATTTGGTGATGTTATTCCTCAGTATCTTGAAGGCCTTGTGCAGCTGATGAGTAATTGGTGCAGTTTTTACCGCAGTATGTGGAAGGCCTTGTACATGCGTTGAGTGTTTAATGATGTTATTCCTCAGTATCTGGAAGGCCATGTGCAGGTGATGAGTATTTGGTGATGTTATACCTCAGTATCTGGAAGACCTTGTGCAGGCGATGAGTATTTGGTGACGTTATTCCTCAGTATCTGGAAGGCATTGTGCAGGCGATGAGTGTTTAGTGCATTTTTTACCGCAGTATGTGGAAGACCTTGTGCAGGCGATGAGTACTTGGTGATGTTATTCCTCAGTATCTTGAAGGCCTTGTTCAGGCAATGAGTATTTGGTGATGTTATTCCTCAATATCTGGAAGGCCTTGTGTAGGCGATGAGTATTTGGTGATGTTATTCCTCAGTATCTGGAAGGCCTTGTGCAGGCGATGAGTATTTGGTACAGTTTTTAGAGCAGTATGTGGAAGGCCTTGTGCAGGCGATGAGTATTTGGTTATGTTATTCCTCAGTATCTGGAAAGCCTTGTGCAGGCAATGAGTATTTGGTGCAGTTTTTACCGCTGTATGTGGAAGGCCTTGAGCAGGCGATGAGTATTTGATGATGTTATTCCTCAGTATGTGGAAGGCCTTGTGCAGGCGGTGAGTATTTGGTGATGTTATTCCTCAGTATGTGGAAGGCCTTGTGCAGGCGATGAGTATTTGGTGATGTTATTCCTCAGTATCTGGAAGGCCTTGTGCAGGCGATGGGTATTTAGTGCAGTTTTTACGACAGTATGTGGAAGGCCTTGTGCAGGAAATGATTATTTGATGTTATTCCTCAGTATCTGGAAGGCCTTGTGCAGGCGATGAGTATTTGGTGAGGTTAGTCCTCAGTATCTGGAAGGCCTTGTGCAGGCGATGAGTATTTGGTGATGTTATTCCTCAGTATCTAGAAGGCCTTGTGCAGGCGAATAGTATTTGGTGCAGTTTTTACCGCAGTATGTGGAAGGCCTTGTGCAGGCGATGAGTATTTGGTGAGGTTAGTCCTCAGTATCTGGAAGGCCTTGTGCAGGCGATGAGTATTTGGTGAGGTTAGTCCTCAGTATCTGGAAGGCCTTGTGCAGGCGATGATTATTTGGTGATGTTATTCCTCAGTATCTGGAAGGCCTTGTGCAGGCGAATAGTATTTGGTGCAGTTTTTACCGCAGTATGTGGAAGGCCTTGTGCAGGCGATGAGTATTTGGTGATGTTATTCCTCAGTATCTGGAAGGCCTTGTGCAGACAATGAGTATTTAGTGATGTTATTCCTCAGTATCTGAATGGCCTTGGCAGGCGATGAGTAGGGATGAGCGAGTATACTCGCTACTATTCAGTATTCGTCGAATAGTAGTGGTTTTCAGGCTACTCGCTACTCTCCGAGTACTTATGTGTACTCGGGAGTAGCTAGTAGTCCTAATACTTTTGCAGTGTATCTATAGATACACTGCGAAAGTAGCCTAAAAGTAATTAAAAGTTGCTAAAATATAATAAATTTACATACTCACCTTCCGACGCCTGCATCGGGACCGGCAGAGAAGGCATCCGATCACTGGAAAAGGACCTTTCACTACCAGCCAATGAGATGGCCGGTAGCGATCTGGCCAATCAAATGGCGCCACGTCACAACCACGTGAACGGCCACGTGATTGGCCAATTTGCAAGGTTTTAGATGTGCTATCAGAACCTTGCAAACTAGCCATTCAGGTGGCCGCTAGCAATGACGTAGTTGTGACGTGGCACGATCTGATTGGCCAGATCGCTACCGGCCATCTGATTGGCTGGTAGTGAAAGGTCCTTGTCCAGCAATCAGACGTCTTCTCTAGTGATGGGCGAATCCTAAATTACTCGGAATCGCTTGACTCTAGCGAGTCCGAGCACAGGACTCGCTACTCGTTGCGAGTCTAGCGAGTCCAATGTTAATGAATGGGGAAGCGAGTAATAGCGAGTAGTGTGAGATTTACAAATCGCAGATGTGTCTCGGAAGCTTCAGCCTGAAGCAATCCTAGTTTTGTCATTTATTTGCATTGCTCGTTTACTTTGTAAGTAATCGCTGGGAAACTCGCACAGATAAGAGTCCTGCTTTCTCCTCTGTGCTGGCTGCCAGCTCCAGGGTCCCAGAGCCTGCCTGCTGCCTGATGTAGCAGTGCTGAGATTGTTCTCAGTCTGCTCATTCCCTGTGTACAGACATGAATGTCTGTGCACAGAGATGATGTAGCAGAGCTGAGATTGTTCTCAGTCTGCTCATTCCCTGTGCATAGAGATCTATATCTATGCACAGGGGATGTAGCAGAGAGGACATCGCGTTTTGGACTGCGTCGGACGGAAGAGGATATTTTTAATTAAAGATGGAGTCCCTAATGGCTTTTTTTTTTATTTCTAATAAAAAATTTTCTTTGTGTTGTTTTTTTTTTAAAACAATTTAATAGAAATTCATGGCGGTCATGTCTAATATTGGCGTGACCGCAATAAATTTCGGGCTTAGGGCCAGCTGATAATACAAAGCTGGCCCTAACCTCTTTATTACCCAGCGTGCCACCGCTACCAGGGCCGCTGGAAGAGCGGGGTTCAGCGCCAGAGGATGGCGCTTCAATGAACGCGCCATCTTCTGGGGCGGCTGCGGGCTGCAATTTGCAGCGGGGGGTGCCCAGAAAGCTTGGGCATCCCTGCGCTGCGGATTCCAGCCCCCAGCTGCTTAGCTGTACCTGGCTAGACATAGAAATTGCGTGGAGCCCCACGCATTTTTTTTAAATTATTTCATGAAATTCTGAGATTCTGACTCTGACTCTGACTCTGAGACTCTGACTCTGAGACTCTGACTCTGAAATTCATGAAATAATTAAAAAAAAATGCGTGGGGCTCCGCGCAATTTCTATGTCTAGCCAGGTACAGCTAAGCAGCTGGGGGCTGGAATCCGCAGCGCAGGGATGCCCAAGCTTTCTGGGCACCCCCCGCTGCAAATTGCAGCCCGCAGCCGCCCCAGAAGATGGCGCGTTCATTGAAGCGCCATCCTCTGGCGCTGAACCCCGCTCTTCCAGCGGCCCTGGTGGCGGTGGCACGCTGGGTAATAAAGGGGTTAATACCAGCTTTGTTATACAAGCTGATATTAAGCCCGAGATTCTTCATGTCAGGCCACGTTTGACCCAGCCACTAAGAATCTCCAATAAAGGGTTAAAAAAACACAGAGAAAAATTTTTATTTGAAATTAAAAAAAAGCCATTAGGGACTCCATCTTTAATTAAAAAAATCCTCTTCCGTCCGACGTAGTCCAAAACGCGATGTCCTCTCTGCTACATCCCCTGTGCATAGATATAGATCTCTATGCACAGGGAATGAGCAGACTGAGAACAATCTCAGCACTGCTACATCATGTCTGTGAGCAGGCGGGCTCTAGGACCCTGGAGCTGCACAGAGAAGACAGCTGGACTTGGCTCGCAAAGAAACAGCAGTTACTTTGCGAGTTTCCCTGCTATCACTGGCACAGTAGCCGAGTCTAATGCAAACAATGGCAATCCTAGTTTTGTCAGCGTTTCTGACAAAACTAGGATTGATATTGATTTGCATTGGACTCGTGCGAGTAATCACTGGGAAACTCGCAGAGTACCGAGTCCTGCGAGTCCCTTACTACTCGCCGAGTAACGAGTCCTAGCGAGTAGATTCGCCCATCCCTAGTCTTCTCTGCTGATCCCGGTGCAGGAGTCGGAAGATGAGTATGTAAGTTTACTATTTTTTAACAACTTTTAATTACTTTTAGGCTACTTTCGCAGTGTATCTATAGATACACTGCGAAAGTATTAGTACTCGCTATACTCGCAACGAGTAGCCAGTACCGCTACCTACTCGTTGCGAGTATAGCGAGCACGAATATTAAGGTACTTGTTCATCCCTAGCGATGAGTATTTGGTGATGTTTTTCCTCAGTATCTGGAAGGCCTTGTGCATGCGATGAGTATTTGGTGATGTTATACCTGAGTATCTGGAAGGCCTTGTACAGGCGATGAGTATTTGGTGATGTTATACCTGAGTATCTGGAAGGCCTTGTACAGGCGATGAGTATTTGGTGCAGTTTTTACCGCAGTATGTGGAAGGCCATGTGCAGGTGATGAGTATTTGGTGATGTTATACCTGAGTATCTGGAAGGCCTTGTACAGGCGATGAGTATTTGGTGCAGTTTTTACCGCAGTAGGTGGAAGGCCTTGTGCAGGTGATGAGTATTTGGTGATGTTATTCCTCAGTATCTGGAAGGCCTTGTGCAGGTGATGAGTATTTGGTGATGCTATTCCTCAGTATCTGGAAAGCCTTGGGCAGGCGATGAGTATTTGGTGATGTTATTCCTCAGTATCTGGAAGGCCTTGTGCAGGCGATGAGTGTTTGGTGCAGTTTTTACCGCAGTATGTGGAAGGCCTTGTGCAGGCGATGAGTACTTGGTGATGTTATTCCTCAGTATCTTGAAGGCCTTGTTCAGGCAATGAGTATTTGGTGATGTTATTCCTCAGTATCTGGAAGGCCTTGTGCAGGCGATGAGTATTTGGAACAGTTCTTAGAGCACTATGTGGAAGGCCTTGTGCAGGCGATGAGTATTCGGTGATGTTATTCCTCAGTATCTGGAAGGACTTGTGCAGGCGATGAGTATTTGGTGCAGTTTTTACCGCAGTATGTGGAAGGCCTTGAGCAGGCGATGAGTATTTGATGATGTTATTCCTCAGTATGTGGAAGGCCTTGTGCAGGCGGTGAGTATTTGGTGATAGTATTCCTCAGTATGTGGAAGGCCTTGTGCAGGCGATGAGTATTTGGTGATGTTATTCCTCAGTATCTGGAAGGCCTTGTGCAGGCGATGGGTATTTAGTGCAGTTTTTACGACAGTATGTGGAAGGCCTTGTGCAGGCGATGAGTATTTGGTGATGTTATTCCACAGTATCTGGAAGGCCTTGTGCAGGCGATGAGTATTTGGTGATGTTATTACTCTGTATCTGGAAGGCACTGTGCAGGCGATGAGTATTTGATCATGTTATTCCTCAGTATGTGGAAGGCCTTATGCAGGAAATGATTATTTGGTGATGTTATTCCTCAGTATCTGGAAGGCCTTGTGCAGGCGATGAGTATTTGGTGACGTTAGTCCTCAGTATCTGGAAGGCCTTGTGCAGGCGATGATTATTTGGTGATGTTATTCCTCAGTATCTAGAAGGCCTTGTGCAGGCGAATAGTATTTGGTGCAGTTTTTACCGCAGTATGTGGAAGGCCTTGTGCAGGCGATGAGTATTTGGTGCTGTTATTCCTCAGTATCTAGAAGGCCTTGTGCAGGTGATGAGTATTTGGTGATGTCATTCCTCAGTATCTAGAAGGCCTTGTGCAGGTGATGAGTATTTGGTGATGTCATTCCTCAGTATCTGGAAAGCCTTGTGCAGGCGATGAGTATTTGGTGCAGGTTTTACCGCAGTATGTGGAAGGCCTTGTGCAAGCAATGAGTATTTGGTGATGTTATTCCTCAGTATCTGGAAGGCCTTGTGCAGGCGATGAGTATTTGGTGATGTTATTACTCAGTATCTGGAAGGCATTGTGCAGGTGATGAGTATTTGGTGATGTTATTCCTCAGTACCTGAAAGGCCTTGTGCAGGCGATGAGTATTTGGTGATGTTATTCCTCAGTATCTGGAAGGCCTTGTGCAGGCGATGAGTATTTGGTGATGTTATTACTCAGTATCTGGAAGGCATTGTGCAGGCGATGAGTATTTGGTGATGTTATTCCTCAGTATCTGGAAGGCCTTGTGCAGGCGATGAGTATTTGGTGCAGTTTTTACCGCAGTTGGTGTAAGGCCTTATGCAGGCGATGAGTGTTTGTTGCAGTTTTTACCGCAGTATGTGGAAGGCCTTGTGCAGGCGATGAGTATTTGGTGACGTTATTCCTCAGTATCTGGAAGGCCTTTAGTGCAGATTTTACCGCAGTATGTGGAAGGCCTTGTGTAAGCGATGAGTATTTGGTGATGTTATTCCTCAGTATCTGGAAGGCATTGTGCAGGCGATGAGTATTTGGTGCAGTTTTTACTGCGGTACGTGGAATGTCTTTAGCAGGCGATGAGTATTTGATGATGTTATTCCTCAGTATGTGAAGGCCTTGTGCAGGCGATGAGTATTTGATCATGTTATTCCTCAGTATGTGGAAGGCCTTATGCAGGAAATGATTATTTGGTGATGTTATTCCTCAGTATCTGGAAGGCCTTGTGCAGGCGATGAGTATTTGGTGACGTTAGTCCTCAGTATCTGGAAGGCCTTGTGCAGGCGATGATTATATGGTGATGTTATTCCTCAGTATCTAGAAGGCCTTGTGCAGGCGAATAGTATTTGGTGCAGTTTTTACCGCAGTATGTGGAAGGCCTTGTGCAGACGATGAGTATTTGGTGCAGTTTTTACCGCAGTAGGTGTAAGGCCTTGTGCAGGCGATGAGTATTTGGTGCTGTTATTCCTCAGTATCTAGAAGGCCTTGTGCAGGTGATGAGTATTTGGTGATGTCATTCCTCAGTATCTGGAAGGCCTTGTGCAGACGATGAGTATTTGGTGATGTTATTCCTCAGTATCTGGAAGGCCTTGTGCAGGCGATGAGTATTTGGTGATGTTATTACTCAGTATCTGGAAGGCATTGTGCAGGCGATGAGTATTTGGTGATGTTATTCCTCAGTATCTGGAAGGCCTTGTGCAGGCGATGAGTATTTGGTGATGTTATTCCTCAGTATCTGGAAGGCCTTGTGCAGGCGATGAGTATTTGGTGATGTTATTACTCAGTATCTGGAAGGCATTGTGCAGGCGATGAGTATTTGGTGATGTTATTCCTCAGTATCTGGAAGGCCTTGTGCAGGCGATGAGTATTTGGTGCAGTTTTTACCGCAGTTGGTGTAAGGCCTTATGCAGGCGATGAGTGTTTGTTGCAGTTTTTACCGCAGTATGTGGAAGGCCTTGTGCAGGCGATGAGTATTTGGTGACGTTATTCTTCAGTATCTGGAAGGCCTTTAGTGCAGATTTTACCGCAGTATGTGGAAGGCCTTGTGTAAGCGATGAGTATTTGGTGATGTTATTCCTCAGTATCTGGAAGGCATTGTGCAGGCGATGAATATTTGGTGCAGTTTTTACTGCGGTACGTGGAATGTCTTTAGCAGGCGATGAGTATTTGATGATGTTATTCCTCAGTATGTGAAGGCCTTGTGCAGGCGATGAGTATTTGGTGATGTTATTCCACAGTATCTGGAAGGCCTTGTGCAGGCGATGAGTATTTGATCATGTTATTCCTCAGTATGTGGAAGGCCTTATGCAGGAAATGATTATTTGGTGATGTTATTCCTCAGTATCTGGAAGGCCTTGTGCAGGCGATGAGTATTTGGTGACGTTAGTCCTCAGTATCTGGAAGGCCTTGTGCAGGCGATGATTATTTGGTGATGTTATTCCTCAGTATCTAGAAGGCCTTGTGCAGGCGAATAGTATTTGGTGCAGTTTTTACCGCAGTATGTGGAAGGCCTTGTGCAGATGATGAGTATTTGGTGCAGTTTTTTACCGCAGTAGGTGTAAGGCCTTGTGCAGGCGATGAGTATTTGGTGCTGTTATTCCTCAGTATCTAGAAGGCCTTGTGCAGGTGATGAGTATTTGGTGATGTCATTCCTCAGTATCTGGAAGGCCTTGTGCAGACGATGAGTATTTGGTGATGTTATTCCTCAGTATCTGGAAGGCCTTGTGCAGGCGATGAGTATTTGGTGATGTTATTACTCAGTATCTGGAAGGCATTGTGCAGGCGATGAGTATTTGGTGATGTTATTCCTCAGTATCTGGAAGGCCTTGTGCAGGCGATGAGTATTTGTTGCAGTTTTTACCGTAGTATGTGGAAGGCCTTGTGCAGGCGATGAGTATTTGATGATGGTTTTCCTCAGTATCTGGAAGGCCTTGTGCAGGCGATGAGTATTTGCTGACGTTATTCCTCAGTATCTGGAAGGTCTTGTGCAGGCTATGAATATTTAGTGCAGATTTTACCGCAGTATGTGGAAGGCCTTGTGTAAGCGATGAGTATTTGGTGATGTTATTCCTCAGTATCTGGAAGGCCTTGTGCAGGCGATGAGTATTTGGTGCAGTTTTTACTGCGGTACGTGGAATGTCTTTAGCAGGCGATGAGTATTTGATGATGTTATTCCTCAGTATGTGAAGGCCTTGTGCAGGCGATGAGTATTTGGTGATGTTATTCCCCAGTATGTGGAAGGCCTTGTGCAGGTGATGAGTATTTGGTGATGTCATTCCTCAGTATCTGGAAGGCCTTGTGCAGGCGATGAGTATTTAGTGCAGTTTTTACGACAGTATGTGGAAGGCCTTGTGCAGGAGATGATTATTTGGTGATGTTATTCCACAGTATCTGGAAGGCCTTGTGCAGGCGATAAATATTTGGTGATGTTATTACTCAGTATCTGGAAGGCATTGTGCAGGCGATGAATATTTGATCATGTTATTCCTCAGTATGTGGAAAGCTTTGTGCAGGCGATGAGTATTTGGTGATGTTATTCCTCAGTATCTGAAAGGCCTTGTGCAGGCGATGAGTGTTTGGTGCAGTTTTTAACCGCATTATGTGGAAGGCTTTGTGCAGGCGATGAGTATTTGGTGATGTTATTCCTCAGTATCTGGAAGGCCTTGTGCAGGCGATGAGTATTTGGTGCAGTTTTTACCGCAGTATGTGGAAGGCCTTCTGCAGGCGATGAGTATTTGGTGTTGTTATTCCTCAGTATCTGAAAGGCCTTGTGCAGGCGATGATGTTTGGGTGCAGTTTTTTACCGCATTATGTGGAAGGCCTTGTGCAGGCGATGAATATTTGATCATGTTATTCCTCAGTATGTGGAAGGCTTTGTGTAGGCGATGAGTATTTGGTGATGTTATTCCTCAGTATCTGGAAGGCCTTGTGCAGGCGATGAGTATTTGGTGCACTTTTTACCGCAGTATGTGGAAGGCCTTGCGCAGGCGATGAGTATTTGGTGATGTTATTCCTCAGTATCTGGAAGGCCTTGTGCAGACGATGAGTATTTGGTGATGTTATTACTCAGTATCTGGAAGGCATTGTGCAGGCGATGAGTATTTGGTGATGTTATTCCTCAGTACCTGAAAGGCCTTGTGCAGGCGATGAGTATTTGGTGCAGTTTTTAACCGCAGTATGTGGAAGGCCTTGTGCAGGCGATGAGTATTTGGTGATGTTATTCCTCAGTATCTGGAAGGCCTTGTGCAGGCGATGAGTATTTGGTGATTGTATTACTCAGTATCTGGAAGGCATTGTGCAGGCGATGAGTATTTGGTGATGTTATTCCTCAGTATCTGGAAGGCCTTGTGCAGGCGATGAGTATTTGGTGCAGTTTTTACCGCAGTTGGTGTAAGGCCTTATGCAGGCGATGAGTGTTTGTTGCAGTTTTTTACCGCAGTATGTGGAAGGCCTTGTGCAGGCGATGAGTATTTGGTGACGTTATTCCTCAGTATCTGGAAGGTCTTGTGCAGGCTATGAATATTTAGTGCAGATTTTACCGCAGTATGTGGAAGGCCTTGTGTAAGCGATTAGTATTTGGTGATGTTATTCCTCTGTATCTGGAAGGCCTTGTGCAGGCGATGAGTATTTGGTGCAGTTTTTACTGCGGTACGTGGAATGTCTTTAGCAGGCGATGAGTATTTGATGATGTTATTCCTCAGTATGTGAAGGCCTTGTGCAGGCGATGAGTATTGGTGATGTTATTCCCCAGTATGTGGAAGGCCTTGTGCAGGCGATGAGTATTTGGTGATGTCATTCCTCAGTATCTGGAAGGCCTTGTGCAGGCGATGAGTATTTAGTGCAGTTTTTACGACAGTATGTGGAAGGCCTTGTGCAGGAGATGATTATTTGGTGATGTTATTCCACAGTATCTGGAAGGCCTTGTGCAGGCGATAAATATTTGGTGATGTTATTACTCAGTATCTGGAAGGCATTGTGCAGGCGATGAATATTTGATCATGTTATTCCTCAGTATGTGGAAAGCTTTGTGCAGGCGATGAGTATTTGGTGATGTTATTCCTCAGTATCTGAAAGGCCTTGTGCAGGCAATGAGTGTTTGGTGCAGTTTTTACCGCATTATGTGGAAGGCTTTGTGCAGGCGATGAGTATTTGGTGATGTTATTCCTCAGTATCCGGAAGGCCTTGTGCAGGCGATGAGTGTTTGGTGATGTTATTCCTCAGTATCTGAAAGGCCTTGGGCAGGCAATGAGTGTTTGGTGCAGTTTTTACCGCATTATGTGGAAGGCTTTGTGCAGGCGATGAGTATTTCGTGATGTTATTCCTCAGTATCTGGAAGGCCTTGTGCAGGCGATGAGTATTTGGTGCACTTTTTACCGCAGTATGTGGAAGGCCTTGCGCAGGCGATGAGTATTTCGTGATGTTATTCCTCAGTATCTGGAAGGCCTTGTGCAGACGATGAGTATTTGGTGATGTTATTACTCAGTATCTGGAAGGCATTGTGCAGGCGATGAGTATTTGGTGATGTTATTCCTCAGTACCTGAAAGGCCTTGTGCAGGCGATGAGTATTTGGTGCAGTTTTTAACCGCAGTATGTGGAAGGCCTTGTGCAGGCGATGAGTATTTGGTGATGTTATTACTCAGTATCTGGAAGGCATTGTGCAGGCGATGAGTATTTGGTGATGTTATTCCTCTGTATCTGGAAGGCCTTGTGCAGGCGATGAGTATTTGGTGCAGTTTTTACCGCAGTTGGTGTAAGGCCTTATGCAGGCGATGAGTGTTTGTTGCAGTTTTTAACCGCAGTATGTGGAAGGCCTTGTGCAGGCGATG
Source organism: Allobates femoralis (assembly GCA_033576535.1). NCBI lineage: Eukaryota > Metazoa > Chordata > Amphibia > Anura > Aromobatidae > Allobates > Allobates femoralis. Next base: position 231,493,999 of record JARQOC010000002.1, read on the forward strand.
AGTATTTGGTGACGTTATTCCTCAGTATCTGGAAGGTCTTTAGTGCAGATTTTACCGCAGTATGTGGAAGGCCTTGTGTAAGCGATGAGTATTTGGTGATGTTATTCCTCAGTATCTGGAAGGCCTTGTGCAGGCGATGAGTATTTGGTGCAGTTTTTACTGCGGTACGTGGAATGTCTTTAGCAGGCGATGAGTATTTGATGATGTTATTCCTCAGTATGTGAAGGCCTTGTGCAGGCGATGAGTATTTGGTGATGTTATTCCACAGTATCTGGAAGGCCTTGTGCAGGCGAATGAGTATTTGGTGATGTTATTACTCTGTATCTGGAAGGCCTTGTGCAGGCGATGAGTATTTGATCATGTTATTCCTCAGTATGTGGAAGGCCTTATGCAGGAAATGATTATTTGGTGATGTTATTCCTCAGTATCTGGAAGGCCTTGTGCAGGCGAATAGTATTTGGTGCAGTTTTTAACCGCAGTATGTGGAAGGCCTTGTGCAGACGATGAGTATTTGGTGCAGTTTTTACCGCAGTAGGTGTAAGGCCTTGTGCAGGCGATGAGTATTTGGTGCTGTTATTCCTCAGTATCTAGAAGGCCTTGTGCAGGTGATGAGTATTTGGTGATGTCATTCCTCAGTATCTGGAAGGCCTTGTGCAGACGATGAGTATTTGGTGATGTTATTCCTCAGTATCTGGAAGGCCTTGTGCAGGCGATGAGTATTGGTGATGTTATTACTCAGTATCTGGAAGGCATTGTGCAGGCGATGAGTATTTGGTGATGTTATTCCTCAGTATCTGGAAGGCCTTGTGCAGGCGATGAGTATTTGGTGCAGTTTATACCGCAGTTGGTGTAAGGCCTTATGCAGGCGATGAGTGTTTGTTGCAGTTTTTACCATAGTATGTGGAAGGCCTTGTGCAGGCGATGAGTATTTGATGATGGTTTTTCCTCAGTATCTGGAAGGTCTTGTGCAGGCTATGAATATTTAGTGCAGATTTTACCGCAGTATGTGGAAGGCCTTGTGTAAGCGATGAGTATTTGGTGATGTTATTCCTCAGTATCTGGAAGGCCTTGTGCAGGCGATGAGTATTTGGTGCAGTTTTTACTGCGGTACGTGGAATGTCTTTAGCAGGCGATGAGTATTTGATGATGTTATTCCTCAGTATGTGAAGGCCTTGTGCAGGCGATGAGTATTTGGTGATGTTATTCCCCAGTATGTGGAAGGCCTTGTGCAGGTGATGAGTATTTGGTGATGTCATTCCTCAGTATCTGGAAGGCCTTGTGCAGGCGATGAGTATTTAGTGCAGTTTTTACGACAGTATGTGGAAGGCCTTGTGCAGGAGATGATTATTTGGTGATGTTATTCCACAGTATCTGGAAGGCCTTGTGCAGGCGATAAATATTTGGTGATGTTATTACTCAGTATCTGGAAGGCATTGTGCAGGCGATGAATATTTGATCATTTATTCCTCAGTATGTGGAAAGCTTTGTGCAGGCGATGAGTATTTGGTGATGTTATTCCTCAGTATCTGAAAGGCCTTGTGCAGGCAATGAGTGTTTGGTGCAGTTTTTACCGCATTATGTGGAAGGCTTTGCAGGCGATGAGTATTTGGTGATTTTTATTCCTCAGTATCCGGAAGGCCTTGTGCAGGCGATGAGTGTTTGGTGATGTTTTCCTCAGTATCTGAAAGGCCTTGGCAGGCAATGAGTGTTTGGTGCAGTTTTTTACCGCATTATGTGGAAGGCTTTGTGCAGGCGATGAGTATTTCGTGATGTTATTCCTCAGTATCTGAAGGCCTTGTGCAGGCGATGAGTATTTGGTGCACTTTTTACCGCAGTATGTGGAAGGCCTTGCGCAGGCGATGGGGTATTTCGTGATGTTATTCCTCAGTATCTGGAAGGCCTTGTGCAGACGATGAGTATTTGGTGATGTTATTACTCAGTATCTGGAAGGCATTGTGCAGGCGATGAGTATTTGTGATGTTATTCCTCAGTACCTGAAAGGCCTTGTGCAGGCGATGAGTATTTGGTGTTTATTACTCAGTATCGTGGAAGGCCTTGTGCAGGCGATGATATTTGGTATGTTATTCCTCAGTATGTGGAAAGGCTTTGTGCAGGCGATGAGTATTTGGTGATGTTATTCCTCAGTATCTGAAAGGCCTTGTGCAGGCGATGAGTATTTGGTGCAGTTTTTACCGCATTGTGAAGGCCTTTGTGCAGGCGATAGAGTATTTGGTGATGTTTTACCTCAGTATCTGGAAGGCCTTGTGCAGGCGATGTATGTATTTGTGCAGTATTTTACCGCAGTATGTGGAAGGCCTTCTGCAGGCGATGAGTATTTGGTGTGTTATTCCTCAGTATCTGGAAGGCCTGTGCAGGCGATGATTTTGGTGCAGTTTTTACCTGCAGTTATGTGGAAGGCCTTGTTGCAGGCGATGAATATTTGATCATGTTATTCCTCAGTATGTGGAAGGCCTTGTGCAGGCGATGAGTATTTGGTGATGTTATTCCTCAGTATCTGGAAGGCCTTGTGCAGGCGATGAGTATTTGGTGAGTATACTTTATTAACCTGCAGTATTTGAAGGCCTTGGGCAGCTGCGAATGAGTATTTGGTGATGTTATTCCCAGTATCTGGAAGGCCTTGTGCAGCGATGAGTATTTGGTGAGTTATTTACCAGTATTGGAAGGCATTGTGCAGGCGATGAGTATTTGGTGATTTATTCCTCAGTACTGAAAGGCCTTGTGCAGGCGATGAGTATTTGGTGCAGTTTTAACCTGCAGTATGATTGGAGAGCCTGTTGCAGGCGATGCGAGATATTTGGTGATGTTATTCCTCAGTATCTGGAAGGCCTTGTGCAGGCGATGAGTATTTGGTGATGTTATTACTCAGTATCTGGAAGGCATTGTGCAGGCGATGAGTATTTGGTGATGTTATTCCTCAGTATCTGGAAGGCCTTGTGCAGGCGATGAGTATTTGGTGCAGTTTTATACCGCAGTTGGTGTAAGGCCTTATGCAGGCGATGAGTGTTTGTTGCAGTTTTTACCGCATAGTATGTGGAAGGCCTTGTGCAGGCGATGAGTATTTGGTGACGTTATTCCTCAGTATCTGGAAGGTCTTGTGCAGGCTATGAATATTTAGTGCAGATTTTACCGCAGTATGTGGAAGGCCTTGTGTAAGCGATGAGTATTTGGTGATGTTATTCCTCTGTATCTGGAAGGCCTTGTGCAGGCGATGAGTATTTGGTGCAGTTTTTACTGCGGTACGTGGAATGTCTTTAGCAGGCGATGAGTATTTGATGATGTTATTCCTCAGTATGTGAAGGCCTTGTGCAGGCGATGAGTATTTGGTGATGTTATTCCCCAGTATGTGGAAGGCCTTGTGCAGGCGATGAGTATTTGGTGATGTCATTCCTCAGTATCTGGAAGGCCTTGTGCAGGCGATGAGTATTTAGTGCAGTTTTTATGACAGTATGTGGAAGGCCTTGTGCAGGAGATGATTATTTGGTGATGTTATTCCACAGTATCTGGAAGGCCTTGTGCAGGCGATAAATATTTGGTGATGTTATTACTCAGTATCTGGAAGGCATTGTGCAGGCGATGAATATTTGATCATGTTATTCCTCAGTATGTGGAAAGCTTTGTGCAGGCGATGAGTATTTGGTGATGTTATTCCTCAGTATCTGAAAGGTCTTGTGCAGGCGATGATGTTTGGTGCAGTTTTTACCGCATTATGTGGAAGGCTTTGTGCAGGCGATGAGTATTTGGTGATGTTATTCCTCAGTATCTGGAAGGCCTTGTGCAGGCGATGAGTATTTGGTGCAGTTTTTACCGCAGTATGTGGAAGGCCTTCTGCAGGCGATGAGTATTTGGTGTTGTTATTCCTCAGTATCCGGAAGGCCTTGTGCAGGCGATGAGTGTTTGGTGATGTTATTCCTCAGTATCTGGAAGGCCTTGTGCAGGCGATGAGTATTTAGTGCAGTTTTTTACGACAGTATGTGGAAGGCCTTGTGCAGGAGATGATTATTTGGTGATGTTATTCCACAGTATCTGGAAGGCCTTGTCAGGCGATAAATATTTGGTGATGTTATTACTCAGTATCTGGAAGGCCTTGTGCAGGCGATGAATATTTGATCATGTTATTCCTCAGTATGTGGAAAGCTTTGTGCAGGCGATGAGTATTTGGTGATGTTATTCCTCAGTATCTGAAAGGCCTTGTGCAGGCGATGAGTGTTTGGTGCAGTTTTTACCGCATTATGTGGAAGGCTTTGTGCAGGCGATGAGTATTTGGTGATGTTATTCCTCAGTATCTGGAAGGCCTTGTGCAGGCGATGAGTATTTGGTGCAGTTTTTTACCGCAGTATGTGGAAGGCCTTCTGCAGGCGATGAGTATTTGGTGTTGTTATTCCTCAGTATCTGGAAGGCCTTGTGCAGGCGATGAGTGTTTGGTGCAGTTTTTACCGCATTATGTGGAAGGCCTTGTGCAGGCGATGAATATTTGATCATGTTATTCCTCAGTATGTGGAAGGCTTTGTGCAGGCGATGAGTATTTGGTGATGTTATTCCTCAGTATCTGGAAGGCCTTGTGCAGGCGATGAGTATTTGGTGCACTTTTTACCTCAGTATGTGGAAGGCCTTATGCAGGAAATGATTATTTGGTGATGTTATTCCTCAGTATCTGGAAGGCCTTGTGCAGGCGATGATTATTTGGTGATGTTAATCCTCAGTATCTAGAAGGCCTTGTGCAGGCGATGATTATTTGGTGATGTTAATCCTCAGTATCTGGAAGGCCTTGTGCAGGCGAATAGTATTTGGTGCAGTTTTTACCGCAGTATGTGGAAGGCCTTGTGCAGACGATGAGTATTTGGTGCAGTTTTTACCGCAGTAGGTGTAAGGCCTTGTGCAGGCGATGAGTATTTGGTGCTGTTATTCCTCAGTATCTAGAAGGCCTTGTGCAGGTGATGAGTATTTGGTGATGTCATTCCTCAGTATCTGGAAGGCCTTGTGCAGGTGATGAGTATTTGGTGATGTCATTCCTCAGTATCTGGAAAGCCTGGTGCAGGCGATGAGTATTTGGTGCAGGTTTTACCGCAGTAGGTGTAAGGCCTTGTGCAGGCGATGAGTATTTGGTGCTGTTATTTCCTCAGTATATAGAAGGCCTTGTGCAGGTGATGAGTACTTGGTGATGTCATTCCTCAGTATCTGGAAGGCCTTGTGCAGGTGATGAGTATTTGGTGATGTCATTCCTCAGTATCTGGAAGGCCTTGTGCAGGCAATGAGTATTTGGTGATGTTATTCCTCAGTATCTGGAAGGCCTTGTGCAGGCGATGAGTATTTGGTGATGTTATTACTCAGTATCTGGAAGGCATTGTGCAGGCGATGAGTATTTGGTGATGTTATTCCTCAGTATCTGGAAGGCCTTGTGCAGGCGATGAGTATTTGATGATGGTTTTCCTCAGTATCTGGAAGGCCTTGTGCAGGCGATGAGTATTTGGTGACGTTATTCCTCAGTATCTGGAAGGCATTGTGCAGGCGATGAGTATTTGGTGCAGTTTTTACCGCAGTTGGTGTAAGGCCTTATGCAGGCGATGAGTGTTTGTTGCAGTTTTTACCGCAGTATGTGGAAGGCCTTGTGCAGGCGATGAGTATTTGATGATGGTTTTCCTCAGTATCTGGAAGGCCTTGTGCAGGCGATGAGTATTTGGTGACGTTATTCCTCAGTATCTGGAAGGTCTTGTGCAGGCGATGAGTATTTGGTGAAGTTATTCCTCAGTATCTGGAAGGCCTTGTGCAGGCGATGATTATTTGGTGATGTTATTCCTCAGTATCTAGAAGGCCTTGTGCAGGCGAATAGTATTTGGTGCAGTTTTTACCGCAGTATGTGGAAGGCCTTGTGCAGACGATGAGTATTTTGTGCTGTTATTCCTCAGTATCTAGAAGGCCTTGTGCAGGTGATGAGTATTTGGTGATGTCATTCCTCAGTATCTGGAAGGCCTTGTGCAGGTGATGAGTATTTGGTGATGTCATTCCTCAGTATCTGGAAAGCCTTGTGCAGGCGATGAGTATTTGGTGCAGGTTTTACCGCAGTAGGTGTAAGGCCTTGTGCAGGCGATGAGTATTTGGTGCTGTTATTCCTCAGTATCTAGAAGGCCTTGTGCAGGTGATGAGTATTTGGTGATGTCATTCCTCAGTATCTGGAAGGCCTTGTGCAGGCGAATAGTATTTGGTGCAGTTTTTACCGCAGTATGTGGAAGGCCTTGTGCAGACGATGAGTATTTGGTGCAGTTTTTACCGCAGTAGGTGTAAGGCCTTGTGCAGGCGATGAGTATTTGGTGCTGTTATTCCTCAGTATCTAGAAGGCCTTGTGCAGGTGATGAGTATTTGGTGATGTCATTCCTCAGTATCTGGAAGGCCTTGTGCAGGTGATGAGTATTTGGTGATGTCATTCCTCAGTATCTGGAAGGCCTTGTGCAGGCAATGAGTATTTGGTGATGTTATTCCTCAGTATCTGGAAGGCCTTGTGCAGGCGATGAGTATTTGGTGATGTTATTACTCAGTATCTGGAAGGCATTGTGCAGGCGATGAGTATTTGGTGATGTTATTCCTCAGTATCTGGAAGGCCTTGTGCAGGCGATGAGTATTTGGTGCAGTTTTTTACCGCAGTTGGTGTAAGGCCTTATGCAGGCGATGAGTGTTTGTTGCAGTTTTTACCGCAGTATGTGGAAGGCCTTGTGCAGGCGATGAGTATTTGATGATGGTTTTCCTCAGTATCTGGAAGGCCTTGTGCAGGCGATGAGTATTTGGTGACGTTATTCCTCAGTATCTGGAAGGTCTTGTGCAGGCTATGAATATTTAGTGCAGATTTTACCGCAGTATGTGGAAGGCCTTGTGTAAGCGATGAGTATTTGGTGATGTTATTCCTCAGTATCTGGAAGGCCTTGTGCAGGCGATGAGTATTTGGTGCAGTTTTTACTGCGGTACGTGGAATGTCTTTAGCAGGCGATGAGTATTTGATGATGTTATTCCTCAGTATGTGAAGGCCTTGTGCAGGCGATGAGTATTTGGTGATGTTATTCCCCAGTATGTGGAAGGCCTTGTGCAGGCGATGAGTATTTGGTGATGTCATTCCTCAGTATCTGGAAGGCCTTGTGCAGGCGATGAGTATTTAGTGCAGTTTTTACGACAGTATGTGGAAGGCCTTGTGCAGGAGATGATTATTTGGTGATGTTATTCCACAGTATCTGGAAGGCCTTGTGCAGGCGATAAATATTTGGTGATGTTATTACTCAGTATCTGGAAGGCATTGTGCAGGCGATGAATATTTGATCATGTTATTCCTCAGTATGTGGAAAGCTTTGTGCAGGCGATGAGTATTTGGTGATGTTATTCCTCAGTATCTGAAAGGCCTTGTGCAGGCGATGAGTGTTTGGTGCAGTTTTTACCGCATTATGTGGAAGGCTTTGTGCAGGCGATGAGTATTTGGTGATGTTATTCCTCAGTATCTGGAAGGCCTTGTGCAGGCGATGAGTATTTGGTGCACTTTTTACCGCAGTATGTGGAAGACCTTCTGCAGGCGATGAGTATTTGGTGTTGTTATTCCTCAGTATCCGGAAGGCCTTGTGCAGGCGATGAGTGTTTGGTGATGTTATTCCTCAGTATCTGAAAGGCCTTGGGCAGGCGATGAGTGTTTGGTGCAGTTTTTACCGCATTATGTGGAAGGCTTTGTGCAGGCGATGAGTATTTCGTGATGTTATTCCTCAGTATCTGGAAGGCCTTGTGCAGGCGATAAATATTTGGTGATGTTATTACTCAGTATCTGGAAGGCATTGTGCAGGCGATGAATATTTGATCATGTTATTCCTCAGTATGTGGAAAGCTTTGTGCAGGCGATGAGTATTTGGTGATGTTATTCCTCAGTATCTGAAAGGCCTTGTGCAGGCGATGAGTGTTTTGGTGCAGTTTTTACCGCATTATGTGGAAGGCTTTGTGCAGGCGATGAGTATTTGGTGATGTTATTCCTCAGTATCTGGAAGGCCTTGTGCAGGCGATGAGTATTTGGTGCACTTTTTACCGCAGTATGTGGAAGGCCTTCTGCAGGCGATGAGTATTTGGTGTTGTTATTCCTCCGTATCCGGAAGGCCTTGTGCAGGCGATGAGTGTTTGGTGATGTTATTCCTCAGTATCTGAAAGGCCTTGTGCAGGCGATGAGTGTTTGGTGCAGTTTTTACCGCATTATGTGGAAGGCTTTGTGCAGGCGATGAGTATTTGGTGATGTTATTCCACAGTATCTGGAAGGCCTTGTGCAGGCGATGAGTATTTGGTGATGTTATTCCTCAGTATCTGGAAGGCCTTGTGCAGACGAGGAGTCTATACTCCTATAATCACCATTTTAACTTTGCAACTGTTAAAATGGTGATTTTTAGTCAAAAATCCACAAGGCTTTATTCTCCCCAGGATGACACTGGGGTAGAAAAGTCCTTGCGGATCCATGCCTTGTTCATCTTTATAAACGTTAGTCGGTCCACATTCTGGGTGGACAGACGCGTGCGCTTTTCTGTCAGCACACCACCAGCAGCGCTGAACACACGTTCCGAGAGAACGCTGGCTGTGGGGCACGACATGATCTCCAAGGTGTGAGTGGCGAGCTCAGGCCATTTTTCCAGATTGGATGAGAAAGGCTCCACTTCCCCAGTCATGGCATCAATGTTAAGTTGGAGATACTCGTGTACCATCTGCGCCAGGGGTTGACTATGTGTCAGACTCCTTGTGTCTTCAGGCCTTGCAAATGATGCTCGAAAAAAATTGAGAAACAAGGCCACAAAATTGCTGTTACCACCACCAGATACGGTGTTACTGGTACAGTGTGAGTGATGATGACTCGACAGTCCCACGCTTGCCAAGTGAGAACTGTGAGATTCACTCTGTGTACCACTGGTGGTTTGTGGAAAAGCCGATGTGAGATTATGTATCAGCTTCTGCTGATACTCCTGCATGCATGCGTCCCTTTGTATGGTAGGAATGATTTCTGCAAATTTGGGCTTGTACCGGGGATCTAAGAGTGTGGCAACCCAGTAGGCGGCATTGCTTCTAATTTGGACAATCCGAGGGTCATGTTGCAGGTAGTGCAGCAAGAAGGCGCTCATGTGTCTTGCGCATCCAGGAGAACCAAGTCCTTGTTGTTTTGGTGGTGGGGAGGTGAGAATCATGCCTGCTTTCTCTGCCTTCTTCCCCCAACCTCGCACAACAGAAATGTCATCAAGGTCTCCCTCATCTGCTGAGTCTTCCATGGCCATCGCCAGTTCGTCCTCCATTTTTTCCTGGGCTCCTGCACCTTCCTCAAGACTTTTGGTTGCTAACATGCGCCCTCGTTAATCCGTCTCCACCACCCTCCCATGCCTGCCGCATTGGTGCTGCTGACCATGAGAACCTTGGAGATGTTGTCATCCCTTCCGCACAGGACTCCTCCTGTGCTTCCTCCACCTCCTCTTGTCCGACCACCTGACTCCGAATATTGTTTAGAGTGTGCTCCAGCATGTAGATGACCGGAATAGTCATGCTGATAATGGTATCGTCAGCACTAAACATCTTCATTGCCATCTCAAAACTGTGCAGAAGGGTGCATAGGTCGTTGATCTGATACCACTCCTGCAGCGTGATCTGCCCCACCTCTGGATCTCGTTGTCCAAGGCTATACGTCACAACGTATTGCACCAGGGCTCTGTTGTGCTGCCGCAGTCGCTGCAACATGTGCTGTGTAGAATTCCAGCATGTAGGCACATTGCATTTCAGCCGGTGAACGGGCAAGCCGAAAGACTTCTGCAGCGAAGCAAGTCGTTGAGCTGCGGGATGCTAACGGCGGAAGTGAGTACACAGCGACCATGCCCTCTGCAGAAGCCCATCTAGGCCTGGATATTGTGTCCAAAATTGCTAGACAACCAGATTCAAGACGTAAGCCATACAAGGCATGTGTGTGATATTGCCCTGGTGAAGGGCCACACCCAGGTTTGCAGCATTGTCGCACACGGCCTTCCCTGGCTGCAGGTTGAGTGGACACAACCATTGCTGAAACTCAGTCGCCAGAGCTGACCACAACTCCTCAGCTGTGTGACTCACGTTTCCCAGGCTTTTGAGGGTAAAGACTGCCTGATAGCTTTGAACCCTGCTGCCAGCATAGTAAGGAGGTGTGCAGGATTCCTTCTCTGCAGTTACAATGCATGTGGCATTACCAGACAGGCTTTAGGCGGAGGTGGAGGACCGAGACGGGGTTGAGGAGGCAGAAGCAGTGGAGGAACTTCTACCTACAGAAGATGGACGCACAACTCGTGGGGACGGCAAGACTTGGACAGCAGACCCTTCTCCAGCTCTCACCATAGTTAACCAGTGCCCAGTGAGCGACATGTAATGCCCCTGTCCATGCTTACTGGTCCAAGTGTCTATGGTGAAATGCACCCTGTGACACACTGAGTTTCTCAAGGAAGCAGTGATGTTGCCTGCGACCTGCTGGTGAAGCGCAGACACATCTTTCTTGGAAAAGTAGTGGCGACTGGGCATCTGGTACTGGGACACTGCGATGGTCTCTAAAATCCTCTGTGTCCACCAGGCGGAAAGGCAGCATTTCTGTAGCCAACAGCTTACAGATGGTGAAATTCAAGTGCTTAGCCTTCTCATGGCTAGGAGGAAATGGTCTTTTACTTGTCCACATCTGAGGGACGGAGGGCTGGCTGCTGTGCTGAGAACCGGTTGAGTAGGATGTCCCCGGCAAATATACTAGAACTGCCGAATTTCAAGCAAATTGTTCTAATTCGGCGAATGACTCGAACACCGCCAAAAACAGCTCGAATTTGAGATTGGCGAACAATGCAAATTGAACATCGCTCATCTCTATTGGGGAATGGTAATAAAGAGATTGAAAGTTTGTCATGACGCCACCTGCAGATTCTGGCAACGGGCACCAGTCACGCTTCAGACCTTGGGGGAGATGGTACTGCAGCTTGGATGGAGCAGTTCCCTGCAGGTGGAGCTGAGTTCCCCAGTGCAGACCAGCACTGATGGTGGTGGTGCTGGTTGTTGTTTGGAGTGAAAAGATAACCTGCGGAGCAGTGTAGCAGTTGAGGTAAAAGGAAGACACCGAAGCTTTACCGCTATACATGGGTACTTTACTCTGTAAACCAGTTCAGATGGCAGTTCAGGTTATAGCACAATATAATCAGGTAGCTGGTTGGGTAGTCACAGAGGGTTGCAAGGTCATTCAGCGGATCCCGTAGTATACTCTCTTGCCAATCTTGTGTCCTGCTGTTAAAGCCTGCCCCTGTACAGCCCTCTTCTATATCAGGCCTGTTGGGAGGCAGTGAGATTCCCTTCTTCTCATTCTCTCTCTCTCTCTGAAGGAGCTCGGCCTTTGGTGGGCGATCCTGGAGAGGCTGCACTTTTTAGACAGGGTGTCAGGGTTGATGAACTGACCCGTGACGACGTGTGGATGGCTCAGGGGCTGAAAACCCTGCACCGTATCCTCGGAGCCGGTACTCCGTTAGATGGACCAGGGTTCCCCCAAAGCATGGGCGCTCTGACATGGTGTTCCCTCTTTCTTTTCCTGGGCTGCCTCTTCTCTAGGCCCCCTCCTTGGGAGTCTCCTTCTCTCTCTCGGAGGCTCCCCTCTTCTTCGCTCCTCAGTTCAAACTAAAACTCCACTGTCTCACTTGCCTCCTCCTCTAACTCCGCCCAATGGGAATGGGACTACCCGTCTACCCGGGTTAAGTGTGGGAGTGCTGGGGATGGGATCCACTTGCAAACCTTACTCTCTCCTGTTACTCTCCCCTGAATAACTGCACTCTCGTTTGTGGGTGCAGTACCCCTACTGTGGCGCACTGACCAGTAGGGCACCATATGAGCATTGACTGTAGCTTCTCAATGTGACTGAAAGCTGACGAATCCCCGCAGGAAAGTTCATCTTCTGCTGGTAGGCACTTTTTCATTAACGTGGACAGGCAGATTTTTATGCTATTAGCTACAAATTAACCACTTAAGAAGTGGATGACTTTTAATTTTTATTGTTCTTTCATCCCCCTTCCTCTTATTCCAAGAGACATGACGTTTTTATTTTTCTATCAACATAGCCATATTAGAGCTTATTTTTTGCTGGATGAGTTTTACTTTTGAATGACTTGATCCCTTTTATCATATGATGTAATGGTAAGCAGGAAAAAAATTCCAAGTGTGGCAAAATTGAAAAAAAAAAAAAGTTAAAATTTACAATTTTTTTTGGTGTTTTATTTCCAAAGTTAATTTTACCATAAAACTGACCTAATAGTATGATTCTGCAAATCAGTATATAGATGCCAGATATGTATACTTTTGTTTTATTTAAGTGGGGAAAAGAAATTTTGAAGATAAAATGTTGCAAGTGTCCCGACTTTCTGAGGTCGTAACTGCCAGTGTTTGAAATCTCGCACTGTTTTGTAGCGGACAGCTTGAACACCACTTGTCGCGTTCAGCTGTCCGCTACAACATATTTCAAACACAGGCACTTTTGTGCCCGCATTTGCATGTGCTTCGGATCCCGTCACCCATATTACTCTATGGCAGTGTTAACACAATATTACACTATGGTAATGCTGCGGTAATGCTGATCTATGCTGGATCTGTCCTACAAAACATCAAATGTGGCCCTAGACTTCGGGGACTTGAACCTGCAATAGGAGAAATCACAGTCTCCATGTCGGCTACTGAGCTGTCATCAGTAGACGCCTGACTGTCATGACAACTCATTGGCGTCCTGTATTCGCGTCACCAGTGAGCTGATGAGGGGATAGAACCATGCTCCCCCTACCAGTATACATAAAAAATGCTGCTGTTGTCACCTGTGACTCTCAGAGGCACATGTCAGCTGAATAAATCAGCTGACATGTGCAGGTAAAGACGTGGGCTCAGCGTGCGAGTCCGCATCAAATGCAGGGGGTTGACGCATATATGCAGGCAAATAGCGTTTACCAAGGTGACAGATTTCCTTTAAATTGAACAATCTCCCATGTTTCCCCAGTTCACATGTGTCCTAGGCACATTTAAACATGGGTCTTTTTGCCTAAGGTTTCATCTAAAAAGAGGACTCCTTTGCTTAAGCTGATGGACTAAGGCGGCCGTCACACGCTGAGATATCTCTAGCGATTTTGTAAGCGATCACGTGCACACGCGATCGCTTACAATATCGCTCACATCGCTGGTGAGATGTCACACAGACAGACTCACCAGCGATGTGGATCCGCGATCTCGCTGGTAACTATGGTACACATCGGGTAACTAGGCGCCGCGCGTCGCTTAGTAACCCGACGTGTACCATAGTTACCATCTCCCAGCATAGGCTCTGCCGCTGGGAGATCGTTCATCGTGGTGTCATACACCACGATGAAGCAGATTGCTAAATCGTAAATCGCAAGATGTGAGCTCCGGAGCTCAGATCTGCGATGTCACGATCAAGCGATTTCACATCGTAAATCGCTTGATTACATGCAACGATTTTAAGCCCGATATCGCTTAAGCGATCAAAAAGGAGATCGCTTTAACGATATCGGGCAAGAAATCGTTGCGTGTGACGGCCGCCTAACACATATTTTGATCAAATATATGCAAAGAATCTCAAATTTTAACATGGAAAGAGTCGAATTCATATATATATATCCAGAGAAAGAAAACTGGGCACTATCCGTGTATTGCAACCGGTGAAATTCAATTAATTACTCCTGACTGTTGGTATCCAGCATGATGGAGGTGCACACTCAACGTAAGTATAATATTCCAGCGAAGTAGACAAAAGACAGTGGCACTCACCAAATAGTGATCTTCTGCTTTAATTCAAATTCCAAGTGTACATTTTTGGAATCCAAGTGGTGGGGGAGGGAGGTGCGGGAACTAGGACGATGGTAACCGTTTCGCGGCTTAGTTGCCAGGACCCGTAGAAGCGGCAACTAAGCCGCGAAACGGTTACCGTCGTCCTCGTTCCCGCACCTCCCTCCCCCACCACTTGGATTCCGAAAATGTACACTTGGAATTTGAATTAAACCAGAAGATCACTATTTGGTGAGTGCCACTGTCTATTGTCTACTTCGCTGGAATATATATATATATATACTTTTTGCAATGCAGTGTTGCTCCATAGTGTACATGACCCGCCCCAGGGCCATGGGGTACCCGGTTCCGTGGCCCTGGTGGTCGCTGAAAAGGAGAACAGTTAATAGGGACGGTGTTTCGTGATACCCCTACGGTTCCGGTAATGGTACCGGCGCTGAGAGACAGTCTTCCAGGGCAATGGTGAAGCAGCAAGTTGGTTTCGCTCCCCATAGCTGGATCGGGATCCCCGGGGCAGTAGTGGATGATGGGAGTTGTGAAATAGCTTGGCAACTCCTCAGGCACAGGTGAATGAAATACACCGCACAGTTTGTAACTTGCAATGGGTTTACTGGCAGTTCTTTACACAGAACCTTTACTGGTTTGCCTGGCCTGGGTAGTCAGTGGGAGTTAGGATGCCGCACTTGGGTCCCTCGGTGGAATGCCTACTTGTCCTCTCCTGTCTCTTCCCACGCTCTGTCCTTTCTTCCTCAGCGCCTCCACGCACAGAGCCTGAAACCAGCTCCTCGGATCTTCTCTAATGAGCGACTCCCTTCTGAGCCCTCGGGATCCTATATGGGCCTTTTTCCGGTGTGTGCTGGATGTCGGCCTCGACTCTGTTAAAGAAGTTGTCTTTTACTTGTATCTACTCTGTATTGGCAGCCATTTTGTCCTTCTAAGAGCCATTTTAGTTTATCATCCTATTCCTTTCCAATATCACTTTATAAATTCATATACCCTTAGTAATGTAATATGGCAATGGTTGAGGGATGAGAACATAGAAAAATATGCAGACATGGGTATGGGAGTATAGCTAAACACTTCCTAGACTGTCGCTTTGTCTTCCTAGGGAAGAATAATAGTTATGGAGTCAGCATAGAGTCAGCGAACTGTGACCCTGAGCGCATAAAGTGCAGCAAACAGATGTCTAATGACTATAGCAAATGGTTTATGACCGGTGAATAAGAACATTCATTGATTAGGAGTCATATCTCTATGAAGGTGTTGATAGGTCTACATCTGGTCCTGGCGCATTACTTGCATTCTTTGTATATTTTTGTATGACTATGTCCCCGCCATCCTGCCACGTGTCAACCTATTAGGTAATGCTCCATTGTGTTGAAGTCCTTGATTATGCTATATAATCTCACCCCTCTAATAAAGAGTGTGACTCTCTCTAGGAAGACCTGCCTGATGCGTCTTTCTCTCTGAGCGTCCAGAAACAACTGGTCGGTGCCGATCCAACTTTATTATTTTACAAATCAGTCTATTCTGGTTAGCATAAGCATTGAAGCCCGGTTTTCGGCTTTATCAACTCCCTGAAGAAGTGTCACATCGCCTTTGGACTCAGTGGCTGGTGTTCCTGCCTCGGCCGCTGGGAGGTGCCGGATTACTTCGGCTGATGGTGCCGGTGATAGGAGGACAATGTCCTCACATGGACCTTCTCCTTCGACGTCTGCTTCTGTCGCTGAACAACGCCGTGTTTCTCATGTGGGTGATGTTGGTTGCAGAAGAGCGGGACCTGCAGAGGTTGGGGCCAGTCGTGCATCACCGTCTGGCCTGGTTCTAGGGGCGGTCCGGATGAGATCATCAGGCTGTGAGCTCCAGCCTATGGGAGGTAACCGCACCCTTCAAATACCTTGGAGCCTGTCTTGCAGGCCGCCAGATATAGTCTTGGTTCCCCAGTGATATAATGTGTGTTTGGTTTTGACTCTGATCTTTGCCTGGATTTTTGACTCTGTTACAGCCTGACGTTTTTGTAGCTTAACTGCCCTCTTGGTTCTGACTCAGACTCCTGACTACGTTTTTCGGGTCCTGATTTTTCCCTTCCTGGCGACCTTCCTGCTCCGCTGCTCATAATAGGCAGCTACACACTGGGCTCCGCTGTAAGTCCAGATCCCTTTATAGGGGTTAAGGGTCTCAGGGTTTCTCAGGGTGCTGCCTTACCAGCAGCTCAGCCTCACAGCGGATGGTTGTTACAAGAAGCTTGCGTCTCCGGTTTGGCGGCTTGGGGTTGAAAACCCGCACTGCTCTCGGTGCTGATCCTCCATTCCGGGACTGAACCCCTCTGGCTGGTAGATGTACCGCGTCCGGATTCGGGCACACCGCAACACTTGGTGCCCCTAATGTCCCCTTCAGTCCTGACGGCACCTCCGCCGTCACTCCCCACTGGAGCTTTTTCTGACTGGCTCTTCTTTCCTCCCACCCACACACTTTTCTACCCTGCCTGAGCTCCTCCCAGGGACTGGTCATCCCTACAGTGGGTCCTCCCCTGGTCGCCTGCTCTAGGGTGTGTATATGTGAATGGGTGTGATGAGGGTCCCTTATGCAGCATCCCAATTCCTCAGCCACAGGAATACTACACACTCTTTTATGGGTGCAGTACCCCTCCGTCGCATCCCGACCAGTGGGGCGCCACATTTACCCTTGGTTAAACTCACTCGTCCGCGAGTGACCCAACCCGGTACAGGTTAACATTTTTACATTTTTATTGACACATAAACACTAACCATACGCAATGCTTTTTTTCCCTTCCGGGAGGTACCTTTACTTTAAACGTTACCGGGTCAAAGGGACAAACAAGAATGAAGAATCAAAAACTCAATGCCAGCCAAAACAGGGTCGGGTAATAGTACAGCCCCGGTGGTAGTGTCCGTCACTAGTATAGTGTCCATATCACTACCGGGCCGCGTAAATGCCCACATTATAGAGTCCTTTGGCTTAACAGGTAACAGTCCAGAAGCTCAACACGGTAATCAGTTCACACTATGAGGGGCTGATAGATTTCTTTTATTACTCCCTTGTGGGCTCTAAGCCAAAACCCCTTTTCTCTCTCCCTCCCGCCCTGTCATTATATGCCAGGCACAGGCTGTCTGACATCACACATGGTCTTAGCGCAAGGTTAGGCGTCCTATGTGCCCAAGTTCATCACTCCCACCTTCGCCTGCATCTCATCCTTCCCCGACATCTCACTGCTTCTCCTGTGTGTGATCGTGCAGTCACAAGTAGGAGATGACTCCACCCCCTCCAGTCTCCGCGCATCCCTAGCTGTCTCCAGTTTACACTCACTTTACAAAAATAGTGTGCTGTTCAAAAGTGACTGAAACCCCCTGGCAACAGGTTGTTTAGATAGGAGCCAGTGGGGTCACCCTATCATCCATAGCAGCAGATGTTGATGGCTCCAAGTCTGTGATTTTTACAACATTGCTTCTGTGAAGCCGGGCTAGGGCAGGGTACTCAGCACTCGGGCTCGGTTGAAGTCTCGGATGTCACGGGTGGCAGCCCGAGGCTGTAACCCTGGGGGTCAGTGAAAAAGGGGGTTATTATTTACAGGGGATTATTTACAAGTTGTCTTCATCGTGACGCCACCTGCTGTGTCTGGTGAGGGGTCACCAGCGCCGCTCCAGTCCTCCGGTGGCCGATGGTATGGCGGCTTAAATGGAATCGTCCCTGCAGGCAGGACGGGACCACCGGGGCAGGAATGCTGTAATAAAACAGTCTATCATTGAATGATGCAGAAAGAGTCAAAACTTCACTTCACCGGGTAACTTTTACTTGAACAGTTCTTTCAGCCTTACAGTTCAACAGTTCATTAGATGTTATGCTGGCAAATGCTCTGAGGCTGCAATTGGGATTCGGGCTTGAGATGGAACCCTCCTTTACGTTCCTACCTTTTCCTTCTATTCTGTTCCCTAGACTCACCTTTGTTGAGGAGCATGTTGTGTGAACAGAGCAGTGGTCCACAGTTCATTTTAGTGATGAAAGTAAGTTTAATTTATTTGGATCTGATGGGAAGCATTATGTTCGTCGACAAACTTGGGAAAGACTGAACCCAAAGTGTGTAAAGAAGTCAACAAAGGTGGTGGAGGAAGTATTGTGGTTTGAGGAATGTTTTTTGCTTCAGGGGTGGGACCTCTCATACAGCTACATGGCAAAGTGAATGCAAGTGTGTATTAGAACTTTCTTTAACAACACGTGGTTCCTTACTTGCGTTCACCACTCAGTCAGAAAGCAATTATCATGTAGGACAATGCCCCCTGTCACACAGCTTAATGGGTAAAGCAGTTTCTTGATGCAGAAAACATTGAAATAATGAAATGGCCACCCAGAGTAGGGATTTAAATTCAATAGAGCCTCTGGAAAATCCTTGGTGAAAAAGTTATGGCCAAGAAACCCAGAACAGTCACAGAACTGTAGAAGAGACAGGAAGAGGAGTGGAACGAGATCCAACCAGAGCAGTGTGAGAGACTAGTGATATCTTAAGGCCGCAGATGTGCTGAAGCCATTCAAGGCAAATGCCTGTACACTTCCTACTGATTGGTGACTGCTGTAACCTTCACAACATTTAGTTTAAATCTTTCTCTGTGCTACAGTCATTGCTGTTCTTTATTTATGATCAAATTTTGTGTAAAATAAAGATTTTAAGTTGATAAACTTTGGTTATTTTGAAAAACACTGTTCTAGTGTCATGGTGTACGCCTTAAACAAAAACCTTCAAATGTTAAACAATGTAGATTACACTCTGACTGAAAAAATCAAGTGATCAGACATTGTTGTCTAATTTTGATCGCCAGTGTATACAAGGTTGTTTGCAGGCATACTGTTGGTGGATCATATGGTTGAGAACATGTTCTTCAGCAAAATAAGATAGTTGCCATATTATAGAGTATCGAAACACAAATTTAATGTTACGTGAACAAAATTGATGATCATCATTAAGAAAATATTTCCACAGCTCATAGCTTATTAGCAATCATTTGCACTCAGTGATGAATATATTTAGTTTTTAGGATAGGACCAGCCAAGATGTATGATAATGTTAAAAGAAGAACTGTGCTAGACAAACACATGTAGAAACTCCTCAAAGTGAAAAACATTGTGTTTTACTGAATGTTATGGAGTAAAGAACACAATATATTATTCATTGTCTACTCTAAATGAACAATTCTTAAGAAATGTAAGAAGAATTAAAACAATGGATATAAACAAGATTAATGCTTGAATCATCAATACTCATCATCACACTCATCTGGCTGAATGACATTAACAAAGATCTGTAAGTGGTTCCTGAATTAAAAGCAATACAGACATACCAATGCACCTCAATGAACTAGAACACCATCAAAAATCAATATTATATTGCCATGTTTCAGGGAATTTCTGGGAGCCCTGAAACACGTTGACTAATAAATCAATATTATATTCACCCTTTGATATCTCGTGGAATACAGCAGCATGGTTTTTAACCCTTCATCCTCCCTACTTTAATTTTCTGAAATAATGATCTTTGCGTTTTCATTGAATGTAAGTCATAATCATCAATATTAACAGAAATAAACACGTGAAATAGATCACTCTGTAATGACTCTATAATATATGCATTTCACTTTATGTATTGCGTTACTGAAATAAATTAACTTTTTGATGATATTCTAATTGATTAATATCATCGTTGTGTGCAGGAAGCCTCACTGCTTCAATTACAATAAATTGTGTACAGTCTTGAGTACAGACATGTCAGATGTAATAGTAGATTCCTCTGACAGCTGTATTCCATCAAGGGGAAAAGATGCCAGGGATGTTAGAAAAGAATTTTTGGAACACCGGTCATGTTTCACTTTCCCAGGTATAACATTTTAATGGTGATATGAATGCTACGGATGCCAGCTGTAATTTAATGACTCAAATGATCTTGGTTATATTCGCTAAGAACATTACGTGTTATTACTCCTTTGTATGATTCACCAGGTTGGTTTATTAGTTCCACAAATTTACTTAGGGTACTTTTACACGCCACAACCACGTCGAGAAAAATTGGCAGCGATATTGCGACATGGAAACATCGCTGCCACCTTTCCACCCAATTGCCTCCTTATTGCGGCATGTAAATCGGGAATTTGGCGGTGATATGTCGCCTCGCCTCGGTCACCTGGTTTTAGAGCTCTGCTCTGAAATCGGAACCAGGCGACACTGTGTTATCGCCGCCAAATTCCCGATTTAAACGCCACAATAAGGAGGCAATTTGGCGGCGATCATTCAAGCAATATCACCGCCAAAATTGTCTCCTGTGGTTGCGGCGTGTACAGGTACCCTTAGGATGTAACTTGAAGGTAAGCTATCATCGAAAAATAACCTATTGGTTATATAATGTTTTTGTGTTACAGCTACTGTATTAAAAAAAGGCAATTTTTTTTCTTTTATTATAATCTTTCTTAAAAATAAATAAAATTAGTAATCTTTCAACTTTCACACTGGTCACTGTTTTACCTGACATTTAAGGAGAGTTTTCAGCAGACTCTATATCAAAGTGTGGCGCCCCTGCGACCAGGAGGCCACAAAGGGAACTGCAGCCAGGCAGGTAGGATGACAGTTGAACACCAACACCCTCACAGCCCACACAACCCACATACAGTAGAGGGCAGCATCCAGCCCAGAGCCTGGAGACTCTAGGCAGGCGAGGGGTGGTGAATTTAGAGCAGTGGGTGGGCAAACACGAAGTCAGGTGACAGAAGGTAGAAATAGTGAAGGGGGAGCAGGAAAGAGTCAGTAGGCCGAGGTAGGCTGAGCAGTAAAGACTGAATCCACACGTCCTGGAGAAGTGGGGTGTAGGAGCGCAGAATCTGAACAGAGTCGGTGCGAGCCGCAGAGAGAAAGCACGGCCGAAGCCAGCACCCCAGGAGTGTGATAGGGAAGAGAGGGACGGTGATACCGGGCCCTAGAACTACAGCCGAGACGACAAACTGCAGGCCGAGTAGCCCTCCTATGATACCTGAAGACACAGTAGAGAGAGCCTGGTAGAGCCTCACACAGGAGGACTGCTGGAGGCTAGGCTGAAGTAGAGTGTCGGCTCTAGAGGGGACCGTAGCTTTACCCGGATCCCCAGACAACCAACGGGGGGCCACAACTACACGTTAGGGTCCCTACCCCAAAAGGACAGGTCGCTCAGTGGCAACCCGGAGGGCTCACAGGAGTCCGAACCACCGCCATACTGTCCGGAGTCACGCACACGAAAGTGAGTCACAGAGAACGCAGTAACAGCCTGAGAGGGACACAGAGACAGAGTGAGGGGTCACAGTAAGGAAGACCTGGCTGCAGAGAGTAAAGGGAACCCCGGAGGGGAGAGTGAGCCCGTGTACTGAGAATTGAACTGAGACTTGTAACCAACTGTAAGAACTGTACTGAACTGTAACCTGAACTTGAGAAGTAAACACGGTGAAGCCTGAACATGATTCTCTTGTAAGTCTCTGCCTGAATACTACTCCCTCCATACAGGATCATAACAAACCTCCACCTGGAGAGCCACAGCGTGCAGGCTCCAACACTGAAGGAGGATTCCTGCAGCATCTGGACAGTAAGGACAGTTAGTGTTTAGTGTACTGCATTCAGCACTAGGCCTGCACACTACACTATTGACTCTAATCATCACTGCCCTGGGGAACACAGTTCTGCCCACGGGAACTATTCCATCTACCCTGCCATTACATCATCTCCGGAGGTTCTGCAGCAGCGGCGGCCCCATTACTGGCCGCACACAGTGGGTGGCGTCACAACTGACATTTCCCCTACGGTCCGGACCAGGACCACCCACGACTTCCCCAGTAGCAGACCCGGTCCGGTACTGAGTACCCTCGTCCCAGTGGGCTCGACAAAAGGAAGAATCAGGGTTGCAAAATTGACTTTTTACTTTTGATGGACAGCTTGTAAAAAGCTCACAAATAGAAATGAGCGAACTTGTTTGCAAATCTCCAGTTCGGCATGAGCCTTGCCCATTTTTGGCATCAGATTCCTGAACACTTTTCTCAATATTTGCACAATTTGTCCTTTGTGTGGTAACTGTTCAGAACCTTACAATGTCCCTCAAACATCCATTTAAGGTTTGTGGCCAAAACAGCTGCCGGAAGACTCGGTGGCTGAAAACTCTGGTAACCTTAGGTTACCTGAGTTCACAGCCATCGGGTCTTGCAGAAGCTTCAAGCTGGTGACTTTAAACTTACCTTCACACACAGCAATTTCACTAGGAAATTTTATTAGGCAATTTCACTGGCAATTTGCTGGTTGCAGTGAAATCATGGACACATTGTTTCATTTGTACACAGCAACAAAATAGAACAATGTGTCCATGATTTCACGGCAACCAGCAAATTGCCAGTGAAATTGCCTAGCAATATTGTTGCGTGTGAAGGTACCTTAAAGGTCCCTTTACACTTCACAATATCGCAACGCAACTACGATAAAAAGTCACTTGGTAGGGGCGTTGCAGTTGTTATCGTTGGTGAGTTGTGTCGTGTAAATAGGCAACGCAACTCAAAAACGATGCAACTTCGATACCGTTTGTGAATTGTGCATGCTCTTCAACCGTGCAATATTGGCTTGACGATCTGGCAAGATCATGCTGTGTGTCAGCGCAACTACAATTTGGAGCGCAACTTCCCCTATTCACTCCAATGTTAATTGGTCGTTCCCTGAGTTGCTCAGATGCAGTGTGCAAGAGGGGCGTACAACATCGTAGTTGCGTTGCCTGGCGATATCTCCCTGTGTAACATCTCCTATGTGATTTTGGACAAGTGCCAAAAACGTGCGCGCTCCCGTGAAGTTATATGCAATATCGGAACAATATTGCGACGTGTAAAGCGGCCTTTAGGCCCCATTCACACACTGCTTTTTTTGCTGCGTATTTTTAAGCACAAGCTCATCACAAACCAGGAGTGGGTGATTAAACATATAAGTGGAGCACTTATTTCTATTATGGTGGGTTTACACACACCAATTTATCTGTTCAATATCTGAACCAATCTCTGGTTGCAGTGAAATCATGGATACATTGCTCCATTTTGTGGCTGTGTACAACATGGAGCAATGTATCCATGATTTCACTGCAACCAGAGATTGGTTCAGATATTGAACAGATAAATTGGTGTGTGTAAACCCACTATTAGACCTTTCCTCTGAGTATGCCACTCCCGGTTTTGATTGTTCCACTCCTGGCTTTTTTTGAGCTTGTGCGTAAAAATACGCAGCAAAAAAAGCAGTGTGTGAATGGGGCCTAAGGCTGCGTTCACACACTGCGCATTTTTAAGCGCTTTTTTACGAACGCTTTTCAAAAATGCGTAGGTGCGTATTGTCTGACAGCACAGTGAATGTAAAATTCACTTTACCGTTCAGACAGTGTGTATTTTTCCGCAGCACCTTTTTGGGAGAAAGCGCCGGCGTAAAAAAAATTGACTTGTCACTGCTGCATCTGACGTCACAGAGGGGAGGAAGAATCCTGCTTCCTCCTCACCTGTGTGACACCTGTGACTGCCCATTTGATTTTGCAGTGCATTAATATACTCTGCAAAATCAAAGTTAAATAAAGACAAATGTATTAAAAATAATAAAGAATTTAATACTTACCTCTCTGACGGGTGTTCTGGTGTCTGGGAGCCAGGAGCCGCCGCTGGAATGGTCCTGCTAGGACCTGTGGTGATGTCAGAGGGCGTTCCGGTCATGTGATAGGTATCACATGACCGCGAGCGGCCAATAAGCACCAGAAAGGCCCCTCTGACATCACGGCAGGTCTTTTTCCATCAGTACATGACCTTCGCACAGCTCCGGATGGCGTGAACAAGCTGGTGGAGAGGTAAGTATGAAATCTTCATAATTTTTAATACTACTGGCTTTGTTTAATTTTAATTTTGCAGTATATATTAATACACTTCGAAATCAAATTGGGGCTGGCAGACATGGCACAGAGGGGAGGAGGAAGCAGGATTCTTCCTCCCCTCTGTGACATCACTCCTCCCCCAGCCCATAAAAAAGTGTGCTGTCTCCACAGCACTGCTTCTTTTTTTGCGTTTTTTTGCGTGGGTAAAAAACACTGGTAAAAGCGCCCGCACAAAAAAGCACAAAAAAGCGCTATGTGTAAAGGTAGCCTTAGGGAACCTTTAAGGCTGGCTTCACACTGCGGGTCAGATCCGATCCGAGGCTGTCAGGGTGAACCTGACAGCCCCGGATCCATGGGCGTACCCAGCGTGGGGAGAGGGGGGGGCAGGTGCCCCCCCCCCCAAGAGGCTGTCCTGGGTGAGCGTGGCACTGCGTACCCCACATGGCACCTAATGTATTACTGTGACCAGGGCTTTTTTTGTTCTGGAGTGGCCGCCGTCACCGCCCCCGCCCACCGCTCCTCTTTGGGAGTCAAAGGAGCAGCACTGTCTCCCGGCCGAGTGCTGAGTGAGGGGTCAGACTCAGTGCTGAGGGCGGACTCAAGAGGAGCGGACGGGAGCTGGCGGCACAGCAATGTCAGGTGAACGGACGGCAGAGGAGATGAAGAGAGGACAGCAGAAGAGAGCAGGTGGTGAGTGGCCCCAAGGAAAGAAGGTGCAGTGTGCTGTGCAGCCAGGTTTTGTGTGCAGAGTGACTGTGTGTGCGCAATGTGTGTGCGTGTGTGCGCAATGTGTGTGCGTGTGTGCGCAATGTGTGTGCGTGTGTGCGCAATGTGTGGCGTGTGTGCGCAATGTGTGTGTGTGTGCAATGTGTGTGGGTGTGCAATTTGTGTGTGTGCAATGCTACACGCTGCAGTGCCGGCCCCGGGAGCAGAAGAGCCTGTGCAGCTGCCCTGTGGACTGTGGGGGGCTGGAGGCAGAGACAGAGCAGCCGGAGGATCACAGTGAGTGTAAAATAAATGTAAAGTAAATAAAGATAAAGTTGGCTGCACTGTGCTTGTGATGGGGGCCTCCAGCCTCCATCCTCCTGCCCTCACCCCTCCAGCCTCCGTCCTCCTGCCCTCACCCCTCCAGCCTCTGTCCTCCTGCGCTCACCCCTCCAGCCTCTGTCCTCCTGCGCTCACCCCTCCAGCCTCTGTCCTCCTGCCCTCACCCCACCAGCCTTCGTCATCCTGCGCTCACCCCTCCAGCCTCCGTCCTACTGCACTCACCCCCCAGCCTTCATCCTGGTCTAACCGCCTGCCCACCATATACTGTGCTGCTAACCACTGAGCCATCATACTTTGCTAACCACAGAGACATCGCGCAGTGCTAACCACTGAGCCACCATACATTGCTAACCACTGAGCCACCGTACAGTGCTAACCACTGAGCCACCATATACAGTGCTAACCACTGAGCCACCATATACAGTGCTAACCACTGAGCCACCGTATACAGTGCTAACCACTGAGCCACCAAACAGTGCTAACCACTGAGCCACCAAACAGTGCTAACCACTGAGCCACCAAACAGTGCTAACCACTGAGCCACCAATACAGTGCTAACCACTGAGCCCCACCATATACAGTGCTAACCACTGAGCCACCGTATACAGTGCTAACCACTGAGCCACCGTATATACAGTGCTAACCACTGAGCCACCATATACAGTGCTAACCACTGAGCCACCGTACTGCGAGTGTATGCCCCTGCGAGTGTATGCCCCTGTGTGTGTATGCCTTCCCCCTGAAAATAAGACCAGGTGCAACGTTCGGAGCAAATATATTAATATATTAAATATATTAATCTCGCCCGGCCCCTGACGGCAGCCCGCCCATGTCATATACAGCCCCCGGCCCCCATAGGGCTTCCCAGTGGCGCAATAAGTCTGATGGGCACAGGTGCGCAATATAGGCCCCCCACCTTCCGCGTGCACGTTGGTCAGATGTATGAGCCCCGTGTAACATTCTAAATCCTATACTCACAAATTGACCCCTCTCCCCCTTCATTATGTATTAATGTCCGTTATCCTGCTGTATATGGTCCTCCTCCTGGAATATGGCCTTTATCGTGGTATATATGTCCCCCATCATGGTTTATATGGTCCTCCTCCTCAGCCACCATAGTCCTCCAATTATTATAATGCATCCCCACATTCCTCCATACATTACAATGTATTTCCATAGTCCTCTATGTATTATATTGCACCCCATAGTCCCCCATTCATAAGGTACCCCCATAGTCATCCAATTATCATAATGCAACCCCACTATCCTCTATATAGTATAATGTAGCCTCATATGCCTCCATATATTATAATGCACCTCCATACAGTATAATGCACTCCTATAGTTCTCCATATAGTATAATTCACCCCCATAATTCTCCATATAGTATAATTCACCCATAGTCCTCTATACAGTATAATGCACCAACAATAGTCCTCCATGTAGTATAATGCACCCCCATAGTTCTCCATATAGCCCTATAATGCACCCTCACAGTCCTGTGTTTAGCATAGTACAGCCTTCCATATAGCACAGTACAGCCTCATAATTCTCCATACAGTATAATGCAGCCACGGTGAGCCACTCCCTTCCCCCCCCCCCCCCATACTCCTCTGGCCAGCGTGTACTCCTTAAAAAAAATCTGTACTTACATCTCCTGGTTCCACCGCAGATTCCCAAAATTGAAGATACAGGAGGAGGTCGTGACGCCGAGCATTGCACAGTGGAACGCATAAAAGCAGGAAGTGACACCTAGTCCACACTAGGAGAAGGTAGTGCTTCCTGCTTTTTATGCGTTCCACTGTGCAATGCATGGCATCACCCCTGTGGTAAGAGGAAGCGCAGGGGGCGGCGCAGGAGGCTCAGTGAAACACACGGGACCCTTAGCGGCCCGTGTGCTGCTGCGCAGTGATGGTACAAGAAGCGGGCGCAACCTGAACGACCATGGCTTGCCCCCCCTAGTTTTGATCCTGGGTACACCCATGCCCGGATCGGATCAGCACACAGAACCCGAGGGCTAATATGCCCTCCGGGCTGGTGTACACCCGCACGCAGCTGCCGCCACTGATGAATCGGGACCGCGGCTGGCAGGGAGCTAGATCCGGGCGAATCGGGGCAATCCGGGAATTGCCAATTAGAGGAGATATTGTCACGTCCTACTGACGGACCCCACACGTGGACCCACTGGACCGCGTAAAGCGGATGCTGATACCTGGTTGATAGAGAGGCGGACCAGTACAGTCGAGTTAACGGGTTTATTGAACAGAACAGAATAGAACCCACGCCCCAGGGGAGGGCCACACGGCCACAGCACCGGAACACCAGCGAGGGAGACCCCGGAGCGCTTGACCCCTATACAGGGATACCGCCGGGACCAGCCTCGAAGGGACCAATGAAGCGGACACGTGTGTTAAACCGACCCAAGGCGACGTGGAAACAATACAGCAACCGGGTAAGATAGAACACAGAGAACCGGAAACAAGAGAATCCGTGGCAGGACCTGAATCAGCAATTCAGCTAGGAAGGGATCCATAAGGGTGACCCGGAACACGGGAGTCAGCAAGGAGCCGGTAAGGCGGAGATCTGTAGGAGGAAACACACAGAAATCAGTTAACCAGCAAAACAAGGAACAACCTGACCAGACCAGGATTAGCCACTTCAATAGGTAGAAGTTGCCCTGGCCAAGACTGACAGGAACAGGAAGCTTATATATCAGCGGGGCGGTCCTGATTGGCAGGACACAGAGGCTAGGCGATTGGCTGAGGGGAGGAGCATGCTCTCTGCAGTCTCTTCAGAAGAAACAGGTTTGGAGATGTTGTTTCATGTGCTCAAGCAGTAGCCATGGAATTTGAGGAGCTGAGTGGCGCTACTCCAGCAGAGGGCGCTGGAACGTGGGTGCCAGGCGGGGAGGTCTTCTCTGGCTGCTGAGGGTGCAGGGAGAGGTCGCTGGAACGCTGCAGCAGACCCCCGGGTGGTGACAGATATTCTCTCGGACACAAAAACACTGCAAGCAGCATTTTTGTGTCTGTGGGAGAATACTGAATTCTCCTGGGTTGTCCCGGACAGAGAGAAACCGGATGGCAGAGAGCTGCCATCCGGCTTCTATCCGGCCCCATAGGCTGCTATGGGGCCAAAATCCGGTCCGGGGACACGGATAGCCTCGGATCGGATGTAACCCGCAGTGTGAAGCCAGCCTATGGGAGTTTTTAAGCTTCCTTGAGTCTCCAGGTGTTGAAACACCTGCAGGCTGTGAGTTTTAAATAATTTACATTAGAAAAAAAAACTAATTAAAAAAAAAAAACTTATTTATTGCTGTGATAATCACGGGCAGCTCAAAAACTGCACACTGATGCCATCCATGTGCTGTCAATAATTTTCAATGAACCATAGCATTTATAATTTTGATCTGTGATCCGAATATAAGATGGGCATGTCACTTTTTTTTTTTTTTTTTTTTTTTTAAACTCGCGGTCCATAAAAAAAAAGAACATAAACATGTGAACAGCCCCATAGATTATAATGGATACATCTTTAATTCATGAAAACAACTGATAGGCTAGGGTCACATCTACGTTTTTTTTTTTTTGAAAACCTGATCCGGTTTTGAGCTTTTAAAAAGCTCAAAACCGGATCAAGAAACGCTCCCCATAGGAGCCAATGCTAAAAACCGGATTGCTTCACAAGCAATCCGGTTTCAGTCTCCGGCTCTGCAGCCTGCGTTAAAAATCATGCAGGCTGCAGTTTTCAGAGCAGTTTAAGCATCCACAATCCGGTGACCGGATTGCTCAGGATGTGTAATCCTGAGCAATCCGGTTACCGGTTAGTTTGCTCATCCCTGCTGCCGCAGAGATGAGCAAACTGTTCTATGTATAGTAAATGGCTTAATTTAATAAATAAATGATTGATTAATGCCTCTAGGGGGTGTGCAGTCCCCCTAGAGACCTTACACCCACTCAGGTGGGCTTATCCTGCTTTAATCTGTAATGTACAAAAGTGCCGGGCTCCTCAGAGCTGCGTGCACAACCCCACAAACTGACCCCCCTTGTCGGTAGACCTGTCCCTGCACCCCCTCTTATCTTTTCTATCTATCCCTTTTGCTAAATAAAACCATGTATTAAAGTAAAGAATATAGGATATAATTACGTGTAGTGTGCTTTTCTGTATAGGCGGGGCTGTCTGCTGCTCCCTCCACCCACTTATTAATTATGCACGCCCCCTCTCAGCTAGCAGCAGTGATGAGAGCCTGGCCGCGTCATGAAAGGGGTGGTGCTACCACTATGACGCGATTTAAGCCTCGCCCCTTTCATGACGCGGCCAGGCTCTCATCACTGCTGCTAGCTGAGAGGGGGCGTGCATAATTAATAAGCGGGCGGAGGGAGTAGCAGACAGCCCCGCCTATACAGAAAAGCGCACTACACGTAATTATATCCTATATTCTTTACTTTAATACATGGTTTTATTTAGCAAAAGGGATAGATAGAAAAGATAAGAGAGGGTGCAGGGACAGGTCTACCGACAAGGTGGGGGTCAGTTTGTGGGGTCGTTTGTGCAGCTCTGAGGAGCCCGGCGCTTTTGTACATTACAGATTAAAGTAGGATAAGCCCACCTGAGTGGGTGTAAGGTCTCTAGGGGACTAGGCCCCCCCTAGAGACATTAATCAATCATTTATTTATTAAATTAATCCATTTACTATACATAGAACAGTTTGCTCATCCTGCAGCAGCAGGGATGAGCAAACTAATCGGTAACCGGATTGCTCAGGATTACACATCCTGAGCAATCCGGTTACCTGATTGCGGTTCCCTCCACACATTTTTGCTTAAAAATGTGTGTAAAGGCAATTGCATTTACCGCATCCGGATCTGAATGCAGTGAACGCAATTGCCTGGCCAAATGTGACCCTAGCCATAGAACATGTAAACTAAATATGTTTGTCAAAATGAGACTAGCTGGCTTCACACTATGTTTTTTCGCTGTCAGGTTCTGTCCGTGTTTTTCAGGATGCACCGGACAAAACAGAATCGGAGGCCTGCTTTCTGCCATAATCCTCTCTGCACGTGGCTGCCGCTGTCCAAGTGCTGAAATTTCAGCATAGCGCATGAAGGGGAGCTCTCCATGTCCTGAGATTTCAGCCGGCGCTTCTTTTAGCTGCGCTGTCCAGGTACTGAACAAGCGCAGCTTGAATGTCAGAGCCGCCGCTCGTTCAGCACCCGGCGTCCGGGAACTGGAACGATTTTCTGTCGTATCCGGTGCGATCCGGTGTCCATAGACTGCCATGTTAGGGGGTGTCGGATCGCACGGGATCCGGGAGCATCCAATTTTGTCCGATTTTTGCCCCAGACACTAAATATGCTGCAAGCTCTTATTTTGTATCCTGGACAAAAAATGAAATCTGCTGGATCCTCCCGGACAGCACAAAACCGGATGGCAAATCACTGCCATCCGGCCTCATAGGCATACAATAGGGGCAAAACAAGATCTGGGACTGTCTGGTTCACACCGGACAGCCCCGGATCCAGGAAATCGTGGTGTGAAGCCGGCCTAAGGCAAAACCAGGAGTGGTAATAAATACAGTAGTGGTGCACATGTTCAATATTTGATGAGTTTTTTACCTCAGATTTGTAAGCCAAAACCAGGAATGGAACAATCAGAGGGAATGTATCATAGGAAAACCTGAAATGCTTCAGCATTTTTACCTACTCCTGGGTTTGGCAAATTTTGAGGTAAAAAATCCACCAAATACTCAACGTGTGCACATGGCCTAATAGAAACACATCACCACTTCTGTATTTTTCACCCTCTCCTTTTTTTGTTTTACAAATGCTGAGGTAAAAAAAAAATCACCAAATACTGAACATGTGCACGTGGCCTAGTAGAAACACATCACCACTTCTATATTTTTTACCCACCCTGGTTTTGTTTTACAAATGCTTAGGTGAAAAACTCACCAAATACTCAACATGTGCACATGGCCTTATTGTAACTTTGCAGCAACATTCTCCCTTTCTATATATAGATCCTGGCATTTTGCTACTTGTTCTACTTTGGAATCAGTCTCCATAGAGACTGCAGTAAACAGTTACAGAGGGACAGTAATACACAGGCAGTGGTCCGCAGTACTCACTGTTCTGAGACCTCAGGTTGGATACATTTGTACACTGCAGGCAATATAAAAAATACTTAGAAAGACCCTATATGATGAAAAGGAGCTGCATATATGGGGCCAAATTATACCAATAAATTCAAGAATACCTATATTTAATCTCTGAATTATGTCTATTTTATGTTTTTAAAGAGGACCTGTCAACTCCCTGGTCCTATGCTAACTGAATGCAGTCTGCTGCATTGAGGGAAGGCGTCCCCCATGTCTCTAGCCCTCCTGTAAGTTGTTAAAAAGACTTTAGAAAGTGTACAGATAAGAAGTCCAGAGGGACTTACTCAGTAATGAGTCATCGATGTTATATGGTGTCCTCCCCACCTCCAGCCCTCTCTGTGCCACCTCCAGCCCTCTCTTGGTCAGCCTCCTGTATGTGTAATCACTGTTGCTGGTGTCCGCACTGCCTCCAGCCCAACCTGGTCCACCTCCAGCCCTCTCTGTGCCACCTCCAGCCCTCTCTTGTTCAGCCTCCTGAGGGCTGGAGGTGGGAAGGACACCAGCAACAGCGATGACACATACAGGAGGCTGAACAAGAGAGGGCTGGAGGTGGGGAGGACACCATATAACATCGATGACTCATTACTGAGTAAGTCCCTCTGGACTCCTTATCTGTACACTTTCTAAAGTCTTTTTAACAACTTACAGGAGGGCTAGAGACATGGGGGACCCCTTTCCTGAATGCAGCAGATATGCTGCATTCAGTGCTGCATTCAGTTAGCATAGCACCAGGGGGCGATAGGTCCTCTTTAATGATTATGTTATCCAATAAATATTTTTTTTATTGATTTTGAGCCTTGCACATTTTTTTTATATAGGTATTAGCGTAAAACAACTTTTTTGTATAGAGCACTCGTGTTAAATACAAAAGAGCAAATAATAAATAGCAATTTAAAATAATAGAAGAAAAATGAAAAAACCTAAAGCTTGCTGTAACTCTTTCACCCTGTAGACTAAGTTGCTTTAATCCCTTTACGACTAATGACGAGTATACTCGTCATGAAAAGATGTCAGTTCCCGCATCATGACGAGTATACTCGTCATGGCTTTGAACTGTCACTGCTTCTAAACAAACAGTGACAGCTCAATGCTAAAAGCTGTCAGTGACAGCTGAAGGTCAGGGGCAGAGGTGTGGGGACCCTTGTTAACCCCTTCCCCCCCCTCCCCAATCATACTTATCTGCCGGCGGGCTGCACTGCACCCGCCAGCCATTATCTAATACTCCAGCGTCCCCTATGTCTTTTCCCCGCTCCGTCCAGCCCCTCCCTGTGTGCTGTCCAGCCCCCCCTGTGTCCAGCCCCCCATGTGTGTGCTGCCCAGCCCCCCTGTGTCCAGTTCCCCCTGTGTCTGGCCGGCACCACCTACCCCAGTCCCCGCCAACCACCCGCTCTCCTCCTTCAATAGTATTTCTGCCGGCGGGCTCATGTGCCCGCCGGTCAAGTTGCAGGGCCCCTTCCCCCCTGCTCGTGCCCCCCCTGCTCCTACTCACCCCCCAGCCCCGCTCACCTATCCCGTCGGGCTGCACGCGCCGGTGCACCCGCCCGCACCGTCGGCCTCCGAATCCTCTGCAGTCTCCGGTGTGGCTCCTCCTCTTCTCAGGGGCTACTCCTCCTCATCGGTGGGTAAGTATGAATGAATCAATGAATGAATAGATGGATGTGTGGATGGATGGATGGATGGATGGTGGGTGGGTGGATGGATGGGTGAATGAATGGATGTGTGTGTGTGTGGATGTGCTTGCTTGGATGTGCGTGGATGTGTGTGTGGATGTGCGTGCGTGGATGTCAGCGTGCGTGCGTGGATGTGTGCGTGGATGTGTGCATGGATGTCATCGTGCATGAATGTCAGCGTGCGTGAATGTCAGCGTGCGTGGATGTGCGTGCGTGGATGTGCATTGTGCATGCGTGGATGTGCGTGCGTGGATGTGCGCATGTGTGGAGCTGTGCGTACGTGGATGTGTGCGTACGTGGATGTGCGTGGATGTGTGCGTGGATGTCAGCATGCGTGCGTGGATGTGTGCATGCATGGATGTCAGTGTGCGTGGATGTGCGTGCATGGATGTGCATGCGTGGATGTGCATGCGTGGATGTGCGTGCGTGGATGTGCGTGCGTGGATGTGTGCGTGTGTGGATCTCTGCGTACGTGGATGTGGATATGCGTGGATGTGTGCGTGGATGTCAGCGTGCATGAATGTCAGCGTGCGTGAATGTCAGTGTGCGTGGATGTGCGTGCGCGGATGTGCATTGTGCATGCATGGATGTGCGTGCGTGGATGTGTGCGTACGTGGATGTGCGTGGATGTGGATGTGCGTGGATGTGTGCGTGGATGTCAGCATGTGTGCGTGGATGTGTGTATGCGTGGATGTCAGCGTGCGTGGATGTGCGTGCGAGGATGTGCGTGCGTGGATGTGCGTGCGTGGATGTCAGCGTGCGTGGATGTGTGCGTGTGTGGATCTGTGCGTACGTGGATGTGGATGTGCGTGGATGTGTGTGTGGATGTCAGCATGCGTGCGTGGAAGTGTGCATGCGTGGATGTCAGCGTGCGTGGATGTGCGTGCGTGGATGTGCGTGCGTGGATGTCAGCATGCGTGCGTGGATGTGTGCGTGTGTGGATGTGCGTGCTTGGATGTGCGTGCGTGGTTGTGTGCGTGCGTGGATGATGGGTGCATAGGTGGATGGATGGGTGCAACAAGGGATCAAGTGTCCTCTTGTTGTAGTCTCTGGGATCATAGTCATGGTGCACTGTATAACAGATCATTGTCATACAGTGCACCATAACTCTGACCCCCAAGACTGTAGGAAGAGGACACTTGATCCCTTGCTGTAGTCTCTGGATTGAGCAGAGGCGATCGAGCGTCGTGGGACCTTTGTTGTGGACTACGTCGGAGGCGATCGAGCGTCGTGGGACCTTCGTTGTGGACTACGTCGGATCTTTATAATAAAGATGGAGTCCGAATTTTGTTTGTGTTTTTTTTTTAAATAAAAAGATTTTTCTATGTGTGTATTTTCTGACTATTTACCAGAGATTCCTAATGGCGGGTCTAACATTGGCCCTATATTATGAATCTCGGGCTTAGTGCCAGCTGCCAATAAAAAGCTGGCATTAACCCCTTTATTACCCAGTTTGCCACCGCACCAGGGCAACTGGAAGAGCATGGGTACAGCGCCAGAAAATGGCGCTTCAATGAATGCGCCATTTTCTGGTGCGGCGGCGGGCTGCAATTCGCAGCATGGGGGGCCCAGAACGCTAGGGCCTTTCCATGCTGAGGATTCCAGCCCCCAGCTGCCTAGTTGTACCTGGCTGGGCCAAAAATATGGCGGAGCCCTAAGTCATTTTTTTTCTAGATTAGTTCTAGAAATAAAAAAAATGGGCTTCGCTGTATTTTTGGTTGCAGCCAGGTACAACAAGGCAGCTGGGGGTTGCTGGCAGTCTGTAGCTGCCAAGTTGTACCTGGCTGGACCAAAAATATGGCGGAGCCCTACATCATTTTTTTTTCTTCTAGAATTAGTTCTAGAAATAAAAAAAAAATGGGCTTCGCTGTATTTTTGGTTGCAGCCAGGTACAATGAGGCAGCTGGGGGTTGCTGGCAGTCTGTAGCTGCCAAGTTGTACCTGGCATGACCAAAAATATGGCGGAGCCCCACGTCATTTTTTTTTTTTTCTAGAATTAGTTCTAGAAATAAAAAAAAGGCCTTCACTGTATTTTTTGTAGCCAGCCATGTACAACTTGGTAGCTGGCTGACTGGAATCCTCAGTGTGGAGAGACCCAAATGTTGTGGGTCCCCCGCGCTGCAAATTTCAACCCACAGCCACCCAAGAAAACAGCGCATTCAATAGAGGCGGCATTTTCTGGTGCTGTACCCCAACTCTACCAGTTGCCCTTATGCTGGTGGCACACGGGTTCTCCATATGCGACATGGTGTCCGCTAACAATTTCAATAGAAAATTAGCTCCAATTGTTAGGGGAAACCATGTCGGGTATGGAGAGACCCTCCCTGTGTGCCTGAACATTGGAGCTCCCCCACAAGTGACCCCATTTTGGAAACTAGACCCCCTAAGGAACGTATCTAGATGCATAGTGAGCACTTTGAACCCCCAGATGCTTCACAAATTCACCCATGAAAAAGCACTTTTTTTTCCACAAAAAGTTTCATTTTTTCATTTTTACGGATCAATTTTTGAAGCACGTGGGGGTTCAAAGTGCTCACTATGCATCTAGATACATTCCTTGGGGGGTGTAGTTCCTAAAATGGGGTTACTTATGGGGGAGCTCCAATGTGGCGACACACGGGGACCCTCCAA
Source organism: Allobates femoralis (assembly GCA_033576535.1). NCBI lineage: Eukaryota > Metazoa > Chordata > Amphibia > Anura > Aromobatidae > Allobates > Allobates femoralis. The sequence continues at coordinate 231,529,235 of JARQOC010000002.1, forward strand.
ACGCGACATGGTGTCCGCTAACAACTTGAATGGAAAATGAGCTCAAATTGTTAGCGGACACCATGTCGCGTTGGGAGGGTCACTGTGTGTCTCCACATTGGAGCTCCCCCACAAGTGACCCAATTTTGGAAACTAGACCCCCAAAGGATTATATCTAGATGCATAGTGAGCACTTTGAACCCCCAGATGCTTCACAAATTGATCCGTAATAATGAAAAAAGAAATTATTTGTGGAAAAAAAAGTGCTTTTTCATTTTTACAGATGAATTTCTGAAGCATCTGGGGGTTCAAAGTGCTCACTATGCATCTAGATACGTTCCTTTGGGGGTCTAGTTTCCAAAATGGGGTCACTTGTGGGGGAGCTCCAATGTGGAGACACACAGGGACCCTCCAAACGCGACATGGTGTCCGCTAACAAATTGAGCTCATTTTCCATTCAAATTGTTAGCGGACACCATGTTGCGTTTGGAGGGTCCCAGTGTGTCTCCACATTGGAGCTCCCCACAAGTGACCCCATTTTGGAAACTAGACCCCCTAAGGAACGTATCTAGATGCATAGTGAGCACTTTGAAGCCCCAGATGCTTCACAAATTCATCCATAAAAATGAAAAAAACACTTTTTTTTCACCAAAAAGTTTATTTTTGCCTACATTTTTTCATTTTCACATGGGCAACAGGATAAAATGCATCCCAAAATTTGTTGGGCAATTTCTCCTGAGTACACCGATACCTTATATGTGGTCATAAACCATTGTTTGGGCGCACGGCAGGGCTCAGAAGTGAAGGAGCGCCATTTCACTTTTTGAACGGAAAATTGGCTCTAAAATTCAAATGGTGCTTCTTCCCTTCTGAGCCCTGCGTGCGCCCAACCATACAGATCAGGTTTATGACCATACATGAGATATCTGTGTACTCAGGAGAAATTGAGGCTAAAAGAACATTTTTGTTACAAAAATTAAAATGTCCATTTTTTCCTTCAACTTTATTTTAGTTCCTGTGAAGCACCTGAAGGGTTAATAATCTTCTTGAATGTAGTTTTGAGTAGCTTGAGGGGTGCAGTTTTTGGAATGGTGTCACTTTTGGGTGCTTTCTGTCATGTACACCCCTCAAAGAGACTTCAAATGTGATGTGGTCACTAAAAAAATGGTTTTGTAAATTTTGCTGGAAAAATGAGAAATTGCTGATGAACTTTGAACCCTTATAACGTCCTAACAATTTTTTCTTTTTCTTTCAAAATTGTGCTGATGTGAAGTAGACATGTGGAAAATGTTATTTATTAACTATTTTGTGGCACATAACTCTCTGGTTTAGCAGAATAAAAATAAAAAATTTGAAAATTGCTACATTTTCAAAATTTTTGCCAAATTTGTGATTTTTTCACAAATAAACGCTAAAATTATCGACCTAAATTTAATACTAACATGAAGCCCAATATGTCACGAAAAAACATTCTCATAATCGCTAGGATCCGTTGAAGCGTTCTAGAGTTATTACCTCATAAATGGGAGAGTGGTCAGAAATACAAAAAATGGTCTGGTCATTAAGCTGCAAAGTGACTCGGTCCTTAAGGGGTTAAGGTACCGTTACACCACTTGATATCACCAGAAACATCGCCGGAAAGTGACGTGTTCGGCGATGTTGAAGCGACATCACAAGTGCGTTGCAACGTGTAACAGGGCGATTTGACAGCGATAAGTTGCTTGATCGGAGTTGCCAGGTTTCAGAACATGTTCTGAAACCTGGCGATGTTGCTCAGGCGATCTGCTAGCATCGCTCTGTGTGACACCGTGATAACGATGTTGAAAGCAACTTCAGAAATTCTGAAAGCAATCCCGTAGGCGTGGCTGGCCGTTCTGTTTATCTGTGCCCTGTCTGCGGCGATTGGTGGATCCTACTGCGTTCCAATTGGCAGCCCTTGGCCAAGGCGCCATATTTGATAATCCGTGCTTTCATCAGTAGACTTATCTTCTTCTCAAGAGTCCTGAAAGGCATTCACACAAGCAGCGTAATTGAAGTCAGCAGGCCATTCATATGGCATGTATATTGCTGCGTCTTGTGCAAAATAATCACCTCGCATCCTGTCAAGTGGTTTACTGATGGGGAAACATAAATATATGTGTTCATGTCCAATTCGTGAGGATGGTGTCTAAACTCTCCAACACAACATGTTGAGAATATCCAAACCACAACCACATGACAGCCCTAAATAATGACTCCATCACGTATGTTTGACATGTCTTATGCACAAGCGTCACCCTGTGGTTTCCTCGTTGGTAACGCCGCGGCGTCCAGTAAATGCTCAGCACTATGTGCGGGTGCCTCATTTGTGGTCCCTCATGTCTCCTCGACGTAACCACTGTGCGGTGTGACGTCATGACGTTGTAGGACATCCTGGCCTGCTTTCTCTTTCCCTACAGAGATAGCCATGGTGTCACCACAGCGAGCTGCAGCATGGGGCGAGTCAGAGCTGCTCATATTGATAGATCTATGTGACAGGCGAGACTATTGGTGCCACCATCAGCAGCAGCAACCACGGCTCCATAAGCAGGCCATCCTGCGCAAAATGTCAGATACTGTCCCAGAATTGCTGATGTTGATGCTTTATCACTCTGCAGCTGCAGGGTGTGCAAACTCCAATATGAAGGTCCAGCCTACACTCATGTGTGTAGCATTTGGTACCCTACACATAGTGTTGCAAAGACAATACCAACACACACAGCTGTGTAAAAAGCCTGAAGTGAGCATCTACATCTTGTAAGTGATGGAAGGGCCAACATTACACAGACTGTCAAGATGTTCCTGGTGTGTTTTATATAGCACCCAATACCCTGGTGGTCACACAACAGCCGTAAATTCCCAATTGTGTGTGTCCTAGCCACTGTCATGGCCATCACTATATGCCTGTGTGGACTGCATGGCCACGGGAGTCCTACATTTCCCACATACATGTTGTGATGTGCACATTAAACACACATTACCTCACCTCGCCCTACACGCAACCATGTCCATGATACGTAAAGTGTGTAATGTAACCAACAAAATAACATGTTGTCATGTCATATGGTATTTGCATTCTTCAAACATTGAATGAAATGCAATGTGTTCCCTAACAGGTATGGTGCCCAGCCCTGAACACCGGCCATCACCTGCTGGGACCCCACTAGCCACCCCACCTGCTACCCCGCCAACATCCCCTGCAGGAGGGCACCCAACACCACTAAGCCCCCAGAGGACCCCTACACCTGCAGCCACCCCTCCAGCCAACATTGAGAGCCCTGGTGGTAGCCCTGTTGGAGAATGGTCCCCACAGGGACATATAGCCTGGAGGAGGTGCGGCTTATGGTAAGTTTACTCCGTAGTAATGCAACATTTTTACATTAATTGTGTTGTGTGCCAACAAATAATGATGTTTTTTTTGCAATTTTTGTTTTGTTTTTGGTCAGGTGCAAGAGCACCAGCGGTCGGGTGGGCCTTAAGCCGCTCCCCCTCGCCAGAAAGGGAGATCCTGGACCCACAGCCCCATCATAAGTTACATCACTTTACACCACACACATGCTAAGTAGTCCTAGGCATGTTGGTAATGTTAGTAATGTTTTGTTTCTTATAACTATGTAGGTGTACCATCACTCCAGGACTTGGTGGAGGCCCACCGAGAGGCCCAGGAAACACTAGCTGGGTGCCCTCATCCAATGGATGATAGATGCCCAGGGTGGTGGTGGCCCTGCATCCGACCAATACCCCATTAGTGTTTGTAGTTAGTATGTTTGTTGTGTTGTTTTTTGTGTGTTTCTTTAACAAAAATTAAAAAAAAAAAATATACAAAGTTGATAAGGCCATAGAAGTCTCCACAAATGGTATTAATAAAAAGAAAAAAAGGGCTGAGCAAAAAAAACCCAAAAGGCTACACAAAAGCCTTGAGGCCAAAAAAAAAACAAACAAAAAAACAAAGGGATTGACACAATAAAGTTGTTGTGTAAATCCCACAAATGTAGTTAGCGTATTAACTGCACACACAAGGGTGACACACATTTGATTTAACAATTCTTTTGGTAAGCCACATCTGGTAAGCCAGGGTGATATTTTGGAAGTGTGACATTACACGTACATCTGCATACAGGATATTACGAACACTCAAGGCCTGAAGGGAGCCACACACCAGACCTTTGTGAGTGTTTCGATCAAACAACTTATGACCAATGCTATGACTACCCCACAATTTTAATGTGTGCAGAAGCAAACAAACACACATCTACTGCTGAATATCAGAAATGTAACACAAAGGATAACAACCCATTACATATTGGCTATGTTCACACACAATTTGCGTTTTTTTTTAGCACTCTTAAAAGCACTTGCGTTTTTTTAAGAGTGCTAAAAAATGTCCCTTGTGTGTCTGAAAGGATTTGCCACATTTTTGGACTTAGTCATTTTTTCACCAAAAACGCAGGCAAAAACGCAAGCGTTAACGCAGGGTGCATAAATGTGCCTTTTAAAAACGCATGTGTTTCCCATAGGGCCCCCATGTTAAAAAAACGCATGTGCGTTTTTTCAAAAACGCATGCGTTTTTTCAAAAACGCATGCGTTTTTTTAACATGGGCTCCTATGGGAAACGCATGCGTTTTTGAATGGCACTAAAAGGTACTAATGTACCATGCGTTTTTGCATGCGTTTCCCATAGGGCCCCATGTTAAAAAAACGCATGCGTTTATGGAAAAACGCACATGCGTTTTTTTACAGCACCCAAAAACGCTGCATGCAGCGTTTTTTGGACTAGGGGTAAATAACGCAAATGGAGCTGAAAAACGCAGCTACACTCAAATGTACCCTGCGTTAACGCACCTGCGTTTTTTTTAACAGCCCAAAAACGCAGAGATGGTCAAAAAAACGCATGTGTGTGAACATGGCCATTGTGGTAGCGTGTCGGTACAACATCAAAATCCACTGCAGGACCTGACGTGGCTGCCTCCCCTTATCCCCGTAGGGATATGGGTTTGGTCGATGCAGAGGTAATGGTGGTCTATGCTCCCTCGGCATTTCAGGAGTTAGTCCGGGCACAAACATAGGCGGACGAGGATACTGGGACACTGACAGCTGCTCAGGGGGCTCAGCCAAGATGGTGCGGGAGGTCAGTGTGTCGAGCCCATTGGGACGAGGGTACTCGGTACCGGACCGTGTCTGCTGTGGGGGAAGTCATGGGTGGTCCTGGTCCGGTCCGTTTCCCGGGCCCTGGCAAATAAAAGGGGTGTATTTACAGGGGATTGTCAGTCGTGACGCCACCCACCATATGCGGCCAGTGATGGGGCCGCCGCTGCTGCAGAACCTCCGGGGATGATGGGATGGCAGCTTAGGTGTAATAGTTCCAGTGGGTAGAACTGTATTCCCCGGGGCAGTGATGGTATAGTCTATAATGGATATGAATGGTGAAGACGGGGTTAAAGAACACACACTCACGTTTAGTAGTCAAAGGTGCAATTCTCCTCCTCTCCTGATGCGGCAGCTTCTTCTAATCTGTGTGCAGAGCTGACAGGCTGGTAACTCTGCAGGTGGGAGCTCTCTGTTACTGAATGTAGGGCAAAGGTTGCAATCAATACACAGACTCACAGTTCTGCTGTTTTCCAAAGCTTTACTGCTGATGTTATTGCAGATTATAGTCCACGGAGTCTGTAATGGGGATAAGCTCTCTCCCCACCCTGTCCGGGTCATCGGCTTCCTCGTGCTGCGCTGTGTGTCCTGAGCTGCTGCTTCTAGCTGAGCTGCTGGGACTTCTCACTCTTTCTCTGTGTTCTGCTGGTACCACTTGGCTAGGCAACTTGAGTCCTCTGTGCTGTGCTGACCCCTCCGTGTTGCTTTGCACTGGTACTAGGGGCATCTAGAGATCCCACTGTTCCTGGATTCACTGTGCTGTGGGTGCCAGACACAGTACCGGATCCGGTGTCCTTTCCGTGCGCTCTTCTGGGGCAAGTGAAGGTATCACTCCAGCTCCCAGACGTGTTCCTCAGTCTGTAGTTCTCCTGTTCCTCTGACCCTTGCTAGGTCTGCACTGAGCTAACTCTGCTCTAAGTGTCCTCTTCACAGCCCTGCTCCGAGCTGAACTGAGCTCTCCCTCATGAGCAAGAGTATTTAAGGGAGCAGGTGGTGCTCCCCCTCCTGGCCCAGAGGTGCTAGTGTTTGTCAGTGTGTAGTGGGGAGAGAACCCATGTGATGTTATTGTGGCACATTAACCCAAGGGGTGCCACAAGTGTCCCATCCTCGACCGCGTCCAGGGCAAGGTGGATAACCCTCTCTACAGTTCTTCTCTTCTCGTGGTCCAGCCTGGACAGGCGTTCACTGACAAGCTGGCCAATCGCAGTGCTCGGTCTGTTCTCAAGGTGGAGCAGCACCCTCTTGGCCCAACTGCCGAGCTCTGTTGTAGCGGGTACTGCTGCTCGTCTTCTCCTCATGCCCACACTGGGGCCAGGGTGCTGCTCCGCAGCACTGCGATCAGCCTCCACCTCCCTCTTAGTTGATGGGGGAGGGTCCCGAACGGATGCCGCCTCTTGGCTGGACCCGAGGTATTGAGGCTCCTGCAAAGAAACAAAAATATTGTTCAAACACTTGACATATGTAATTTGCATTTGTCACAAACATCTTTGCAGCGATTGGGTGTGATATCCTGTGTCACTAACAATTGTATAATGTTAAGACTATATATGACATGACATAGTTATTACTCTACTCACCTGAGTAAACTACATGGTCATGCACATGTTTCTTATCAACTCCAAAAGAGGACATATGAGGACAGTGTGTGAATCAACACCTCTACATAGTGTGTAATGTGTTAACGAGTATAGGATGATATGTTTGCCATTCTAAACACCATAAGTGAATGCAACCACCATTGTAGAGTCACAAAGCAATAGGAAAATAACACGTACCTCTTGTGGCGGAGCCGTTGTCTTGGGGAGTAGCGGAGGAGGTTTGGCCTAGGTCCCTGATGCACAATGTCCTTCGAGGGAACCCCTGGTCCAGGGTGAAAAGGAGGAGGTCATAGTACCACAATTGTGGCAGATGGACCTCCTCCGTTCCCCTCCCGGACCGCCTGGACTCCAGAACCTTATTGTGCTACCTCTTGAACACTGTGCGCGGGTTCTTGAATTTACTCAGCACAAACTTCTCATCAACCCTCTTATCAAGGTGGTGCTGCTGGCAGAGGGTGATGAGATGCCCATGACTCACCGTTGCCGTGTTCTCACGTCTCAGGCGATGCAGCACTTGTCACGGTTCCGCGCCTGAGGCTGTGGGGCCCAGTGGTCAGATTAAAAGGGGATAAAAGGATTGGGATGATTCTTGTTTGTCGTGACGCCACCTGTGGGAGTCCGGTGATGGCACTGGCACTGCTTGGGCCTCTGGGGGATGTGCGGCAGCTTGATGGGACGCTCCCCACAGGATGAGCAGGAGTCCCTGGGGCCAGGAGCTGCACCAGATGGAATACGGCAGCTCAGTAGTTTTGAGTGTGCAGAGTTAAAACAGTTCTGAAGAAAAGCACGTACACCAGATTCCTCTGTAACGGGTCTTTGCTGTAACGGTTGGTGTGGTACACGGTATGCAGTCTTTAGGTAACGGACCAGGTGATCCCAGCGATGACTGGTGTTATTTCAGAACTCCACGGTGTTCTTCCCTTACTAACTGTCTTTGTTGTAGTTGCCGTTGTCGCCTTAGGGTGCCAGTTCGAGGTACGGGGAAGACTTCTTAAGGATTCCCTACCGGTTGCTACTGCCCGGCGTACGGGGCCTGTTTCCCTTTGGTGAGTATCTCGCTGGCAAGACGGCTAAGTTGCGCCTGCAGTGAGGTGCTCCTAAGAAGCGATTCCTTCACGCCGGTTTACAGAACAGCGATGAACAACTCCCTGCCTCAGAACCGGTGTCCAGTGAGGTTGGGCATGCGTGTTGTTTACCCGTAGCTTGGTTGCTTTTGGTTGCCCGTACTCCGGTTTAGGTCACCGCTTAATGGTGCCCTGCCGGTGAAGTTACTGTGCCAGGGCTGCACGGCACTGTGCAGGACCCTGTTCTTCCTCCTTCTCCTACGTTGCTTTTCACATAACTACTCCTTCTCCTACATTACCCACACACACTACACCTACACTCCTCCCACCAGGACCTGATTAGCCCTCTACTTCTAAGTGGTGCATGTGGTGTATGGAGTTCTGAGTTTAACCATGTCATCACTGGGACGGAAGATATTACATCTTCAGTTATGTATGCAATACCTTCCTGTGACGCACTCGTTGCGGGGCACCACACCCATACGCCACTCCCTTCACCTGACGGTTCTTATAATCAGGTGAGGTGGACCGCCACAAGCACTCATGCTCCTGGTACATGGCTATGAAGGCCCGGACAAACTCCTGATTCTCAGCCATCTGAAACATGAATGAACAGTATGTCACAAACACACACACATGTATGAATGATGTTGCAGCTGCCCTGCTATAATGGTGAGGTTTTTCCCTGTACCACAAACCATTGAGTAGCACAGCTATATAACAATTACCATGCATTAAAGGCCCAAGTGTGTACACACATATCACCCATGGCTACCAAACAGTACATATGCATCATTGTTAATGATGATGGAGTTTATGTGGAGCCCCACTAAGAGTGCGTCACAAAAGGCTACTGCACCCCTGAATGAAGGTGCCATATCCTTTGTTCTGGTAATGAGTAGAAGAATCCTGAAGCTCCAACACCACACGCATACACCTAGTGATAGGGGACCAATCAGACACCTGTTGCTAGGGTAACTGGTCCCGGTGGGAGTAGAGCTAGGTTATATAGTGAGTGGGAGAGCAGAACAGAGTTAGTGAAGGAAGTGAGTGCAGAGAAGCCAGAAGGGAGCTGCACAGAGCCTTGCAGCGCAGAGAAGCAAAGTGAAAGCAGCAGATGTAGCAGAGTTGGAGAGTGGGCAATGGGTGTCCCCTATCACTAGGTGTATGTGTGTGGTGTTGGAGCTTCAGGATTCTTCTACTCATTACCAGAACAAAGGATATGGCACCTTCATTCAAGGGTGCAGTACCCTTTTGTGATGCACTCTTAGTGGAGCGCCACACTCCCCCTTAGGAAATTACACTTGTCCCCAAGTGTCCAGTCTACCCTACCCGGTACAGAGTAAAATGTTCATATATGCACGCATAAACAATAAACACTTTTAATAACGACAGTATTCTTGTATTCTTCCCGTCTGGGAGGCACTGTGACTTTAAACGTTGCAAAACAGTTCTAAGCAAAAGTCCTCATGAAAGTCTATGGGTTTTGCAAAAGGAAAAAGCACTTCACATTTAGCAACTATATACAGGACCAGGATGTTGCAATTTACTTATCACATTTGCATACACGCAGGGCGCACCATCCAGGGGGCCCCGCATGTCTCTCACAGCTCGTACAGTCATTATGATACAAGTCCCGGTCTGGGTGCTCCGGAGCTGGTGCACGGTTCCGCTCACCTGTGATTGCGGCTACACCGACCTGTCTAGCCGGTCCGTGCGGCTGGAGCTCCTTCTGCACCATGCTGGGCCCGGATGCCTCGACTTCCTCGACGTCGCCTTTCCGGTCATCATCCTCCTCGGAGCTTGGCTGGCTGGACGGCTCCTCAACTTCCTCCTACTCCGCTCTGGTCTGGCTGCCGCTGTCATCAGGTAGGGCCTCAGGGTCATCTCGCTCTGCCCCGACTTCTGCACTAGTGATGATGGGCTGTATCTCGGCTGGCGGGTCCTCACTGGTTACCTGGTGCTCAACCGTGGACGGGTCTCTTGCTCCCGGTTCCAGCTCCTCATTGCCGGACCTCCGTTGCATTGCTCCGTCCCTGCCGCCATTTTTAGTTTCCAGCAGGGGTAGTTTAGTCTTTGGCCCTCCCCCTTGGTTGTTTGTTGGCAATCAGGGCGGGCAAACAGTTTCTCGCCTCTGGTATGGCCCTCCCATGGTAAGGGGCCGAGGCACACCCCTGGGCCAGCATGTTGTCTCTTACATGACGGGACCCGCCATCTTGGCCCAGTAGAAATGGCGGGAAAAGTTCTTTAGTGCCGTATATAGACTGTTTTAGGATGGCCGATAAAGTTCTGTAAGGTGCACAAAACCCAGTTCACGGGTCGGTTTGTATCCTGTTCGTAGACGCCAAGTTGACTCACCCAGGCCAGGTCACTCAGGTCTCAGGCGCGGTCTGGAGGTCACAGGTAGCGGTGCCTGTGGCTGAGGGGCTGGTGGTCAATGAAAAAGGGTTAAAATAAAAAGAAAAATGGAATAAAGTTCTTGTTCGTGACGCCACCTGTATGTCCCGGTGATGGCACCAGTGCTGCTGGAACCTCCGGGGTGATTGGCGGCAGCAAGATGGAGTAGCTCCCTACAAGAGGAGCGGGGTCCCCAGGGTATTGGAAGTAGAGACGAGTGGTGGAATAGGGCAGCGCAGTCACTGTGGAGCAAGGCAGATTAGTCACAGTTCACAGAAAGAGTCACTGACACGCTGCTCACTCTGCACGAGTTCTTTACTCCGGTAAACTGCAACTTTACAAGGTATGCGATGGTGTCTGCAAAGGCAATGGACCGGGTGGTTCTGGCAATGAGCAGCGTCCCTCTGAAGCTCCTCTGGTGTTCCTTCTCTATCACTGTCTGTCCCTTGGTTGCTGCCCTGCTACACCCGTGTGGTAGCACTGAAGGCTCTTGTTTGGGTTCCGTCGCTCGTCGCTCCACGGGCCCTGGCCCTCAATTGTGGGTGCTCCGGGTGTAGACTGTGATGGTCTTGGGGCTGGTGGGAGTTTTGGATGGAGTAATAACATCAGCTAAATCATATGAGATGAAGAGGATGAACAGTCATGAATACCTACCGTCAGTCCTGCAGTATCAGAAGAGGACACGCTACCACGTTGTTGCATAGGTTAAATTGGGAACAGGCTGCAGTTGACACATCCAGCTTTTAAAGGGCGTCCCACCAATGAGAACGCTGGTGAGTCCGCCAATCACAGTAGTGGGCTATGTCCGCGCCAATGCGGGAACTACTATAGGATCACGCTGTTGAGATGTCATTGGCTGCTTACCACATAATAAAGTGTTAACGCAACAGCTGTGTCGTCTTTGCTGGCCAGAGCCATTGATTAAGTATAGATGTACACCTGTTTCATTATATGGCGACGTCTGTAGTGCGTTTTGGAAAGAAATTTGGGGGCCTCTACTGTGTTCTCTCCCACACTAGAACCTCCTGGGCCATTCGCCCACTCTTATCAATAACTGGAGTGTTTATGGTCCCTAATAGCAAGCATGTGTCTGGCTGGTTACCACACACAAAGTATCAACGCCACAGTTGTGTCGTGTTTGCTGTCCAGAGGCATTGAGTAAGTATTGATGTGCACACCTGTTTTATTGTATGCCTTCGTCTCTACTGTGTTTTGGAAAGTAATTTGGGGACCTCTACTGTGTTCTCACCCACACCAGGACCTCCTGGGCCATTCGCCCACTGTTAACAATAAGTGTAGTCTTTATGATCCCTATTAGCAAGTGTGTGGCTGGTTGGACACTGCAGGATTGTCTGTGATCAGTGACCATCCATTTTGTATGGGTAACCCTGGATTTTCCTCAACAGTCTGGACAGGTGGCAATATTAAAAATATAGTTGTTGTATGCTAACTACTACCAACGTTTGCCCACACAAATTGGATGGACAATGTTTGCACAAAATACGGCATTGTGCAAGCAGCGTATTACATGTATATGTTCAGACACATGCATCTGCTACCATACCCCTCTTGTAATGTGTAATGTTGGGTGTCCAATTCGCAGGTAGTGATGACCTTGCCTCCCTTGGTTGTTGGACATATTGTACCTAGCCATCCATGGGTACCAAATGGTGGACCTACACGCATTCTGTATGTCCATTATTTGTTGGGTGCACATGAGGAATAGCATGGTAATACCATATGTAATATAGGTGTTGTGTTGACAGCCACACTATAGTATAGTTGCAATGTGTACATGTGCTCATACCATGTTGTTTCCCATTTCCATTAACAGAGCCTTGGAAACACATGTTACACCTCATGGAATTTGAAGAGATGGCAGTAGTGGCTGTGGCCTTCGTGGAGGAGGCCTTGCTGATGGATGAGAGATCCGAGAGACTGCAGAGGCGTAGACGACGGCGTATGTGGTCTCGGGATTGGCTCCTGCAAAGGCGCAACCTGAGCCACGTGCGCCTTGTCCGTCAGCTGGAGGACAGGAATACGCATAATTTCAGGAACTATCTCCACATGTCAGAGGACTCCTTCAAGTTCCTTTTGGAATTGGTTTGGTCACATATTGCCCGTGAGGACACTGTGATGTGTCTAGCTGTGCGAGCAGAGGAGCGGTTGGCTGTGACTTTGCGATTCCTTGCAACAGGGCGCTCGATGACTGACCTGCAGTATTCTGCTGCTGTCTCGCGCCCACTGCTAAGCTGCCTAATCCCCGAGATGTGTGAGGCCATTGTGAGGTGTCTGGTGCCATCCTATATGCGGTTTCCAACAACCCCTGCGGAATGGTTGCAAGTTGCCACTGAATTCTAGGAGAGTTGGCAATTCCCAAACTGCGGGGGGCATTGGATGGCATGCATGTGAGGATCACACAACCCTTTTATTATAACTATAAAGGGTATTTCAGTGTGGTCCTCATGGCCCTCGTCAATGCCAACTATGAGTTCCTCTACGTGGATGTGGGGATGAACGGGCGTGTGTCTGATGGGGGTGTGTTGTCATACACGTCCTTTGGTCAAGACCATAGGAACGGTCGCCTCAACTTGCCCCTAAATGATGACACCATTGAACATGTGAAGTTTGCATTTGTGGGGGATGAGACCTTCCCACTTCATGCCAACCTCCTGAGGCCATATCCCAGAGAACTACCACCCCTGAGCAACGCCTTTTCAATTACTGGCTATCCCGGGCACGTTGTGTGGTTGAAAATGCCTTCGGAATCATGGCCAATAGATTCTGCTTGTTTCATACTGCTTTAAAAATGAAACTGGAATCTATAGATATGGTAGTGATGGCGTGTTGTATGCTGCATAACTTTCTGCGTCGCAGGGATGCTCCATCATATGTGGCGACCTGCTAACACAGGTAACCACAGACTCACCTAAAGCATGGATGGGCTTCCACAGCGGGTACACAGACACAAACAACACCTTCCACCCTGGCACAGTAGGGGAGGTCAACTTGATGCTTTTAGGCGAGATCCCCTATAAATACTGGTGCCTGGGGCGGAGTTAGATAGAGCGTGCAGACACTACAAGAGCTGTGAAGACGTGCTGGTGGTCCGTGCCGCGTTCGGCCCGAGCCAGTTACTCCGAACAGCCTCTCCAGCAGTCCTGCAAAGCTCAAGAGTGGGGAAGGCAAGGAGAAGAGGAAAGGACAGAGGGGACCGAGAAGCCAGTGATAGGTTCACCCCTGAGCAACACACTGGACACCGGAGTCCGCATCTACTGGAGAGCACCAGGCCCAGTAGAAAACACTGGTACACCGTGGAGACTCCAGTCTCCCTGGGCATCTGCGCAGTCACACACCAGGGAGCCAGGCACCGCAGAGAGAGATACAGCGATTGTCAAGAGAGGGTATCCCGACGACAGCACAGGTGGAGAAAGAGAGCAGAGGAGGCCAGCCAAGTTCTACACTGGCGGGAGCTTCATACACAAGGAGAAAAACAATAAGGAGGCCTTATACCCACTCGCTGTGGAGACCTAGAAGTGCACCCCGAACACCCAGCAGTGCTCCGGACAGTTTACCTGCAACAACGTCAGTAAAAGGTAAAAGAACGACCAGCAGCGTGTGTGTCAGTTCCTTCCCCACACCCCCTGCCATCCTCAGAGACTGCCCCGTTGTCCAATACCCGGCCGAATCCCTGCTCCATCCCTCGCCAGCACCTCCATCACCAACGGTGCATCACTGCCCCATAGGGCCAGCTCCACCTGCAGGGAGCTGTACCACCTTGGCCGCCATACCACCACCCTCCGGAGGTCTGAGGTGGCGCTGGTGCTCAACCACCAGAAGCTGTGGGTGGCGTCACGACAAACTTTATCAACTTTTATTTTTCCCATTCAACTTCCATTTTTTTAAGTTGACCACCAGGGCCACAGGTCTGGGCAGGCCATCAGTGACATCCCTACCGCAGCAGAGGGCCCAGACACCCGAGTCCCCATACCCTGGGGTGTGTCACATACACGCCAGCAAGTTATGTGGATTCAGTGGACCCCGAAACTGGGGAACTCATGCCGGGGAGTGGCGTGCAAACGACCCTTGCATAGCGCCACTCCAGCCGTTGGGCCAGGGCCGTAGTCAGCAGGATGCCAGGACCAGCAGAGACAGCTACTGCTCCTGTGTATTGGATAAAAAATATAATTTTGTACTCTTTAGATGTGATGGCCATTTTTATAGATCAGTGTTGGGTTGTATGATTTGTGTGCTGTTAACACATATCTTTTTTTTCAGTATTGTGCTTACCTTTTTTCCTTTGTGCACACTAAAAAAAAAGATTCTGATCAGAACAACCTGTGTGTGTGTTTACTTTTAACAGACCAGTTGCACATAGCATTATGCTGTGCACAGAGGTATGTGACACTAAAATGATCTTTATGGGTCACTGCAGCATTGTGTGCAAATGTTCAGTACATAGGTCCAGGCCTTTGGCCCACACTGTATGCTCTCTCTGTGTCTCCCTGTCCATATACATGTATTTACACATAGGTATGTCTCCACAAACATGGACAATTGTATTGTTTTGGAAGAGAATATATGTTGACATCACTGACCAGACACAAACATGTCTGCACACACATAGTTCATCCATGCTGTGACAATATCCATACACAGATCTCCAGAGTGTTGTGTGTAGGTTACCTACTTCAACAAGACACGTACACATAGCCATACAAAGCTTAATCCACACAACACCACACGAGCATTCCTGTGTTACACTTTGGCGACGCCGGAGTGTCTTGCAGAAGCCGCAAAACATGACACGAGAGTTGGATGCCGAGATGGTAGAAAGGGTGAATGCGTAATGTAGTGCCCATATTGCCAGACACGACTGACCAATGGTTAAGCACTTGTGGCGACCAATCGGAGTGGTATGGGTGCGGTAAAAACAAACTGTGGCACACCTATCTCCTAGCCTGTGTCAAACAGTACGCCCACATTGCTGATTACCACGACCGTCAACATCGTTTCAGCAGTTGTTCAGGTGATTTCAGGATCATCAGAAGTTGCACGAGAGATCTCTATGCCTGACATCTCCAAAGCGATCTTGGAAAAGTGCCAAAAATGTGCGCGCTCCCGTGAAGTTGCCGGCAACATCGCAGCAACATTGCCGTGTGTAACAGTACCTTTAGAAACACATTTTGACTCGCCTGTGGTAAATTACAAATGAGAATCACCTGAGATAAATTGTCGGTGCCCATTTGACATGAATTAGCCTATGAATGATACCTTCAATGTTTAAAAAAAAGCCATGTTAGGTCTTGTTCTTCTGTCACAATGCTGAAGACAAAGGAGCTGTCTGAGGACATCAGGACTGTTATCATTAGGAAACACAAGACTTCCAAAGGTTATAAAGTAATCTCCAAAGATATTGGTATTCCAGTTTCAACAGTGTGTAATGTTATTAAGAAGTTTGCGCAACGTGAAACTGTCAAGAACCTCCCTGGACATGTAGGAAAGAGGAAAATTGACTAGAGATGTCTTCAAAGGTTGGTGCAAATCGTGTAAAAAACATCACGTCAAACATCCAAAGACCTGAAGGCCAACCTAGAACAGTCTGGATTTATGGCTTAAACAAGTGCCATATGCTGCACACTAAACCAAGAACAGCTTTATGGTTGCACACCAAGTAAGAAATCATTGTTGAAGAAAAGACACAAGAAGGAACGACTGATCCTTGCCAAAGAGTACCTTGACAAACGACAATCCTTGGAAAATGTTATGTGGACAGATGAAACAAAAATCGACATTTATGACTTTGTAAGGCTTCAGTATGTTTGCAGACAGCGCAATGAAGGTTATAAGGAGAACACCCTACCAGCAGTTAAGCATGGTGGAAGACACCATAATGGTATAGGGCTGCTTTGCTGCATCTGGTACTGCAGGCCTTGACTGTATTGCAGGAATTATGAAATCAGAGAATTATCATGCAATGTTAGAGCTAAATGTCCTAACCAGTGTAAGAGAACTTGGTTTGAGCAGAGGATCATGGGTCCTCCAGCAAGACAATGACTCAAAGCACACAACCAAAAGTACACAGGAATGGTTGAAAGAGAAAAAATGAACTGTTGTAAAATGGCCACCAATGAGTCCTGACCTGAATCCCATTGAAAATCTTTGGGGTTAGCTGAAATCTGCCATTGGGATAAAGAAGCCTACAAACATTGAAGAGCTTAAACAAACTGCAAGGGAAGAGCAGTAGACAATTCAAGGTGAGAAGTGCGAGAAGCTTATAGATGACTGCAAGAAACGTTTGGAGGCTTCATCAACGCCAAAGGATGTGCAACCAAATATTAATTAGGGGGGTCTTTATTGCTGCCTATGCGGTTTATTCTGTTTCATATTTGAAATTGCAACATGTAAATTGGCAAACAATGAGTATTTTGTGTGTTTTTGACCCTGTGTATGTTCCAAGTGCAAATATCTTAGAGTCTTCCAGTTCCAGGACAGTGAATAGCGATCTTGTGGCCAGTGTGGCGCCCCACAGGCGTCACAGAGGGGTATTGCACCCGTAAAATTGGTGTAGTTGCCCCAGCTGCAAGTGGACCCTAGGTTGGTGGGTGGGCCCCATTCTAGCACTCCCACAGTAGTAGAGCGGTGGGAGGTTACCAGGGAGGGAGATATATTCAACTCAGAGAGATCTAAAGGGGCCGTCACACGCAACGATTTGTTGTTAGCGATCTCAGTCAAGTGAGATCGCTAACAACATCGTTCACATCGCTGGTGAGCTGTCACACAGGCAGACTCACCAGCGATGTGGACCAGCGAGGTCGCTGGTAACCATGGTACACATCGGGTTACTAGGCGCCACGCTCCCAGCATAGGCTGTGCAGTGCTGGGAGCTCGCTGGTCGCTCGTCTCCCACTGTCACACGCAGCGATGCTGCGTGTCCAGCGGGCAACCATCGGTAGATTTGTGAACATGTTCACAAGTCTGCGATCAACGACTGATCGTTGACAGGTGTCACACACAACGATGTTGTTCATTACATTGTTGCATCGTCACCAAAAATGTGACGTATGAACGATATCGTTTAAAATATTGTTGCATGTGACGGCCCCTTAAGAGTGACCAGTCGGAGGAGGAGAGGAGTTGGGACAGTTGGAAAAGAGTGTGGAGCGAGGCGGAAGGTCGACCCGGACAGCTTCACACTGATCCGGAAGGAAGGTGAAACAGGGTCTGGAGGAGATCCTGAAAGAAGGCGCCCGACGTGAGGAGTCTGGGCCCTAGAGAGAAAGGGAGAACCCCAGCGTGGAGCGACCATACTCCAGGGAATTCTCCAGTCCACCACGGGAACGCCGGGCCCGAGGATCCGGCCAAAGTCTGCCTATCTTTGCAGTCGGCAACCTGGCTGTTGTGGTTTGTTTAACAGCCGCACCACCCTGCCAGACGGATTGGTCTGCCTGCTTCCTTGCCACGAGGGAGGGGACCCCCAAATACTATCTACATGGAGCCATTGGGCATAGACTCATCCTAGGCGGGGAAGAAAGGACACGGGTTCGTCAACTAAGGTACACCACGGGTCCCACCATACCACCTGGGATCCACTTGCAGCCACCTGTAGAGCTACCTGTTACCTAAACATCTGATGCTAAACTGTGGACTCTGTATTTGCTACTGGAAGTTTACAGTAAAGTACCCAGGAGAAAGTGACTTTGCCTAAGTGTGGTTATGTCCATCAACCTGTTTGCTTTAAGGAACGCTGTCCCGGAGGCCCAGCTCTACCTGTAGGGAGCTTTGCCATCTCAGCCGCATTACCATCGACCTCTGGAGGACTGTGGCGGCACTGGTGACCCATCACCAGGGACTACAGGTGGCGTCACATGACAAACTCTTATCCCCTGTACATAATCCCTTATTGAAGTGTCACCCAAGCCACGGGCTCAGGCGCTGCCACCCGTGACATCCCACGTGAGAACACCCACCGAGCCTGATACCCGAGTACCCCAGGGCCTGGGGCTCGACACCAGCGTGCTTCTTATGTGGAGCCGGTTACATTGACCTGAAGTGTCTGAATCCAAGTCAGGTTTTTTTGCAGTAGATCTGCCTTTCATTGTATTTGAAGATCTTCCCCATAGATTTTAATGAAATGACGACAATGCACAGGAAAAAAACTTGTGTTATTCTCAGGGGCTGGCTGGCAAATTTCCGCCTGGGGTTCAAGCACACAGCAGTGGCCCATGAGCAGTGAGCTTCAGGGGCAGAGCGGCCTCCCAGACCAACATGACAGATAGCCGGGCAGCCCAAAAACGGCTGCTTGACCACTGGCCTGGGGACATCTGCTGCCCCCCTGCCCTCTGGGCCAGCTGGACCCTGGTTATTAGAGCACTTCTGTACTGGAAATGCATGTAATTCCGTGACTGACTGTGTAAATAAAGTTTTATCAATGTAAAGTAACAAAACAACGCAACTTTATTAAAAACTGTACAAACCAAAAAGAGACAAAACACATAATAAAAAATAGCACTCCTGGATTATGTGGTGCAATCCTGTTATCTCCTGACCCCGGTAACCAATGTTACGCCACTGTCTCAGGGATTTCAGAGACTTCTCCCCAGTGATGGCCAGCAGCAGACATTGGCTCATGAGCTCTTACGTGTTTTCAAGCAGTCTCACCGCTTAGCCGCGCCTCTAATATCGCCGCTTTAAGAATAGGAGTCGCCCTTTTAAGAGCGGCGGTCGACGTCGAATTCGAGGCTGTGACGTCACCGTGGAAGTGATCCGGCGTTGGAACGTTCCGAAGAGAAGTCGGTGCGGAGCGGCTTGTGGGGCTCTCGGCTCCGATTACAGTGAGAGGCTCAGGGGCCCTTCCCCCACCGGTCTGTAGGGGCCCAGCTCACTCTTGGG
Organism: Allobates femoralis; assembly: GCA_033576535.1. Taxonomy (NCBI): domain Eukaryota; kingdom Metazoa; phylum Chordata; class Amphibia; order Anura; family Aromobatidae; genus Allobates; species Allobates femoralis. Next base: position 231,548,329 of record JARQOC010000002.1, read on the forward strand.
GCCCTCGCTTGATGCACCGATCGCTGTGTTAGGCGGTCTATAGGTGCGGGCCGGTGTGTGGGACCGGTGGAAGGTTACTACAGGTACAGCCATACCGGCGGGAGAGCCAAGATGATGAATCCCGGGCACCCCTTCCTCAACCCCCCGCCTCAACAGCCGCAGCCGGCGCCACAGTATAAGTCTGCGCTCCCCATAAAGAAGAACGCCATCACTGATGACTACAAGGTCACCAACCAGGTGCTGGGGCTGGGCATCAACGGCAAGGTGCTGGAGATCTTCAGCAAGAAGACCGGGGACAAGTTTGCCTTAAAGGTAATGGAGGTGGGGCCGGTCCTGGTGACAATGGGAGCAGATGGCGTGTGGTCATCGGTGCTGGTGTGTGCAGTGTAGGGTTACACAGGGCCGGCATCTGCTGGGGGTGAGAGATCATGGGGGAGCAGGACCTGTCACTGGTGTGTGCAGTGTAGGGTTACACAGGGCGGCATCTGCTGGGGTGAGGGATCATGGGGGAGCAGGACCTGTCACTGGTGTGTGCAGTGTAGGGTTACACAGGGCCGGCATCTGCTGGGGTGAGGGATCATGGGGGAGCAGGACCTGTCACTGGTGTGTGCAGTGTAGGGTTACACAGGGCCGGCATCTGCTGGGGTGAGGGATCATGTGAGCCAGGGCCATCCATGGGGGAGCAGGACCTGTCACTGGTGTGTGCAGTGTAGGGTTACACAGGGCCGGCATCTGCTGGGTGAGGGCTCATGTGAGCCAGGGCCATCCATGGGGGAGCAGGACCTGTCACTGGTGTGTGCAGTGCAGGGTTACACAGGGCCGGCATCTGCTGGGGTGAGGGCTCATGTGAGCCAGGGCCATCCATGGGGAGCAGGACCTGTCACTGGTGTGTGCAGTGTAGGGTTACACAGGGCCGGCATCTGCTGGGGTGAGGGATCATGGGGGAGCAGGACCTGTCACTGGTGTGTGCAGTGTAGGGTTACACAGGGCCGGCATCTGCTGGGGTGAGGGATCATGGGGGAGCAGGACCTGTCACTGGTGTGTGCAGTGTAGGGTTACACAGGGCCGGCATCTGCTGGGGTGAGGGTTCATGTGAGCCAGGCCATCCATGGGGGAGCAGGACCTGTCACTGGTGTGTGCAGTGCAGGGTTACACAGGGCCGGCATCTGCTGGGGTGAGGGCTCATGTGAGCCAGGGCCATCCATGGGGGAGCAGGACCTGTCACTGGTGTGTGCAGTGTAGGGTTACACAGGGCTGGCATCTGCTGGGGTGAGGGATCATGGGGGAGCAGGACCTGTCACTGGTGTGTGCAGTGTAGGGTTACACAGGGCTGGCATCTGCTGGGTGAGGGATCATGTGAGCCAGGGCCATCCATGGGGGAGCAGGACCTGTCACTGGTGTGTGCAGTGTAGGGTTACACAGGGCCGGCATCTGCTGGGGTGAGGGATCATGGGGGAGCAGGACCTGTCACTGGTGTGTGCAGTGTAGGGTTACACAGGGCCGGCATCTGCTGGGGTGAGGGATCATGTGAGCCAGGGCCATCCATGGGGAGCAGGACCTGTCACTGGTGTGTGCAGTGTAGGGTTACACAGGGCCGGCATCTGCTAAGGTGAGGGATCATGTGAGCCAGGGCCATCCATGGGGGAGCAGGACCTGTCACTGGTGTGTGCAGTGTAGGGTTACACAGGGCTGGCATCTGCTGGGGTGAGGGATCATGGGGGAGCAGGACCTGTCACTGGTGTGCGCAGTGTAGGGTTACACAGAACCGCATCTGCTGGGTGAGGCATCATGGGGAGCAGGACGTCACTGGTGTGTGGTGTAGATACCAGGGCTGGCATCTGCCGGGTGAGATCATGGGGGAGCAGGACCTGTCACTGGTGTGTGCAGTGTAGGGTTACACAGGGCTGCATCTGCTGGGTGAGGATATGTAGCCGGGCCATCATGGGGGAGCAGGACCTGTCACTGGTGTGTGCAGTGTAGGGTTACACAGGGCCCGCATCTGCTGGGGAGGGATCATGGGGAGCAGGACTGTCATGGTGCATGTAGTACCAGGGCCGCATCTGCTGGGGTGAGGGACATGTGAGCCGGCATCATGGGGCAGACCTGTCACTGTGTGTCAGTGTAGGGTTACACAGGGCCGGCATCTGCTGGTGGGATCATGTGAGCAGGGCCATCCATGGGGGAGCAGGACCTGTCACTGGTGTGTGCAGTGTAGGGTTACACAGGGCCGGCATCTGCTGGGGTGAGGGATCATGTGAGCCAGGGCCATCCATGGGGGAGCAGGACCTGTCACTGGTGTGTGCAGTGTAGGGTTACACAGGGCCGGCATCTGCTAGGGGGTATGTGCCAGGGCCATCCATGGGGGAGCAGGACCTGTCACTGGTGTGTGCAGTGTAGGGTTACACAGGGCCGGCATCTGCTGGGGTGAGGATCATGGGGGATGCAGGACCTGTCACTGGTGTGTGCAGTGTAGGGTTACACAGGGCTGTCATCTGCTAGGGTGAGGGATCATGTCAGCCAGGGCCATCCATGGGGGAGCAGGACCTGTCACTGGTGTGTGCAGTGTAGGGTTACACAGGGCCGGCATCTGCTGGGGTGAGAGATCATGGGGGAGCAGGACCTGTCACTGGTGTGTGCAGTGTAGGGTTACACAGGGCTGCATCTGCTAGGGTGAGGGATCATGTAGCCAGGGCCATCCATGGGGGAGCAGGACCTGTCACTGGTGTGTGCAGTGTAGGGTTACACAGGGCCGGCATCTGCTGGGGTGAGGGATCATGGGGGAGCAGGACCTGTCACTGGTGTGTGCAGTGTAGGGTTACACAGGGCCGGCATCTGCTGGGGTGAGGGATCATGGGGGAGCAGGACCTGTCACTGGTGTGTGCAGTGTAGGGTTACACAGGGCCGGCATCTGCTGGGGTGAGGGATCATGTGAGCCAGGGCCATCCATGGGGGAGCAGGACCTGTCACTGGTGTGTGCAGTGTAGGGTTACACAGGGCCGGCATCTGCTGGGTGAGGGATCATGGGGGAGCAGGACCTGTCACTGGTGTGTGCAGTGTAGGGTTACACAGGGCCGGCATCTGCTAGGGTGAGGGATCATGTGAGACAGGGCCATCCATGGCGGAGCAGGACCTGTCACTGGTGTGTGCAGTGTAGGGTTACACAGGCCGGCATCTGCTGGGGTGAGGGATCATGTGAGCCAGGGCCATCCATGGGGGAGCAGGACCTGTCACTGGTGTGTGCAGTGTAGGGTTACACAGGGCCGGCATCTGCTGGGGTGAGGGATCATGGGGGAGCAGGACCTTCCTGGTGTGTGCAGTGTAGGGTTACACAGGGCCAGCATCTGCTGGGGTGAGGGATCATGGGGGGAGCAGGACCTGTCACTGGTGTGTGCAGTGTAGGGTTACACAGGGCCGGCATCTGCTAGGGTGAGGGATCATGTGAGCCAGGGCCATCCATGGGGGAGCAGGACCTGTCACTGGTGTGTGCAGTGTAGGGTTACACAGGGCCGGCATCTGCTGGGGTGAGGGATCATGGGGGAGCAGGACCTGTCACTGGTGTGTGCAGTGTAGGGTTACACAGGGCCGGCATCTGCTGGGGTGAGGGATCATGGGGGAGCAGGACCTGTCACTGGTGTGTGCAGTGTAGGGTTACACAGGGCCGGCATCTGCTGGGTGAGGGATCATGTGAGCCAGGGCCATCCATGGGGGAGCAGGACCTGTCACTGGTGTGTGCAGTGTAGGGTTACAAGGGCCGGCATCTGCTGGGGTGAGGGATCATGTGAGCCAGGGCCATCCATGGGGGAGCAGGACCTGTCACTGGTGTGTGCAGTGTAGGGTTACACAGGGCGGCATCTGCTGGGGTGAGGGATCATGGGGGAGCAGGACCTGTCACTGGTGTGTCGCAGTGTAGGGTTACACAGAACCGGCATCTGCTGGGGTGAGGGATCATGTGAGCCAGGGCCATCCATGGGGGAGCAGGACCTGTCACTGGTGTGTGCAGTGTAGGGTATACACAGGGCCGGCATCTGCTGGGGTGAGAGATCATGGGGGAGCAGGACCTGTCACTGGTGTGTGCAGTGTAGGGTTACACAGGGCTGTCATCTGCTAGGGTGAGGATATGTCAGCCAGGCATCCATGGGGGAGCAGGACCTGTCACTGGTGTGTGCAGTGTAGGGTTACACAGGGCCGGCATCTGCTGGGGTGAGGGATCATGTGAGCCAGGGCCATCCATGGGGAGCAGGACCTGTCACTGGTGTGTGCAGTGTAGGGTTACACAGGGCCGGCATCTCTGGCTAGGTGTGAGGGACCCATGGGGGAGCAGGACCTGTCACTGGTGTGTGCAGTGTAGGGTTACACAGGGCCGGCATCTGCTGGGGTGAGGGATCATGGGGAGCAGGACCTGTCACTGGTGTGTGCAGTGTAGGGTTACACAGGGCCGGCATCTGCTGGGGTGAGGGATCATGGGGGAGCAGGACCTGTCACTGGTGTGTGCAGTGTAGGGTTACACAGGGCCGGCATCTGCTGGGGTGAGGGATCATGGGGGAGCAGGACCTGTCACTGGTGTGTGCAGTGTAGGGTTACACAGGGCCGGCATCTGCTGGGGTGAGGGATCATGGGGGAGCAGGACCTGTCACTGGTGTGTGCAGTGTAGGGTTACACAGGGCCGGCATCTGCTGGGGTGAGGGATCATGTGAGAGGCACATGGGAGCAGACTGTCACTGGTGTGTGCAGTGTAGGGTTACACAGGGCCGGCATCTGCTGGGGTGAGGGATCATGGGGGAGCAGGACCTGTCACTGGTGTGTGCAGTGTAGGGTTACACAGGGCCGGCATCTGCTAGGGTTGAGGGATCATGTGAGCCAGGGCCATCCATGGGGGAGCAGGGACCTGTCACTGGTGTGTGCAGTGTAGGGTTACACAGGGCCGGCATCTGCTGGGGTGAGGGATCATGGGGGAGCAGGACCTGTCACTGGTGTGTGCAGTGTAGGGTTACACAGGGCCGGCATCTGCTGGGGTGAGGGATCATGGGGGAGCAGGACCTGTCACTGGTGTGTGCAGTGTAGGTTACACAGGGCCGGCATTCTGCTGGGGTGAGGGATCATGTGAGCCAGGGCCATCCATGGGGGAGCAGGACCTGTCACTGGTGTGTGCAGTGTAGGGTTACAAGGGCCGGCATCTGCTGGGGTGAGGGATCATGTGAGCCAGGGCCATCCATGGGGGAGCAGGACTGTCACTGGTGTGTGCAGTGTAGGGTTACACAGGGCTGGCATCTGCTGGGGTGAGGGATCATGGGGGAGCAGGACCTGTCACTGGTGTGGCAGTGTAGGGTTACACAGAACCGGCATCTGCTGGGGTGAGGGATCATGTGAGCCAGGGCCATCCATGGGGGAGCAGGACCTGTCACTGGTGTGTGCAGTGTAGGGTTACACAGGGCCGGCATCTGCTAGGGTGAGGGATCATGAGACAGGGCCATCCATGGCGGAGCAGGACCTGTCACTGGTGTGTGCAGTGTAGGGTTACACAGGGCCGGCATTTGCTAGGGTGAGGGAGCATGTCAGCCAGGGCCATCCATGGGGGAGCAGGACCTGTCACTGGTGTGTCAGTGCAGGGTTACACAGGGCCGGCATCTGCTGGGGTGAGGGCTCATGTGAGCCAGGGCCATCCATGGGGGAGCAGGACCTGTCACTGGTGTGTGCAGTGTAGGGTTACACAGGGCCGGCATCTGCTGGGGTGAGGGATCATGGGGGAGCAGGACCTGTCACTGGTGTGTGCAGTGTAGGGTTACACAGGGCCGGCATCTGCTGGGGTGAGGGATCATGTGAGCCAGGGCCATCCATGGGGGAGCAGGACCTGTCACTAGTGTGTGCAGTGTAGGTTACACAGGGCCGGCATCTGCTAGGGTGAGGGATCATGTGAGCCAGGGCCATCCATGGGGGAGCAGGACCTGTCACTGGTGTGTGCAGTGTAGGGTTACACAGGGCCGGCATCTGCTAGGGTGAGGGATCATGGGGGAGCAGGACCTGTCACTAGTGTGTGCAGTGTAGGGTTACACAGGGCAGGCATCTGCTGGGGTGAGAGATCATGTGAGCCAGGGCCATCCATGGGGGAGCAGGACCTGTCACTAGTGTGTGCAGTGTAGGGTTACACAGGGCCGGCATCTGCTAGGGTGAGGGATCATGGGGGAGCAGCAGACCTGTCACTGGTGTGTGCAGTGTAGGGTTACACAGGGCCGGCATCTGCTGGGGTGAGGGATCATGTGAGCCAGGGCCATCCATGGGGGAGCAGGACCTGTCACTAGTGTGTGCAGTGTAGGGTTACAGAGGGCCGGCATCTGCTGGGGTGAGGGATTATGTGAGCCAGGGCCATCCATGGGGGAGCAGGACCTGTCACTAGTGTGTGCAGTGTAGGGTTACACAGGGCCGTCATCTGCTGGGGTGAGGGATGATGTCAGCCAGGGCCATCCATGGGGGAGCAGGACCTGTCACTGGTGTGTGCAGTGTAGGGTTACACAGGGCCGGCATCTGCTGGGGGTGAGGGATGATGTCAGCCAGGGCCATCCATGGGGGAGCAGGACCTGTCACTGGTGTGTGCAGTGTAGGGTTACACAGGGCCGGCATCTGCTGGGGTGAGGGATATGTGAGCCAGGGCCATCCATGGGGGAGCAGGACCTGTCACTGGTGTGTGCAGTGTTAGGGTTACACAGGGCCGACATCTGCTAGGGTGAGGTATCATGTGAGCCAGGGCCATCCATGGGGGAGCAGGACCTGTGACTGGTGTGTGCAGTGTAGGGTTACACAGGGCCGGCATCTGCTAGGGTGAGGGATCATGAGACAGGGCCATCCATGGCGGAGCAGGACCTGTCACTGGTGTGTGCAGTGTAGGGTTACACAGGGCCGGCATTTGCTAGGGTGAGGGAGCATGTCAGCCAGGGCCATCTATGGGGGAGCAGGACCTGTCAGTGGTGTGTGCAGTGCAGGGTTACACAGGGCCGGCATCTGCTGGGGGTGAGGGATGATGTCAGCCAGGGCCATCCATGGGGGAGCAGGACCTGTCACTGGTGTGTGCAGTGTAGGGTTACACAGGGCCGGCATCTGCTAGGGTGAGGGATCATGTGAGACAGGGCCATCCATGGCGGAGCAGGACCTGTCACTGGTGTGTGCAGTGTAGGGTTACACAGGGCCGGCATTTGCTAGGGTGAGGGAGCATGTCAGCCAGGGCCATCCATGGGGGAGCAGGACCTGTCACTGGTGTGTACAGTGCAGGGTTACACAGGGCCGGCATCTGCTGGGGTGAGGGCTCATGTGAGCCAGGGCCATCCATGGGGGAGCAGGACCTGTCACTGGTGTGTGCAGTGTAGGGTTACACAGGGCCGGCATCTCCTGGGGTGAGGGATCATGTGAGCCAGGGCCATCCATGGGGGAGCAGGACCTGTCACTGGTGTGTGCAGCGTAGGGTTACACAGGGCCGTCATCTGCTAGGGTGAGGGATGATGTCAGCCAGGCCCATCCAGGACCTGTCACTGGTGGTGTGGGATCCAGAATCTGGATCAACTAGGGCCATAGTGAGGCTTATGGTGAACTAGTAGTTTTGCAGATGTTGTCAGGGTGAGATTCACGGTGAACCAGGATCAGTGGATGTGGCTGCAGGGGAGGTCCAGGTTCTTGGTGATCCAGGTCAGTGGATGTGGCGGCAGGGTGGGGTCCAGATTCTTGGTGATCCAGGGTCAGTGGATGTGGCTGCAGGGTGAGGTCCAGATTCTTGGTGATCCAGGGTCAGTGGATGTGGCGGCAGGGTGGGTCCAGATTCTTGGTGATCCCGGGTCAGTGGATGTGGTGGCAGGTGGGGTCCAGATTCTTGGTGATCCCGGGTCAGTGGATGTGGCGGGCAGGGTGGGGTCCAGATTCTTGGTGATCCCGGGTCAGTGGATGTGGCGGCAGGGTGGGGTCCAGATTCTTGGTGATCCAGGGTCGGTGGATGTGGCTGCAGGTGAGGTCCAGATTCTTGGTGATCCCGGGTCAGTGGATGTGGCTGCAGGGTGGGTCCAGATTCTTGGTGATCCCGGGTCGGTGGATGTGGCTGCAGGGTGAGGTCCAGATTCTTGGTGATCCCGGGTCGGTGGATGTGGCTGGCAGGGTGGGGTCCAGATTCTTGGTGATCCAGGGTCGGTGGATGTGGCGCAGGGTGAGGTCCAGATTCTTGGTGATCCAGGGTCGGTGGATGTGGCTGGCAGGGTGGGGTCCAGATTCTTGGTGATCCGGGTCGGTGGATGTGGCGGCAGGGTGGGTCCAGATTCTTGGTGATCCCGGGTCGGTGGATGTGGCGGCAGGGTGGGGTCCAGATTCTTGGTGATCCAGGGTCGGTGGATGTGGCTGCAGGGTGAGGTCCAGATTCTTGGTGATCCAGGGTCGGTGGATGTGGCGGCAGGGTGGGTCCAGATTCTTGGTGATCCAGGGTCAGTGGATGTGGCTGCAGGGTGAGGTCCAGATTCTTGGTGATCCCGGGTCGGTGGATGTGGCGGCAGGGTGGGTCCAGATTCTTGGTGATCCAGGGTCGGTGGATGTGGCTGCAGGGTGAGGTCCAGATTCTTGGTGATCCGGGTCGGTGGATGTGGCGGCAGGGTGGGTCCAGATTCTTGGTGATCCAGGGTCGGTGGATGTGGCTGCAGGGTGAGGTCCAGATTCTTGGTGATCCCGGGTCAGTGGATGTGGCGGCAGGGTGGGGTCCAGATTCTTGGTGATCCAGGGTCGGTGGATGTGGCTGCAGGGTGGGTCCAGATTCTTGGTGATCCCGGGTCGGTGGATGTGGCGGCAGGGTGGGGTCCAGATTCTTGGTGATCCAGGTCGGTGGATGTGGCTGCAGGGTGAGGTCCAGATTCTTGGTGATCCCGGGTCAGTGGATGTGGCGGCAGGGTGGGGTCCAGATTCTTGGTGATCCAGGGTCGGTGGATGTGGCTGCAGGGTGAGGTCCAGTTCTTGTGATCCGGTCGTGGATGTGGCGGCAGGTGGGTCCAATTCTTGGTATCCAGGTCGTGATGTGGCTGCAGGGTGGTCCAGTTCTGGTATCCGGGTCTGGATGTGGGGCAGGGTGGGTCCAGATTCTTGGTGATCCAGGGTCAGTGGCGGCAGGGTGAGGTCCAGATTCTTGGTGATCCGGTCAGTGGCCAGGGTGGGTCCAGATTCTGGTATCCAGGTCAGTGGCTGCAGGGTGAGGTCCAGATTCTTGGTGATCCAGGGTCAGTGGATGTGGCAGGGTGAGGTCCAGATTCTTGGTGATCCAGGGTCAGTGGCGGCAGGGTGAGGTCCAGATTCTTGGTGATCCAGGGTCAGTGGGCAGGTGAGGTCCAGATTCTTGGTGATCCAGGGTCAGTGGCGGCAGGGTGGGTCCAGATTCTTGGTGAACCAGGGTCATTAGATGTGGCTGCAGGGGAGGTCCAGATTCTTGGTGATCCAGGGTCAGTGGATGTGGCTGCAGGGTGAGGTCCAGATTCTTGGTGATCCAGGGTCAGTGGCGGCAGGTGAGGTCCAGATTCTTGGTGATCCAGGGTCAGTGGATGTGGCTGCAGGGTGAGGTCCAGATTCTTGGTGATCCAGGGTCAGTGGCGGCAGGGGGAGGTCCAGATTCTTGGTGATCCAGGGTCAGTGGCGGCAGGGGAGGTCCAGATTCTTGGTGATCCAGGGTCAGTGGTGTGGCAGGGTGAGGTCCAGATTCTTGGAGTACCAGTAGTGTCTGTTATGAAAGCTCCATGCTTATGTAACTTTAGGTTTACTTGGTCTGTAGACTTTGATCTGTCTTGTGAGTAGCCGCTCCTGAGTGCCGGGCTCTGGACAGGTACTGTAACGTCATATGCAGACATCCATAGGACTCGGCCTGGACTGTTTTCTGGTCTCTGAACCCTCAGGCTTGTTGAGTCTGGATCTGGAGACTCGCTGACAGTCTGCGTTGTGGTCCATATTTGACAGCCGTATGTCTGCTTGAGCTCTTCATGGCAGCTGTCTTCCTGCCTGTCTGTGGTATGTGTTGATGAGCACCTATATTATCTTATGAGGGATCTTTTGGTGGATGTTGGAGAACCTGATAATTGCCGGTACCTGATGTTAAGCTCCAGATGCTGGTGACAGGAGCTCCTGGCCTGGGCTATCATGTGCGTCTGGCAGGAGCTCGGGGTGGAGGGGGTGTTGGCAAAGATTATAAAGTTTCCCTTTACAGAAAAAAAGTCTGCTCCAATGTTGTAAGGAAAAGGAAGTGATTGTGTAGGGCTGTAATCCCTGGAGACATAGCGGAGGGGGGGTTGCTGCATTCTTTACCTCTGTAGGACGGCCTGATATGTGGTGGTGATGGGAGAAGTGGCTCCGCTGTGACTGACAGGTGCAGCCAATGCTTGACAGCTGCTCGGCCCAATCAGTATTGTGTGTGGACGGAGGCCGTGCCAGGGACACCTGTCACAGATATTGGAGCACGTGAAGCGCTGAGCATTTCCGATGCCTGACTGTTTCCTTATTTAGCCTGTAATGGTAAGATAAGATGGCGTGCTGTAACTAATGTGCGAACTGATGGACTCTGGAAACCATGACATCATTGTGTATGTGTCGTGGACTGGGTCACTACACGGAAAGGGACTGATTCAAGAATTCGTTTTCCTCCTTCCCCTCTTGTCTAGACTGGACAGCCCTCTATAACATGAGTGATCACCTTGTCTTGTGCCTCAGGTGAGGAGTTGTCTGGATCTGCGGTTATCCATCAACCATTTGCTTATAGCATTTATTTTTGCTGTTCAGATATGAATGACCGATCAGAGGTGTTTGCTGTAGGTCAAATGCAGAGCATCCCCTTCCCGGACAGTGATGTGATTTATCACCATTACAATGGTCAGTGCAGAGGATAACCTGACTGTAGGGAATTTATCACTTGATGTATTTTGCTTGTAATAAGAATCCATCACTGCTCCTGATTTTTGGTTAATTATTCACTTCTGACCTCTGTATTGAGCCGTTCCTCTATTATTTCTCCTAGAAATATACACAATTCCAAAATATAAAGGGAACACCTAAACACCACAATGTACCCGTAACTCCAAGTCAATCACACTTTAGGCTGGTTTCACATAGTGTTATGTGTCCTGTCCGTTGGATCTTCCTTTTTGTAGGATCCCACGGACAGGAATGGACACCACAGGGGTGACCTATTTGTGTCCGGGTCCGTGATTTTCATGGGTCCGGACACAGAAGGAGCTGTGTGGGGCATTTTCATTTCTGCAAAGTATATATACATTGTGAAAGTGAAATTTGAGTAAAAACAGGGGTTAAAAATAAGTCTCTATTCACACATTTCCAGCAATCCCCTGACGTCGCCATCTATCTCCAGATGCTTACAGGATCTGGCTGGGCGGCTACCCGATCAGCGTCATCGGTCACATAACCAGTTACTGCGGTAACCGGTTATGTGACCTGATCAGCTGATCGGTTGTGACGTAATACCAGGTCCTGTAGCCACCAGAGATGCGCACATCAGGGGGGATGGCAGGACAGGTGAGAATACAGGTTTTTTTTTTTTTTTTTTTTTTTAACACTTTCATTTACTTAATTTCACTTCCACAATGCGGAAATTAATTAGATGGCTAGGAGCAGTTTTAGTGTAGTGAGCATGCTCAGTACACTAAAATTGGGTCCGGGAAACAATCAGGCTGTTTTCTCTGCCCTGTGCTCCATAGGCCCCCATGTTAATGGGTGTGGATCATCTCTGATCCGATTGTGTCAGATTTGATCTGCTGTTCCCAAAATTGGAGCAGTCTCCGATTTTTGGCACAGCTAAAAATTGGACTGAGTAGATCCGACAAATCTGATGCCATTAAGGGCAAATCCAATCCGTTCCCATAGGATAACATGGGGGCCAGATCGGATCCGTGGCTGTCCATTTTACAACGGACAGCCTCGGATCCCAGAAAATTGCAATGTGAAACCAGCCTTAGTGAAATTAACCTGGTAGTTATGAAGCAACACTGATTGTGAATCAACTTCTGCTGTTCTGCAAATGGAACAAACATGTAGAAATGATGGGCAATTAGCAAGACAACCCTTGTAAAGGAGCAGTTCTGCAGGTAGTGACCACAGACATTTCTCTGTTCTCATTTTTTTTGCCTGTTGTTTTGGTCACTTTTGCATCTTGTCATTTAGTGTACCCCTAGAGGTACCATGAGGCGGTGTCTACAACCCACAGACGTTGTATAGGTAGTGCAGCTCTTCCAGGATGGCACATCAATGTGAACTGTGGGAAGCATGTTAGGGTGGCTTCAAACCACGGTAAGGTCCTATCAGGGGCTGTCAGGGATGACCCTGACAGCCCGGACGGATCAGCACACAGACTGGAGGGCTAATATGCCCTCCGGTCTGGTGTGCAGCCTGACGCAGCTGATGCTGCTGATGATTGAGGACCGCGGCTAGCGTGGAGCTAGCCGTGGTCCTGAAACAGCCGTGTGCAGCCGCTGGTGTCCAGTTCCGGATCGGTGCAATCCGGCCCCATAGGCTCCCATGTTATGGAGCGCTGGATTGCATCGGATCCGGGAGAATCGGGATACGGCAATTTGGGGAGATTTTTCTCCCCGGTCACAAACGTTGCAAGCAACGTTTTTGTGTACGTGAGAAAAATCTGATTTCTTCCGGATTCTGCCGGAGAGATGGAAACCGGATGGCAGAGAGCTGCCTTCTGGCCCCATAGGCTACTATGGGGCCAAAATCCTGTCCGGGGCTGTCTGGTTTACATCGGACAGCCCGGATAGGACCTCACCATTGTGTGAAGCAGCCTATGTGTCTGTCAGCACAGTGTCCAGAACATGGCACAGATACCAGGAGATAGGCCAGTACATCAGGAGACATGGAGGGGGCCATAGGAGGGCAACAACTCAGCAGCAGGACCACTACCTCCTCTTTTGTGCAAGGAGTAACAGTGCAGAGCCCTACAAAATGACCTCCTGCAGATCACTAATGGCCAATCACAGACATTGTCCCACAGAATGGGTGTCTGTGGCTGTTGGAGTAATCTACAATCAGACCATATATTCTAGTATGGTAACATGTATGGCTTGGTTTCAGCTTACTCCAGCAGCAGTCCAATCGTCACACATGTGCCACGGTCTATTCTTGATGCTGCTGTAAGGCCCCTTTCACATCTGCGGTAAAGTAATTCCCGCCAGATGTCACCGGATCTGCTACGTAACGGCCGACTTGTGGCATCGATCCGGCAGGCCTCATTCATTCTCTATGGGGCTTGGGTCGGGTGCGATATTTCCAAATCTGGCAGATCCTGCACTTGCGGCTGTGCAAACAAAACGCTGCTTGCAGCTTATTTTGCGGTGCAGCAAGTGCCGATTCGGTAATGCTGCACCTGACTGCAAGCCCCATAGAGAATGAATGGGTTCCGATCGATGCAACAGATCACTGTAAACTGCAGATCGGACATCTCGAAATACTTTACCACATGGAAATTTTATCCTGAATGTAACCATTTTATTGCCATGTCTGTGGATGCATGTACATACATGGTGGGAAAGTTTATAAAGTGATTATTTAGGTTTCTGTGGCGGGGAATTCTAGCCAACTTCATAGAATGCAATATACGGTAGGTGCTGCTGAGGTTTATAAAGCCTGGGGGGGGTGACGGTTCACTTTGTGAATAATCTGACAGCGGCCATCACTGCAGTCTGTATGTATAGACGTACCATTCATTGGTGTACCCACTATCCTCTTTCTATTACATCTTTTGTCTTCCTTGTCTTGTGAATGTGATGGTTCTGTATCTTCCTGTGTGATCTCATAGTCCTCGCTGACTTCTTGGAACTTCCTCCTCCCTTTTCTTTCCTTTGTGTCTGAAGTGCAAAATAAAATTGACCCGTCCCAGTTTTATTCGTGTAGTCTAATAATTTACTGTTTCCTGCAGTTTTTCCTTTTATGCCACAAAAATGGTTAATATTGGTCCGTCCAAGAAAATGTCACGTTCTAATGTAGTTTCCAGACTTTCCGTATTTGTGATGCCGTGGATCTGCATATTCCGCAGTGCTAATGCCTGAAGCATGTCGTGTGTTTAGTCTCCAGTAATGGTAACATGTTCTGTGAAGGGGCAGGGAGTCTGTTCCTAGAGACAAATCACTTACTGGGCTGTTTGCTGTAGTTTTGCTTCAATCGTTGTGCTCAGAAATGACCTTGTCCCCACCACTGATTGGCACCTTTATGCCCATGCACAGTGTACATAGTGCTGCCATTTAGTGTTGTGGATTGGATACAGAAAGCCAAGTACTCTTCTTGTGAAAAGCAGTGCTGTTATGAACATTACATCAATAAGTGCTGTCACATCACTGGCATCAGGCTCTCTGCCCCTACATCGTGCTGCATTCAGATTAGGTAGCACAAATCTGGTGACATTCGTGTTAAATGTATGGTGTTTTTGCAAATCTGAAGCTTAAAAAATATGGACAGAAAGATGGTTTTACATAGAAATGTATGTGGTAATTCTCGAGCTTTTGGAGATTTTTCAGGAGCTGAAAAGTAGCTTTTTGAAGCTGAGACATTGTGTACACATTACTACAACTAGTGATAAACTGCATGTTCTCGTTGCCATATAACAGGAGGTACTGTATAGCTGTGTGTGTATATTTCCTATTGGCAGTGAGATGCTTATCAGAAGAGGGGCATAGACAGACCAGGCAGCTATAGACTGGGGAATGATAACCTCCTGGGGATAAAACCTTCATTGTAAGTAATCAGCACACAGGCTAATGAGTGACACATTGCTGAAATCTGTCTCAGGACCTGTCCTCAGATGGCAAAAATCCGCACTTTCCCTCTACTGCCATGTCGTCATCTACTTGGTAAGTTAGTTCTAACCAGCCCTCCAGTCTGTTTTTTTAAACATATTTCCATCTTCTCCCTGCTTACGAACATAGATTTATTAGATCTAGTAAGGGGGGGGAAGGGGATGTGGCTGGTTTACAACATGGATGCTGGATCATACTTTACAGTTGCCATTTATTACCATGGTGATCCATAGACCTACATAGGACCCGAAGACTGTAAACAATAAGATTTGTAACTAAAATGATATTCAGATGGTAGCACAATTTAATATTTAATGGTAGACTTTCTCTTTTCAATGTTGGCGTCCCTGTGACGAGGAGGAGCACGTGCTTGGTGGTGTGTGTGTGTGTGTGTGTGGAGCATCTAATTATCATCTCCTAAGTACAAGGTGCATTATCTTGTGACCAGACCAGACTGGGCAGGTTTCTGGAGGCCCGCCCTGCTCCTATGGAAAGTATGTGCAGGAATGCCTAGTTACATAATCTATAACCGTTCTACCTTGTCCAGATGAGCAGGAGGCGAGAGGGTTAACCAGCGTGTTGGTTCAGAGCCCAAATTGTGCTTCTTTGTTCTGTGAGACCAGCTCAGGGCAACTTGTGATTAATTGTTGCCAGGAACATGCAGTGAAGATTAATGCTGCCACGTGAGGCATTAAAGGGAACCTGTCAAGTCATTTCACCACCTAAGTCACCACTTTAGTATACTACCGTAGATGACCTGCAGTCACTCGGCACATGCCCAACTCTGATTTTAAGTTTTAACATGCCAAACAAGCGACAAGTTCTCCTCAAACCCCCCCCTTTCCTTTTTTTTTTTTTTTTTTTTTGCCTTTTTTTTTGTGTACTGTAAATGCTGTTTTGATTTCAAAAGACAACTGGGCATTCACTGTCTATAGTATTTACCATCACCTGTATACACTGTCTGGTGTCCAGCCCTGCCCATATAGTATTCAATCACCTGCATACACTGTCCGGTGTCCAGCCCTGTCCATGTAGTATTTACCATCACCTGCATACACTGTCCGGTGGCCAGCCCTGTCCATGTAGTATTTACCATCACCTGCATACACTGTCCGGTGGCCAGCCCTGCCCATGTAGTATTTACCATCACCTGCATACACTGTCTGGTGTCCAGCCCTGCCCATGTAGTATTTACCATCACCTGCATACACTGTCCGGTGTCCAGCCCTGTCCATGTAGTATTTACCATCACCTGCATACACTGTCCGGTGGCCAGCCCTGCCCATGTAGTATTTACCATCACCTGCATACACTGTCCGGTGGCCAGCCCTGCCCATATAGTATTTACCATCACCTGCATACACTGTCCGGTGGCCAGCCCTGCCCATGTAGTATTTACCATCACCTGCATACACTGTCTGGTGTCCAGCCCTGCCCATGTAGTATTTACCATCACCTGCATACACTGTCCGGTGGCCAGCCCTGCCCATGTAGTATTTACCATCACCTGCATACACTGTCCGGTGGCCAGCCCTGCCCATGTAGTATTTACCATCACCTGCATACACTGTCCGGTGGCCAGCCCTTGCCATATAGTATTTACCATCACCTGCATACACTGTCCGGTGGCCAGCCCTGCCCATGTAGTATTTACCATCACACTGCATAACTGTCTGGTGTCCAGCCCTGCCATGTAGTATTTACCATCACCTGCATACACTGTCTGGTGGCCAGCCCTGTCCATGTAGTATTTACCATCACCTGCATACACTGTCCGGTGTCAGCCCTGCCCATGTAGTATTTACCATCACCTGCATACACTGTCCGGTGTCCAGCCCTGACCCTATAGTATTCGTTAACATCATCCTATCTCCCTCCACCACCCCCTTCCTTGGGGTCGTAGGCTTCATAATACTCCTCATTGACACAGATTAGTCCAAGGTTTATGCTGCTACATTGTGGCATGTAAATGAAATGTGGGCAGCAATCTTTTGCCACAATATAGCAGTGACATAGAGTAAACCTATACTGAGGTGTGTCATTGCAGCCTACCATGACTTTGACAGTAGTGTGTACATATAACTGAATGGAAATGGGGGCACAATTTTGTATTTTTATCCTCCTGAATCTAGTGGCCACACATGTTTTCACCTCTGGACCCCCACCTACTAGACATTGAAAGGGGGTATCTGAAGTTTGGAGGAGATCTCCTCCTATGTACAGGATGGAGAGTAGCTTTCTGATAGCTGAGGTCCACCTTCTCGGACCGTCGATCCTGATGATCAGGGTTCTGAAGAAACCCCCCCCCCCCATATGAATGGAGCAATGATCAGTCATGCAGAATCATCCTTATGGCAGTGCTAATGGGTTGCATAACTCTGTGCTTTTCAGTCTTTGGTCACATATGAATGAAAGAAGCAGCAGTGTGAATGATCATCCATTGCTCCATTCTAAGCCCCAGTTCTCGGGAATAGTGGGGGAACCCATCTGTCATAACCACAGTAAGGAAGTTATCCCAGATCTCGTGGATGGTGGATTACTTCCAAACCAGATATAATCCCCTTTTAAAATATTTCCTGTAGTTATGTCACAAATGTGCGTTTTTAGAACCCCTTTTATATTGCCTCTATCCCACTATCTTGTGTTTGGGGGTGTCTGACGATGTTAGCGGTGGCTGGGCCCAGTGTAGGGGGGCTCGAGGTTTTATAGATGAGACGTCAATTGTTCTCTGGTGAACACTTGGGCACCTCCAACTGTTTTCTGATCGACTTGGGTCTGTATACACACCTCTTCCTTTCTTTCTCATGTCACGCAGTGGTGACGTGGATGTCTGCTTTTGTTTTCTTGACATTTAACCATTTTAGTTTTACTTTGGGAAAAAATATATTTTTATTTATTTTTCCCCACCAGGAGTTATGATGCAGGTGGCTGAGGGAGACCTTTGGTGACCAGTATTCTGTACAAGCTGGGATGTCTCGGGGTCAGATGACAGCCTTGCTTGCCAGCACTCAGTGCGTTTAATGACATCAGCAGCCTGTGCTGCCACTGTCACTATGTAGATGGGACACACCAGATCTTGTTACTGGACATTCATGACATCTCCTCTGCTGCTCTCATGTGTTCGGCCTCCATCACAAGGTCTTGTATTATTTTCCTGACGCCGTTTCCTCATTTCCCCTCCCGATTCTCTGGTATTTTTATCGTTCTTGCACAATAAACAGAATTGTCTGTCTTCACCTTGCTGTCATGTGGTGAAGCCGAGGAGTTTCCTCTCGATGAATGTTTGAAGATCAGCTAAGGGTTTTTCTAGAGGAAGTTTCTTGGTAAGACTGTAATGTCATGATTCTCGCACCTCGCCCGCTCCACCCCTCTCAGCTACTGCCGTCCGTGCTTCGGGAACTTGACGACATATTTCACTTTTAGTTTAAAATAAAATGTAGCCCATCATGGTTTTATATGGTCGGTCTTGTTGAGCCATTTTACAAATCCTACTAACAGGCAATTTCCATGTTTATTTTTGCAATTTCATTTCCTTACTCTTCTAAAAGCCAGGGCTTGTGTTTTTGTGGGACAAGTTGTTCTCTTGTATGACACCATTATTAACTAAAATTAAAAACTGGCATTCATATCTATTAAAATATTTTTTTTTTTCCTTTTTAAGGATTTTGTTTTTTACTCAGAAGCAAACTGACATTTCAGTGTTGGGGCACTTAGTGGGCTCCAGCTGTTTAAAGTACCTATTGGCGGGCAGATAGGAGCTGGCGGGCGCTCGCTTTGTAGGTTAAATGCTGCGGTCACTCGATTATCAGCTCGTGCTCTGCTCTGGTCATGACTTCAAGACGACAATACGCTGACGACACCCAGATCTACCTCTCCGGGCCTGACATCACCTCCCTTCTCCCGATACCAACTTGCACGCAACCTACGCTCCTCACAAGAACTTCTCCTCTCCTCCCCCCTCATCTCATCCTCCCACAACTGCATACAAGACTTCTCCCGTGCCTCCCCATACTCTGGAACTCTCTCCCCCAGCACGTCAGACACTCGCCTACCCTTAAGTTTTCAGGTTCTTTTTGAAACACTTATCTATTCCAACAAGCCTACAACCTCTGACGAGACCCAGCGCCGCTCCACCACACGCTTGGCGCTTCCCCTTCTATCGTGTACTTCCCACCCCTGTAGACTGTGAGTCTTCGTGGACAGGGTCCTCTCCCGTCATGTATCAGCAACCCTTGACTGTTCATATGTACTGTACCTGTTCTTGTTACCCCCTATTTCTTATGTAAAGCGCCATGGACAATGGCGCTATATATAATAAATAATAATTGAATAATGATAATAATGCTGGCTATCCACTACTTGGATAACCCCTTCTGAATCAATTTCCCCCAGGTAAAATAAGAGCACATACTCACCTTTTGGTGTCGTTTAATCGTGGCTTCAGGGCTCACGTGAACACTTAGACGTCAAGCAAACCCTGCATCCAATCGCACCTCTTCTGTTTCCTGCCTTTGGACTGATGAGTTAATAAACAGGAAGTAATGGTGCAGGTGATGCTCATGATATTTTGTAACCTTTAATGATTCAGAATATATAATTTACTTAATTTGTGATTATATGAAGGCTCCTACAAGTGGACAACACAACAGGTGCTGCTTATTATATATAGGGAAACAATGGAGCCTGTAAAATCAAAACTATGCAAATTTGTAGTTAAAGCCTATTGTAAAAATGATTTTTTGGCCCCAAAGCGTTCTAAGAGAAATAGATAAAAATTGGTGACAGAGGCAGACAACTCCTTTAATGATGGCTGCAGCACTGGGATTTGCCCACTGCTTTTTTGTCTCAATTTATGTTATATACAGCTCTGCCTTTGTTACAACACCCCTCCTATTGGCTTAATATGCTCCTAATTACATACTACAAAAAAACCCCCTAAGGCTGAAGGCACACTGTCGTGCATCAAACAGGAGCGTGTTTGATGCACGACAGTGATGCGAGTGTTGTTGGGTGTGTGTGGGATGTGGCTGCCTGTATGTTGTATGTATGTAAGTGTGCTCCCGATTGTGAGGTGTGAGTGTGTGTATGCTGCGTGATTGTGGTGCTGTCACAGTCCTGAAGGACCGTGGGCATGTTTTGGTGGGAAATTTAAGCTCTGGTCCTCAATATGTATTGATGAGGCCACAGCTATGACTTATCCCACTGTATGCTGAACTCTGAGACCTCCTGACATTTCCCAACTGACATGGGCTACTAACCATAGGTTATCAGACCTAAAATAACAGGCAACATTAGGGTTTCTGCAGATGCGTGTATAATCATGACATGGACCTGTTAGCCATTATAACAGTGCATTTGTCTGTTCCCAAGTGGACCAATAGTCTGGGTATAAAAAAAAAAAACGGGTTTCCCGAAACAGGATACTGCACACAATATAAAGGTAGCACCCCGGCATCTGTCTGCTGATATGAAGGAGCACATGAAGCCAGGACAACTTCATCAACTCATAATCATACTGACATCATCCAGTAATAATGGAGCCCACTCACTATTGGAGGGCAGGTGATGATCAGCCAGAATGTTGGTTTCTCTGCTATAAGTATGGGGCTATAGTGTGTGTTGGTGTGTCTTGGCTTCTGAGATCCGCATATATTCTGGCACACCTCACCGTCCAGCTTTGCTTTGTACAGATCCCAGGCGGTGCCTACGCTTCCACCTGACCTAGCTTCTGTGCTAGCGCATATATGGCAAGGAATGAACACCGCAATAATTCTAATGACTGTGCCGTTCCAATCATTATGATGTATGAGGTATTGTAAACTGGTGCCAACAAAGGATTACTGGCATATTTGTGGCCACAGAATTAAGTATTGTTAGATCAGCAGTTTGTCTCCCAGTCTGTCTTTTCTGAGCTATTTTCCTTGTTAATGTGACACCGGTTTTAGGAGCAACTTATTAATATGATTTGAAAGCAATCTGTTAGTAGGATCAACCCTCCTAGGCCGCCTCTACAGGCATGAAGGTCATAGGAAAGTGAGTAGTGATACTTGGTATCTTACTAAAGAGAAATCCACATTTTTCCTATATGTAAATGAGCTGTGGACACTGATCTCCCTGAGAATCTCCCTCCAGAGCTTATTATAAATGTAAAGTACCGTATATACTCGAGTATAAGCCGACCCGAGTATAAGCCGAGGCCCCTAATTTTGCCCTCCAAAACTAGGGAAACTTATTGACTCGAGTATAAGCCTAGGGGAGAAATGAAGCAGACTTTCATCACGGTATACAGCCCCTCTCATCATGATAAATGGCCCCCCATTACTGGTATATAATCCCCCATCACTGGTATAACAGTTCCTCCCGCCCCCCATTAGTGGTATATACAGGCCCCCCGTTGCTGCGGCACACCTGTAAAAGAATAGTTCATTCATACTTATCCTCCTCGCTGTCACCACGCGTCCTCCAGTGTTCTTCCTGCTTGTACCCGGCGTCATTTGACCGCGCAGAAGCATGACGTCTGGGAGTGAACGACCGTTCTTCATTTTACATCCAGCTCCAGCACAAACTCGCTCCCTGGACATTCTCCGGATGCCGCAAATAGGTGATATCTAGGTACGGCCGGTTTCACATTGCGATTTTGTGGCTGTCCGTGGGATCCGTGTTTTTGCAGGATCCCCCATTGAACATAGTCTTAACTTCGGCACATCTTCAATCGAGCACGGGGTGGGGGGGGTTTGGCGGCGATTTTGAAAGTACTGGCAGGTTTTGGTGGCAGGGACCTTATACACCGGGACCAGAGAGCAGACCTCCCGGACCTTTTGGGATTCAGCGAATAAAAGTTAATTTCTCATGTATGAGGGGGCGTCTGGGCACAAAGGGTGTTAAAAAGAACCACAATTGGCAATAATGTTTAAGCTCTTGGGCCACATTTTAAAACCTCACAAAGAGGGTGACAGGTTCCCTTTAACCCCCTTCACCACCCGGCCTATTTTGACCCTTAACTTAACCTGGCCATTTTTTTGCAATTCTGACCAGTGTCCCTTTATGAGGTAATAACTCTGAAACGCTTCAACAGATCCTAGCGATTCTGAGATTGTTTTTTAGTGACAAATTGGGCTTCATGTTAGTGATAAACGGAAAAATTATCGTTTTTAAATTTATTTGTGAAAAAGTTGGATATTTGGAGAAGATCTCGCAATTTTCAAATTTTGAATTTTTAATCTGTTAAATCAGTTATATGACACAAAATGGTTAATAAATAATATTTCCCACATGTCTACTTTACATCAGCTCAATTTTTGGGAAAACATAATTTGTTAGGATGTTATAAGGGTTCAAAGTTCATCAGCAATCTCTCATTTTTCCAGCAAAATTTACAAAACCCTTTTCTTTTTTGGGACCACATCACATTTAATCCCTTTTGAGGGGTGTACATGACAGAACACCCAAAAGTGACACCATTCCAAAAACTGCACCCCTAAAGCTACTCAAAACTACATTCAGGAAGATTAACCCTTCAGGTGCTTTACAGGAACTAAAGCAATGTGGAAGGAAAAAATGAACATTTAAATTTTTCCAACAAAAATGTTTTTAGCCTCAATGACCGCTTTTTTCACAAAGGTAAAAGCACAAAAAGAATCCTAAAATTTGTTGGGTTAATTTCTCCTGAGTACCCAGATACCTCGTGGTCATAAACCACTGGGCGCATGGCAGGGCTCGGAAGGGAAGGAGCGCCATTTCACTTTTTGAATGGAAAATTGGCTCCAATTGTTAGCGGACACCATGTCGCGTTTGGAGAGCCCCTGTCTGCCTAAATATTGGCGCTCCCCCCACAAATGACCCCATTTTGGAAACTAGACCCCCCCCAAGGAACTTATCTAGATGCATAGTGAGCACTTTGAACCACCAGGTGCTTCACACATTGATCTGTAAAAAATGAAATAGTACTTTTTTGTGAAGGGGGGGAAAAAAATATTTAGTTACAATTTGTTTCATTTTCACATGGGCAACAGGATAAAATGGATCGTAAAATTTGTTGGGCAATTTCTCCTGAGTACACCGATACCTCATGTGTGCTGGAAAACCACTGTTTGGGCGCACAGCAGGGCTCTGAATGGAAGAAGTGACATTTTGGAACATAGATTTTGAAGACGTGGACTGTGGGTGTCATGTTCTGTTTGGATAGCCCCTGATGTGCCTAAGCGGCAGTAACACCCCAAATCCCCCCTCCCCCCTCCCCACAAGGGGCAACACATTGAGTTCACTGCCATGGGGAGCCCTGGTTACTCAGGGAGTCACCAATCCCCTGTGGCAGTCTGACTGCTGTGGGTGATGTCACTCACCGAGTTCTTGTGGTCCGTGTGATTGCAGACCCTGCAGGGGGAGGATGCTTGTTCTCTCCCTGCAGTCTATGATTGAAGGACCATGGAGGGTTATGTGGGAGTAATAAAGATTGAGTTTGAGTTTTTTTTGGTCCAGCCAGGTAAAGCTAGGCAGCTGGGGCTGGAATCCTCAACATGGAGAGGCCCAAGCATTCTGGGCCCCTCAAGCTGTAAATTGCATCCCGCTGCTGCCCCAGAAAATGGTGCATTCATTGACGTGCCATTTTCTGAAGCTGTACCCAGACTCTTCCAGTGGCCGGTGGCAAACTGGGTAATAAAGGGTTAATACCAGCTTTTTTATTGGCAGCTGGCACGAAGCCCGAGATTCATAATGTTGGGCCAACGTTAGATCCGGCCATTAGGAATCTCTAGTAAATAGTTAAAAAAAAAAAAATACACCACACAGAGAATCTTTTTATATTAGAAAAAAAACTAACCTATTTAGACTCCATCTTTATTACTCCAGACCCTCCGACGTAGTCCACAACGATGGTCCCACAAAGCTTGATTGCCTCTGCTACATCCAGAGACTGCAGCAAGGGATCAAGTGTCCACTTGTTGTAGTTTCTGGGGTCACAGTGATGGTGTACTGTATGGCAATGATCTGCCATACCGTGCACTACTGTGTAACTCCAGAGACTACAACAAGTAGTGGACAGTTGATCCCTTGTTGTAGTCTCTGGGGCCAGTTGTGGTGCTCTGTATGCCAATTATCTGCTGTACTGTGCACCATGACTGACCCCAGAGATTACAACAAGTGGACACTTTATCCATTGTTGTCCATAGAAGCATCAACCCATGCAGGCAGGTGCTCTCTCTCCATCCATCCTCACTCTCTCCATTCTCTCCAGCCATCCATTCTCTCCAGCCATCCACACAGATCCTCCTGTGGAGCTGTCAGCAACAGAGGAGCCCGGGAGAGGTAGCGGAGGGGGGCACAGGAGATCAGGACCTGAGGAGGAAGGGGATGGATGGTGCAGGGGCGAGATCAGTACTGGCAGGCGGCTGTGGAGCAGCTCTGATGGGGTTGATCCATCCCATTAGATCACCTCAATCAGGGCTGGAAAGGGCAATGCCTGCCCCCTCCTGCGCTCCATTCTGTGGAAGGGGCTATGACAGCTCCTTCCATACTTGTACAGTCACAATCGCTGTAACTGGCTGTTGAAACTTCCAACAGCCAATTGCAGTGATCGCAGGCGGTGGGGTGCCAAAGGCACCCCCCGACATCACCTAAGGTCCTCTCCTGCCTGTAGGTCTGGTGACATTTCACCGACCCCCAGTCACAAAAGCTGCAGGACCATGATCTGGCCATGACTCCACATGGCGTCAAAGGTTGGGAAGGCACCAACTTTCATGACTCCTATGTGGCATCAAAGGTCGGGAAGGACTTAATGCCTCTAATTTAAGAAAATCTGATCACTCGTTACGTTTGCCAAATTGCCTCACTATCTATGGCTCCTTTTCACAATAAGGAATGTCTTCCTTTTGTTAAGTTGCTATTTTGGATCACTGTTTCGGGGCGGGGGAAGTTCAGGTATCTTTCTGACGAAGTTTATCTTGGCTACTGGATTCTAAAGGGGTGTCACACGCGTCAATATCGCCTGCACGATATCGGCTGCACGTGACGTTGCAGCGATATTGACGCGTGTGACATACTGCATCAACCAGCGATAAATCGCTGGTTGATGATCGCCAGGTTTCAGAACCAGCTCTGAAACCTGGCGATTGTCGCCCGGTGGACACGCAGCATCGCTGCGTGTGACACCGGGAGCGAGCGATATTCCAGCTCCCAGCGCCTGTCACAAGCGCTGGGAGCTGGTCTCCAAGGTACACTGCGGGTAACTAGGCAGCGCGCGCTGCCTAGATACCCGACGTGTACCTTAGTTACCAGCCTCCTCCGCTCACCGGGTGAGCGGAGGAGGCTGGTAACTAAGGTACACGTCGGGTATCTAGGCAGCGCGCGCTGCCTAGTTACCCGCAGTGTACCTTGGAGACCAGGCTGCTCCCGCTTCCAGCAGGCTGGCAGCGGGAGCAGGACATCGTGGAAACGATATTTAAATCGTTTCCATGATGTCACTGGTCAATTGATCGCTGGTGAGTCTGTCTGTGTGACAGCTCACCAGCGATCAGCCGTCAATGTCGTCAGCGATCAGATCGCTGACGACATTGACGCGTGTGACACCCCCTTAAGAATAGCTGAAGGACATTGCTCTGTCCTCTTATGTCTGACCTTCTAGAGAATATCTGAACTGAGGGAGATGCTGGAACACCTACTTTGAAAACCCTTCATACAGTATGTTGCTTATTACAGAAACGTTTGTCTGGCTTCAGTGTGGTGATTTGAGAAAAGCAATTCTTACTATTCAGTTAAAATATTATAAATTATTTTTCTCCTCTTTGTGTAAATATATATATATATATATATATATATATATATATATATATATATATATATATATATATATATATATATATATATATATATATATATATTATAATATTGTATGTATATGTAAAGAAAAGTAGGGGCACCGGGCACCAACAGGGCTAATGGTCCTTCCTATTGCTCCATAGAGACAGACCGCTGTCTTTCCCCCAGCCACCTGGTGGTGCAGCGCCTACATAAGCCGGTCAAGCATATACAGTCCAGGTATACAAAACAACAAGGCGGCACTCACCGTTTGTTCACAGGTGCTTTCTTTATTGCAGAGGTGCGGGGAGGGGGTGCATGAAGGTACAGATGACAGGTCCTATTTCGCGGCACATTTCTGTGGCCTATGCTTCTCTTTCCTAACAAGTAAATGGCAACGTATCAGGTCTAATAAATAATAAATTACTCGGCATACACGTAGCTTTTTGACTGTGTGGCCAATAAGGTGTTGACACAGAGGCCCGAAGAGGTATCCAGGGGACCATACGTTGCCAGTGTAGTGTGGGTATAGATTATAATACAGGCAGTTGGAGGTGTTTTGGTGTGTCTGTGGAAACAATCCCTCCCTGACCATATACATTATTATATATGTGAATATGTTTGTGATAACATGCATAGTAAAACCTATGGCTTGGAAGGCGCAGGGGAGATGGAATTCTCCCCGTACTGCTGATAATTCAGCCTTCACTTTAGAGGGTTAATCATTCTAATCAATATGACACAAAAAAGGATGGTTTTAAACACCTTTCTTTCTCTCTCCCCCCCCCCCCCCCCCCCTCTCCCCACTGGGGAGTCTAATTTAGCTAAATTTTACTAAATTTTACTTGCTATGGAACGACTTGATTCCCCTCTAACCATGCATATCAACATTTACCGTATATACTCGTGTATAAGCCGAGTTTTTCAGCCCAAAAAATGGGCTGAAAAGTCCCCCCTTCGGCTTATACACGGGTCAATACGGTAATCCTATGGTGGGAGGGGTGCGGGGGGTGGGGGGGCGCTGCGTAGTATTTCTTACCTTGTCCCCCGTTCTGCAGTGCTTTCCGGTGTCCTCCGTGCTCCATTCCCGGTCTGCTGGGCCTTGTGGTTCCTCCTGGTTCCTCCTCCTTCGGTTCCATCATGGGGGCTGCCATCTTGCTTCTTCTCTCCGCCCCCGGCCAGTGATGTCAGAGCAGGCCGCGCTGTGATTGGCTAGCACCCGTGATCACATGTCCTCTCTGTGCAGCATTAGGCTGCAGTTCTGCATGAAATTGTAATTACTGTGACTTATTCATGTATATACTATGGTGACATTTTTGTAAGCATGTTTTTACTTCATTCTAGTGTTTTTAATTGCACACCTGTATTAAGGAGGAGGTGACGGACCTGAACATGATCAATCTAGGGCTTGATGACAAACTGTCAATACTCGGCTGTCATCCCTCCTTTTACCCCAAGAAGCCCTTCTAACACCCTGATGCCACCGCACCAGGGCATTGAGAAGAGCTGGGTAAATTGCCAGGAATTGATGCTTCTAATACTGTCAATCTCTGGGGCAGCTGCAGGCTGCTACTGTTTAACCGCTGGCAATCAAAAATGGGGCATAGCTGTGTCCTTTGTTTTTTACTAACTTTATGGGACATCATCTACAGCTGCTCTGATGGCATTCTTTTACAACCGACGGCAGGAAGTTGCAGGGAGTGGGTGGTGAGCGTGGTTTGCTGTTGGTGGGCGTAGCTCAGCGGTTTCTTCAAGAACTGAACGAGCGTTCATTTTTAAGTCCATGTGGTCGTGGAGTAATTATTATTAAAAGCAAGACCCCGCCACCCCTCCCCCACCAGATGGGAAGGGGCGAACCCCCGTTTCAAGATCCATTGTAGCGCATGGATGGCCACCCCACTATGCCTACTGAATAATCTGGTTACGCCCACTAATAATTTTAAGTAAGCAAGGGGGGGGTGAAGCCCCACCCCTGCTGCGCACCTACATTTGGGGGATCTTACAACCAGACCCCCGTTTCTAATATAATCACCTTCACAACCGACTTTAAAAATGAATGCTCGATTGGTTCTTGGAAGAACCCCCTGAGCCCCACCCTCCAACGGAGCCGCTCAGTTCCTGCAAATTCCTGCCGTCTGTTATGGTGGGTTTACACGTCCCAATATCGGCGTCCAACTCTGACCAAAAGTCACGTGGTTCGTGCGTTGGACCCGATATCGTTCGTGCGTTGTATGGTGTGAACGTCCAATACGATGCACAAACTATGTCAATCCGATATCGGGGATCGAATGAGCGTGCTATTCAACGGCCCGATATGTGTGACAGCCCAACTCCGATGTGCAGTACAACATCCCCCCATTCACTCCCATGTTAAATGGTCGTTTCTGGGTCGGGGGGGCGTAGACATCGTAGGGACGTTGTCTCACGATATCGCGCTCTGTAAACCTCCGATGCGATTCATGGAAATCCGGGCACACACAGCGCGCTCCCGCACCCGTCAGATCCAATATTGGACTGACGTTGTAGCGTTTAAACCCACCATTATAAAACTATACTGCTCTGATTGCAACTACCCTATGTGCCAATAATCTCACTGCAATACTGTGCAGCTGTCAGTGCTGCACACACAGGTCCCAGATATTTGTTCAATGGGTCCTTGTGATCAGAGCTGAGCTTCTTATTTCCATAGCCTTCCAGTGCGCTGAATAATTTTGTTAACATCTATTCTAATGTGTATCACTCCAATGAGCCTAATTTATGGCATATTCCATTAAGCAATATTCCTGAGGCCTCGATGTAATGAACAGATTAAACTTTCTTTCCGCCTTGACTGCGTTTCCTGTTATTGCCCTCTGACCGGCACTTGTACAGAAATTGTGTTGTAATCTCTTGAGTGCTGAGTCAAGGAGATTTAAAATCCTCCATCTTATTTATGGCATCCATCAGACAAAATATTGCAGTAAAACAAGTTGAACTTACTTTTTTTTTTTTTTTTTTGCAAAGAGTCGTGATCGTAATCCTAGCTAATTCAACAATCTACATTTCCCTCATGCAAAGTCTGAATTCAGGTGTCCTTGACATGTTTTCTGTGTGCTGGCTGGCCGCAGGTCTCCTGACTTGAACTTGCATTGTTACAATACTAAAAACCTTAGACGCGCTTCCAGGGTCGCTGAGCGGAGATGGAAGAAATCTCATTCCGCTGAACTCTTCACTTTGTTCAAGCAGTCCCTCACTATCTTCAAGTGCTCATTCACTGTAGCATACAAGACTACATCTCTTTAATATCCGCCCTGTCCCACAATTCTAAACAGCTATTTAAAACTTTCAATTCTCTACGCGCCCCCCCTGCACTTCTCCCTCTCCTCTTATCTCTGAGACTGCTTCTCCACTTTGTTCTGCTCTCCTCCATCCTATCAAAATCACACACCACCAGCTCCCTTCCCACCTCATTCTCAACCTCACCTCCGTCTTCATCCCAGTCCTAACCCATCTTTTCAACTTGTCACTTACTACTGGTGTCTTCCCCCTCATCCTTCAAACATGCCTTGATCACACCCATCCTCAAAAATCCCTCCTTCGACCTATCATCTGTTTCTAACTATCGCCCAATATCTCTTCTCCCCTTTACCTCAAAACTAGTGGAACACAATGTCCATCTGGAGCTATCCTCCCACCTCTCCTCCTCCTCCTTGACCGCCTGCAATCTGGCTTCTGACTGCACCATTCCACTGAAACGGGTTTAACCAAAGTTGCAAACGACAGATCCTGGAATCTCTTGGTATCACTGGTGTGGCCCTCTCCAGGATCTGCTCAGATCTGACTGGACATTCAGCATCTCCCTCTCCCACACCACCTCTTCACCCTACCTTCTTTCTGTCAGTGTCCCCCAAGGCTCGGATCTAGGACCCATTCTTTTCTCCATCTACACCGTAGTACTGGGACAGCTAATTGAGTCCCAAGGTCTTTAGGATCACCTCTACACTGACGACACTCAGATCTCTCTCTGTACCTGACATCACCATCTTGCTATCCAAAACTCCCCAATGTCTGTCTATCTCCTCTCTATTTTCTGCTCGCTTTCTGAAAGTGGACATGGACAAAACAGAATTCATCCCTTTTTTTTTTTTTTTTTTTTTTTTTGTCCCCTGTGCACTCCTTTCTCTCCTCTCCTCCGTCCCCCTTCCCCCTTCTCTCTGCCCCAACATATCAGACTCTCGCCAACTCTCAACCTTCAAAAGAAACCTGAAGACTTGCCTCTTCTGACATGCCTACAACCTGCTGTGAGCCTCGGGCCACCAAATCACTGCACGTCCAACTCTACCCTCCTAATGTATCACCACCCAGCACCTCGTAGATTGAGCCCTCTCTCCTTCTGTACCTGTATGCGATATGTTGTCTATGTACCTTGTACTTGTTCCATATGTAAAGCACCATGGAATTAATGGCGCTATAATTAATAATAGTTGATATAGTGAAAAGAGACAAATGTCCACATTCACCCAAGGACTGCCTTAGGCATACAGTGGCTTGAAAAATTATTTAGACCCAGTGATTTTTGTCAAATTTGTTTTTCACACACCTACAAATGTACATATTTGTGTTCTTTGTTGGGCTTTTATGGTTTATCTCCTCCAGAAGTCAGTGTGTAACTTGCTCTCACTACAGGTGCAGCTATTTGGTGAAGGCTTCAGAGGTTGTTTTTTTTTTTTTTGTTTTTTTAGAACATTAGGGGTCAAACTGCATCATGAAACCAAGAAACACACCAGACAGGTAAAGGATAAAACAGTAAAGCAGTGTTAGATTATTAGAAAAAGCCCAAGCTCTGAACACTTCATTGTTCAATTCGTCATCCAAAAATGGAAGGATAATGGCACAGATGAAACCTATCAAGTCCATAGCTATCAACCTAATGTGACACCCCAGCAAGGGAAGCGCTAATCTGTAAAGCAGCCAAGAGGCCCATGGTCACTCTGGATGATAAAAACAGAGAGGGGCGCTCCTGGTGCAGTATCAGGGGTCAGTAGGGGGGAGGGGGTCGGTGGATTGTTGGTGCTCACCTGTCCTGGTTATGCTGCCAGCATAACCAGGTTTTGTAGCCTTACTGTGTGTGTCGTGCAGCTGCCGTCTCTCCCTGCTTCCAGGTCTCAGGCTGACACGTGATCAGTCACATGGTCTGACATCAGCACAGGTCCTTGAGTTTTAGCTATTCGATCCCCATTCTCCTCAATGACCGTTTTATCAGAAGCAGCTCTGCACCGCTCACCAGGGGTGCTTGTAGATTAGTTAAAGGTAAACCAGCGGTTTAAGCAGGCGCATTCTGAATGAACTCCGGAAGTTTGTCCAATTTAAAACTTCTTTAATGAGTATTACTGGTCTCTCTCACTATGCATTTCGGCGTACTAGCGCCTTCCTCAGGATCACCCTAAACATGCTGCCAGAACTGCAATGGATGGCTTCTATCCAAGCATATTCGTGTGTGTCAACGACTCGGTCACAGCCCAGACCTATGTCCCATTTAGATCTGGACACACACTCCCAGTCAACCCCCTGCAGCGTTCTGGTGATTCCTTCCTGCCAGACATGGGTACAGTACTTCCAGGTCCTTCCACCATGTGACAGCCTGAGTCTCCTCCTGCAGCTCCTGTTGGTGTGCTGAAAGAAGAAATCACCGGGGCTCGCTGGGGAAGGTGGTGAGTATTGGATTGCTTTTGCTGTGGAAATTGCAGTAAAACAAGCATCACAAACGGACTGTGTGAATACCAGTTCATTTTTTATGCTTTTTTTGGAGGGGGCTATGATGGAGTCAGTGGGGAATACGCAGCCTAAAAAGGGCATGTTAATTGGCAGGGACTTGTATTAATGCAGCTGATTTCTGCAGCACAGACACATGTGGGCACAGCTTTTGGAAAATCACATCGACTTCCATGTTAAAGCTGTGGGTGCTGCAGAAATGCACGGGTGGGCACATGGCTTTATACAGCATGGTCCTGCATTGCTGGTGGCTAAGTAAGGTCGTCCTGTCGTTCCATCAGCACTGAGGAGATGGATTCCTTCCACATCAGCTCACACATGACAGGGATGTCTGAGCTGCCGATCTGATGCCTTCCTGTAAGGGGACTCCGCTGGCCATTTCATGTGGATATTTGGTGTGATGATGTGTGTCTGTAGCCTGTGCCGTCCGGATGGAGCTTCTCTATCTCTATTCGTTGTTGTCTGGAGATCAGGTGAATTTCTGTAGTGTATTCCCACTTGGGGTGTTTTTTTTATATTTGCACTTGTACTGTTACAGCATTGTGCAGTTTCTTATATTACAGTACACAAATGTACTGTAACCTACATTAGATGACTTGGTATAGTGCTGTCCAAGGACATGCAGGCTGGGGGGGGGCGCTATTGTTAGTCATATGGCTGTCATCACAGCCATAGCTGCCCTAGAGAATCACAGAGGGAGAGAGTGATGGGGTCACAGAAGAAACATGCTGCATGTTTAATCTCTTCTTAACCAGGTGATTGTTCTATTTTACCTATCTCACCTTCCTGCTTTTGTGAGTTATTTATTGTACAGTAGGTGACCTGGCGACATGATACATCAGGTCAGTATGATGCAGACAATACCATACGGGAAAAAGTGTGAAAGTGTGTTTCCTTTTTAGTGATAAAAATAAATGTAGGCTTGTGTGGTGGTGCCATCTTGAGACCCATGTTAACCATGTTTTAATCACTTAGGCCAGCTTCACACCACGGTGCTGTTAGATCCAGGGCTGTCCGGGTTGAATCTGACAGCCCTGGACTCGATTTTTACTGTAGTGCAGCCCTATGAAACTGGATGGCAGCTATCTGCCATCCGGTTTCCATCTGTCCGGGAGGATCCAGGTGTATTCAGATTTTTCTCCTGGACACAAAATTGCTGCTTGCAGCATTTCTGTGTCCAGGGAGAAAAATCTTCCCAAATTAGATCCGGGGCACTCCGACGCTCCCTACCATGGGAGTTTATGGGGCCAGATTGCCCCGATCCAGGAACCGGACACTGGCAGCTGAAGTTTAGAGTGAGCTACACTGAACTTCAGCACCACGGAGCTGTCCCCTGTGAAGTGGCTCAGCACCATTTCGCAGGGGACATCTGAGCTTGGCTGCATCCAGCTACAAACAGGACCGGAGGCCATATTTGGACTCTGGTTCTGTTTGCAATTTCAGTCCGGGGCTGTTGGGTTCACCCCTGACAGCTCCAGATCAGATTTAACCATGGTGTGAAGCTGGCCTTACAGTTGATGTAACTATATACTCTGGAATTGTCAGGTTTTATAAAACTTTTGATCAAATGTTTTTATTTTGTGTGTTTGAACTAAGAAAAAGCAATTCAATGAGTTTTTACCAGAAAAAAAAATAAATTGCTTCTTTAAAGGCAACCTGTCAGCTCACTTTTACCTTATAACCTATCTTGGTCTGTCCCTGCACCTTCCTAGCACATTCTTAACAATCCCTGTCTGAGCTAAATCTGTTCTGTATTGACTGTGAAAAAAGGCTTTGGTAACTCTCACATTCGCATGTAAATGAGGCATCCAGACTACGGTCTGTAGCCTGCCTGGTGGTTTCCAGGGCTCTGTCTCCCCGTCTTACCCCCCCACTCCCCCCACCCCTTTCCTCGCTGCTGTTATCATGCCCTGCTAGGCGTGAGAATTCATCCTCCAGTTAACTCCCAATTTGACATTCCCACCTCCTTCTTCCGGGTGTGATGCGTCGGCTGGACGGTCTGGTGCATTGTGGGTGATTATCGGGTGTGCGGACCGGCTTCCGTATGTGCACTGCGCATGCTCTGGGGCCGGCCTGTACAGCCAATACACCCGCACACTGTGCAGGACCGGAAATGGCATTCAGCCGGCGCACCATACCTGGAAGAAGGAAGTGGGAATTTCAAATTGGGAGTGCGCTGGAGAATGAAATTCTCACGCTTAGTGGGATTGGGGAGGGGGGTGGGTTAGACTGACACCGCACAGACAGACTACAGACTGTAGACTGGTTACCTCATTTGCATGCGAAACTGAGTATCAGTCTTTTTTCACAGTCAATATAGGGCACTATTACTGGAGACAGGGATGGTTAGGTCGATTTTACCCCTATCCTGACAGGTTCTCTTGAACCCCTTCATGATTTATGCCTTATATGTATGTCATAGGTTGCCTCTGTCCCTTTAATGCGGTTCAAATGATGGTCCTGCATCTTTTCTTGCACATATCACCTGATATGATTAGCAGACATCTGCCTCTAGAAGCAATGGGCAGAACGGAGAGAAGTCTACCACGGTTAATCCATTAGATCGCACTGTCAAACTCTTGATGGCGCAATCTAACGCTCATTGGTGGAGATTGCGGGGTGCCTATGAGGACCTCTGTCACAACTTTATTCAAGTGAACACTAGCTGAGCACTAGTGTTCACAGGAAATGATTATTCGTGATGTGCAGAGCTGTGCATCAGCAAGGGATCTGACATTGTAATCTTAAAGTCCCCTAATGGGAGTAGGAAAGACAATAAGTGAAAATGTGTGTATGTATATTTTCCTAATATGAAGGGGAAAATAAACAAAAACATAAGCCCTTCTTACCCCCCATCCCCTTTGATCACATGCTCTGTATGCTGCAATGCTACAGTATTGCTGTATTTAGTGAAATTGATGTTCTTAAGGTATCTTTACCCTATTACAACACATCAGAGGTGGGGCAGGAGCACAGCATCCAGCCATTTGTCAGTGGCTTCTAAATGGTTAAAAAGCAGTGATCAGGTTCATTCAGGTTGCTGCTGTTTTCTAGCGGATACCAGTAGTATTAGAATACGGATACCTTTCACGTATGGTTTGGACTCGGCCCTTTAGTCCACTCCACACCCACAGTCTTCCATATAACTTTTATATTTGCATAATATAAGCACCAGCTGCCTGAGAGTTTTTGGTGGCTTAAGGTGAATTTACACTTCTTTGGAGTGCTTATTTCACAATCTTGCAGTGTATACTCATAACTCAATGAACAAGCAAAACACTTGCTCATTGCGTGAAACAATTTAAGCAGACTTAAAAATCCTTATTGTCTGCAGCACATTGTCCTAATATATGGGATTCATGCTATTGAGAACAAAGAGCTAGAGTGGCCAAACATTTAAGTGCACCTTGTTTTTCCTCTCTCCAACCCTTCTTCATGAGTTACAGTTTTGGCTTAGAAGTGATAGATTTGAGGTCAGGACATCATTTTTTGGATGAACGTTCCAACGATTTTTCAACTCTACATTGTTCGTTTATACGCAAGGACGCACAAACAATAGCGTTAGAATGTTCACAAATCCGTGACTTTTCAAGGATATCGTTAACTATATCCTAGTGTGAGAAGCGGCCTTCAAAGAGAGCCTGTCCAGTCCCCTGGGCACCCAGAACTGTGCACCACTAGCATCAAGCTTTATAAAGAGCTGGTCATGTCCCCTGGGCACCCAACACTGAGCACCACTGGCATCAAGCTTTATAAAGAGCTGGTCATGTCCCCTGGGCACCCAGATCTGTGCACCACTGCATCAAGCTTTATAAAGAAAGCCTGTCATGTCCCCTGGGCACCCAGAACTGTGCACCACTGGCATCAAGCTTTATAAAACGGGCCTGTCATGTCCCCTGGGCACCCAGAACTGCACACCACTGACATCAAGCTTTATAAAGAGAGCCTGTCATG
The DNA here is from genome assembly GCA_033576535.1 of Allobates femoralis. Classification (NCBI taxonomy): domain Eukaryota; kingdom Metazoa; phylum Chordata; class Amphibia; order Anura; family Aromobatidae; genus Allobates; species Allobates femoralis. Next base: position 231,583,626 of record JARQOC010000002.1, read on the forward strand.
TCCCCTGGGCACCCAGAACTGCACACCACTGACATCAAGCTTTATAAAGAGAGCCTGTCATGTCCCCTGGGCACCCAGACATGCGCACCACTGGCGTCAAGCTTTATAAAGAGAGCCTGTCATGTCCCCTGGGCACCCAGAGATGCGCACCACTGGCATCAAGCTTTATAAAGAGAGCCTGTCGTGTCCCCTGGGCACCCAGAACTGCACACCACTGGCATCAAGCTTTATAAAGAGAGCCTGTCGTGTTCCCTGGGCATCCAGAACTGCACACCTATGGCATCAAGCTTTATAAAGAGAGCCTGTCATGTCCCCTGGGCACCCAGAACTGCACACCACTGGCATCAAGCTTTATAAAGAGAGCCTGTCAGGTGTCCTGGGCACCCAGAACTGAGCACCATTGGCATCAAGCTTTATAAAGAGAGCCTGTCATGTCCCCTGGGCACCCAGAACTGCGCACCACTGGCATCAAGCTTTACAAAGAGTGCCTGTCATGTCCCCTGGGCACCCAGAACTGCACACCACTGACATCAAGCTTTATAAAGAGAGCCTGTCATGTCCCCTGGGCACCCAGAACTGAGCACCACTGGCATCAAGCTTTATAAAGAGAGCCTGTCATATCCCCTGGGCACCCAGAACTGCACACCACTGGCATCAAGCTTTATAAAGAGAGCCTGTCATATCCCCTGGGCACCCAGACCTGCGCACCACTGGCATCAAGCTTTATAAAGAGAGCCTGTCATGTCCCCTGGACACCCAGAACTGCGCACCACTGGCATCAAGCTTATAAAGAAAGCCTGTCATATCCCCTGGGCACCCAGACCTGCACACCACTGGCATCAAGCTTTATAAAGAGAGCCTGTCGTGTCCCCTGGGCATCCAGAACTGTGCACCACTAGCATCAAGCTTTATAAAGAGAGCCTGTCGTGTCCCCTGGGCACCCAGAACTGCGCACCACTAGCATCAAGCTTTATAAAGAGAGCCTGTCCAGTCCCCTGGGCACCCAGAACTGCGCACCACTGGCATCAAGCTTTATAAAGAGAGCCTGTCGTGTTCCCTGGGCATCCAGAACTGCACACCTATGGCATCAAGCTTTATAAAGAGAGCCTGTCATGTCCCCTGGGCACCCAGAACTGCACACCACTGGCATCAAGCTTTATAAAGAGAGCCTGTCAGGTGTCCTGGGCACCCAGAACTGCGCACCACTGGCATCAAGCTTTATAAAGAAAGCCTGTCATATCCCCTGGCACCCAGAACTGTGCACCACTAGCATCAAGCTTTATAAAGAGAGCCTGTCATGTCCGCTGGGCACCCAGAACTGCGCACCACTGGCATCAAGCTTTATAAAGAGAGCCTGTCATGTCCCCTGGGCACCCAGAACTGCACACCACTGGCATCAAGCTTTATAAAGAGAGCCTGTCATGTCCCCTGGGCACCCAGAACTGTGCACCACTGGTATCAAGCTTTATAAAGAGAGCCTGTCATGTCCCCTGGGCACCCAGAACTGTGCACCACTGGCATCAAGCTTTATAAAGAGAGCCTGTCCTGTCCCCTGGGCACCCAGAACTGCACACCACTGGCATCAAGCTTTATAAAGAGAGCCTGTCATGTCCCCTGGGCACCCAGAACTGCACACCACTGGCATCAAGCTTTATAAAGAGAGCCTGTCCTGTCCCCTGGGCACCCAGAACTGCACACCACTGGCATCAAGCTTTATAAAGAGAGCCTGTCCTGTCCCCTGGGCACCCAGAACTGCACACCACTGGCATCAAGCTTTATAAAGAGAGCCTGTCATGTCCTCTGGACACCCAGAACTGCACACCACTGGCATCAAGCTTTATAAAGAGAGCCTGTCATGTCCCCTGGGCACCAGAACTGCTCACCACTGGCATCAAGCTTTATAAAGAGAGCCTGTCATGTCCCCTGGGCACCCAGAACTGCGCACCACTGGCATCAAGCTTTATAAAGAGCCTGTCATGTCCCCTGGGCACCCAGAACTGCGCACCACTGGCATCAAGCTTTATAAAGAGCCTGTCATGTCCCCTGGGCACCCAGAACTGCGCACCACTGGCATCAAGCTTTATAAAGAGAGCCTGTCATATCCCCTGGGCACCCAGAACTGCTCACCACTAGCATCAAGCTTTATAAAGAGAGCCTGTCATGTCCCCTGGACACCCAGAACTGCGCACCACTGGCATCAAGCTTTATAAAGAGAGCCTGTCATGTCCCCTGGGCACCCAGACCTGCGCACCACTGGCATCAAGCTTTATAAAGAGAGCCTGTCATATCCCCTGGGCACCCAGACCTGCGCACCACTGGCATCAAGCTTTATAAAGAGAGCCTGTCATGTCCCCTGGGCACCCAGAACTGTGCACCACTGGCATCAAGCTTTATAAAGAGAGCCTGTCATGTCCCCTGGACACCCAGAATCAGGAGCAGTTCTGTACATAGATCTATAGTCCCTGACTACCAGTCCCAGCACATGGCAGGATACATAAACCGATCTTTGGTAAAAGTATTGCTAAAGACCACGTCTGAGATGCTTATTGAGGTGTTGACTAGTCAAGGGAGTGTTAGTTCCCTGACTAGTCGGCCCACTTACCATGTTATCCTGCCCCTGTGGGAGTAGTAACATGCTTTATAAAACCCAGCGTCTGCCAGTGCTATACAAAGACGTGCATGTGCGCGGCTTTGTGCCTTACAGCATTGAGCTCCTGACCCCGGCTGTATGTATCCTGGCTTCAGAGAGGTGCAAATGTGGACAGCTTGTGATCATGAGCATTGAGTGTCTGAAGCTCAATGCTGAAAGGCACAAAGCCGCCGCGTACATGCCCGTCTTTGTATACTGATGACACTGGCTTTTGTAAAGCATGTTAAGTGGGCCGACTTGTCAGGGAAACCAACGCCCCCTTGATTAGTCAAAGCCCTAATTAAAGGGAACCAACCACCCCAAATGACCCCCCCCCCCCGGACTAATAATATCGTTCCCTACTTGCAGCACATACATGTGCTGCAATGTTTTTTGCTAAAAAAACTGCTTTTTAAAACTTAAGATAATGCTTTAGAAACTTTATACCGAAGGGACGGGTGGGCGTTACTTACATGGGGCTAAAGCCGGGTTGCAGCTGCCACTCATCATCCTGTGTCCCCTCGCAGCAGTAACGGCCAGCCCTTTTTGCAGCGTCACAGCCTGGTGCACGGGCTCGCATGCCCGTGCACACGTCATCAGCTACAGCCGGGAAGCGCGCGCGCGCTCTGACTTCCACAGCCGAGCGCAGGAAGTCAGAGCGCGCCGCTCTCTACCCGGCTGTAGCTGATGACGTGTGCACGGGCATAACATCCCGTGCACCAGCCTGGGACGCTGCAAAAAGGGCTGGCCGTTACTGCTGCGAGGGGACACAGGATGATGAGTGGCAGCTGCAACCCGGCTTTAGCCCCATGTAAGTAACGCCCACCCGTCCCTTCGGTATAAAGTTTCTAAAGCATTATCTTAAGTTTTAAAAAGCAGTTTTTTTAGCAAAAAACATTGCAGCACATGTATGTGCTGCAAGTAGGGAACGATATTATTAGTCTGGGGGGGTCATTTGGGGTGGTTGGTTCCCTTTAACATCTGAATACATTGTAGAAATATTTTTTCTAAAGATCTGTTTATGAAGAGACTCTTGGTTCTGCATGGAGGACCTGACAGGTTCCCTTTAGTGCCCACGTTGACTAGTACGGTATTAACTAACAGTTAGGTGGATTTATACAGGCCGCTTGTTCCTCTGGGGAAATAATCTTTTGTGTAACTATAAAGATCCTCATTCTCGGCAGCACATTGTCTTGTGTAAACAGGACCTGTACAGCCAAGAACAATGGCAGCCTGCATACGGCATGATCTATGGCGTATCGGAAAGAGTGGTGTGCCTGTGCAACGGGGCTATTAAATGATTGCTGACTGGTTAAACATTTCCCTGTCATTGCTCAAGTATTGCCACTATGAGGGCTGTGAACCCACCTTTCTTCAAAAATCTGTACTCAATTGTTTGGGTAGTCTGCAAAATTGTGGTGTGTTTCTGTGTAAGCTAGCGGGAGCTGGCACAGATTAAGGAATGCTGTTATTTCTGGAACCTTTATCTCCTGCGTCAGAGGTCAGGCTGACCTAAGTCTTTGGATAGAGGTGGTGTGAAGTTTTTATAGAAAAAAGTAACTGATTGCTTGTATGGCTGGCACTCGTGTGTGTGTGTGTGTGTGTGTGTGTGTGTGTGTGTGTATCTGCTACTATTAAAGGGTTACTGACTTCTGTATTAGCTCAGATAACTGCTATAAAAAGCCATACACCTTGTGACAATCATACGAACTGATACACAGGCCAGTTTTAAAGGGAACCTGCCATGTAAAAAATGCCATTAATTCACAGATATGGGGTTATTCCGCAGGTTAACGTTCTGCTGGTGTCTGCTCTGAGAACCCCGCTGCCGAGAAGAAACTCCTCTGTGACATTGGACTTCCATTCATAGGGTTGGACCAGCACGGCTGTGCATAATTGAGCAGCGGCTGTAACTGCAGCCCTGGCACTAATTGACAGCTCATTTGGCACTTGAGTATTAATATGATTATTATTTTTAATTTTTTTGTGATGAATAAATTCTGAACACAACAATGTTTCCAATTTTAAGGGTTTTTAACACTTGCAATCCCATTACTTCTTTAGTTTTTATATTCCTCCTTAGGCCTGTGCCATAAAACATGGATGATGGAGTGTACGGAGTTGCTGGCAGCTCCACTCGCCTGACCATGACAGCTGCAATGTAATTCACCAAGCTGTCATGCTTGGGTCAGTGGAGCTGCCAACCACTCCGTTCATTACAATGCGATTGTCATCCATGTTAATACAGCCTTCTGACCCCGGTCTTTAAAATGTATATATGTTTCTCTTCCCTTGTACAGGCTGACATTAAAGGTGGGATAAGTTCTGAAATACGTCTTCTTGATGTAATGGTAAAAGCCTGCCATGTTAACAGGGGTGTGTAGACTTTGTATACTGACAGTATATACCCAAGCTCTCTGGTTAGTGTGTGGTCAGCTTGTGCTGGAGGGACAGTCACTTCCTGGGAAATTTCAGCTGTCTGGAATTTGTGTGTTATACTGTATTCTTTTCTTCCGATTCCTCTTTTCTAAGCTGGTTATTTCCCAGGTCCAGGATTGCTCAGCTCCTGTGTACATATATTAAGAGCTCAATACAGCAGGGAATGTCCAGGTCAGGATTACTTTTTTTTTTTTTCTTTTCTTATTGCATTACTCACATTAATTCGACTTTATGGGTTCTGAATGGTAATTGAACCATGATGCATGGACAGGTTGATCATGGGTATCCTGATCCAAGCTACGCCACGTTCACATATTCAGTATTTCATCTTTTTTTTTTTTTTTTTTTTTTTTACCGCAGTATTTGTAGCCAAAACCAGGAGTGGGTGATAAATACAGAAGTGGTGACGTGTTTCTATTACTTTTCCTACGACTGTTCCACTGCTAGATAAGTCTTAAATATACGGAGGAGAAAAACTCGCCAAATACTGAATGTGTGCACGATGCTTAAAACAGCTTCATGGAGATATGAGAACTGTCTAATTTGGGGCAGCAGACCCACACCCAGACCTTGATACAGATGTCTACATTTTTGCGTTTTAATATGTACAACCTGTGCAGTTTACCTGCAAATTTTTTTTTTTTTTTTTTTTTTTTTTATCTTCAGGAGTTTAGGTTAGCCAGTCCAGCACACACACTTCTGTGACTAGCAGCTCATTGTCTATAGGCATTGTATATAAAGAGCCTGGTTTGGGCACCAGGGCTGTGGAGTCTGAGTTGGTGTCCATTTTGGAGGAGTTAGGTGTTTTGGCTTACTGACTCCACAGCTGTGGTTGAGGAGTTGGATGTTTGCCTTACTGACTCCTCCATAATGGACACCAACTCCAACTCCTTGACCATAGGTGTGGAGTCAGGTGTCTGGCTTACTGACTCCACAGGACTGGGGGACCGGGTTAGATATGCATTGCTAAATGTAAAAATGTCAGAACCACTTCACCCAGTGAACTAAGGGAAATCTTTTCAGATTCAGGATCTGTTGCCTTCATCATGCTTTTCTCAGATGAGGTAGCAAAAAAACAGCTGACCGATTCCCTTTAAACACCAGTGTCAACAGATTAGATTGCTATACACATGAGCGTCATTTTCCGTGCTTTGCATATCCCGCAGACGTGGCTGAATGGCCAAGAAGAAGCTGTCAGTGATGTGCCATACTGGCCCTGAGAAGACAGAGCCTGCACTCAACTAACCAGTGCAGACATGGCTTCTCTATAAAACCAGCAGGTCATATAAAGCCTCCTATCTCCAAGACCACTCTCTTAACACAATAGGATCACCTGTATATTTTGTGTTCAAAATATTAGAGCCAAGCATTGTATACTGGACACATTGATATTATTTATTTGTTTTTAAATTTGACATAACGAGAATTTTCAGGATGTGTTAGTTCATGTAGAGAGATATGACATAATAATGTCGTCCTGCCCAAACAAGCTACCAACGTGTACCTTTCTTTAGGGAGTGAAAGAAGCCTAAACTCTGCTGTAACCCTAAACACCCACACTTTACCCAGGAGTATATAGACAGCATTGTGGAAAAATGCTGCAGAGTACCCGGATGTGCCCCTGTCCAGGATTGTGCAGAAAATTCCACTGAAAAACCTGACCTGATGGCAGGAACAATGCATGAAAGGTGTTGTCATAGGTGGTATTTTAATTCATTTTGGTGCCTTTTTCTGCACTTATTGTATGAGTGACATCTGCAGTAAGGCCGGTTTCACATTGCAGACCAGAGATACGCCAGACACATGCACACTGCCGAACGGACACCACCGCAAGTGAAAGCAGCTGATTTTGTCTTCATGCGTAAGGTGACAAAATACCATAGACCTCCATTATGTCGGGGGCTGCCCACAGGAAACATGGTAATGCAGGATCGGGAGGAGAGGATTGTGCATAACAGACGAGGGGGGACCAGTTTACTATCGTTTCCTATGGGTTAATCTTTGAACACATGCGTTCCCTGCTTTGGTCTGCAGATGGCAATGCTATCATAGGCTCCCATTCATCATTCCACTGCAGCCGGACACTTGTGTACTAAACAAGCTACCGTAAGTGGGACGCACAGAAATTGTAAGTCCGCAAGCTCTTCTTTTGTATGCAAGCGAACACAAACGCAGGTACCATGTGCACCCATGTTAAACATAAGAATGCAGTATGCAACCGTTTGGATGTGTTTACAAACGCTGCATTACCAACGCTAATGTGAAACCGGCCTAAATTCACTGCAAGAATGGACATACTGCTGAATTAAATCTGCAAGGAAGAAATGGGCACCATGTGCATGTGGCTTCTGGAATGTTCCATCTGGGATGCGGAAACCCTTCAGGTTTTGTGACATCCGTATGGAAAAGATGTGACGAACCGATCGTGTGCGCACATTACATTTTCAGTGTTTTTGCTGCAGATTTCACCCATACTAATGAGTGGGGAAAAATCTGCACCAAAAACTGCATTTTAGGCTACTTTAACATTAGCGGTTTTGAACGCTGCTCATGTGGAAACTCATTCCAAAATGCATGCTTACGCAGCGGTTTTTATCCGCATGAGCGTATGCAAGACATAAAATAACGCAGCGCATGCATGCGATTGTATGCGTCTTTTTTGTTTTTTTTTTGTGTGCATGCGTTAAATATTTCCAGTAGTGTATTCTTGAATTTTCAAGACAAGCCACTCCCAAAGGGCGTCTTAAGGGAAATCCCTTCCTGGGCATGAGCTGTCATACGCATGCACATGCTTGCGCATTTTTCAGTCATCAAAAAATGCAACATGTTGTGTTCGCCAGGCGCCAAGATACCACACACAGGGACAAGGTGTTGCATGACCCTTTTTTCACACTTAAAGGGAACCAACCACCTCAGATCACCCCAATACACAGTTAGTACATGTCCCTGCACCCTAAGGATACCTTTCCAGCACTGTTTTTGTGTAAAATCTTGCATTAGTATAACCGATATAAAGAGTTTATAAAGTTACTAGCCTGAAGACTTCTGGGCGTATCCCTCCTTCTGTTATACTTCAGGGCTGTGCATTCATTGCATGGCTGTGCTCCCCCTCCCTCTGTGCAGAGGAGATAACGATCACACCCATCAGGGCAGGGCAGCAGGCACGGAGGGAGGGGGAGCACAGACATGCAATGCACAGCCCTGAAGTATAACAGAAGGAGGGATACGCCCAGATGTCTCCAGGCTAGTAAGTTTATAAACTCTTTATATCAGTTATACTAATGCAAGATTTTACACAAAAACAGTGCTGGAAAGGTATCCTTAGGGTGCAGGGACATGTACTTAACTGTGTATTAGGGTGATCTGAGGTGGTTGGTTCCCTTTAAGGTGATGGTATTCTTATTGTACTAGTTATGAGGTGTATATTTGGTTATGGCGGTTCCCCCAATTTGTCCCTTAACCAACGGAGGAGGTGAGGGGGACCGCCCCTCTTTATCTGTAGGTTTCCTGTCTTTGTGGCAGATTCCCCTCTCTTGGTGGGACTCCATAAAAGACGATTACTGGTAAGTAATCTCAGATTTTGTAAATAGGCAGTGGCCATGGGATTGCTATAAATCCATCCACTGTACTTGTACTGTAAAATGCAGCGTTTTAGAAGCAGCGAAAACGCCCTGCTTCCAAAATTCTGCTAATTCTGATCCTGGACACACAAGCCTCCTTTGCACATCCATTTTCAACCTCCTCCATGACTGATGACTGACTTGTATTTCAATCACTGGACATGTCCCTGCCTTTGATGCGTCCTCACACTGATGTAATCAGCCATCGGGTATTTATAACAGACACATGGGGATGACACATTGGTCTCTAAAGTGATGAGCTGGCAGAGGAGAGGTGTCTCAGTACCTGGCAGTGACATCACCTGAGGGGGGGGGGGGAAGGTGGTGCTGATCTCATGCACTGCTGCTATACTGACACTTCCTTTTATGTTGGCTTATCATCTATTATATAATTGCCGTAGCGACTTCTGTCGGAGCGGCGCTGCTTCCGGTGGCTTGGTTAGCGAGTCCGAGCTGCTTCTCCTGGACTCTCCCCGTGGCCGCGTAGCGGCCAAGGCGACTCACGAAGCAATGCCCGCAAAGCGGGCATTGCGAGTCGTTGCAGCCTAGCGAAGCAATGCCCGCGAAGCGGGCATTGCGAGTCGCTACACTGCTAACCAAGCCACCGAAGCCCATACTCCTGTAGTGTACACCGCTATAGTATACTACAGTCCCATGACCATAAGCGCCATGGGACTGTAGTATACCATCGCGCTGTACACTACAGACCCCTGCCGCTCTAAGCCACTACGCGTACACTAACCAAGCCACACAACCCCAAGCCCCTACCCACTGCCGCCCTAACCCCTAAGCCACTACCCCGACGCCGAAGCCCCTACCCCCTGCCGCACTACCCCGCCGCACCCACACCCTCTGCCGGAAGCCACTACCCCCTGCCGCCCTAACCCCTAAGCCACTACCCCGCCGCCGAAGCCCCTAGCCCCTACCCCCTGCCGCACTACCCCGCCGCACCCACTACCCTCTGCCGGAAGCCACGACCCCCTGCCGCCCTAACCCCTAAGCCACTACCCCGCCGCCGAAGCCCCTACCCCCTGCCGCACTACCCCGCCGCACCCACTACCCTCTGCCGCAAGCCCCTACCCCCTGCCGCCGTAAGCCACTAGCCCGCATCCGCACCTAAACCCCTGCCGCCGCAAGCCCCTAACCCCTAAGCCGCACCTAATCCCCTACCCCTACCCCCTAAACCGCACCTAAACCCCTGCCGCCCTAAGCCCCTACCCCCTAAGCCGCACCTAACCCCCTACTCCCTGCCGCCGTAAGCCACTACCCCGCATCCGCAAATAAACCCCTGCCGCCGCAAGCCCCTAACCCCTAAGCCGCACCTAACCCCTAAGCTGCACATAATCCCCTACCCCTACCCCCTAAACCGCACCTAAACCCCTGCCGCCCTAAGCCCCTACCCCTTAAGCCGCACCTAATCCCCTACCTCTACCCCCTAAGCCGCACCTAACCCCCTACCCCCCTAAGCCACTACCCTGCATCCGCACCTAAACCCCTGCCGCCGCAAGCCCCTAACCCCTAAGCTGCACCTAATCCCCTACCCCTACCCCCTAAACCGCACCTAAACCCCTGCCGCCCTAAGCCCCTACCCCCTAAGCCGCACCCAACCCCCTACCCCCCTAAGCCACTACCCCGCATCCGCACCTAAACCCCTGCCGCCGCAAGCCCCTAACCCCTAAGCTGCACCTAATCCCCTACCCCTACCCCCTAAGCCGCACCTAAACCCCTGCCGCCCTAAGCCCCTACCCCCTAAGCCGCACCTAACCCCCTACCCCCCTAAGCCACTACCCCGCATCCGCACCTAAACCCCTGCCGCCGCAAGCCCCTAACCCCTAAGCTGCACCTAATCCCCTACCCCTACCCCCTAAGCCGCACCTAAACCCCTGCCGCCCTAAGCCCCTACCTCCTAAGCCCCTACCCTCTAAGCCTCGCCGCTTTCCCTAACACCTAAGGCCCTACCCGTCCCCTAACGTCCCCGTCGATCACTTACATGCCTTCAAGTCATCTGATCGTCCGTCCGGCCAGGCGTCCTCTTCCTCCGGTCCCGGGGGTCTTCTCTCTTCTTTCCGCCTCTTCGTCCGTCCCCGGGGATCTTCTGTCTTCTTTCCGCCAACTTCCAGCTCCGACGTCCTCTTCAACTAACATTAAGATACAATGGACGATCAATCCGCCATTGTATCTCAATGAAATGTGAAGGGCTCTTCTGATTGGTCGCTGACCTCAGCCAATCAGAAGAGCCCGTCATTCAGTTCTCATTCAGGTCCGTCTTTTTTTCCCATTGACATACATTAGCGGTGTGTCGGCGATTTTATGGCCGGCCACCTGGTTCTATTTGTCGGCCCTAAAATCGCGGACACACCGCTAATGCATGTCTATGGGCAAGTCAGCTCGAATTCTGATTGGTCGCCGTTCAATCCGAAATCGGGCTGACTGCCCATAGAGATGCATTAGCGGTGTGTCCGCGATTTTAGGGCCGACAAATAGAACCAGGTGGTCGGCCATAAAATCGCCGACACACCGCTAATGCATTTCAATGGGAAAAAACAAAGGCGGACCTGAATGAGAACTGCGTCTCAGCCTAAATAATAAATTAAATAATAAAAAAAATAATTAAAAAAGAATTAAAAAATAATAAAAAAAAATAATTAAAAATAATAAAAAATTCAATAAAAATAATAAAAAAAAAAAATATATGCTAATAAGATCAGCCCTTTGCGGACCTGAATGAGAACTGCGTCTCAGCCTAAATAATAAATTAAATAATAAAAAAAATAATTAAAAAAGAATTAAAAAATAATAAAAAAATAATTAAAAATAATAAAAAATTCAATAAAATATAATAAAAAAAATAAAAATATATGCTAATAAGATCAGCCCTTTGCGGACCTGAATGAGAACTGCGTCTCAGCCTAAATAATAAATTAAATAATAAAAAAAAAAATTAAAAAAGAATTAAAAAATAATAAAAAAAAATAATTAAAAATAATAAAAAATTAAATAAAAATAATAATAAAAAAATAAAATATATGCTAATAAGATCAGCCCTTTGCGGACCTGAATGAGAACTGCGTCTCAGCCTAAATAATAAATTAAATAATAAAAAAAATAATTAAAAAAGAATTAAAAAATAATAAAAAAAAATAATTAAAAATAATAAATTCAATAAAAATAATAATAAAAAAATAAAATATATGCTAATAAGATCAGCCCTTTGCGGACCTGAATGAGAACTGCGTCTCAGCCTAAATAATAAATTAAATAATAAAAAAAATAATTAAAAAAGAATTAAAAAATAATAAAAAAAAATAATTAAAAATAATAAAAAATTCAATAAAAATAATAATAAAAAAATAAAATATATGCTAATAAAGATCAGCCCTTTGCGGACCTGAATGAGAACTGCGTCTCAGCCTAAATAATAAATTAAATAATAAAAAAAATAATTAAAAAAGAATTAAAAAATAATAAAAAAAAATACATTAAAAATAATAAAAAATTCAATAAAAATAATAATAAAAAAATAAAATATATGCTAATAAGATCAGCCCTTTGCGGACCTGAATGAGAACTGCCTCTCAGCCTAAATAATAAATTAAATAATAAAAAAAATAATTAAAAAATAATTAAAAAATTATAAAAAAATAAATAAAACATAATTAAAAAATAAATAACAAATAATAAATAATAATTTAAAAAAAAATGCTAATAATAATATTACTGCTAATAATAATGCTATTAATGCTAATAATTATGTTATTAATGCTATTATTAATGCTAATAATCCTATTATTAATTCTATTAATGCTAATAATAATGCTATTAATGCTATTAATAATGTTATTAATGCTATTATTAATGCTAATAATCCTATTATTAATGCTATTTATGCTAATAATAATGCTATTAATGCTATTAATAATGTTATTAATGCTATTATTAATGCTAATAATCCTATTATTAATGCTATTAATGCTAATAATAATGCTATTAATGCTATTAATAATGTTATTAATGCTATTAATAATGCTAATAATGCTATTATTAATGCTATTAATGCTAATAATAATCCTATTAATGCTATTAATAATGTTATTAATGCTATTATTAATGCTAATAATGCTATTATTAATTCTATTAATGCTAATAATAATGCTATTAATGCTATTAATAATGTTATTAATGCTATTATTAATGCTAATAATGCTATTATTAATGCTATTAATGTCAATATTTATCCTATTAATGGTATTATTAATGCTATTAATGCTAATAATAATGCTATTAATAATGTTATTAATGCTATTAATAATGTTATTAATGCTATTAATAATGTTATTAATGCTATTATTAATGCTAATAATGCTATTATTAATGCTATTAATGTCAATATTTATCCTATTAATGGTATTATTAATGCTATTAATGCTAATAATAATGCTATTAATGCTAATAATAATGCTATTAATGCTATTAATAATGCTATTAATGCTATTATTAATGCTAATAATGCTATTATTAATTCTATTAATGCTAATAATAATGCTATTAATGCTATTAATAATGTTATTAATGCTATTATTAATGCTAATAATCCTATTTTTAAGGCTATTTATGCTAATAATAATGCTATTTATGCTATTAATAATGTTATTCATGCTATTAATAATGCTAATAATGCTATTATTAATGCTATTAATGCTAATAATGATGCTATTAATGCTATTAATAATGTTATTAATGCTATTAATAATGCTAATAATGCTATTATTAATGCTATTAATGCTAATAATAATCCTATTAATGCTATTAATAATGCTATTCATGCTATTAATAATACTATTAATGCTATTAATGCTAATAATAATGCTATTAATGCTATTAATAATGTTGTTAATGCTATTATTTATGCTAATAATGCTATTGTTAATTCTATTTATTTTAATAATAATGCTATTAATGCTATTAATAATGTTATTAATGCTATTATTAATGCTAATAATGCTATTTATGCTAATAATAATGCTATTAATGCTATTAATAATGCTATTAATGCTAATAATGCTAATATTTATCCTATTAATGGTATTATTAATGCTATTAATGCTAATAATAATGCTATTAATGCTATTAATGCTAATAATAATGCTATTAATGCTATTAATAATGTTATTAATGCTATTATTAATGCTAATAATGCTATTATTAATGCTAATAATGCTATTATTAATCCTATTAATGCTAATAATAATGCTATTAATGCTATTAATAATGCTATTAATGCTATTAATAATGCTATTAATGCTATTAATAATGTTATTTATGCTATTATTAATACTAATAATGCTATTATTAATGCTATTAATGCTAATAATAATGCTATTAATGCTATTAATGCTATTAATGCTATTAATTATGCTATTAATGCTATTAATGCTAATATTTATCCTATTAATGCTATTAATGCTAATAATAATTCTATTAATGCTAATAATAATGCTATTAATGCTATTAATTATGCTATTAATGCTATTAATGCTAATAATAATGCTATTAATTCTATTAATAATGCTATTAATGCTATTAATACTGTTATTAATGCTATTATTAATGCTAATAATGCTATTATTAATGCTAATAATAATGCTATCAATGCTATTAATAATGTTATTAATGCTATTATTAATGCTAATAATGCTATTAATAATGCTATTAATGCTAATAATAATGCTATTAATGCTATTAATACTGTTATTAATGCTCATAATACTGCTAATAATGCTATTAATACTGCTATTACTGCTAATAATAATGCTATGGCTTATATTATTGCTATTGATGATGCGATTATTATTTAAAAAACTTTAAAAAAAACAATAAACATATTTTAGATACCCGATGCATTTGCATCAGGCTAACAGCTATAACTACTATAATCAAATTAATGCACGCTCTAGAATCCCGATGCATTTGCATCGGGCTCACAGCTAGTTATTTATAAACTGACATCAGCCAGGACCGTGCACTTATTGCACAGGGTGAGGCTGGAGACCCTGCAGTAAGACACTGGGGGACACAACATTGACAGCTCTGCCCCTGTAACCAGCCTCACATTGGCACTTTGTTTCTGGGAGGGGCTGAGGCTGTGGAAGTGACTGTAGCCTCTCCCCTTAATGATGCTCTCTGAATGTCCCAGCATGCACTAGGGCACTCGCAGGAAATGGAGAAAAAAAAAACTAACTTAGTGTAGAGAAGGAATGGTAGTGAATTTTTAAAGCAAGTATATTAGAAAAATGCTTTGATTATAGGAATAAATTAGATAGGAAGTTGGGTGGAAAATGCTTAGCCTCAGATGAACCCTTTTAAAGATGGATCCGTCAATAAATGACAAAGCTTCTCCTTTAATTTTGAGCATGTGCACGATAGACTGTACATTAATGCCATCTGGGTGCTGTGTGTTTTTCATATAGATTTGTATTGCTCCTTGGCCCCATGCTGCCAGAACAAAACATGTATCCATGTGTTTTGTATAGACACAAGGTCTGTGAAAAAACATGGAGATGTGAAGAGCACCATAGGTTATAATTGGTATGTACCATATCCATTAAAAAAAACTGATATACATGTACTGGAAACATGGATGTGTGAAGGAGGCCTAGGGTGCGTGCACACGGTCCAGAGGAGCTGCGTGTTGGACGCAGCTCCTCCGGACCTGAGTGAAGCCGCAGAGAGACTGCAGCCGCCCTGTACTCTCCATGTGCAGCGGGTGCGGGGCGTCTTCTCCCTGCAGTCACCCGATGGGAGCTGCTTCCGACTCTGCAGCATGAAATAAACATGCTGCTTAGGAGCGGACTCCCGGCAACCCGCACCGCAGCTCCAAACACGCTGCGGGCGGGTTACGCATAGTGAGGATTGGATTTCTTGAAATCCCATCCACTATTCTAGTACTGTACTACGCAGCGATTTGGACGCAGTGGCAAGACACTGCGTACACCAGGGGTGGGGAACTCCAGTCCTCGAGGGCCGCAAACAGTTCAGGTTTTCAGGATTTCCTTAGTATTGCACAGGGATTGGAATCATCACCAGTGCAAGTGATTTATGTTATCACCTGTGCAATACTAAGGAAATCCTGAAAGCCTGCACTGTTTGCGGCTCTCGAGGACTGGAGTTCCCCACCCCTGGCGTACACTGATCGTAAGCACACACCTTTACTCAATTGTATAAAGAGCTTGACAGGAAGATTTTTCAAACATCTTAACATCTTGGCAAACTAACCACAGATATTCTGTGTATGTAGGCTTTTATAATGTAATCCAATGGAGCCGCCTCCTGATGAGCCTTAGGCTACATTCATACTGTGCGTTTTTTTTATCCCTTTTTTTGCAGTGCACTGCAGAAAACTGATAACTCAAATTACATCCCAGCAAAGTGTATGGGTTTTCCATTTTGCCATCCAGACAGGGCTCTGAACGTGATGCGTTTTTTTCACTTTAGGAGGCTCTGTTTTGGGAAAAGGGTCTGTCAATTTGTCTGGTGTTTTTCTGATCTGCTTTCCCCATAGGAGCCATTGTCTATGGGTCAAAAAACACAGCACCCAAAAAACTGATCGGAGACGGATGATCCGTTATTGTGTCCCCCCCCCCCCCCCTTCTGTTTTCCTGCAAAAATACACAGCAGAACAGAGGAGAAACAGTCTGAATGTAGCCTTAAGGCCCAGTCACACATAAAGACGTACCAGCGATCCCGATAATGATGTGCAGAGATCGCTGGTGTGTCGTTTTTCACATCGCTGGTTAGATGTCAAACAGGTATCTCACCAGCGATGTCACCAACGACCTCCGTAACGATCCAGAATTATACCGAGGTCGTTGGGAATTGTCATTCCATAGCGTAGCATTGAGATTGTTGGTCATTGTCCCTGTCAAACACAATGATGTAGCGCTCCCAGCGGGAGAGCAACGATGTAGAAATGATCCAGAGTAGTGTGTAACGATCAACGATCTCACAGCAGGGGCCAGATCGTTGGTGTCACACATAACGACATCGTTAGCGGGGTCACTGTTGCGTCACAATCTGTGATGTAACAACAATCTCGTTAGCGATCTCGTTATGTGTGACAGGGCCTTTAGGGCCACTTAACACACACCAATTTATCTGTTCGATATCTGAACAGATCTCTGGTTGCAGTGAAATCATGGACACATTGTTACATTTGCACACAGCCACAAAATGGAACAATGTGTCCATGATTTCACTGCAACCAGAGATCTGTTCAGATATTGAACAGATAAATTGGTGTGTGTAAACCCACCATTAGACTTGCATTGTAAAAGCAACTTCTAGCTCACACACAGATCACTGTATGATCTGGCAGATTGGATGCATTCATGTGTCCCAGAAGGGGGCCAGAGCAGTGCTGGAAACCCTGGGAGGGTGGTGATCTGTGTAGTTACCACATTCACATTGCCTAAATCTTTGTAAAGTGTAAAATGGGGGTGCTTCTTTAATGACATTGGCTGTACATTAGGGGTTGATATGCCGCTACAGGATACCTTTGGAACCAATCCAATGTCTCAGGATGGTAGAAGCTGTCGTGAGAGGATACCTGTTCCATCACTGCAGCTGCTGGATGTAGCAGAGTCTGGATAGTCGAGGGACGTCGCATGTTGGACGTCTTCGGATCCAGGGTGTTTTTTTGGGTTAAGTGGTGGAGGAGGGTTTGTGTGCTCATTTTATTTCAAATCAAGGATTATTTGACATAGAGGTAGGTGATATGGGGGGGAAGGGGTGTCATTTGACATATCAAGAAAAGTAATTTGATGCTATACATAATGGCTGTCGGCAATAGGAACCTGCATGGAGGGAGGCGGTGTGTATTTGCCAAAACCTGCCAAAGCTTCACCTGGCTGTACACTATCCAGTCTACATCCAAGGCCAGCTTCACACCATGATATTCTGCTGTCAGGTTCTGTCCAGTGTTTTGCAGGATGCATCGGACAGAACCTGACAGCCCCGGACAAAAAAAAGAACCGGAGGGGATACGGTTTTCTGCTGGAATCAGTGGCTGCCACTGTCCATTGCTGAAATTTCAGCATAGCGTCTGGAGGGGAGCTCTGCAGGTGCTGAAATTTCATCCGGCGGCTTTTACCTGTGCTGTCTAGGTGCTGAACGAGCGTGGCTTCAATTTTAAAGCCACCTCTGATTCAGCATCCGGCATCCAGGAACCAGACCGTTTTTCTGCTGAAGCCAGTGCCCATAGACTCCCATGTTATGGGCGTTGGATCGCCCCGGATCTGGGAGGATCCGGTTTTGATCGTTTTTTTTTTTTTTTTTTTTTTTTTTTTTTTTCCCCAGTCACAAAAAATCCTTCAGGCTGTGATTGTGTCTGGGGCAAGAAAGAAAATCACCCAGATCCAGGTGGGCACACACCAAACCGTATGGTAAATAGCTGCTATCCGGCCCCATAGGTATACAATAGGGGCTGTCCGGATCCAAAAAGACGTTGTAAAGCTGGCCTAAGCTGCCAAAGAACTGATTTTTCCTTTTTTTTATTTTTTTTTTTTTTTTTCTCTTTCTCAGGTTGTTATATATGGCTCCCTTGACTGATGACCCGTTTCTTTTTTTACACACTTATGTTATTGGTCATATTCTATATGGATGATCTTGTATTTGTTTTTCTAACTTGCAAAATTAATTTTCTTAAAACTCTTATCCATGGGTGAATAATACTAAATATTATGTTTTTTGGGGGAGGGGGTTACCCTTAGTTGTAGTTGATCATTTTCTTTTACCATGTTGTTTTCCATTTTCTATGACGTGCTTTCTGCTGAAACATTTCATTTTTATTGTTATTATTCTACTTCCTCTAGAATTGTAAAAAAAACCTCCTTCCTTTCACTCTTGTCGGATTTATGTTCATAATTCAGTAGCAATAACCATTAAACTGTGTTTGTCTACCAGGGATAGATTGGTTTAGGAGTATTGTAATCTGTGCCAAAAGGAACATACAGCGAAAGCGAAATAGGAGATTAATAGCGGCTTTATATAATCTGACCTGGTGACAGGTTCCCTAAATCACAAATGGCCAAGTTTTGCGATTATTTATTTTTATAGTCCTGGTGATTCTGTGCATGGTGTGTAATTCTGTTTTCTCCAATTCAGTTGTCTCACACTTGCTCCAGAAATATAGCCCTTCTTTTTTTTTTCTTATCTGTGCTCTTTACCAACAGGGCAGGGCTCACCGGATTCTCTGGGGCTTGGCATTAGATTGCTCTGCATAATTAGCCACACCCCTCTTGAAAAGACCATAACTATTGCCATAAAAAGGCCTAAATCTCTGAAATCTCAGAGGACTTAAAGAGAACCTGTCCTGTCCTCCAACAGCCCCCCCGCCCCCCCCAGGGCCTATAAAGGTAAAAGAGCCACCTTCAGCAGCAGTAAGGCTGCATTCTGTGAGGGTGACTCTTATGTGTAATGTCCCCAGGGACTCTAAAATGAGAGTTTTTATAAATTTGGATCCATACCTGGACTTTGACAGGGTGTGTGTGCTTTACTGAGCTCTCAACTGAATTTCTTCTGTCTATCACCCCCCTCTGGGCTTCGGGCACCACCTTCTCTCTGCTCCACGCGTCCCCGGTGCCTGCGCTGTGCAATCATGTCTCGGGCATGCGCAGTGTGTGCTGCCCGACAACCGAGGTAACATGATCTGCTCGCATCGCGCCTGTGTATAGCAGAGGCCCCAGCCCCGCAGTGTGAATACATCATAACACACTGTGAGGCCAGGATCTGGGGCCTCTACTATACGCAGGCGCGATGTGAGGAGATCATGTTACCTCGGTTGTCGGGCAGCACACACTGTGTGTGCCTGAGACATGATTGCACAGTGTCGGGGACGTGTGGAGCAGAGAGGAGGCTGTGCCCGGAGCCCAGAGGGACAGCAGAAAGTCAGTTGAGCGCTCAGTAAAGAACACTCACCCCCGATCCAAGTCCAGGTATAGAGCCAAATTTATAAAACTCATTTCAGTTTCCGCTGGGGGCATTACAGGTTCTGCTTGAAGGTACCGAGTGTAGGGGATAGTCAGATGTTTTGAGGTGCAGAATTCCAGAGAATGGGGGATGCTCAGGCGAAGTCTTGCAGGCGGTTAAATAATGACACACGAGCCACCTTCACACCTTCTTAGGCTGCATTCACACGCTGCGTATTTGTCGCGTTTTTTAAGGGGAAAAACGTGCGTAAAAAAAAACCCACGACAGAACAACTTCCATTGCGCTTTTTTACGCACGTTTCTTCCAGTGCTTTTAATGGGGCCTATGGAAGAAACGCGCGTAAAAAAACTGGAAAGAATTGACATGTTCATTCATTTTACGCACACGTTTTTTGCTCCAAAAACGCTGCGTAAAATTATGCGACGTCTGAATGGCACAAAGTGAATGTCCATTCACTTTGCAGGGCAATGCAGACACACATGCATTTTTGGAGCAAATACGTGCGTAAAAAAAAGGCGACAAATACGCAGCGTGTGAACACAGCCTTAAGTGCTACTGAAGGTGGCTCTTTTACCTTCATAGGCCCTGGTGGTAAGGATGCCAGGTTCCCTTTAAAAATGCACAAAAAATGGAAGTCAGGAGCAGCAGGAATAAAAACTACCGTAAACGAAATAAACGGTTCGCTCTTGCATAGAGGACAGGTTTTCTCTAAGGCCTATTTTAAAAGTCTTCTTTCGGCTTCTATAGAGCATGGACTATCTAAGGCTGTGTTCTGCGGAGGGGATCCGCAATGTGACCGCAGCACCGCAAGCCCCTATCTTTAGAATGGGAGCGCACGGTGCTGTGCTTGTCTACGCATGACCATGCGCACTCATTCACTGCGACATGTGATCTGCATTCGCCTGCGCACAGATCACATATGGCAGTGAATGGGTGCGCACGGTCATACGCAGCACCGTGCGCTCCCATTATAAAGATAGGGGCTTGCGGTGCTGCGGTCACATTACAGATCCCCTCCGCAGAACGCTGCGGAGGGGAACGCAAATGTGAAGGCAGCCTAAGTTATCAGTGCTGCTGAGAACAGAAGCATTGTTAGGACTGGATGCTACGGTAATGACCTCAGGCTCAGACTCTGTTGCGAGCGCTATCTACGCCTCTTTTGACAGTACAGTGCGTAGAGAACTTTCAGAATAGGCGTAGCTTGTGCTCCTACGCAAATTGCATGGAGGCAGAGAAGTCCCCGCTCTGGCTGCAAAAGCAGACGGAACTTGAAACCGTGATTTATAATGAAGTAGTAGTTTTTGCACAATCGTGCAGCTCCTCATCAGGTCCCCACAATTCATATACACACTTGCAATACATTTTAATGACATTTACACACATTAACAGGGCACAAGTCCTGTTTCTGAGAGTGGTCTGGGAATTGGTGTATTTGGTACGGATAAACCTGTAGCCAGAATTGACATGCTGCAGATATTTACACACACTGAAATACGCAGCATATCTGGCACCATGCAGACAGGAATTCGCAAACCCCATAGACTTTGCTGGGAAAACACACTGCAGGTATATTACAGATCTGCTTAAAAGTGGCAAAATGTGCATTGTGCAAATGGGTCTTAAGGGGTTTCAGTTCAAGCTATCGCTAAATAATTAAATGGGTCCTGCCCCACGAAGTGGCTTGTTATTCAGTTGCCCCTTTCCCAGCATGTCTCACACCTAAAAGCCTATATTCTCAGATCTGGAATAGAACAGGCATTTATGGCATATTTCAGATCTTTCCCAAATTCTTAAACTATTCGGAACATAAAGCACTGAACTACTGCACCCAATTTATTATGTATTTTCAGAGTCTGCCCATTTTATACAGACTCCACAGCACTTCTTCCATCAGTTATGGTCATTAAATACTTCGTTTTTATTACTTTGTTTCAAATTCAATGGGTTCTGTATTTTATTGCAGTATTTTTCATGTAAAATATGCATCTTTTGCACCCAATTGTCACATGTAACCATTATCCCTTTCCTCTCCCCTACACAGATGCTGCAGGATTGTCCCAAGGCACGAAGAGAAGTGGAGCTGCACTGGAGGGCGTCCCAGTGTGCGCACATTGTAAAAATTATCGATGTTTATGAGAACCTCTACCAGTCCCGAAAATGTCTACTTATTATAATGGAGTGGTGAGTGTGGCTTGGTTGTTGTTTCCCCCCCCCCCCCCCCCCCTACCTTCCCCCCTCCATTTACAATTCTATATTGTTTTCTGAGTGCACGAGGGAGGCAAAAGATGTGCTGAAAAGCTACATAGTCCTGGGAGCTTGAGCTATGGCATCACAATGGGGTGTTATGACATCACAGCATACATCATTCTTGGCAGCACAACTTCTGTTTAGACAGGACAATGTGCTGCCAAGTACTATTTTTAATCAAGCTTTAAAATAACTTCACATCAGTGAGATTGTCGGACATCTGTTATTCCTGGGAACGCTTGTTCACCATATTCTTTTAGTGTAAATACTCCTTATTATATACCAAAGGCGGATAAGGGACAACCCAGTCTTGCTGCATTAAGAATTAGGATGGAGCTAGCATGCCCTATCCTAATGCCACCGTTGTGCCCTAAGCCCTAAAAGTTACAGAACCTGTTACCTCCTGCGTTCCAAAGTGAAAGCACTACTGAATTCAGCATGTATGCTGCATTCAGGGAGGCTGTGTACGATGTCTCTAACCCCCCTGAGGTCTCGGGTTAAATCCCGCCAAGGGCAAACTCCTTACAGGGGTGTGTGTGTGTGTGTTCTGTGTTTGTATAGGTTTCCTCCTACCCACACACCAAAGACATGCTGATGGGGAATGTAGAGTAACACGTGTAATATGATGACCCTATCTAAACCATCATAATAAAGGTTGACTTTGCATATGGGGGGGGGGGGGGAATAATTATTTGATATGCTGACTATTTTGTAAGATTTCGAGAGGTCTGTAATTTTTATCTTTGGCACACCAACTGTGAGAGAGTCCAGTAGTCACATTGTATTTTTAAATAAACTGCATTTTATTACATTAAAAAAGTATTTTGATCACCTACCATCCAGCAAGAATTCTGGCTGAGAAAGACCTGTTATCTTCTTCTTTAAGGCTGGCTTCACACTGCAGTTTTTCACTGATCAGTGTCCATCAGTGTTTGGGTGCCAAAACCAGGACAGAAACCAGGAGAGGAACCAGGAAAGGAATTTGCAGAGAAAAACTATAATTGAAAGATTGACCCCTGTTCCGAGTCTTGGAGACACTCCTGGTTTTGGCACACACATTATGGGTGCGTCTTTACATGCGTTTTTAGAAAACGCAAGTCTCAAACGCATGTAAAATCTGCAAGTGTGACCCTAGCCTAAGGCTGGCTTCAGTAATATGGTAAAAGGCGTGCACTCTGAGCTGTTTCATAGGTAGAGGTGCCAATTGAGAGGTCTGGTGAACCCACAATGTAGATATGGTAAATGAACAATTGCACACTCTTTGGTTTTGTTTGCAAAAAGTGTATTTTTTGTTTATTTAGTGTAGCAACAGGAAACCAATGCTTCGGTCCAACCTTGGACCTTGATCACGATAGTTGCTGTAATTCATAGAAATACAAAAATATATAATAGATATATAGTGAAAAAGAAAAGATATTTACATATATTACAATTCACATGAACACTGATCCAACAGGTATCAGTAAATACATGTTTTTTATTTCTCACAGGAAACAAGGCTTTCTTTTAAAAATGTTACTCAGTAAATAGCAAGAGGGATGATATTCAAGAGGAGACTAGGGATGTTTCGGCTCGTCTTATTTTAAGTCTAGAGCAATGGTCATATATGTAGATGTATAGGTATCATTATTGTCTAGATATGTGTATATATGTATATGTACAGTGCCTACAAGTAGTATTCAACCCCCTGCAGATTTAGCTGGTTGACACATGCGGAATTAACTTGTCCAAATGTCACAATGCCTGTAGATCAGCCTGGAAGTGGGAAATGCACTGCAGCCAAAAAGATTTTTTACATTTTTATTTTTATTTATTTATTTTTTTAAAGCGTTAAAAGTTAATTCAGAGGGTCATTTATTATTCAATCCCTCAAACCACCAGCATTCTGTTTGGACCCCTAAAGTATTAAGAAGTAGTTCAGGCACAAAGAACAATGAGCTTCACATGTGTGGATTAATTATCTCTTTTGCCAGCCTTTTCTGACTATTTAAGACCCTCCCCAAACTTGTGAACAGCACTCATACATGGTCAACATGGGAAAGACAAAGGAGCATTCCAAGGCCATCAGAGACAAGATCGTGGAGGGTCACAAGGCTGGCAAGGGGTACAAAACCCTTTCCAAGGAGTTGGGCCTACCTGTCTATACTGTTGGGAGCATCATCCGGAAGTGGAAGGCTTATGGAACTACTGTTAGCCTTCCACGGCCTGGACAGCCTTTGAAAGTTTCCTCCCGTGCCGAGGCCAGGCTTGTCCAAAGAGTCAAGGCTAACCCAAGGACAACAAGGAAGGAGCTCCGGGAAGATCTCATGGCAGTGGGGACATTGGTTTCAGTCAATACCATAAGTAACGTACTCCACCGCAATGGTCTCCATTCCAGACGAGCCTGTAAGGTTCCTTTACTTTCAAAGCGTCATGTCAAGGCTCGTCTACAGTTTGCTCATGATCACTTGAAGGACTCTGAGACAGACTGGTTCAAGGTTCTATGGTCTGATGAGACCAAGATCGAGATCTTTGGTGCCAACCACACACGTGACGTTTGGAGACTGGATGGCACTACATACAACCCCAAGAATACCATCCCTACAGTCAAGCATGGTGGTGGCAGCATCATGCTGTGGGGCTGTTTCTCAGCCAAGGATCCTGGCCATCTGGTCCGCATCCATGGGAAGATGGATAGCACGGCCTACCTGGAGATTTTGGCCAAGAACCTCCGCTCCTCCATCAAGGATCTTAAGATGGGTCGTAATTTCATCTTCCAACAAGACAACGACCCAAAGCACACAGCCAAGAAAACCAAGGCCTGGTTCAAGAGGGAAAAAATCAAGGTGTTGGAGTGGCCTAGTCAGTCTCCTGACCTTAACCCAATTGAAAACTTGTGGAAGGAGCTCAAGATTAAAGTCCACATGAGACACCCAAAGAACCTAGATAACTTGGAGAAGATCTGCATGGAGGAGTGGGCCAAGATAACTCCAGAGACCTGTGCCGGCCTGATCAGGTCTTATAAAAGACGATTATTAGCTGTAATTGCAAACAAGGGTTATTCCACAAAATATTAAACCTAGGGGTTGAATAATAATTGACCCACACTTTTATGTTTAAAATGTATAAAAATTCAACTGAGCAACATAACGTTTTGGTTTGTAAGATTTATGCTTCTGTTAATAAATCCTACTCTCGTTTGCAGTTTGAAGGCTCTAACTTATTGGCATCTTATCAAACCACCTAAATCTAAAATAGTTAGCGGTGAATCCCTTGATAGGATATTTTATGGTCATTAATATGTATCATAAAGGTAGTAGTGTTGATTGTTTCATTACCTTATGATTGTTGCCTTCCTTAATGTATGAGGGCATAATTGCTCCTTTCAGTATTTCTGTCCTATGATATATATACAGAATTTCATTAGTTAAATATAGACTCCGTAGCAAGTTACCTATGTTATATAACTCTTTTCATTACCTGTATGCTATATATTGGAACCTGTGTTAGGGATACCTGCAGATATGGAAGTGCACATTAGGGGGCAGTGTACCACAGAGACAATACATTTTGGGAGCATAATTGATGATCAAATTAACTGTAATATTCAATGTCTTTTATGTTGATGTCAATGCATCTTATAATCAGCACAACCTGTGGCCAGTACATCGCTGTATAACAAATGGGTCTCAAGTATTATCATTACCTTATTTCATTCCTGTTAAGACCCTGGTCCTGGTGGGTTGTGTTGCGCAGTGACTGCTGTGCGGCCGCTCTTTACAGGAGTCGGACGGAAATGCTTGAAGAAGTGACCGCATTTAATTACTAGCGCGTTACCAGGGAGATCACCATGTGATCTCTCAATGTTGCGCTCATTCTATATGTATAATTACAGCGATATGAGTGTTACATAGACCTAGTTATCTAATCTATTTATATTTAAGAGCTAGGTATAATAGATTTTGTTTATTACTAGAGATAGTGTAGGTTGGTTGATTGTTAAAAATCACAGTATGTACATATTGCATGGATAAGTGATATATATGTCCATATGAAACAACAATCTTCTTGTGGATGATATAGTAAAATGCTTGTGTTTCTCCATTCGCCTTCCACGACAGCATTGGAGGATGTCATCCACGCCCTATTGGGGGACAGGAACAGAGAGGTTAAAAGCCCCTCCCCCTTCCTCAGTACTCCAGTGTCTTCCTGTCCCCCTTGGGGCATGGAGAGGTTCCAGTGCTGTCAGGCCGGCAGAGGCAGCATTGGGGTGTACGTACAGCCGGGCCAGGGATGGACGTTGGGGGTGGCCGCCTCCTCCTTCTCGGGGCTCCCTGTGGTGGGACCATCTCCGGCCTTCCTGCATCCTACGGGGCAAAGCAGACCGTGTATTGCAGCGCCGGAGGCCTAGTCATCTCTCCGGCGTCTCCCTCCTCCAGCTGCGGTCCCTGGGGCATGCATCAGACGTTCCTGGATGGCACTTCCTGTTTCGGGCGGTGGCTCCTGTACAGACTGGGCGCGGCTCCAGGGAACCCAGCAGGCCTATCGCGCGCTACTGCCCGTGGCCGGTGACCAGGAGGAGGAAGGGAACAGGTGTTCCTTGTTGGGGGCACGGTACTTCTGGACAAGTACCTGCCGGAAGCTACACCCAGGTAAGGGTGATCCCTGAAACATGGAGGGTAATAGGCTTCCACCTCTGCTTCTGCAGAGCCCAGCATTCCCCCAGCTCATGTAAGTGTTTCTGGGGGTGGTCACAAGGGGTAGAGTTATTTAGGCCCTGCACTCCCACTGGGACCCCCTTCTCTTCCCTTTTCTTTCTATAGGGAGACCAGGGCCACGTGTGAAAGGGAGCAAAAACCCGTCCAGGAAATGTGGCTGCGGCACGAACTTCCCTCTTCCTACAAAAAGGTGTCGGCCATGACTGACAGGGTTGTCAGGATGGACTCCACATCCCTGCTTGAGGAGCTCCAATCCATTAGGGAAGAGGTGCAGGCTTCTATCTTGGCACTGCCGGTTTTTGCTGCAGCTTCCGGGCCTTCCCCTCCGTAAGAGAGGAAGCTCCAGGATTGTGACTCTGTGAATCTCATGGAGGCTGGCCAGAGCTCAGCATCAGAGGACAGCGAGGATATTGCCTCTGTTGCCTCTGTCCAGACACGAGAATCTGGACACTACTATTTTTTCCACGGAGTCCATGGGTGAATTGGTGGACACTGTCCACAGTACCATGGGAGTAGAGGTGGTGGAACCCCCTACTTCTGTGAAGGACTAAATGTTCAGAGGCCTAAAGGCTAAGCGGCAGTTGGGCTTCCCTGTCCATGAGGTCATCCGGGTTCTCATCCGCCGGGAGTGGGAGTCATAAAAACATCGGCTGCTCACCCCATCCGAGTGGTCTGGAGGGTGATGATTTTGTCTGGGAAGTCCCGAAGGTGGACATCCAGGTGGCCAAGGTAGCATTTAAGACCGCGTTGCCTTTTGAAGTTTCCTCCCAGTTGAAGGACCCAACCTCCCCCCCCCCCCCCCCCCGATCGTAAGATGGAGTGTCCACAAAAACTCCTGGGAGGCGGCAGCTATGTCTTTAAAGGTGAACATTTCCTCTGCATGTGTGGGGCTGCTCTGGCAGCAACCATGTAGCAGTTAATCACCTGCACCATGCCTCATGTACCCAGCCGTGGCTGTGGGTTCAATCCTAAGCTGTACATCATTCAAGGCATTATGTATAGGTGACACATGATGGCTGCAGGCTATCCCCCTGGCAGGGCCCGTGCTCTGGTGACTATGGGCCACTAGCCGTTGGGCGAGGCTTTTAACCAAGTCTCTCTTTTAAGTGGATCACCTAGCTGGAAGAATTCCTCCTGCAGGTCACTCCCAGGGAGGAGCTTTGGACTCCATTCCACTTCTGAGATGTGCTACGGGCTTCCTGACCGATGCCTCTGCTGAGTCGATCCGCATTGGCGCCAGGTGCGCAGTGTTGGCTAACACAGCTCACAGGGCAGTGTGGCTTACTTTGTGGAATGGGTAGGTCACGTCTAAGCTCCAACTGTGTGGCCTCCCCTTTCAAAGGTCTTTAGTCTTTGGTCCGGCATTGGATGACATCCTGGGAATGGTGTCAGACCAGAAAATGTGTCTCCCGGAACAGAAGCCCTTTCGGAGGCAGTCCTTTCGGCCTGAGCGCAGCCAACCCTCCCAGCCTAAAGGGAAGGGTAAGTCTGGTCGCTGGGCATTCCAGAAAGGGGGCAAGACCCGTAATATCTTGCTCCCCCAGCAGCGGCATCACCAGCCGCCCCCCTAAACAATGCCGCCTTCCCCATTGCGGTTTCTGCCACAGTGGCAAGCAATCTCTTCGTGCCCTTGGATCCTCTCGACCATTTGGGAGGGTCTGCACTTGGAATTCGAGAGCCAGCCCCTCCGTGTCTTCGAGTTCCCTCGCTTCCTCAGGGGACTCTCGCACATTCTTGTTGGGTCTGCGAGACCTGTTGGATTTGGGTGTGGGGTCCCCGGTTCCTCCTGGAGAGGAGGGCCAGGGGCGTTACTCCAGGTTGTTTGTGGACCTCCAGAACGCGTATTATCATGTCCCCATTCACCCGTCCCACAAGCGCTTTCTGCGATTCGCGATCTCCGGGGCAGGCGGGGACGGTCCATTATCGGTTTAATGGGCTGCCCTTCGGGGTTTCATAGGCCCCCAGAGTTTGGCAAACTCATGGGGGAAGTGATCGCATTCATCCAGACCCAGGGGATATGTGTGCTTCCCTATTTAAACGACATGTTGGTGGTTGCTCCATCGGCAGTGGTTCTGCGCACACTGGTCTCAAACGTTGGAGATTCTTCAGTCCCTGGGGTGGGTGCCCAATCTTTGGGAATCGGAATGGGTGCCGGCAACCCGTCGTCAATTTTTGGGAGTCTTGCTGGCCGCCTCCAGACAGGCCTCGTTCTTTCCTGCGGCACATCAGCTTCTGCGCTGCTTGCATCTGACCTGCTTCCGGGCAAGGAGGTCGCCCTCCTTGCGGGAAGCAATATCCCTGTTAGAGGCCATGACGGCCAGTCGGTAGCATGGGCTCAGGCTCCTTCCAGTCTGCTCCGGGAACACATACTGAGTTCCTGGGTCAGACGTCAGGATTACTTAAACTCGTGGGTCCGGAACCTGGGGCGGATGGTCACCTTGCTTTACTGGATGAATCTCGGACACCTTCGGACAAGGGTGGCCTGGCTGCAGGCTCCTGTGACCTCCGTTCCCACTGCTGCCAGCAGTTTCGGTTGGGGCGCGATGGTGGATCGCACACCGTTCCAGTGGATTTGGAGTCGCTCGGTCAGTCGCCAGTCTTCAAACTTCCGGGAACTTCTGGCAGTGGAAGAAGCGCTTCATGCGCAGCTCACGTTCTCCGGGGTCATCATGTTAAGATACTGTCAGACACCGTGACTACGGTTGCCTTCTTGCGGCACCAAGGCGGTTCTCGAGGCTCTGGATGTATTTCGCTCTCTTACGGACAGGTAAGGTGTCCCTTCGATCGACCTGTTTGCTTTGGGCTCGAATACAAAGGTGCCACCCTTTTTCTCCCTGACTGGGTCAGACCATCCTCGGGGAGCTGGACGCCTTTGCCCATCCCTGGGCCTTCCGTTTGGTGTATGCATTTCCTCCAATCCCGCTACTTCCCAAGGCGTTGCAAAAGATTCGGGCGGAGGGGGTGTCTACTATCCTGGTGGCTCCCCTGTGGCCCAAACGGACGTGGTACAACGCCATCCGAGACCTGGGCCTGGAGGGACTGATTAGGTTGCCCCACTGTCTCGACCTTCTGTCCCAGGGTCCTCTTTCACCCGGGCCTTCAGTGGCTCTATCTGGCGGCCTGGCTGTTGTGGCCGGTATCCTGAGGACCAAGGGTCTCTCCCAGGCACTGATCCGCAAGCTTCGGCAGGGCAGGCAGCCTGTGTCGCACGCTATTTACGGGAGGGCTGGAATCAGTTCCTGTCCTGGTGTGCTCCTTCCATCCCGGCCATGCATCATCCTAATGTGGTCCAACTCTTGGGTTTTTGCAGCGTGGCTTTGATTTGGGGCTTCGGCCGAGGATTCTTTAAGTCCAGGTGTCGGCACTTGGGCAGTTTTGCCCAGGATCTTAATTCCCATTGATGACTCAAGCGGTTTTTTACTTCTGCTTGGGGACAGCGTCCCCGGTTTGGCCTTCTGTCCTTCCCTTGGATTTGAAGATTGTTCTCCACGGGTTTTCTTGAAGTCCCTTTGCACCCTTGTCGGCTGCATCCCTTACGTCTCTCTCACAAGGTGGCGTTTTTGGCGGCCATCAATTCTGCTCCAGAGTTGGAGAACTGCAGACACTCTCTGTCCAGGCTCTGTGCCTCGTGGTGTCCGTTGTTCACATTATGCTTCGGTTGCATTCATCTATTCTTCCGAAAGTTGTGTCTGCTTTCCATCAGTCCCAGGTTGTGGTTCTAACTTCATTTGGTCAATCTCCTGCTAATGCGGCTGAGGCCGTGTTTCACTCCTTCGATGTTCGTCAGACTGTCCTCCACTACCTCCGAGAGACTGCTTCCTGGAGGTTAGATCAGAACCTGTTTTGTTCTGCTTTTTGGGAAAAATACAGGGAAGACTACTTCCTAGGCTACCATCACTTCCTGGATCACGAAGGTGATCTGTGAGGCCTACGTCGCTTCGGTCCTTCACTGGAGCTGATTTGCAGAGTGGCTACGTGGTAGTCTTTCCTCACTTTTTCTCGCCACTATAGGTTAGTCCTATAGGTCCTTCAGTCGGGATCTGTCCTTTGGTAGGAAAGTCCTACAGGCAATAGTCCCACCCTGAGGAGTATTGGTGGTATTCCTCCAATGCTGTTGTGGAAGGCGAATGGAGAAAACTGAATTAGTCCTTATCGGTAATTCCTTTTCTTGGAGCCTTCCACGACAGCATCAGTTCACCCCCATTGTTGGTGTTTGATTCCGGTTTGTATCAGGTAATCCATGGCTAAGGGTGATCTTGGTAAACACTGGAGTACTGAGGAAGGGGAGGGCTTTTAACCTCTGTGTTCCTGTCCCCCCAATAGGGCGTGGATGACATCCTCCAATGCAGTCGTGGAAGGCTCCAAGAAAAGGAATTACCGGTAAGGACTAATTCAGTTTTTTACAGTACTACAGTCATATTACCGTATATACTCGTGTATAAGCCGACCCCCCTACTTTTGCCCCCAAAACCTGGGAAAACCTATTGACTCGTGTATAAGCCGAGGGTGGACCCCAGCACAGGTATACAGCCCCCAGCAGTGTTGTATACAGGCCCCCTCAGTGGTATACAGCAGCCTCCCCAGTGGTAGTATACAGCAGTCTCCCCAGTGGTAGTATACAGCAGCCCCAGAGGGGTATACACAGCAGCCCCAGAGGGGTATACACAGCAGCCCCAGAGGGGTATACACAGCAGCCCCAGAGGGGTATACACAGCAGCCCCAGAGGGGTATACACAGCAGCCCCAGAGGGGTATACACAGCAGCCCCAGAGGGGTATACACAGCAGCCCCAGAGGGGTATACACAGCAGCCCCAGAGGGGTATACACAGCAGCCCCAGAGGGGTATACCGGGCCCCCCCCTTGCTGGTGGCAACCTGTAAAAGAAGATATCATTATACTTATCGTATCGCCGCCGCCGCTCTGTCACCGTCACCGCGCTCCTCCTGGTCTTCAATCTTCCTTCACCGTCACCGCGCTCCCCTCCTTGCTGGTGGCAACCTGTAAAAGAAGATATCGTTATACTTATCGTATCGCCGCCGCCGCTCTGTCACAGTCACCGCGCTCCTCCTGGTCTTCAAGCTTCCTGCACCGTCGCACAGGAAATGGTCATTTCCTGTGCGACGGTGAAGGAAGCATGAAGACCCGGAATAGCGCGGTGACGGTGACAGAGCGGCGGCGGCGGCGGCGATACGATAAGTATAACGATATCTTCTTTTACAGGTTGCCACCAGCAAGGGGGGCCCGGTATACCACGGGGGGGGCTGTATATACCCGTGTATAAGCCGAGGGGGGACTTTTCAGCACACTTTTTGTGCTGAAAAACTCGGCTTATACACGAGTATATACGGTACATATAAATGCATTATACAATCTTCTTTATGGGTAACACAAATCCGGTTACCCATGTTCAAAATGGGGAGAGGTGCTTCCCTTGCGTCTTTTAGTTCGTCGTCCTGGGTGGGTATAAAAACCTACTAAGGAGCGGTTGATTGACTCGAGCAGACATCGGTAGCAATGTGTATTTCAAATTAGGTGGCCTCCTTTTGCACATTAGTGGAGGATTGGCAAACATGTTAATGGATGGACATGCCTGCTTCATCAGGGGACAGTGTTTTTTAATTATGTTGTATACTTTAGGCATGGTTGGGTGATGGTTATGTACGAAAGATAATCTCTGACATGTCACGTTCCTGGTTCGGACGAGAATGTATGATTTGTACGCATGCACCCCCCAACCTCCATTCCTTGTGTCCCCTCTCACCTTCCCCGTGCTGCCATCCCCGCTG